>CAJFCJ010000025.1:0-727362 GCA_904063045.1 Dimorphilus gyrociliatus | reverse complement strand
AAGAAATATATTTTATACTTTCCATTTATAACTCTTGAAAAATATCACTTTTACAAAAAGTCTTAGGTTTTAAGTCTAAATACAGAATAATTCTTCAAGTATCTATTCATACTCCTAGTTCAAGTATTCTATAGCTGTAAATTTTACAGTACAAGCCTTTTTGAAGCACAAGCCCAATCATCGGTCATTTTAAAGATCAGTCAAGGTAAAAAGAGAATGTTCGTAGGGAAATAATAATTTCGCCATATCTCTTTTAGCATATCATCCCCAGCTAAAAGGGAGATTATTGTATTGATCTTGGACTTTGTAGTATTTGAACTATCACAGAAAACCATAAAGTCTCTTAATCATTCATTTATTATTTGGAAAAGTATGGTTACAGAAAATTATCCAGGAGGCCAGGACATTTGTCTTCCTCCTAGAACATGTAAATGTAGATGATAAACAGACTGAGCTCCATTTTTTCCATTATTAATAACAACTCTGTAGCCTTCACTAAGATTCTCCTTGTCTGCACATTTTCTTGCAACATTCATCAAGTGTCCTAAAAGCTGTAAGCAAATTAAACGAATACTTATAATATCAGTTCTCGAGAAATATGATAAATAAGATTTGAAATACATTTGCATCTTCTTCTTGAGCAGTTGACAGTTGGGAAATCGGCTTTTTAGGTATCACCAGAAAATGCACGGGAGCTTGAGGGCTTACATCATGAAAAGCTAAGCTCTGCAAATAGTATAACATTCATCAAATAGTACTGTAAATATAACTAAATTACTTTTCCAACCGGTTCACAGTCAAACCGAATTTAATAACTATTATCGAGATAAGTAAGGGGCAGAAAAAACTATAATAAATCTATTTGAATTCCTCTAATTTAATAAAATAAACTAGTTAAGGACCAGATTAATTCTGATGATAATTTCATTTATTTTATAAAACTGCGGCTAGTTTCTTACCTTTTCGTCTTCATATAAAATTTTAGCTGGAATTTCTTTGCGTATGATTTTACCAAAGATGGTATCTCCTCCTGGAGCCGCAGTTTGCGCTCTATCAACTTCGTCAGCCATTTTACCGACAACTTAAACCAGGTATGATTAAAAATATGTCTATTTTACCAATTTTTTTATAGTTGTTATGCTCTGCTACCTAATCCAATCAGAAACGTCGGTAATATGAGTAGACTGGGAAAGGGGATCAGACTGGAGTTGGCACTTTATTTACAATGTTCTTACTTTCATTTGCTTTGTAAGCTAACTTAGCCATGTATGCCTTCTGTTCATGTAAATTTCAGCATTGACATCCGACATCTGGACACTTTCTAAATATAGAAATGTATGTTAACCATGATAGAATGACACTCACAAAAGATTCATAAATAAGACAGAAATCTTTTAAAACTTTTATTTAGGAGAGAAATCATTACGGACTAAGTCTGATTGACTTGATTAGTTGTATAAAGAATTCATTCATTTAATTTAAAGAGATGGTTATTCTTACCTATTCTGCCGCTTTAATTATAGCATTGAGGAATGAATTTGTATTTAAAAAAAACGCAAAAACATAGCAAAGAAAACGCATGTATTTAAAGAAAATTTAGTATAAGTTTTGTTTAATTACGCAATTGCCGCAAGATAATCTTTAACTTCTGGAGGTGTAAGCCGACGGAATCCATCTTTGTTACAAATTCCGACTTCGATATTATCCTCAGTCATCTGGCCTTCAAAACTTTCTTTTAAAGTTAAAATAGCTGTATGTACGGCATCTTCTAGTTCAATGTTGTCGGAATATCTAAGGAAAGAGTAATTGTTATAATGCAAACCAGTGAAGCATGCAAACCAACCTTTTTTCCAGAAAAGTTTTTCCATTTACAAAGTTCTTTCCCATGGCTGTAGCTTTCCAAGCGAAGTAGGCTCCCTATGGTAATTTTTTAGATCTTTAGTTTAATTGATTATTTAAATAATTCTGTATTACTGATGGATCGCATTGGTAAAGGTATGGTCGTTCTTCATCTTCATCCCAACCTGCTACTAAAAGAGACACTCCAAAAGGTCGTACGCCACTATAGAAGAAAGTTATTTAACAGTTATCTTGAAATAAGAATATTTGTTGACTCATACCCTGACTGAGTATATTCCTGCATTACAGCAGCCACTTTTTGAACAAGAACTCCACTTGGTATATTGTCACTGTACTGAAGATCATATTGTTGAGCCAATTTTCTTGCTTGCTTTATCAAGACTCTGTAATTGACGTTTAATTTGATAATCGTGTAAATTTGATAGTACTATAATTTGACCTATATAAAAGGTAAAATAAAAGAAGTGCTAACCTGTAGTCAGGGCCCATACCACTGTAGACCATACCAATATTCTTATTGATAGTTTCAATTTTATGAACTGTGTGTTCATCATAAAGAGTGGATTTGTGTTTTTTTTCTGTTGCCAAAACAACACCATTTGTTGCCTTAATACCAACTGAGGGGGCACCAGAAGCTACGGCTGCCAGAGCATATTCGATTTGAACTAATTTTCCAGAAGGGCTAAATTATCGAAATAAAAGTATGTAGTGAAAATTTCGCCGAAAATCTTAAAGCATAAAAGCAAATATTATACAATTGATTTTTAGAAATTTCTTTGTAACTAAATGATAAAATTAATAACATAGAAAATATTGGTTATAAAATTATTTCCATTTAAATAGTAATTACCTAAATGTAGTTAAAGAAAAGCTATAGCGCTCTGTCATCCTAACTTTTTTTCGTTACCCACTTTGCTAGATTTATAAGATAAAATAATAAAGGGATTCAAAATGGCGGCACTTAAAAAAAGTCTCGTCGACATATTTCTCGTGGTAAGTCTATTTTTTTAAATTATATATCGCTGGATAAAAAAATTTTCGTATACTTTTTTAAAATTGAATTATATATAATTCATTTTAAAAAATAATTTTTAGAAAATTTTAAAAAAGTTATCTTCGTATAAAAAAATCCCACAATGCACATCGCCGCCATCACAAAACAATAAACAAGCCTCAACAGATCAGCTTGACATTTTTCTCGTTTTTCTCCTTTATGACTAGCAAATTTGGGATTAATTTGAGGAAAAGTCTTAAATTATGTACGTATGTTTAAAAGGCTTTGGATTATATTAGGAAAATGTTTCTAATAAAGAACATTTTGAATTTGTTCTATTTGACAGTTTTCGTATATTCTTTACTATTGTCGACAGCTGTAAATTAGAAATTCTACTCTAGACGATGGATCCAGAATATGAAAAGAGGCTTTTAGGTGAAAGTCCAATAGGAAAGAGTCAAACTACTCCGACATCTCCTTCTAAACATGTTTATAGCGACCGATTTATTCCCGTCCGAACGAAGGCGAGAGTTTCCCTGACATTCGAAGGCCAGGTAATATATTTTTGTTAATTAGAGTGCATAGTGACTCGAAAGAAATATAATTTTAAGACATAGCATAATAGAAAGCAAGGATCAGTTTTAAGTTGATAATTTAGAGTAAGCTCTTTTTCCGGAAAAGTGTTCCGTCACCGAAGAAGCATTACAAAGCAGAATTGTTATATTGAGCAAATAGTTAATTTTATTGATGGCAGAAATTGTAAAAGGACATAATAAACTATACATAATATGAATGCAATATTCCTTTCCACGTATGGAACGAATTGCCCCGAATCAGCTTAAAGCATCGTCCGCTCATGACACGCTTTAATGTTCTTTTTTGCATAAATTGCAATATGTCAAACTGATCAATACGGTATACTCATATAAGCATGTTCCATTACCAGAGTAAATTATCGAAAGTTTCGAAGGCAACGTTTGTTTGTTGTCAGTGTATTGTGTAGGCAATTGACATTAGTGAAAGGAAAATGGACTATGTAGTCTTGTATTTATTTTACGTACATTATTGCATTACATTTGATATTTCTCATAATTACTCACTTTACTCAAAAAATTATTTTTTATAATTTTACTATTATAGGAGAAAAAGCAAACAATGGAAAAAGATTGCAGGAAAACTTCTCGAACAGAAACATCCGAAACTAGAGAATCATCAGTAATTTACAACTGCCTCTTGAAAAACGAGTTATTAGGAGCGGGTATAGAAGAAACAGAAAACATCTTATCTCCAAAATCACATTTTTCAAACAACGTTCTTTCATTTAAAATCTCAAGAAATTCTACGCGAAGCGTAGAAACTAATGTATCACCATATAGCGTATCACCTGTCACCAATAAATCGCAGAAACTCCTTCGTTCTCCAAGGAAAGCAGTCCGAAAAATCTCGAAAATACCGTTCAAGGTTAGTACTTTATCATTTGAATCACTCATAAATAGACTTTGAAACTTAACTTAAAAAATGCTTCTTTTTAAAGGTATTAGATGCACCAGAGTTAGAAGATGATTTTTACTTGAATTTGGTCGATTGGAGTTCCCAAAATATGCTTAGCGTAGGTTTGGGAAGTTGTGTATATTTATGGAGCGCTTGCACCAGTATGGTGAATAAGTTATGTGACCTAGCAACAGAAAATGATAAAGTAACTTCAGTCTGTTGGAATGAAAGGGGTAGTACTTTGGCTGTAGGGACTCATAAAGGTTTAGTCCAGATTTGGGATGCGGCGAATGGCAAAATGATTAACTCTCTTCCGGGACATAACGCCCGAGTAGGCGC
Organism: Dimorphilus gyrociliatus; assembly: GCA_904063045.1. Taxonomy (NCBI): domain Eukaryota; kingdom Metazoa; phylum Annelida; class Polychaeta; family Dinophilidae; genus Dimorphilus; species Dimorphilus gyrociliatus. The sequence continues at coordinate 722,678 of CAJFCJ010000025.1, read as the reverse complement.
TCTTGCCTGGAATGCAGAAATGCTGAGTTCAGGAAGTAGAGATAGGACGATTCTACAAAGAGATTTCAGGTATATTATGAACAAACTATCTATGTCCTAAAACACTAACATACTGATTATTCCTTATATAGATGTAGTCCTACAAGCCCTGAAAGACGTCTAGTCGGACATAGGCAAGAAGTCTGTGGACTGAAATGGTCACCAGATTATCAGCATTTAGCTTCAGGGGGAAATGATAATAAATTGTTTGTTTGGTCAAATTCAAATGCTACGGCGCCTCTTCAGACGTACTGTGATCATATTGCAGCTGTTAAAGCAATATCTTGGTCTCCTCATCAACACGGTCTGTTAGCAAGTGGTGGGGGAACTGCAGATCGCTGCATTAGGTTTTGGAATACATTAAACGGTTCGTTTCAACTAATTCAATTTAAATATATAGCTTTTATAAAGAGAATTGGGCTTGCGAAAGTTATTCAATTTATTTAATAATGATTTTAAACAGCTCAATGCCTGCAATATGTCGACACTGGTTCCCAAGTTTGCAACCTAGCGTGGTCGAAACATTCAAATGAAGTTGTCTCCACACATGGCTATTCGCAAAATCAAATAGTTGTTTGGAAATATCCGAGCTTACAGCAAATCACCAAACTCACCGGCCATACTTATCGCGTTCTGTATTTGGCTATGTCACCCGATGGTGAATCGATAGTTACAGGTGCGGGCGACGAAACTCTTCGATTTTGGAATATTTTTAACAAGTCTAGGTCGAGTAAAGAAAATCGCAGTGTTTTGAATATGTTCTCGCATATGACGAGGTAATATTTATTTGTTTGTTTTTTTGACAATGGATAAGAGAACGAATTATGAGACGAAATTTTAATCGGTATCTGTTGTTATTTTGTCCGAGTGCAGTATAAACAAGCGGAAGGACTTGATTGGTTTAATTTTGTTGCTTAGACAGAAATTATATATATATATATACTGAAAATTGTGTATATTTTCTATGAATAATACATTATTTACCGGGACACTAGCTGTAGATGTAGAGCATGCAAAATTAGCTAGTTAGTTACTTATCAAACGATTTTTGATAAAGCGTTATCAATTTTCATGTGAGAACCTGGAGCCCCGGGAATTCAAATTTTTTATCTGTAGGTCATAACATTGAAATTTCCGAAAGAAATCACAGCTAAAAAATTTAAATTTTTAAATGATTATATTTAACAGAAATTTCGAAAGTATTATCTTATCTTGAAAAAAACAAATACTGCTTGAAGCTCTTTTCTTGGTATGCTCTTGTCGATATTTTGATACAATTAAACGGAAATCTAATTAACTGTTAAGTATAAGCGACTACACCGATGTAATAATTTGCAAAACAACACATTAGTCTTTTTAGAGTCGTAGTACAGTCTTGAGCTTGTACAGACCATGATATTTTCTTGCATAGCTGTAATAATAACAATCGTCATTCTTTGGTATGTTGTTTTACGCAAACCACGTGTATGGTGGAATATTGACAAGATACCAGGCGTTCTTACTCTGCCAATCGTTGGTAATGCTTACAGACCGTCAATGATTCTTAGTCATAAAAGTTTGTATTAAAAGCTATTGTTAATTTTTTTAACTAAAAGTATGCGAACACTTGCTCTTAGATTTATACAGATATATGATAAAGCACACAGAAGAGTTTAGAAAGTACGGGATTGGCAAAGTATGGATATTTAATATTCCATATGTTGTTATCTTCAAGGATGAGTACGTAGAAAAAATTCTTTCGAGCTCTAAATTAATAACGAAAGGTCGAGAATATAAATTACTTAAACCATGGCTGGGTGACGGTTTGCTGTTATCAACGGGTGATAAGTGGCGGAAACGCCGGAAACTTTTAACTCCTTCTTTTCACTTTCAAGTTCTTAAAGACTTTATACAAGTCTTTAATGAACATTCACAGACTCTTTTATCAAAATTTCAAACCTACGCCGACAAAGGTATAAGCGTGGATATATTTAAAGATTTAAGCCTATGTACTTTGGATATCATTTGCGAGACAGCCATGGGGTGTCACGTGAACGCTCAGAGAGGCAGTAATTCCGAATACGTTGAAGCTGTGAACGAGGCGTGTAGATGTATACACATAAGACAAAAAAATCCACTATTCTTACCAGACTGGCTGTTTAATTTAACACCGTGGGGTAAAATCGTTAACAATAGCATAAAGATATTACATTCGTTTACGTTGTCTGTGATTGATAAGAGAAGAGGCGAACTAGTCGATCTATTTGGTATAAATTATTATATGATTAAAACTTAATTAAATAAGGGTTAATTTAATTATATAGGCGATAATTTGTCATCTGTGGATGCTGAAGCTATATGCGGAAGGCAAAGGGGTAAATTAGCATTTCTTGACATGCTTCTATGTAGTGAAGGATTAACAATAGAGGACATTAGAGAAGAAGTGGATACATTCATGTTTGAAGGTCACGATACGACCTCTGTAGCTTTGTCTTGGACCTGCTATCTACTAGGACTTCATCCAGAAGTTCAAGAAAAGGCCTTTGAGGAGTTGAATGATATTTTTGGAACAAGCGATCGTCTCGCAACAGAAGAGGATCTTAAAAGATTAACTTATTTGGAATGTATTATCAAGGAATCTTTAAGATTATATCCACCTGTTCCGTTTTTCGCTCGAACTTTAACTCACGATGTAAAATTAGATCAGTATTTGATACCAAAAGAAACTGTCGCCATCATTATGCTCTATGTTTTGCATACTGATGAGAAGAATTTTAAAAATGCGCATGAATTCAATCCGGAAAGATTCCTTAATCAGAATGCTAATAAACACAGTCACGCGTATGTACCATTTTCTGCTGGTCCTAGAAATTGTATTGGTCAAAAATTTGCAATGCTGGAGTTGAAAGTAATACTAAGTTCCATTTTACGAAAATTTCGCCTTCGAACTTTAACAAAAGATATCTCACCAAGCGGAGAAATTGTCCTTAGAGCTGCTGATAAAGTTTTAATTAAACTATTCTCGAGATAAACTTTTCTTTTACTCTTTTTATATATATATATTATATACTAATATATATATATATATATATATATATATATACTATATATATATACTATATATAGACTATATATACATGATATAAATGATATTTTGACTATTTGTAGAAAATATATATATGAATATATGTCTTATCGACATATCGTCTGATGATTAGCAGATTTATGTGATACTCGTTGATCAATTTGATCTAATCGACCTAAAATTCTAAATAATTTTATCGTTGTAACTCAACTGATAACTAGCGAGATGAATTGAATAAAAGCTAACTGGTAACTTAATATCAGTCTCATTGTGTATTGAACACAGAAGGATTATCACTTTACTAACAAGAAACTAAAACATTATCAATTAAAATGGCCAACTTGAACCTTTCTCCATCAGTATGTTATATTTTTATATTCAATCCTTTACTTCTAATCCTAAAGATTAACATTCTTCTTTCAATAGGAAGTTGCTTCTAAAGTACCAGAATTGAGAACAAAATTCAACGAAAAATTCCAGAGTGAAATTGCTTCTGGTAAATTTGACGAAAGAGACGTCTCTAGATTCAACAGCGATGACGCTTATGCAAGATGCTTCTTGAGAACTATGAAGGTAAAGTAAAACAAATTAAATTCAAATATCTTCTCTCTTTGATGAAAGTTTAATGTCCTCCTTTAGGCTAAAGGTGATGTTGATAAGGCTGTTGATGTTGTTCAAGAAGCTTTTATTATGAGGAAGGAATATTTAGTAAATGACTTTGACGAAGATAAAGTACCCCAAGAAATAAAAGATAGAAATGGTATTTTTTACAGAGGAAAGGATAAGGAAGGTCACCCAATCCGTAAGTTGTCTACAATCAATTATTGTTCAATTTTTCATTCTTCTTCATTTTCTACTTCCTTTCGCTAAAAGTCCACTATATTTCGAATATCTTTCAGTTTACATTGACGTTAAACAAAATACTGCTAGCGGAGACGAAGTTGTCCTTCTTAAGTGTTATATTGCCGGTATGTTTGAAAAACATCACCGAACAAATCCGGAACAAATGTGTGTCGTTTTCTTCGACATGTCCAGCGCCGGTTTGAGCAATTTGAATATGGATATTACCAAATTCATTATCAGCTGTTTTAAGGTTGCTTTCCCAGCTTTCTTGGGTAAGAATAACACATATATTTTATATACTGTATAAATCTACTTAAAATTTTCTTAAAAGGTAAAAATCTAGGACTTTTGTATAAATTCTTAATAAATATAAAGTATAAAAAGTTTCTTAGAGCACATCTTGAAATACTTTTATCTTTCATTTTTTTCAGCCTATATGATCAACTACGATATGCCTTTCATCCTAAATGGTAAGTCGTCACAAGAGACAATCTATTTTCGTTTATAGACTCGAAATAAATTATTAATTAAAAAAAAAACAGCTGCCTGGAAGGTAATCAGCAGTTTGGCTAGTGGAGATCAAAGTAAGAAGATTCAAGTCGTGAAGAAGGGAGATCTTACAAGACTTATCAACAAAGAAGAACTTTGGGGACACTTGGCCGAAAAGAACTAAAAAGTCATTTGACAAAAATTCCAAGAAGAAACCCAATAAATTGACTTATTAGACCAGTAGATAGATGTTTGTTTTACATAGTAAGAGAAAATGTACTATCTCTATTGGAAAGATAGATAATTAAGTAAAAATAAATTAATAAACTGAAAAATTCACAAACGTCCTAGTTTTGTTTCCCTCCTAAGTTAATACTAGCATACTAGAAATAAGGAAAAAAAAATAACATCTGCATAATATTTAAAAGGTACTTCATCACCTCAGGAAAAAGCACAAAAAGGAAACTAATTTAAGAGCAAAAAAAAAAAACGACTGATAAATTCAATTATCATTGTTACAAGTAGCAAAGTTCAAAGGGTAGAGAGAACGAAAATTATATACTGCAAATGAAAGAAACAATAGTAATTACGACAGTAAAAAGAAATATTATTCATATTTACCGGCAAAAAAATTTATTAACTTAAAGAGAGAGAAAGAGAGAGAGATAAAAAAAACAAAAGAGAATTCAATTACTTTAATAAAGAGAAATAAGCATATAAAAAAATTACACTTGTATATACTGTATAAATAATATAATAATAAAGTAGACACCATAACCTATAAAGACACATTTTTATTTTAACTTGTACGAGGCGAAGTATTCATTAATGTTGACGTTATCAATGTTGACGGTGTCGTTGGAATCTTGTCGATCTTGGGTACGTGGAAAAAGTATAACTGATGAAAAGGAAAAAAAATAGAAAATTCAAGTCATAATAAGCAGTTACAATCCGACATATCTATTAGTACATCATATCTTATCTATAAATTGTATATGGAAATACTAGAGAATGCATATGACTATTTCTTATTGTAATCTATAATTAGATTATGACTAATAACGGTTCGTAAGGTGGACTTAGGTATACTGACCACAAATCCTACGGCTAGAGCACCGTGAAAGATAACAATCAAGGCCAAAATAAGTATCATAATTTTTTTATCGTCGTGATTAACGGCGGGATAAAATGTAAGGACAAGAACTGAACCGGACAGAACCATTCCAAGCAAGACCAGAAGCCACTGTAACCATGTTATCTGTATTATCCATAATATCTGAAATAGGCATATAGTGTATCTATATTAATATACATAGTATATATATATATATATATATATATATATATATATATCTCTTGTATGTCATTGAATTGTAAAAATTTACCGAAATTGGAATGTATATAAATAATGAATAGCCATATATGCAAATTATTTCGAGGAAAGTATACCCAGCCTGACTTCCTCTCCACCATAAAAACCCATAGATTATGCAAGGGATTAACCACCAGTAGCTGTATATAGCCGCAGCAGCGAAGGGAACTATAAAGATAAATTAAAGTAAAAATCTAATATTAAGACTTTTTATTTGAATATTGCAACGTATATTTCGCCTTAAGAATGTCCAATAAAATACCACAGAAATTACTTATTTGATTATATACAACTAGAAAAGGGTAGAGAGTTTGCTACCGCTTCAAAAAAGTCACTAACCTTTGTGGAAATCATATTTCCATTCATGATTTCCATATTGCTGAATATAGTTTGCCATATTTCCAGCAATCGCTGTTGTGAAAACTAAAGTGGTACAAATCCAGAAAGGCCCTTAAAAATAAAATATATAAATGACTCTAGAGAACGTACTCTTTATACATTTATTAATATTCTATATTATTTAATAATTGCAGTTCGTCAATCTTCAACGAAAAGCATTTTATATGCAATATTAAATTAATTACCGTACAAATCTGGAACTGGCCTAATATGATGTTGTAAATAATTTTTTCTAACATTTGGTAACATGGAACCTAATATTCTATTTAGAACTTGCCAACTTTCAACATCGAAATATTGCTGGTAATATTCAAATGTCCAAAAAGAAGGCTGCTTTTTTGTTTGAGAAAGTAGCTTTAAAATAAAAAGGGTTCATTGAAAATTTAGCGTTCTTTCTTTTTACATGTATACTGCGTGTATTATATCATATGATAATATTTACATCTTGACGGTCATCATCGTCGTCCATAGGATCTTCAATATCATCGCCAAAATTCATCTTATCGCTATTTAATGGACTATCTCCCATACCTAAAAGAGAATAGAAAGGAGAATATCATCGATGTTATTTTAATACTTTTATAACTTACTGTGAAATTTAAGATCTTGGGTATTTAATTCCTTATCAGAATCATCCTGCATATAAACAAACCGATTTTAAAAATTCTAACGAATATTAGTAATTTTTCCGTTTTAAAAATATCATAGATATACAATTATGTAAAAGTTATGAATAAAATAATGTAAACTTTAATAGAATTAATTTAGATGCAATAATCAATTTTTAATTAATATATATAAGCTAATTTATTGAAAAGAGTATCGTACCTCCACGTTTAATGTAGTCGCCATTTTTGTAGGCACGCACTTAAATTTTTTTAATATAAATATATACAATGTACTGTATACAAGGAGATTTGGCAACAGATGTTTCATGAAATTATCTTTATAGGAGAGGGAAAGCTAAAGAACAAAAGAATCTAATCTATGCCATTAATTAAAAATTTTATTCAATCTACAAGAGAACATGAAAAAGCATTGATGAATAGAAAAGAATTAAAGTTTAATATAGTTGGCATATATGTACAGTTGCAGAATATTACATATATATTGCATTGAAATAATAAAAAAATTGTTATATATTGCTTTCACGTAGGTATCTAAACTTTAAGTCTTCAAATGATGAATTTAATTTCTCCAATAAAAACAACTGTATCTCAGCTTGTAAAAGAGATTCGCAGAAAAAATCGTAGCCTTTCTCCCCTTTTCCTATTAAAAAATCTATTAAACAGCTCACTTTATCTCTAGAAGTTGTTGGGCTTCTTATTCTTTCGCAAGCCATTTTATCTAAAATTCTGTTAGATCGAAGAAAGCAAAGATGATCATCAACGTCTACATTGTCACACAAGTATGCTCTGTTTGTCTCGAGAGCGTCTATCTTGAATTTTTCCATAGCAATCTCCAAATCGGCGAGACACCTCTGAGATCTATTTGTTCCCATCTTTAATTTAGCCCTATCTCTCTACTATATTAAACGAATAATTAGTGGTAAAGATGAAAAGAATGAAAATTTTTCAACAGGTTAATACAGGAAATTTTTACTTCCTGTTAATGATTGGCCAAGAATAAGAATGTTTTTGTGTTTGTATTATCTATTTCAGCCTATTTAGTATTCAAAAGGGAAAATTGTATTGTAACTGTAAGAGTACGAACTGGGGGAGGATCGTGAGAGTTTAAATTCAAAGTGAAATTTTTTCAGTCTAATTAATAGGTAGAAGATGAAAAAAGTCTAATAGTCCTCCTTGTTAGTTTCAGATACTCATTATCGACCCTATTTAATGTTTTACTATACGATGCATGTTTGTAAAGTGAAACTCTTATTCTCTTATCAATTATTCATTAGAAACGAAACAGTTTTGCCTAAAAAGTTACTCAATGCAATGATAATTAAAGATTTTTTATATGATAATGTCGAGTTTAAAGGAGGATAGGGATAACCTTTAAAGTATATAAAAAAAAGATGGGGCAAGACATTTAAAAAGAGGTAGTAAGGGAGGCAGGGAGAGAGAGAGAGAGAACGTTAAAAAGACTGAAAGAAAGATAAATATATACATATATACATACATATATATATATATCATTATATAAATAGTTGTATATAAACAAAGTTCTGTATACAGCAGAAACTCTATTGGAATAATTCTCTTATTAATTATTAACAAAATTCTTTAAATATTTCTATCAAAACTGAATAAGAAAATTCCATAAAAATGATATAAACCATCAGTAGAAAGAGGTTTAGTGTTTTCCAACAACGACAAACACTGTTGTATAAGATTTTTCTAATGCGCTAAATGTTTTCACAAGCTTTTCGTCATCTTGTAAAAATTTATCTAGTCCAAATTCTCCATCACCAAATACACCAAAGAGTGGTATTTTAGGAAAGATGTTTTGCCAACAGCTACTTTCAACGTCAGTAACTCCTCCGTAATGGTCTCGACCTCTTCCTTTGCAGGCGAACATTAGACCGAAAAATGGTTTTCTAGCGGCGTTAGATTGTTTCAGACGTCGAAGATTGTCTAATACACCTTCTTTATCATCAATATCTTGACCAATGATAACGGTAGCAAAATGAATGTGCTTACTTTGCAGATTGATTAATTTTGAATCAAACTCTTGTCCATTACTAAGTAGAATAATTTCTTTATTTTGTAAAGATCATAGTCTAATTATTGATTAATTAACTTTTTAAAAGATAATTAGAAGAAAGAAATTATACTACTTAGTACAATAATTTAATTTGTTTAACGCTCCGGCGACAATAGAATTCTTCCAAAAATTATCTACCATCTCTGGTTTAGTTCTTGAAAAGAACTTACCAAATTCTTGCTCAAAACTCAAAAAGAGAGAATGCGAATTAACAGATTCCTCGAGATCCTTTTGAAATTGTTCTTTAGAACTTTTACAAGTTGATCTAGTTTTAACATGCTGATTAAAAAATTTACACTTTAAGCCGGGAATTGACATAAAAACAAATTGAATTTGATTTTTAGCTTCTTCGACCTCAGTCACTGACATTTTGGCTTTAGCATCCCTTTCTTTTAATTCTGTTACTATGAGAGAATATAGACTTTCAATTTTAGTTAATTAATTATTTAAGAAGGAGAAAGGAAGAAGAAGACTATTACTTACAAACAATTCCTTCCCAAAAAGATATTATACAAGGAAATTTGCAATTATTAATGAAATATCTCTTTAATTTTTTCTTTGGGCAGCTTAATGATTCCGAACAAAATGCAATAAGTAAATTAGGTTTAAAATTGAATGAATGAAAATTCTGTAAATGAAATAAACTATCAATGGCATCTTATATTGCTATCACTGTTTTTTAATACTGATATATAAATAATAATACAAACTGGAAATTGTAGATGACCATTATTCGCAAAACAAGATATATACTTGATGTGAAACTTTTCTGATCGCTTTCGTAATTCTATATCACCCAAGTGCAACCATAATTTGCTAAGACTACGATATAAGTATAATGAACGAAATTAAAGAATAGAACGAAATTTAAATTTTAATTGTTTTTACCGTCTATATTTGTATACTTCGCCTATGTTACAATATTCTAAAATCTTTGAACTAATGAGCTCATTATCAAAGACATTTTTTTTCTCAAAGTCGAAGTCGGCGCTATCATCAATTTTACGTTTTCGGCTATCCGTCATAGTTCTTTTAAGAGTATACCTAAAATCCAAAGAATAGTCTGGGTCTAACTAAAAACAGCCATTTGTTTTTGTTTGTTCAAATATAAGAATATACGAAAGCCTTTAATAAAAGTGAATTATAGATGGGATAAAAGTAAAAAGAAAGGCGAAGATTTTCTTCTCAATCAAGGATATATTCTGTATTGAAATTCTTTTTTAAAAAATATTACAGCATGCAAGGCACAAAACTGTTTTTTTCTTTTTTTTCTGTTTAATTCTTTTTTATATCTCTGTTTTATTTTTTTCCCATATTTTCTTTGTTTTCTTTGTTATTTTTTCAGTTGTAAATGAAACAGAGAGACAAAATGACATCATTAGCTTAGTAGAAACAAATCACATTGACAAATAGAAAAAGGAAAAAATTTTTCATAGTTATATATATATATGTATATAAATTTATATATACTGTATATATAGCTTATAGTTGTTTATGTTAGTATACTTAGTATATAATATAGTTCACGATTAAAAAGGACGAATAAAAACAATAGCAAGTGCTTGTTTTTTTTTCTTTTTTTTTTTTTTTTTTTAAAAAAACAAAACAATTTTCCCAATAGACAGCGCATTAAAGAAACTAATACAGTAGAATGAGAAGAATTAAGTAGAAAACTCTTGTTTTAAACTTTATTTAATAATAATAATAGCAGAAGAAGAAGAAGAAGAAGAAGAAGAAGAAGAAGAAGAAGTAGAAGAGGAAAAAGAAGCAGAAGAATACGAAAATTTAGTTAAAAGTGAATAAAGCTCGTGTTTCTCATTGTCTTTCTTCCCTCCTGTCACTCATTCGCTCACCATCTATCTAAATATCTAGCTATCTCTCTAATTATCCATAAAATGTAGAAAATATAACTTCCTTGTCCGAAAAAGTATATATATTTAATTAATACGATTAAAAGTGTTTAAGGCTTCAATGGAAACTTTTGTTATTTATATAATTAAAAATAAAGGGAAAAGGGAGAAAGTTTGAAAATATTGTTGTGAGCTGTTAAAAGCACCTGGCTTATTTTTAGTGGACAATGTGTAAAGCGTATAAGAACACTTGATAGAAGCTAATATGACCTTGTTTTTAAAATTCATTATTATTCAATATATACTCTATACAATCCTGTTCTGTGTGTAGAATATGTTGAATACAGTATACACAATGTGTAGTATATAAGCATATTTATGTATACTGTATACTCTTCTTTATGCCTTACTGTCTTTCCTTTTCTCTTTCTCTCTTTTTGCTTGTCTATCTTTCAGTTAGTCTTTTCTTTAACAAAAAAAAATGAGAAAACGTCTACATAAAGAAGGATGACAATAGTGTTTTTCTCTGGTTTTTGTCATCTCTCTCTTTCTCTGTCCCTTCCCCCTCCTTTCCTCCCGCGCACTCTCTTGCTCTTTTTGTTAGCTTTTTCTTTTTGTTTAAAAGATTTCTACAGCGCCATTTACAGGAAAATTTATAATAATAATGATAATAATAACATATTTGTATATATATATATATATATACGAATTTCGGAAGAGATAGGAGAAAGAAAAATGATAGGAAAATAGGAATAAAAAAAGAACGAAAAAAAAAGCCCATTAAATATATCTCTTTATACAACAAATAAAACTTTTTCTTCTTTTTACTTTAAGGACTTTTTAGTACTTTTTCTTACTTTTTTTGTTTGTTTGTTTGTTTTAAATAGGAAAATATAGACCTATTTAAATTATTTTCTCAGTTGATGCCACATAGCCACCGGCCTCCTAAGACTAGTCATCATTTGATTCCAATGTGTTAGCTCAGTACCAGACACCTGTGATCCTATAAGAACGTGACCTATTGGTAGGATATTCTCGCCGAGTTGTTCAACGACGCTTATTCTAAGTTGTACATTCTGAAGAGAAAAGAAGAAAAATAGGTTAATAATAAATGAAAGAGATTAAGCTAAGACGATAAACTATCTAATAGCAATTTTTTTAATCTTTAAGTATCGGTATATTCGAAATATTCATGAATTATAGAATTTTAAGAATTAAGCTAAAATCTATTTATCGTACTGTTTAATCGTATATACGTTGTATATATTAATATATATATATGTATATATATATATATATAGACAACGTATATTTATCATGTGTTAAATTACTGTAGATATCATTATAAAGGCAAAAAAAGAGATATTTAACCTCTAAATGGGCTGCTGGTATTGAAAATATCATGGCTTCATTAAAAATAGGTGTTTTTTCATCCTTTTTAATTGTTGTCTTCTTTTTACTAATTTTTTTGCCATTTTGCAACAAGTAAACTTTAATGAAGCAGTCGCCGTTTGCCTTCGAATAAGCCCATTTCAATTTCCTCGCCTTAACAATTACGACCGTCAATCTTTCAGCCGTCGGTAAATAACTCAATGACAGCATAACATCTCCCACTTCGGTTGGTTTCTGTTTTAAAAGTATTGTATAGAATATTCCTATGTACTGTTCCCAACACATCTTTTTCTACTGAATGCCATTAATCAATAGGTGTTTTTTTTCTATTTTTTTGTAATAAAAATCAATTTCCTCCTCTTAGATATAAGCTTTTTTTTCTAATGAAAGAGAGGATAAAACACCATTCAAGATGAATTATGTTCTTTATTTAGTCAATTATAAAAAACTGTTTAGATTTTGTTTTTCTTTTCACTCTCAATAGTATAAATATGTATAAATTGATTAGCCTACCTCGTCCATATCTCTCAAGTTCATCCATATTCTTAGAGGGGCTCTAAAATCCAAATCACCTAATCTTAACTCAGTTTCTCCTAGTAGTTTATGCCTAGCGTATTTATCGGAAGAGAAAACTTGTAATTGTAAACTTTTCCTCTCTATTTCCTGATATTCTAGATCGAATTTAAATCTTTCCTTCCAAATTGGATTTACACTGTCTTTATAAATTCTCGTTTGCATGGGTCTTTCGTTGGGAGGCGTTAGCCAAAGTTTAACGAAAGAATCGAGCGATTTCGTTACCTAAGTATGGGAGAAAGAAATAATAGAAAAACATTCTATCCGTTCGAAAATCAATCATAAAAAGAGAGCGAGAAAAAAACGAGGAGAGCAGGAAAAAAAGACAGAGAAAAAGAAAAAAAAAACCTGATCCATTTCCAGATCCTTGGCTTGTATCACGCTGACGACTAATTCACCAGAATCTCTGTCGAATTCAATTCCAAACTCTAATTGTCCAATTCTACTAGGAAAATCAACATCTAGGACACTAGAATCCGAAGCTACACTCTCAAAAGAGGCAGCTCTTGGTAAATGACCAGTATAGGATTCAGTTTCAGAAAGTGTATCCGAAATTGGACTATTAACTTCTTCTCTAGCTGGAGGATCATCCCTTAAAATACCAATTCTAGTTTCAGCTTGACTAGTTGTTCCTGCAGTTAAATTAGTCTTCTCTTCGCTGGGAGCGAACCAAGCGCTTAGCTGCCGAAGACCAATAATTCTGCAGACTAGGAGAATAGAACCGATGACCAGTAGACACAATAATAGAAGAATAATTGCAACGAGCCAACCACCCATTGTTTCCCTGCATGATTGATATCATTACTAGAAAATTAAGCGAATTGTACTTAAAGCGACAGGTATTCCATTTTGCATTAATGAAAACCTAAAATTTAGAGTTTCCACCCTCTCTTTTCTCATTCTGGCGTTTTATAATAGGAAAACTACAAGATCTTTTTCTCATTTAGCCGAAAAACTAGAGTATATTGAATTAGTTTAAACGATTATTAATAAGAACAAGATAAAAATAATAAAAGGAAAATTATGAAAAACATTTATTTCCTTTATCTAATTATTATCGTAAGTCAGTATTTTAGCAAATTCGTGACTGGATTACAGGAAATCTAATACAATTGTTTTATAAATTATATTATATTCGTAAATATTCCTTCTCGTATTCGATGGTTTGTAAAGATTCTTTAATTATTCATTCATTATCTAAAAAATACTTAAATGTCAACGTATCATTTTGTACACCCGATCATAGACTTTTATGCGAGCCGTTTCTAAAACTCCGCCTTCTCCAATTTTACTCTTTCTTGTTTCCTCAATTTGGATTTGTCAAAGTATCTTTCTTTTACCTTCTCTCTTTCTCTCTCTCTCTCTCCCTCTACCAATTAATTAATTAATTAATTATATTTCTATGTAAATATTTTCTCTGTTATGAGTTATGACGAAAAATTATATTGTTATATTAGCTCGTTGTAAATTATTCTATACATATACAATAAAATTAGATGACTTTGCAGAGGGATTTAGCGAGAGAGAGAGAGAGAGAGAGAGAGAGAGAGAGAGAGAGAGAGAGAGAGAGAGAGAGAGATGGAGGGGGAGGAGGGGTTGGCGGAAGGGGAAGAAAGACAGAAGAGGTAAAGTGGGCAGGAGAAAAGAGTTAACATGCAAACACGACATGTTCTATTGACAGCATAAGCAAGTCCTCGCCTTTGTAGAAAGACAACTAGAGAAGATTTTTACCAGCAAAAATTATAAACAATATGTACATATACTGTATATCAATAGTATTAATGCAGTCTATTCTGCAATTTATATTTATATATAAATATACTAATACAAGTATAGTGTAAAATAATAAGAGAGAAAGTAATCGTTTTATTTTTAAATACAATAACTAAAATTTCAAGCAGCTTAAATTTTTCATTAGTTATCAGACCAATGAACAATCAATATTTTCTTTTAATAGACATAGCATTTTTCCCTACTGTATTCGTTTATTAACATTAGAATTACAATTTTTTTATCATATGTATTTATCGTTACTTAATGAATATACTGTAGAGTTTTTTTTATTAATAAACAAATCTATAATTATTAAAAAAGTTTCCTATAGAAGAAGAATTTCTTTGTCTTTTATGTTCTTTTCTTTACTCTTCTCTCTCTCGCTATCTTTCTTTCTCTCTCTCTCTCTCTCTCTCTCTCTCTCTCTCTCTCTCTTGCAAGACACAAGAGAACTAAGAAAGTAAGAGAAGGAACGTATATGTAAGAGAGGAAGGAAAATAATATGTGAACAAATGTTTTTCCTCTTTACAAGGGATAGAGAGAATGGGAGGATTGTTTATAGGAAAACGCCAAAAGATTATCCTTCTTTTGTATTTTTATGATAAATCATTCAAAGGTTAGAAGGAATTAAGAAAAATTATTAATATATAATAAAAAGTAAGTACCTTGTTTAAAGACTTGTAGATTTGATTTTCAAAATCGATGCATACTCCAGCAGTAATTTCACTTCTGTACTGAAAAAACAGCGAGATAGCAATAAATGTTCTCTTTAGTAAACGCCTATCGATTCGACGTCGCTGAGTTATCGTGCGCCGTCTGGCGCTGATTATAAAAAACAGGAAAGAACTGGCTGTTACTTTACATTTCATCCGAATTAAATCCAAAAATCCAACTCAGTGAGAATTGATATTTTATACGTTTAAAAAGCAGAGAGTGATGTACGGGTCTTTGGACTAAACAAGTAAAATCGTATAAAAGTAGTATTAAGTAACTTGTATTTCATGTTTCCTTCTTTAAGGTAGAACATTTTATAATTTTTAAAAAGTTGGTAAATAATATTCTCTTCCTTTCCTTCATTCTTTCTCTTCTGACAAAAGCCATTTTTATAAAGAATATCAATCGTTTATAATCAATTAAGAACTGGCAATTTTCCCCTTGAAAGAAGTAGCTATTATTATTATGTGTATTAATCATTTAAACACGACTGTAAATTAAGTTGAATGTTCAATTCATAAATATTGATAACGTAATTATCATAAGTGCTAGTATACTTAAACCCATGGGGTGATCCAGTCAAAGTCTAAGACAATTATCTAACAAGAAGATCGACCTTATCAGTAGGTAGTAGAACTTTGCAATTGTTGTCAAGTTGTTTGACAATCGAAAGTGAATAATCTGAATATCTATTTTTAGTTTGTTTGATGGGAAATGTAAATGGCAATCAATATTCATTCTGGAAAATTGTCCTGAATGTGGTACACTATGCTGTCAAAGAGAAGAGATACTTATATCCAAGGGATCATCAAAACTGTCTATACAGTCGCTTAGAGCATTTTTATGAGTTTCCTTTGACATTGATTTTCTTTTGTTCACCTTTTAATTTTTGTAGATACTTTGTTAAATTTCCAAATCTATAGCTTCAATAGTCAATCAAGTCTCATATAATTTTGCTGATTTGGTTGTAACCTTATCCTTAATAGTAGTGATTTATCAGCAATCGAATAGGATTTTCGGCTAGGTGTCAAAGACCCTGTAACCTTTATTTTTCCAACTAAACTAAAGGTAATATTGTACAAATACCAAGTATAAAATCCAGCATAAACACACTGTATAACCTTTATATATTAATAAATATAAACTATTTATAGTTATAATAGTAATTACAAATTATAGATTAATTAGTTTCCTTGGTAGAAAAGAGCTTTAGCCTATTATACTATCTATTTTCGAATATTTTCTGTTTATTATAATTACCATTTTGGGCTTTTCATTTCTTAAATATTCTTGTGGGGAATAAAAATTCATGATAGTCTTTTTAATATAAAATTATAAATACAAAATAAAAATTTTCCATCAGTTATACAGCCTATATACTATCAACAATACCTCATTTATATATATATATATATATATATATATATATATATATATATATATATATATATATATACCGTATTCACAATGATATAGACTATATATACATGTAAAAGAAATTTCTATACAACTACTTTTTTTAGAAAGCTTGATTAGGTTCTGTAGTCTTTTGCTCATAATGTAGTTTTCGTAACATATTTGATAGTCTAGTCCTCATTTTCCACGCTTCTTTACAATCGAACCAGTTTCTTAAATCAAGATTAGTCCTTTTGATACTAGATGGATTCTCACAGACTTTTTCAGCGATCTTCAACATAAAAAGACCGCAGTCATTATTATTATTCTGTTGAGGAACTTTAACATGATAAAGTGGCAAATTTCGTTCAGTAAATTCTTTAACCTTTCCAATTCTTCTTTTGTATTCCATTGTAAGGAATATTCTTAATAATTGAGCTAGGTGCCTGTATAAGAGAAATAATCTAGTTTATAAATTGTAAAGTATATTCTTTATATAATGTTTCTGTTATGTTTTTTTTCTTGCTATATACAACTACTTTACTACACAGCATATAATCTTTTCACTCTATCCGCTTCTCTGTCTCTCGCCCCCTCCCCTTCTCTCCCTCTCTCTCTTGATCTCTCTATACTCGTATAATATACTCTGATAATATTACTTTAAAATGAAAAATCTAGCAAATAATTATAATAATTTGACTATTAATAAAGAGAATTTCTATCTTCTCGTTTTAAAATACCTTTTTCCTTCGTCTAAACTGTTGTTATTTATAGAGTCAAACATATACATGGCACCGTCTTCGAGTGGATTACATATTATGCACAAATACCAATGATTACGTTGATTCATTGGAAAAATTAGATATTTCTTGGAAAATAAATACAGATTTTTCTTTCTTACGCATACTTTATCGTAGATTGTCTCATAATACATTGGAGTAAGTGGAAATTTTGCCACACTTTCTCCCGTTAATTTTCGGCAGAGTAAATGATTAAAGACGTAAAAATCTTCTTTCTTGCATATATTATTTTCTATCCACTTTAAGTAAAAGTCAATGATAATATCATTTAAATCCTCTCGTGGTCTCAGATATTTCATATCCTCTTTCCTAACGGTTATACGCCCTGAAAAGCAATTTCAGATTATTTTCCTGTAGATGAACGAAAATTCTGTTGCAGAATTTACTGTTGTGAATATATATATATATATATATATATATATATATACATATATACATATGCACATAAAAAGATGCCTACCAACTGTATAAGTGTCTGGATATTCGCATATTTCATCCTCATTAGACATATATCGCAAGTCGTTTTCGAAAACTGCTGAAGATATTCTACACTGTTCTTCTTGGGGCAAACTAACAGTTTTATAATCCCTAATGAGTATCTCATAGGTCAAATGAGAATAAGCTTCTAAGAATTCCTTCGTGTCCTTCCAATCGACATAAACAATCGGTATTCGGTTGAATACTGTTTGAATAATTTCTTTAATCCACAATTCCACTTGAAGACTACATCCCTCTGAAATTATTGTTACCCAATTAAGTGCCTTAACATCTGAGTTGACATTATAGACATCTCTGTTTAGGCTAAGTAATTTTCTTGTTCTGTTTCCTTTCTCTGAATTCAAGTGAAACATAAAAATATTGATATTTAAATTTGGGTTGAATAAAATATAGATTTCTTGTAAAGCTTTTTGAGTAATAAAATGTGACATTTTTATTCCAAATGCATCCGATATATTCCAAGAAATTTCTTCAAATCCTATATTTAATACATTCTCAGCTATCTTTTTGTGCTTATGAAGACCGGAGAAAATCTCTTTAATTGACAAAGAGACGGATATCGGTAGATTTTCATCTTCCGTTATTTCCATGGAAAAATCCTAATTTAATTAGATATTATTAATAAGAATAATGCATAAGGCCAATAAAGACGTTGGAATATTTAGCGCTGAAGTGCAAAACAAAATGGCTACGAAATAATCACGCAGCGTCTTTAAGAAATATCGAAACAAAACAGCAAAGCGCTATAAAGATTAAAACTTTTTCGCTTTCTTTCGCTCATTTCTATTCTCTATCTGTGTCAGTCTCTCTTTTTCTCTCCCTATAACCTTCCCAATCCTGTTTTTCTCAAGTTGCATTAATTCCCTTAATGATTGAGTGGCCTATCGCCATTAATCGTTTATTTACGTGATCTTTGTTCAGCTTTTTATCCTATTGATTTCTTACTTACGAATTAAAATTTATCACTACATATACAGTAGTTTACGGAATGTTTTTTATCAGAAATCTTAAAAGGGGTTTTTAATACTTTTTTTTTTATCTAGAGGGCGTTGCACTCTTAGCTTTCTTTTTTAATAAAATTAAAGAATACTCTTTAATATTTGTAAAAGCCTAATAATCAATATGGTATTTTACCAAATGAAAAAGCCTATTAACAGCGCAAATGTCAACTTATTTTATCGATTACTAATACTGATAAAATAGAAATTGAGCGAGAAGAGCGTGAGCTTGGAGGAAGAGCGGGACAAATAATATATTTCATATCCGATAGGCGGCGCTTGTTTTATTATGGTCGACTATAATAGGCCTATAAGGGTGGTGTTAAGGTTGTGCGTGGCACGGCTATAGCCTGGTTTCTGTTATCTTATCAATTATTTTTCTAAATGAAGAAAGAAACAATCTTTTTACTATTTGTAATAGCAACGTTTATTTCCTATTCATCTTGTAAACCTGGTAAGTAGCGTGTACGTGTTAATTAGCCGGACTATTCACTAAAGTTTAATCTTAAAGATGCAGATCTACTCCTCGTTACAATAGCGTCGGAGAGAACGGATGGTTTCGAAAGATGGAGGCGATCGGCTGAACATAATGGATTTACGAATATAAGAGTTTTAGGCTTGGGCGAAGAATGGAGAGGAGGAAGCATGCTATCAATAGGAGGTGGCTACAAAGTTAACTTGCTGAAAAAAGGTTTAAAAGATATAAAGGATAGAGAAGACTTACTTGTATTATTTACAGACAGGTTAGTACAGTACTTTAATTGACAATATCCAGGTATAAATAATAATACTTGATTAGTTAATTATCTAGTAAATATGTAAATAAGTTAAATGAATGAATAAATCTAATTGGATGCTTTTTTTGTTCTTTCATTTTCTACACTTCATCAATGAAAAGCTACGATGTTATTTTTACAAATGATAAATCAAAATTGTTAAACTCATATTCAAAGAAGAAATGTAATGTTCTCTTCTCAGCCGAGGATTACTGTTGGCCAGATAAATCTCTTTCTTCCAGCTATCCAATTGTTTCTAAAGATGAGAGTCGTTATCTAAACTCTGGCGGATTTATTGGTCCGGCTAAAGATATTTATAGTATTATCAATCAAGCAGATATAGCTGATGACGACGACGATCAACTTTATTATACGAAAATATTTTTAAATCCAAGCTTACGAGTAAGTATAAAAAGAATACAGATTGCAGTTTATATATAGATTTTCGCTTATCTGTCTTTCTATACGTGTAAGACAAGCTAAAAGAAGAGGGCGGGGGTGAGGAGAGAGAGAGACACAGGGAGGGAGGGGGAGAGGAATGCGGAGATCACGTAGGCTCACGTAGGCTCACGTAGACCACTCTCTCTTGACAAAGAATGTCTGCTATATGTTTAGGGATAACCCTACGTCAGTTTATATAGATCATATACACTATATTATATATATAGTAAACGATATACGTGTACGACACATGTTTTATAACATGTTACTATTTTTTTTATAGACAAAATATGGTTTGTGCTTGGATACTAGAAGCGAACTCTTTCAAAATCTCCATGGTGCTCTTGAGAATGTCGGTATACGTTTCAAAGATTCTTCCTCCTATTTATATAATTATAGAACTGGATACGCTCCAACTGTAATTCATGGAAATGGTCCAATTAAATTGAAATTTAATTCACTTGCTAATTATTTAAGTGATGAATGGACTCCGTCGACAGGCTGGAGAAATTGGGAAACTTTTACCAATTTGGAAAACTCTCGAGATTCTGATTTACCTACTGTTTTAATGGCTTTATACTTTTATAGAAGTTCCGCTTTTATTGAGGAATTTTTCGATTATATATCTCGGATAGATTATCCTAAATCTAATATCTTTTTATACATTCACGTAAATGTCGATTATCACGTTCAGCACGTTGATGAATTTATTGGGAAATATGGAAAAAGTTACGCAACTAATATTGTTTTTAAACCATCGTCCAATTTGTTAGAAGGTCATGGACGAAATAAAGCGTTAGACGAATGCTTAAGACTAAACTGCAGATATTATTTTGCTGTTGATTCCGATTCTCATTTATCAAATCCAAAAATTTTAAAAGATCTAATTTCATTAAATAAATCCGTTTCCGCTCCAATGATGACTAGGGACGGAAAAATATGGAGCAATTTCTGGGGTGGATTGAACGATCAAGGTTTTTACGCCAGATCCGATGACTATATCTCTATAGTTACAAAGGAAAAACAAGGAGTTTGGAATGTTCCATTTATATCCGATGTCTATTTAGTTCAAAGTTCTGTTATTAATAAGAAGAGCGCAAAATATTTGTACGTGAAGGAGGATTTCGACGCCGATATGGCATTTTGCGCGAATCTTCGAGATCTTGGCATTCATATGTACGTTGATAACAGAGAAAGTTACGGTTATCTCATTAATTCTGACAAGTTTAAGACAGATCTATTGCACGGCGATTTAATCGTAATGTCCGATAATAGAAATGTAATTATTGCGCAATCATAAATATAAAATAGTGCATAATATATACATTTTCATGTTTTGTTAGGTGTGGACAAATAGATATATACATCCTAAATATTGGAAGGCATTAAACAACGGAGAATTTATCGAAGAGGTAAATCTTAATTTTCTTAATCATTTAAGGTTAAACTGAACTTTTTAAAGGACGACCTATTTATTTATTTATTCATTCATTCATCTATTTAGATGAATGTAGGTTTATAAGAATATCAATCTATTCTAATTCGATTCTCTCCTCCATTTTCTTTTTTTTTTGTAGTTGTTTTTATTATCCTTTTGTTTTTATACTAGTTTTAATACGTTTTTAGCAGTTGTTTAATGTCTATAGACCAATAAAATTGGTCGTTATAAAATGTATTTAACCTAGAAAAGTAATTAAAATTATATCTATTGCGAAATATTATTTATTTATTCTCTTGTTTTTTTCTCTTTTGTTTTCGCTCTGAAACCAATTTAGCCTTGTAACGATGTTTACTGGATTCCTTTTATGACCGATCGCTATTGTAAAGAGTTAATAGAGAGAGCTGAAAGTTTTGGCAAATGGTCTGGAGGTGGTCATCAACCATCCGTCGATCCGCGTCTCGGAGGAGGCTACGAAAACGTCCCTACAGTCGATATACATATGAATCAGGTAGGCGTCGGGGATTTAGATATGCTAAATTTACTGCCTTTTTTACACTCATTTTTTCTCCCTCTCCTCCCACTATTTGCAAATAGATTGATCTTGAAGAGCAATGGTTGTATTTTTTGAGAGAATTCGTTGGACCTATTAATAATAAAATTTTTACTGGCTACTATACCGATGCAAGGGCACATATGAATTTTATTGTTAGATATAAACCAAACGAACAAAACCGTTTAAAACCTCATCACGATAGTTCAACCTTTACTATAAATATTGCTCTTAATACACCTGGTATAGACTACGAAGGTGGTGGAACGAGATTTGTTAGGTTAGTATATTAAATGTATAGAACGTATAAGCCAACTTGCTAATTCTTTAATCTATTAAACGCTGAATCCTTACACTTTTAGATATAATTGTAATATAACGGCTTCGAGAAAAGGATGGGTTATAATGCACCCTGGTAGATTGACGCACTATCACGAAGGTTTACCAACAACAAATGGTACCCGTTATATTATGGTATCATTTATTGATCCATAGGAGTCAGTGTGTTAGTAAGCGAATTGAAAGAAGGAAGGAAGGAAGGAAGAAAGAAATAAAAAGTAAAAAAGAACGAAAAAAATATAAAAAAAAGAAAAAACAAAAACAAAACAAGATATAGTATTAATTCATATGGAAACTAATATCCTTCGAAAAGTCGAAAAGAAAGATAAAGTTTACAAAAGACATATATGTGTATGTAATAATAATTGGATTCATATCATTTATATATACATATATTAATATGTGGTTTTATAGTTTTTATAGTGTAGTTTATAATTTTTTAAAAATGAAAAGAAATTATTTTTATTTCATTTTTATAGAACGATAATAAAAAAAGAAAATCGCCAATTTTTTTCATATTGAAATCTCTCTTCTGGAAAATAGTAGCTTTTTTCTATTATTTCTTCTATCTCTCTTGATCTCTTTCTCTCTGAAGGTACACGGACCAATAGGTGCTTGTCTAGGATTAAAAACAATGCTCGATTTCAATTTGATCTAATTTCCTACCTAAATAACATATATATCTTCTTATACCGTATTATAGATAAGTGTTTTTTAATTAAAGTATCACGTGCAAAAAAGCATGTAGAGCATATCGAAAAAAAAGTGGCTTAGATTAAAAAAATATAGGACTAGTCGTAAGATGGCGCTTCGAAACTTGGTCGACCGCCCTCTTGGGATCAATTGCTGAATGAAACTGTTGACAGATCAACAAATACAATCGGTCGTTCCAATGCCCTGTTGAGTTGAAGAAATATCTTGATAAGAAAAAGCCAGGCAAAACAAAGAGAGGCAGCAAGCTGGAAGCAAAAGTGTATCTGAAAGAGTGGAATTGGAGACAAACAGAGTAAGAAAGCATAGGAGCACGAGAGAGGAAGAGATAGAGAGACAAGGAGAGCGACAGAATAAGAAAGAGAGAGAGAGGGAGAAAAGGAGTGACAGAGTGAGAAACAGACACATAGGGATTGAGAGAGAGAGAGAGAGAGAGAGAGAGAGAGAGACAAAGACAGAGGCAGAGACAGAGGCAGAGAGAACAGAAAGAGGATAGTATAAAATAGTACAAGTAAAAATAAGGAATGATATGTGAAAAAGAGGATATAAATATATCAGAAATTAAAAAGACACAGCATTAACAATACTTATATTAAAAAATGAAACTTGAGCGAAGCATTAGCGATAACGAAAGAGAAAAAGAATTAGATGCTCTGTCAAAGAAAGGGAGGTTTCAGCAATTAATAATCGTTTACATTTTCGTTTCGGCTGTTATTATATTGGCCTATATATCTGGAATATGTGGCCTATCATCCGTCTGGATATTCCTGCTCATCTTTGTCGTATTCGCAATATGGCAGGGAAAAGTATTCTCAATGACGGAGGAACATTTAAGGATGAAAGAATTAACTTTACATAGAAAAAGGGCGTTGTTAAGGCAGAATGAAAGTGCCGAATGGCTGAATTTTATATTAAATAGATGGTTAGTACACAAATATTTATTGTACATATGCATATGTAGAGAAGATATCTATATATATGTATATATATATAAACATTTACACTCGTACATGTAGATACTTATATATAGTAATTAATTTTTTTACTATACTTTTAATGTAAGAAAATGCTGGCTACATTTTAAATGCAAGTATTATATAATTAATATAAAAGTAGAGATAATAACATTTTAATAGTATTGACTGAAACACTTTCCCACCAATTTCACCCATGATTCTTACATCTTTTAACGTTTTTCGCGTGTGTGTATGTGTGTGTGTTCTTTGACTATTCATTTACAATTTGCTTGATCTGTTGAATACAAGCAACAATAAAACATGTAAAAAACGTATATATAGATATGAATACTATGCTTTAATAATATATATATATATATTTATATCTATACATAGTTCATACGTTTTATGATACTCCTTGAAAAACTTTTCTAGCTGTATAATAAATATAGGCTTAATTGACACCGACTTTGGACTCATTATTCAAGCATTTTTTGGCTCTAGATGTATATATATATATATATATAATATGTTTAACTCTATTTTTTATTGTTATTAGTCGACATTTTAATAATAACCAATCATTCGAGTTATATTAATTTTACTTAGTATTATATATTTTTTATTAATTTATAATCTAAAGTATTAAAGAACTTGGTGTTGATAAGATAAAAAAAGATTCAGTCAGTCTAAAAGTTTTTAACCTCTACTAAATACTCAACTATTAATAGTGTATTGAATATTATCTATTATTTTATACTGTATTGTGCTCAATTACAGTACAAAAGTATATAGGTATAAAGCTCTAGCGTAGAGTAATGCTTAAATATTTCTTGCAGTCTTTACAGTATATATATATATATATATATAACCATATAAATAGAATGTATACTTCATCATAAATACAGTAATTTAGCTTTTTTATTCCGTTATTTCACTAGATAAAAACACTAAATAAGAGAATAAAAAAGACAAACCACAGAAAAAAAAGTATTAGATTTGTTTTATATGTTATGGCCTTATTAAATAACATGAATATAAGGAGTCTACAATTTTAATAAAAGCTATTGATTTTTAAAATATTTGTCAATAGTTTGCCTTTATCTTTATTTCTCTGTCTCAGTTGTTTCTGAACCATTTTCCTATTGAGTATTCTTATAGATCTACCAGAAACTTTTACTGGTCATATAATATCTTGGCTATTAGCCAATTACATTCATATTTTTCGCTTTATTTTCTTATACAAAAAGGACATACGTTTCACAAGTTGAAACTTATTAATAATCTAATATTGCAATATATATATATATATATAAGTATACGGAGAGTGTCAACCTTTCAGTTGGCTTTATTTTTTCATTGAATTATAAGAAAACAACTATTGTCCAAGTTCTGCTAGAAAGTTAATAAACCAGATTTAGACGTTTTAAATACTTGGTCTTTTATCCATCCCACCCTTCCTAACTCTCTCTCTCTCAGACACACACACACACACGCAGATACATTTATACGCATACAACTCTCACCCTTGAGTTAGATCAAAGTTAATACTTATATTTTTTATTTAGAAAAAAAAGAAGCTTATTTGTACTTATTTATAACTTAATCTGTCATTTACAGAAGCATAATATTTAAACAGAAATGTTAGAATCGCAGAATGAATAGTTCATTAGCTCATATAACAAATATAAAAACATATAAATATTATGCTACAGTATATATTCAAATACGCAAGGATAAATACAAACAAACAAACAAACAAACAAACACTTACATACTTAGCATCACAACACAATCACACACTAATACAGAAGGATTTTTAATACTTTATATAAATATTTTAAACTTATTTCACTGTTACAGGTGTATCTTTGGTTCTCAAAGTCTATTTGATTATTTAAAGAATACATTAGATCCTCTACTTCAAGATGTTAAACCAGCCTTTATTGGTAATTATTCAATTTTTATAACTGTATATAATATAAATCTATATATAGTCCATATATGGAGAAAGACCATCGTCAAATTGTATCCTAAGTACTGTACAAAACTTGTAAGGTAGAACAGATAGAAAGCATTATGATGAATTGAACATTTTCAATCTTGTTTTACAGCAGTCTCATATATTCTAACAGTTCTTTATTTCATTTTGGCTTATTTCAATTACTTGAAAACTTGATATAATTTACAAAATATAATGTAGTTTTTGAACGAATATACTGTATATTAAGTTAATTAATAATTTATTTGTTGTTACCGATTTTAACGGTCATTTGTAATTATTTAATTTTTTACTTTATATAGAAAGTATTCAATTGCAATCCTTTTCATTTGGGGATAAGACGCCAATTTTAAAATGTTTAAAAGTTTACGAGATCAATGATGATAAAAAAGCTGCAACATGGATGAGTTTACTGACACCACCAATTGGTTTGTATTACGCATCTTCATATTAATTTATTCATGAATGCCTTTTTCTGCCCCTAATGTTTTGTTTACATTGTTTCTTTATAAGTCTTTTTCTTTCGTTTTTATTTGTTTGTTGATGTGTTTCATTACTTTTCCTTCTCTCTTTTCAAGATATATCCACATAATCTCTATTTAAATTTTATTCACATTCATATATATATACTGTATATTTACTGTATATAGTTTCCTCATCTGCAAAATTAACTTGATAGTTAAATTTACATTTGGATGAAGTATCACTTAATGACATTGATAAAGAATATTAAATATTGTGTTCTCCACGATTACATTTATTGTCATCATGTTATCGTCATCATCATTATTTGAATCGTCAGTATTTTTTTTTGCTGAAACAAATTAATCAATTTTTTAATCGTGACGAATAAGAAGAAAGGAGAGAACGATAACGCGGTTGAAGCAATGGCTAGAAAAAGATTCATATATAAATTAGATATACAGTATATCATATTCTAATTTAAACTTGGAGAGCAACACTAAGGGAGCTAGCTACACGTATATATACCATTAAAAAAAAGAACGCGTACGAACTATAAACGTATAGACACTAGTTCAAATCGATCTAAGGAGATTAGTTCGTTTAGAATAAAATCAATAAAACTGACTCTGTAACATTTGAGATGGAGTACTAACAACCTATATATTTTATACACCTCTTTTTCTCCCCTCCTCCCTTCCTCCCTCCTCCTTTTAATGACCCTCTCAATTTCACTTTTCTCTCTATATACAGTATGTTGTATACAGTACATGCAGTATATTGCACTGTAAAATATATTATGTACTTATTACCCGTATAGGCTTAAATCGAATGCAGACTTACCAAATTCACTTGGAGTGTGATGTGGATCTAAGCAGCGACGACTTCAAAATGACGTTAAGATGCAAATTATGGAAAAAAATATGCGCTGATGTTGCAATAGAAAAGTTAAATATCAAAGGAAAAATGCAATTAAGGTTAATTCCTAATTTGCTTATGTTCTTTCTATCTTACTCAACATTTAGTAAATATCTAAATGAGTTTTGTAATTCTTTAATTCTTTCTCTCTATCCATCTAAAAATCTTATACTTGATTTTATGTCTCTTTAATTTAATTATCCATCTAGTTTCAATCTTTAATCTTGTTATAATTTAATATTAGAGTACTCTTTTCTTTTCTTTCTTGTAGTTTAAACCTCCAAAAAGATTGTGCCTTTCCTCATATATCCTCAATTAGTTTATCATTCCTCGAAAAACCTCAAGTATGGTTCTCTCTAAGACTTTTGAGGTCTTTACAAGTAATGGAAATACCAATGCTTAAAAGTTGGATTCACAACCTAGTGATGGACGCCTTTACCCAAGCGTTGGTAGATCCGGGAAAGATAGATATTCCATTTGAGAATAGTGGT
Source organism: Dimorphilus gyrociliatus (assembly GCA_904063045.1). Lineage (NCBI taxonomy): Eukaryota > Metazoa > Annelida > Polychaeta > Dinophilidae > Dimorphilus > Dimorphilus gyrociliatus. Next base: position 694,683 of record CAJFCJ010000025.1, on the reverse strand, counting down.
CCAACCTACGAACCATTGAGTGGAGAGGGATCAATGCGAAGTTTAGGTAAATATAAATAAATAATGTATATATAAAATAATACAAATATTCAAATCGTTTATTCAAATATTTAATAAATTAAGTAGAAAATATTTTACAATATAGACCTAAATAATCTTCAAGTAATGAAATCTTTGATATATTATTGTACTTTTGACATTATAGTCACGACAGTATTTTGTATCAAAAATTGCGTGAGCTAATTATTCCTTTATCCTCTTTAAAAGTTTTTTTTTCTTTTTTCCTTATCTTCATCTCTTTTAATTTTATTTGTAGTTTTTTTTTAATTTAATGTCTTTTAATCAAATTTTAACTTTTATATAAAGATATAGCTGTTTTTTTCATGTTATTTTCAGCTCAAGGCGTTCTGACCGTCACCTTGCAGAGTCAGCAATCCAAAGATAATGCTTGTACGTTTTTAAATATTTCTCTTTAATTCTCGATATTTCTAACGATAGTCTAATTATCTCTTTTTTTTTCTACTATTTTGTCTTTTTGCAGTATTACAATCGAATGAAGCTTTTTATATACAATTAAAATTAGCTGATCAGAAGAGACATACGGCTAGTAACGTCGGAAATAAGCCTTTCGAAGATACGATTTCGTTTTTAGTAGAAGATGTTAAAATGAATAAATTACAGATAAAATGCAAGACAAAGAGATTTTTTACAACTTATACAATTGCTGCATTCGATTTACCATTATCTAATTTTCCATTCGAACTGAAAAATATCGTTGAAACTACTTTAGAGAAGAAAATTAATAAGTTAGATGTTAATGGAATAATATACTATCGTGTTAGATTGGAATTCACTGAAATTCCTATTGAGGACATAGATAAATTAACAGAAATGAGGGGGGATGATGTCGATTCAGCTATATCACCTACATCACCATTATCCCTTAATGAAAATGTTAAAAAGGTCGACTGCTGTTCGGGAGTTTTAAGAGTATGGTTACATTCTGGCTCAAATCTATTAGGTTTAGACCGCAATGGCATGTCGGATCCCTACTGCGTTATTTATTACAAGGGAAAAAGGATTAAGACAACTCATTACATATGTCGGACAAGAAATCCTCAATGGAATTCGTCTGTCGACGTAATTGTATCTGACTATACAAAGACGACACTTTCCTTTCTTGTATACGATTGGGACGGACATGGTAGTTCGGAAGATGATTTCTTGGGCTTATCGGATCTTACCTTGACGAGCGATAAGCCTACTCTGTTGAAACATTCTTTAATACTCGGTTATAAGCAACAAGACGGCGGTCACGTAGCGAATGAACAATTAGGATCGATTATGGTCTCAGTTATCTTTTATCCAGTTCCATCAGTGGCCATGTCTGAAACATCTACAGAGGATCAAGCAAAAGTTAGCAAAAGTAGAGGATTTATGAATTCAGCCGTAAGTGTTTTTGATGTTTTGAAAAACGTTTGTTTCTATCTTTTCCATATTAAAAAAAATCACTTTGTTGTCCCCTCCTTCCATCTCTCATTTCTCTTCTCAATAATTCTAATATTTCCAATAAGTTCTTCCTACTTTCTTTATATTATATATTTTTTAATATCTTTAATATTTTCTATATATCGTAAATATTTTTTGTTGTATCCTCTTCAGCAAACAACGGATTCAATTGAGGTATATAAAAAAAAGCATTAAAAAAAAAACAAAACAAAACAAATGAAAATTTAAGCACACACGGCACAAAAGATCTGTATAATTAGCACAATCAACAGACCATATTCATTACTAAAAGAGAATATATATATCTAAATAATTATTTTTAAATTATTTTTTTTTAAAAAAAAAAAAAGAGAGCTTGGACGATTAAAAGATACTTTTTTTGTTTTTATAAGCTTAATTAATGATTTTAATTAATTTATTTGTATATTAATTTCTATTATTATCTTTTACCTCTTCTTTTTTCTTTTTTTCTTTTATTTCTTTAATAACATATACGGCAACTATTAATTAATAGTTTGTATTGGCTACCTTTACTAAATATCTATTAAGTTGTTGTTTGGTTTTTTTTTTATTTTATTCAAGAATACTCTCAATCCCTCCTTGATTCCATCACCCTCTCTAATCTACATATATATACATATATATATATATATATATATATATATATACACGTTAATATAGGAAACAAACAAAAAATTAAAGATAAAATCTTTATTTAGAGGCCGTTCAATGTGACAAGAATGATTATTTTGGTAAAAAAAAAACAATATGAAATTATACATATACTGTATATTATATAAGATAGCTTTATGCATATTTATATATGCATTTTTCATTTAAAAATATGGCTATGATGATACACGCATATATATATATATATTTTATATTCTGCATGCTGTACTGTATACTACTGCAATAAGATTATCTATGCAGCAAACTGAATACATTCAGTTAGTCCTTTTTTTTCATTTTATTTTAATACCCTTCTTCACCTCTCTCTCTCTCTCTCTTTCTCTCTCTCTCTCTCTCTCTTTAACTGTCTACTTCTAATATTTTTATTAATTTAAAAATATAAACTAATTAAAACGATAGATGGCGCAGTTTTAAAATGTCAAGTGTTTATGTTTAATGAGATGGTTAGTACATGTATAGCAGGAGAGTTGGCAATCTTTCTTTAAGTAGACTAAAAATGCAAAGGTTTTTTTTTTATTATTATTATAAATTAATGCAGTTATCTGGTGTAAACAAACTAGAAATTGAATGATGCTGACATCTAGCAGACAAAGAGGGAATTTGCATAGAGAATGCGATGAATATATTTTATGCTTGTAATAATAGTATGCATATCTATATATATCTATATAGAATTGAAATGAATTTTATGCATAAGAAATATAGTATTGAGTCTAACCTTGGCTATTTAATTGAAGGGAAAATTCTTTAAGGCTTGGCAGCATCTTGCCGCTTCGCTTAATGGAAAATAGAATATTCACTTATTAGTCTATTTTTTCATTCATTTATTTATCAGCCAAAGTTCGATTTATTAATTTGCTTTTCTTTTTTCGTTATCTAATACAGAAAAATAAATTGACCGGACTGCAAAAGTGGAGAGGAGAGGGACCTGGCATCTTAGCTCAAGGATACGGTCTTTTAGAGATGCATATCATTCAAGGAAGGGATTTAATGGCAATGGACACCAACGGCTATAGCGACCCTTATTGCGAAGTGAGGGTAAATAATGAAAAGATATTTTCGACAAGTTGTAAAAAGAAGACTTTAAATCCTTATTGGGACGAATCGGTTACTCTTCAACTACCGAAAAGTCACGAACTTTTAGAGATAACTGTCTGGGATAGGGACCCATTCTTTCAAAAGGATTTTCTAGGTTCCATTCCATTTACGTTGGTTGATTTAAAAAAGCAAAGTGATTTTCAAGCTGAAAGATGGTTCAATCTTCATAAAACGCGCTCCGGAAGTATTCAGCTACGTTTTAAAGTTATATCAGCCGAAGAGGAAGTTGAATCGGAGGAAGTTCTTAGCCCAACCGAATCTCAAGATAGCGCCGTCCATTTGAGTACTGATTACGGAGAAGTATATAAAAGGAGAAGGGCTTCGTCAACAGATCTTAAAGATTTGACAAAGACGGTTGAGACGCAAAGAACAGAATCGTAAGTGGGTTCGAGATTTTAATAGAAATAAAGAAAAGCTCTTTTCTTTAAATACATCCCATATTTTTTTATTAAAAACAATCTATTTATACTATAAATAGTATTTTTTTGCCTTTTTTATGATATTTCTTTATAATTGATTGATTGATTAATTAATTAATTAACTAATTGATTGATTAATTGATTAGCTTATTATATCATGATCTTTATTTATTTACTTTTTTTTCCCATCTCTTTCTCATCCTTCTCCTACTTCTGTCATCTTTATATATTCATACTTCAAGCGTTCCTCTCTTGAAAAAGAGTAGACGCCGAATGCGCGCTTTGTAAGTCAAAACTAATCTATATGGTTGTATATATTTTCGTATGGTTTTAAAGTTTAATTTATCAACACAGTTGGTGATACTTGTACAGCTTTATATTTTGTATTGTTATTTTTATTGTTGCATACGTCGGTTATCTCTATATCTATCTATCTATCTATTTATTCATTATCACTTCTACGCACAAAACCATTTTCAGTTCTTATTTTAAATTCCTTCTTTCCCGCCATTTTTTCGTTCTCTCTATCTAAAAACTAAATACACTAATACACACATATATACTCTATCTATCTATATATATATGCATAAATTCTTTACAGATCTGAACCTCTGAACGCCGTTCCATGCTCGAATAAAAACAAACTGTTTACTATTAATGGCTCAGCCATTAGACTTCGCGGCTTTATCTTTCCTAGTTGCGACGTTACTTTGAAAATAAAACTGCAAAAAAAGTTGGTATTTATACTTATACTATTGCGTAAAGCCCATTACGTAATGTACCGTTAAATATAAATTATATTTGTTTTACAGCTCGGATAGATCGAAACTTTTGTGCAAATCGTCAAATATACAAACTAACAACTTGAATTTAAAATTCAAAGCTACTCATGTTCAAGAAACATCTGTCTTAATATTTGTTATAAAGACTACTGATAAAAGATCATTAGTCTATAAAACAATGCAATTAAACGATATCGTAACTCTGGCTGGAGATATTAATTGTCAAAAATGGATAAAATTAGATTCCGACGTTGAAATTGAATTGAATCTATTGATTGAAGAAGATTTAACGGAGAAGAAGAATAATAAATTTCATGGTTTATTGAGTTTGAACAGTTTTAAGAAAAAGTCAAAGAATAAAAGTATTAAAGATTGTTGATTATCTCAATTTCAACTTTATATTAAAATTAATTCTCTTTGTGTTGAAAAAGAAGATTTTCTTTGTTTTTTCTTTTTTCTCTCTCTTTTTAATCAATGTATTTTGAATGGTTTTTGAATATAATAATAATAATGATAATTCAAACAAAACCGGTACTGTATTAATTTTAATATTAAGATAAATATAAACAATATAGGTGTTTGTTTATTTGTTTGTTTTACTATTTAAATAAATAAGAAAAGAAAGAAACTAGTACAAATATTTATTCAAAACTTAGAAGGGAATCTTGTATTAATTAAATCAGCCTTTGAATATAAACAGTTTATATATATATATATAATATATATATATATATATATAACTGTTTATATCAATATATATATATATATACTGTATATATATAAAAGACACATAGATAAAGATTTCTTCAAGTAAAGTATATGTTGTCATTTTTTTTATACTATAAAAGACAAGAAATTTCAGTAAATTATACGAATTATATAACTCTAATACAGTCTTTTTTTCCAATCTTACTCATTTCGGGCCAAAAATAATTAACATATATATTCTGTATATATAACCTAAAAACAATATTAACGTATCATAGTATTAACTATTTGATCAAAGGACGGTTTAAGGGGAGTAAAGAGGAAAGATGATTGAAATGGAATTGTACATAGACATAGTTTTGTAGGTAGATAGAAAGAGCGAGTGAGCGAGCGAGAGAGAGAGAGAGAGAGAGAGAGAGAGAGGAATAAGAGGAATATATACATACTCCATTAATTTTACATAAAAAATATAATTAGCAAGTATGGTGATATAAAAATACGAATTTTTTAGACTATTTACCATTTTCATCTATATTGACTTCAATACTTTTCCTCTATCCTTGTTTTAAAGTGAAGGCCAAAGTAGCAGTAGTAGTAGTAGTAGTTTCTAAAATCCTCTAAGATCCTTATATGACAAAGAAAAAGACAAAAAAAAGAAAAAAGAAGAAATAAAAAATTTAAATATTTTCATCTCTTCTCTTCACAAAAGAATTTCAAATTCTCTTCCAAGTGAACATTTTTTGTTATTTTTTTATTGTTTTTTGTTGTTTTTTAGCTCTAAACTTTCTAAAAATATCTTTACGTTTTTTTGTTTTTAATTGCTTGCTTTGTTTTCTTATTTATATCTATTAAGCTTTTTGTAAATCTGCTAATCTCATTTGTTCGTCAGTTTGAAGAGGTTCGCATGTTTCGTCTTGGTGTGGTTTCCTGTATTTACTTATTGCTGGCCCCCAACTACACGATGGTTGCGACAACCTACATATTTTTTGCCATAATGTTTCGTTATTTCGGCTCTTTGTTCTTACTATTTTATATAATGCTACGATTGGTATGGCCATAACCGAGGTCATTGACATCATCCAACCCAAAGTATCTGCCCATGCGGGAAATTTATATGTTCCGTAATTAGAAGGTGTATAATCGATCCACGTAAAAAGTATTATGAGAATAAGTAATCCTGGTGTAACGTATTTCCACAGTACCTTAAACCACATCCAAGGCTCTTTATCTATCATTTGTTCAATATCTTTTGAAAATCTATCTATTCCATAAACCCAAGAAAGAACTACACATTCACACAGGCCTATTATCAATACAGAATACGTAGCCGCGTAGTTGTCAATTAGTTGTAGCATGAATATACCACCCCTAGTTGTGCAACTTATACCAAAGATAAAACCAACAATACAAACAATGCACGTAAGTATCATAGGCCTTCGTCCCACTCTAAACACCTTTGGAAAAACATCCATAAGTGTAGTATGGACTGTTGTGACAGTTGCAATTTGCGTTCCCAAACCTAAGGCGAGTAGCATGAGAAAGAAGACAACAGCCCAAATAGCAGCCACAGGGAATCTAGATACTGCTTCTGGGTAGACGATGAAAGCCAATCCAACTCCTTCTTTCGCTACTGCGTCTACAGGTAAGTTAAAGATGTGTGCCATATAACCAATTATTCCAAATATAACGAATCCAGCAAAGAATGACGTCAAACAATTCGATATTGAAACGAATAGGGCGTCTCTTAAACAATTATTTCTAAAACGATTATACGATGCCAAAGTGATTAAACCACCCCAACAAGGCGATAACGAAAAGAATATTTGAACCGCGGCGTCTCCCCAAACCTGAAAATCAAAATTTATGCACTAAACTCAAAAGAATGATAATAATATTAATAATTAATTAGTAAAATTAATTAATTAAAGAAAAACCTCTCTTAAAAAGAAATAATAAAAAACATCAAAGTGCTATTATGTTACAACAAGGTATTTTTAATAAAAGTTTTAACTAGCTGTATATTTAATTTTCATCAGAGGGAGAGAGAGAGAAAGAGAGAAAGAGAGAGAGAGAGAGAGAGAGAGGAAGAGAGGGGAACCAGAGATGCAGATATATCATAAAATAGGAATAAATCAAATCAGAAGAGAGGTACTATAAGCAAAAGTTTTTTTTTTGAATAAGAATAGGAAGAAACAGCAACAAAAGTAGCAGAAGTAGAGTGATAAGGAGACGAATAAAGGATATGGGATATAGAATAGTGGAAAAAATTGGCGTTGATTAAACAGCTTTTAGTCAATCAAAGACGTTAAGGACTGCAGATGCCTTATAACTTGAAAACCATATAAGAAAATCACCTTTTTTATTTTCCGTAGAAACTCATTAATAACTGGATTTTTGCAATATAATCTAAGGCCAATAAACTTGATCATAAAAAAAGGAAAAACAAAGAAAGACAAAAAGAAAGAAAGAAGGAAAGAAGGAAAGAAAAAAGGCAAAAGAAAAATTTTAACGTGGACATATGTGTTGGATCAATAGGAAGAGGCATGTGTTAAGCATTATACATAAGCAGTTTTAACATACAAGGTCGCTACGATGACTTCAAAATATATATAAAATAGATTTAAATAGAAAAAAAAAGTACTTGTGTAACGAAAGAAAAGAAAGAAAATCTGTTTGTATCTGTCTATCTGTCTGCACCTTTCTTTGGTGTCTTTTTCGTTTTTTATAAAGAGCATACAAAGACAAAGAAGGACATGATGAACTTGCTATAAGTAAGGAATAAATTAACATTGTTGGATATATATCAAATAGATATATATATATATATATATATATATTGGAATCAATTAACTCTATCAATCTTGGATTAATCTCGAATTAATTGCGTTACTGCTTCTTTTTTTTTGCTTTATCAAATTAAAGCCCCCACCTCTTTTCCCCTTCCCCCTTTCGCTCCCTTCTCTCTCTTCCTTCTTCTTTCTTATCATATTAGAGATACTTTTTGTTACAGTAATCCTACTTTTAACCAAAAACAAAAAAAAGACCATAAAGACTGATAATAGTGCCAAAGATACTTTTGTCTTAAAAAGCAAACAATCAGTTTAAGCTTTTCCCACGATTAAACATCTGGCAAATGTATCTTCTTTTTACAATGTGCTAAATTTGTAAATTTATAAGCACTTCTATTTATTTATAATAACTCACTTTAGCTGACAGAAGTCTGTGCCATTGCGGTGTCAAATAGAAAAGTATTCCATCCAGACATCCAGGTAACGTTAATCCCCTAACTAATAAACATATGAGGACAATATACGGGAAACTTGCAGTAAAGTATACTACTTTTCCAGATGACTTAATACTCTTGATTAAAGAGCAGCCAACCAAGGTCCAAGCTGCAAAAAGACATATGATCATTTCGTACTTTGGTGCACCCATTTCGTGAAATCCTTCGGAAATATCTAACATATTCCTATGAAAGAATTCGTCGCTAGCGTAAGAAATTGATTTAATATTTGAAGTTGAATTGCTCCATCCAGTTATCTGTTCGATTAATTGATGGTTTTCGGTTGTATTCTTGACACAAGTTTCATTATACCAAACACCCGTGCTATTCACAGTACAATTTCGGATTTTTTGAAATTTTTCCAATCCGCATTCTAGAGAATTCCATTCGTTATCGCAGGTTGTCCACGATAGGTCGGATGAAAAACCAAAGAAACTATTATATAGGTAGTATAGTGTCCAGGCAATTATCATATTGTAGTAGACCGAAATAAAGAAGGACACGATAAACATACCCCATCCTATTCCTTGGAAGAGCGGACTAACCTTCCAGATGGATATCACTCCTTCAGCGGCGAATTGTCCGAAACTTAATTCCATAAAGAATAAAGGTATACCAGTGAATACCAACATTATCTATGGTTTTATAATAAATTTAGTATATTGATTAGATAATATTTTTTATGTTTATATTTGTTTTTTCTCTTTTATTGTTAAGAGAAGGAGAAGAGGAAGGAGAAGAAGAAGAAGAAGAAGAAGAAGAAGAAAAAAATCTTACAACGTATGGAATAAGAAACGCTCCACCCCCGTTTCTATAGCATAGATACGGGAAACGCCAAAGGTTTCCTAAACCGACGGCGTACGATAAACAACTCATAAGAAAGTCAAGTTGGCCACTCCAATTACCCCTTTCCTTATTTTCATCTCTCTTTCCAACCGAACTATGACGTCGAAGCCTTGTTTCTTCGCCTCCTTGCATCTTTTCGATATCTGTTTTTTTTTAAAAAAAAAAGAATTTAATTGAATAAATCAAGTAAAGTACATATTATCTATTATTACATTTGTAAAAATTGTCCTATTTAGTGTTACTTATAAAAAAACCCCTAAATTACTATGTCAATTACAATATCAAGCGTAGTTTTTTTATTTGTTAGCGACGTCATTAATTAACAACCTACTAATAATGTTTACTACATGAAAACTATTGCAGGGACAACAGCGAAAGAAGATTAGAACAAAAAGAGAACTGTAAGGCAGCTTTTCCACATGTCTATAAAGTAATACATATATACTGATATACTAATATATACAGTATATATCATGTATCCTGCAAAAGATAAGCCATGTATAGGGGAAATATTTATCATATATGACCTAATTTTACATGTTTAATAGAATAAATAGCCTATTCCATAATAACTAGAGTACTCATATTTATGGTATTCTGTAGTATGTGCGATGTATATATTAAGCCAATCGTAGAAAACAGGTGTTCTGTATGTACAGTATATGTATACATATATATATACATTAAACGGATATAGAAAATATATTGAATATACAGTAAATATAGTTTCCCATATGCAGTATATATACAGAATATATATACATATATATATATATATTTGTAATAATATATTGCAGCAAGGCATAACACATTACTCTACAGCATATACCGTATATATATATATATATATACTTGAAATATAATCAATACTGTATTAAGTATACAGATTTTTTTTGTATGGAATATTCTAATCAGAATGAGAAAGAAAAAAAGACTACGCCTTCAAACATAATATTTTATTTTAAATAATAGATCTGGAATTGTTCAACCAGCACCAATGCTACTATTACTATAACTACTACACACTACTACTATTACTATTATCACTATAATAATAATGATCTATTTCTTTCGTTTCCTTTTTTTTCTGACCGTCTGAATGCTGTCTGCAAGTCTGCCCCTCTCTTTCTCTCCCTCTGTTATTTCGTCCCTTTCTCATTCTGTCTGTCTGTCTCTCTCTCTCTCTCTCTCTCTCTCTCTCTCGCTCTTTCTTCCTCTCTCTGTACATGTCTCGCTCTCTCTCTCTATTCTTATCTTCTTGTCTACTTCTCTCCTCCTCCTCTCTCCTTCCTTCCCTCAATCTATCTATTCTTGATCGTTTAAACGAAATAATAGAATTTCTAAGAAGAAGAGTAACGTTTTTAAGTAAAATAAAATGGGTAAAACATGAAATAGATTATCATTGCTAGATACAAAGAAAAGAAGATAAAAAAGTAATAAAAAATAAATTTTCACCGAGATATTTTTCTAGAACAGCCTTCAGTAATTGTAAAGGCGAATAGTATTGAATTCTTGTGTTGACTTATATACTTTTTTTCGCCTGACATAATCATAGGCTTAAGATTTTTATAATATTAAAATTTTGACCCGGTCAGCGGAAAAGGTTATATATTATTTTTTTAACTGTATAATCATATTGAATATTAAAATTTAAATAATATATATATAAATGTGAAGAGAAAGACAGTGCTACATTTAATATGTACGAATGTGAATTACGCAGGCACATTTTGAATATATTGTATATATATATATATATATAGTATAGAAGTATTATGTAATTAGAAGAGATTCATAAGGCCGGCATAAAAGAAAAGCCGTTAATTTTTTTTTCACCACATACGAAAAGGTATAAATAGACTGTTTTAAAATGAAAAAAAGAGCTTTCTAAAGAAATATAGAAGAGTAAGAAAGTTGGTTGTTGTATTTTTAATATTAATGTTCTATTCTATTAGAATCAATAAGAACAAACCAGAAATACATGAATATATATATATATATGCATATTACACTTTGCCTTTAAAATAAATCTATTTTTTTACTGTATTATAAGAGAATAAATTAGTTTCTATTATTATTATTAAATATGGCATAAGCATGTTAAATATATAAAATATATACAGTATATATATATATTGTATATTATATAATCTATATAATAATTTATCTTTTTCATTTTATATAAAGTCTACAGAAAACAAAAAGAAAAACAACTAAACAAACCGTGTGTGTGCAAGAGAAACCTGCGAAGGCGAGAGCATAAATATAGCAGCATAGAAAATCTGTACCAGTTTTCTTCCTTTTTTTTCCTATTTTTTTCCATCTTTTCAAATGTATATATATATATATATATACTTTATATACTTTATATATCAATATGATGGGTTTTATATGTACAAATATATGAATAAAATGAATGCAAGTTTATGTCGTGTTCAAGTTAGAAGGGGAGATGAAATATAAAGAGAATAATAATAATAATAATAGTAATAATACTACTAATAACAAATGATTAAAAGAGGAATATAATGAGAGAATGTATAAAAACTATATATCGTATAAAATATACAGTTTAAATATTCTACTAAATTATTAATTAATCTGTAAATTATCATAAATGAGAATTTTTATATGAATAAAAAACATTAAAAATGAAATATAATTCTATTGTTAAATAGGAATTTTCTATGGAAAGATATTAATTAAAATTACTAGCTTTAATTTCAACGTAAAAAAATATCATGTGGTAGACACATGTACTAAAACTATTGGACAAACTCTCTCTCTCTCTCTCTCTCTCTCTGCTTTTGAAACATTGTCTGTATACTTAATTATAAAATTAAGTACTCAAAATATGTATATATATGCATATTTATTTGACGTAAACAACAGTCATTCATTCATTCATTCATTCCATATTTCTCTCTTTTTTTCCTTAGCTCTTAACAAAATGTATCATCTATTTTTATACCAGTTTCCTCTAATCTTATCTATATTGATGAAGTCGTTAAACATTAACCGTTTAATAAATAATGTTTTAACTCTCATCCGCTCTCTATCTATTCATCTATATCTCTCTTTCTCTTTCGTTTTCAACTTTCTCCCTCTCCCTTCTTTCTCTCTTCTTACCTTCCTTCAATTTATTCTCAACTATATAATCATCTCTACTTATCGATTTGAATTGAATTTATAACTTTATCTACTTCAGATTTTTATGATAATGGAAAAATGTTCTACTTTTATTACTATAATTTTTATTAGATTTGTTTTTACTCGGCGTTTTGAGCTTTTCCACTAAAGCAGGAGAAGTTGTCTTCAATTTTACACTTACAAATAACCGTTATAATCCCTGTCGTCCTAACCTATCGATTTCTTTTTGACAATTTGACAGTAACTGGGGGATAGGAACGTCGATAATCTAACTCTTTCTTTCCCTCTCTTTCTCTCTCTTCCAGCCTCTCCCTAACCTCTCCTCTCTCTGTCTAGTATCTAAATACTTTCTCTTGGCAAGGAATATCTCCTCATATTACTTATCTAAACACGTACATTTTGTCAAATGTTTAAATATAATATATAAATAAAGAGAAGAGAAAAGATAAATCTAGATCAATTTATAACGTTTAGGCCAGTTTATAAAATTTCTAAATTAGCATTTATAACTATTGTATTCACTGTATTTGTATTCGTTGTAACCCCAAGAGGCCTAGTATCGCACAAATGTTATTCACTTTTTCTTTTTTGTTGTTTTCAAAAATCTAAATTTTCTCTTCATTAAAAATTCATTAGAAGGATAAGAAAGTAAATAATTCCCCTTTACATCTACCTTTATACTATCAATAAAACTAGAAAGCTTTTATTACTCCCTCACCCACTAAATAAATATCATATTTACAATAGATGATCGTTTTAGAAGTAGATAAGGAGAGAATCTTGGTATTCTAACCTTGGGAAAGAATAAGAGACAGGGATAAGATGAAAAAGGGCAAAGAATGAAAAGTTAAAGGAAAGATACCAAGTCAAGTCACGAAATCTTATTTTTCTTTGTTAATAAGAATTATATTATGTTTTACTTTATTATTTTTCAATTATAGGTTAATGAATTAACCTTCCAAAGAGAAGAATTGTATTAACTATAGTAGCTTATTTCTTTTAATACTCTAACAAGATATTTTCACTTTTCTGTTTGAATAAATTAAAAAACGGTTTAAGGCTATTTCTTTCTTTCAAGAGTAAAGGGAAAGAATAGCATGCGAAGAGAGAGAGAGAGAGACAGAGAGGAAAAAATATTAAATCATTGTCTATTATATAGGGAAAAAGACTCCTCCTTTGTCTATTTAGTCAATTAATCGTTTTCCAACAAGTTTTTACTTTTTCTCTCGCTTTTAAAAAATTGTAAATCAGTCAATTAACATGCAGAAAGATATATATATATATATATATATATATATATATATATATAGTATATATCAATACATAGCTTTATATAGTATAGTATATAATAGATGAAAATTATTACTAGCAATTATATTACTTCTTAATTTAAACAGAACAGATACATGAGCATACAGAAAGTTTTTTTTTTATAGCAAATATTCTCTTTACAAACAGTGCCTTCTTCACTGTAAAATAGATACATCTTCCTTCCCTTTCTCTCTTACTAAAACGTAACACTGAACAATTTATTGGAAGTTTGAATAAATTAAATTTGTTGATTAAACGCTTATTATAAACATTTAGCAAGTAAATAATTTGTATTTTTACATCACAGTTGGAAAGAGTGTTAATTGGTCACGGACGGAGCGCCAAACTAAGTCTTTGACTGTTATAATTTAAAAGATATTTAATGAGCTGTTGCTCTTGAACCTGTTCCAGGTCGCAGCCAAGTTTCATCCTGTAACGTTCGACCGGATGGCGGTCTGCAATTGTTTAATAAGTATTTTTAAATAATTGAAATTTAATACAAAAATAGGAAAATATTTGCATTGTATAATAGATATGTCTACCTGCTGTGTTTGTTTGATGTCATAAATTTGTCCAAAATTTCGTCCGGATCGCCATTTGAATGTTCATCTAGAATAATATATTTCCAATTTTAGATGATAGTCAGTTTAAATTTATGTTTTTTCAATCTATGCATCAATAGCAAAAAATACCAACCACCAAATGACCTCAATTTCTTTAATCTTTCTTCATTCTTTTTTGATATGGCATCCACATTTAAACTTGCCTGACTGCCCATTTCGAAAGGCTAAGAAAAGGAAATATCCAAATTAGTGTATTTTCAAAACAATTGTTTTCTTTGTTTTTTTTACCTCTGGTTCAAATCGGTTTCTACGTCTAGATCTCGCCGAATCGTTCCTTCGCCTAGAATGGGATTTATCCAAACTATATGGATCATGTTCGGGTCTTTCCTCGTAAGGTAGATACTCGCTCTTTGAGGCTAATAATGTCGCTGATTCGTTAGACGATGGTCGAATAAGATTACGATCAAAATCTCTCTCCTTCGCATAGGGACCTAAATGAGATGAGTAAGAGAAGGAGCGAGAGAGAGAGAAAGAGAAAGGGGATAAAAAAAAAGTAATAATACATTAAAAAGTATGTCATTTTAATTAAACACAAAGTAAACACATAAAATGTTTAAATGCTCGAGATGAATTAATTTGGGTGGTAAAGAGGAAAGAAAGAAGTTTTTGGAGAAGTCAAGGTGCATTAATAAGAGAATAGTTAATTAGGTCGGTAAACTGAATATACTGTATATACATACACATGCAGTTTTTTGTACATGTATATAATAATATTAATAATAATAATAAATGTTATAACTGTAACATTAACATAATAATAAAACTAAAAATAATATATGTATACGCAAAGAATAGTTTGAATTTTTATTAATTTTTGTTTTGTCTATTTTTTTTAAAAAAAAAAATATATTCTAGTTTCATAGATTAAATAATAGTATTTTTAGTTATATTATTGTTATTTTTTTTTAATTAAAAATAGCTAAAAATTTTATTAAAATATCTTTTAATTATAATTATTATTTATATTTAAATAATTATAAAAATAGTACAATTGTTAATTAATTTTGATTAAAAGCGTGATCTAAAGTAGAATAAGAAAGAAAAAACTGTTAATCAATTAGTCGATAATCGCCATATTAATTTATGCTTTATTTATGTTATGCTTATAAAACTACAATTTCTTACTCTCTTTCATTTGTTTAAGTCTATTTTGATGAGCTTTTAATAACTCAAGTTGCTCAGCTTCTAGTCTATCGTTTATTACGGGAACTCTCCGAGGCTTTCTGACGATTTCGTCTGACATGGGTAACAAAAAAAACAATAATACCCTAATTAATAAAAACTACCTAAAATTTTATGGAGTATCTCTTCGAAATCTTCTTCATCGGGCACGATAAATAATGATGCGCCCGGTTCAATGGTTTCATCGACAAAATCAGAAGAGGATTGCAATGGTCGCTCGACCATCTATGCTTCTCAGTTGGAAAAAATCGTTAACATGTAAACAAACTGTTGTTACGATCAACAGAGCGTTACATTAATGAAAGGCTAGAGCTTTTATATACAGAAACTCTGTTTAAATATACATAGCTAAATGAAACTTTAGGAAAATGATTCTTATATTTAAAGCTCACATCTAGATGATCTACATTTTAATAAAGCTATCGTAGTAATCTTAATAAGTATTTTGAATATGTTTATGAATGAATCAAAATGGATTAGAAAGAAAATGAAAAAGAAAATGGATAAAAACAGAATATCTTCAACTATTTTTTCAAATTCTTTGTTTTGTTTGTAAACTTTTTGGTATTTTTGTTAATCAAACAAAATATTCAATTTCGTCTAAACATTTACAAAGATTAATTAAAAAAATACAACCACTCACCGTTTAGGTTATAATCGTCTTTTGGTCTGACGGATACCGGTTTTTGTCGACCTAAATCAAAGATATCAACATCCCTCCTATTAGAAGTATGAGGAACTCTTTGATAAGTTCTTGGATCATAGATTTCCGGCTTGGACTTATTTTTAACAAAATAATTTTAATTACATATATATTTATATACAGTATACACAGTATATACTGTATATCTATACCTTTTCGTGTTCTAAAGCATTTTCTACCCTTTGCCTTTCGCTATGCAATTGCTCCTTTAGGTTAGCTAATTGACTTAGAACATCGGCACCTAAAATTCGCAATGGATTGTAAATAAAAAACTTAACAGTTCAAGTTTGAAAGAAAACTTACTGTTTTTTCTCAACAAAGATCTTTGAGCTGGAAGCGGAGGTGATGTTGACCTTTTACCCTATCATAAAAACAGCTCTTAAGCTTCTAATATTTTAATAATAAAGAGTGTAAAGAAAAAAAAAATTTCTTTTTTTGCAGTTGTTGTGAAATGAATGTAATATAGAAATAATTTGATAGCTAAATTAATAAAGCTCTATTAGCCGATGACTCAAATCGATGAAAAACGAAGACATTATATTTTATGAATTAAAAAAAATTTATGCGTTTTGTTTACGAGAGCAGATAGAAAAAATATTTAAAATTGGTTAGAACTTACAGAGTTAGGTCTAGAACCACTACCACCCCTATCACCACCACCAGCAACTATATTTTTTCCGCTACTAGTAGAAGATGGTCTCGTTTTATTTTGCAAAGTTGGTATTGGCGGAGAACGAGATCTGTTCTCAGCGACATTAGCTGACGGCTAAAAAGAAAAATTTTATCCCCAGGTGTTAAAAACAACCAACTACAGTTAAAATTACAGTAAACAACTAATGTTATTTATCTATAACCTATAAAATTTCTACCTCGTCACCATTTTGGGGTTTATCATCTCTTTGTTTACGCTTTTCATCCATAGCATTCTTTCTTATTCTTTCCGCCTCCAATCTTTCTTCTTCCAATTTTCTTCTCTGTTCTTCTTCTACTCTTTGCTGTTGCTCTCGCTTTTCCCTTTCCCGCTTTTTTTCTTCTTCAAACTCTCTAGCTAACTTATCTTGCTGCTCTTGCCATTTTCTAATTGATCTCTGTTCTTCTTCATCTTCTCTTCTCTTCTTCTCAGCATCTTCTTTTTTCTTATCTTCGATTTGCTTACGTAAATCTTCTCTGTATCTATCCATTTGATTTTTCTGTACATCACTTTTTGGGTCTCCAAATATTCCATGTCCCCCGCGTGCGTGACTTTGTTCAACACTCGCTGCGCCATCTAATCTAGGAATATTAGGAATATCTCTAGGACTAAGATAAACTTCTGATCGATGAGTTGGAGGAGGTGCATTTCTCGGTGACAACTGTTTTTCTTCATTATCCATATGCATAGATCTCAGGTCAGCTATATTTAATAGAAGTAAACTTTTAAACTAAAGAAATATTACATTAGGAAGAAATCAATAACATAATAACAGTAATAGTGGTAATAATAAAAATAATAATAATAATAATGATAATAACAATATTAATACAAAAAAAAGGAAATAACTACTCGAATAAGCGTTTACTTCCTCTTTTTAAAGTGTATTAATTAGTTAATAATAAAGATAAATAAAAATCCAGTAAATAACCAAAAAGAACCCGTGCAAAAACTTAAAGATAACAAAGAGGAAAAAAATATGACTACGAAAGAGAAAATTGTGATTTTGGTTAGCAAATTTATTTAATTTGTTCATATTTTTTTGTACAAATTAAACGAAATTGAATGAATGATTCAGGTTTGCTTGTGATTAGAAAATAGAATCAAATAAGTATATATAGTATATATATAGTATATATATAGTATATGTATACTGTATATTCTAAAAATCATTCAAATTCGAGATATTATTTGAAAAGAAGTCATAAAAAAACCATTTAATATTTTTGATTTGGCAATGTTTAAAAGTGACAAGTTTGTTTTTATATGCTTGCTTGCTCTTTTCCTCGACAGGGAAAATAAATAGAATATAATTGGAGAAATTACTTTTGCTTATATATAATAATAAAAATTTTGGGTAAAAAATTTGATTGAAATGAGCAAAACTGAAATATATAAATTTAAAAGGAAAAAAATTAATGAACGGAAATGATTATGGTTTACCCGAATTTTTTCGCTTTCTTTCAGCTATAAATAAAGTTATAGAACAATTTTTATAATAACTTTGTTTTAGTTTCTTATTTTTTTTAAATAGTACATAAAGTTAATAATACATTGTAAACTATATACTTTAAAATTACAGTATTTAATGTTACTTAGAATTTATATTTCTTCTTTCCTTACTTTATTGAAAGTATACGTAAAATCATATTGGTACGAACCTACGACATTTCCTTGTTCATCTCTAAGAGGTGCTCCACCACCGCCTTTACCAAAAGGATCATAATTTCTAATTTCCTCCTCAATTTTTCTATCGTATCTTTCTTTTTCTTCTTTTTCTCTTCGCTTTTTGGCTTTTTGCTCCTCAATCTGATAGTACAATATTATAACTTGTATTTAGTTATATTCTATATCATAAAATGTCATGTTTAAATAAGAGAAATTACTTGTTTTTGTAATTCTTGTTGATATGTTAGTTTAGCAGATTTCTTTGCAGCAGAAACATCATCATCACTTCTAAATGGGAAATTATTATTTCTTTCTTGCGGTTTTTCAAATGATGGTCTGAATAATTGGATTATTTGTTACATAACATAAAAGTCCTGAAATATATACTAACATTGGCGGTTTTCGTGTACTATTTACAGAAGGTTGATTGGTTTGTTGTGCAATTTGTGCAGATCCATCTGAATGATTTCGAAAGATGTATAAATCTATCAATGCAAAACATTAATCAAAAATTTATACTTGTAGGATTGTCCATCGGATCAACTGTTGCGTAGTAAGAGTACGCGTCATCAACTTGCAATGTACCATAATATCTATTTAAAAACGTGTTATATACTATAAGTTATTTAACAACTAATAGTAAAATAATAATTTATTACGGGTGCGCTTTATTAGATCCACTATCGAACAACCCTTTAAATCCCGTCTCCAACAAACCTCCATTATCTACTCTTGGTCTTGGAATTTCTTTTGGTTGATCATCAAATATTATCTTCCGAGGACTGTTCGAGTAAAAATTAACAATATCATTAAAAGCCAGAAAAAATGTAAATAGCAAGGAGATATAATACAGATACAAAAGATAGCAAGATTCCAGAAGAACGATTGAAAATGTTTAGGGTATTTTATTATTAAGATGAAGATAGTAGCAGATATAGGTAAATTCACTCTTTCGCTTTCAAATTATCTTTATCTTAGAAATGAAAGAAATATCCTATCGTATTTTTTATATTCCTTAAAGTTTTATCTGTTTGTTTGCTTGATAAATACCTTGGTAAATTATTTAGAAAATTAAATGTGCTGTTAATAGTTCAAAAATTAAGAATACTTCTTATTATCTGTAAAAGTAGTAATTATCATAATTTACAAACCTAAAATTATCTTGAGCCCTTCGAGATGCTCCGAAAGAATTTTGTTTAGTTGGATCAACTGCACCGGTTGCGTTGACTTTTAAATCCTCTCTCTTTTCCCTTTAAAGTGTGAAAAACAAAATCGTTAATTGAGTTTAATATAATGTAACAAGGTAGAAAGTAAAAATTACCGGATTTTTAAAGCATTAGAATCTTCCATTTGTCTTAGAAGCTCCTGTCTATAAGCTTCTTTCTTTCGAGCTTCTGCGCTACGACGGACTTCTCTCCCTTAGAAATTAAATTCAGAAATAAGTGAGCTAAATAAAATCCTTTTAGACTGGTTAAGTAGAAAACTTACCCATAAAGATGTTACTACTTTGATCTTGATTTCTACTGCTAATTGGAGTTGCTCGAGAAGGGTACGAAATATTGTCCTGTCGTGGCTGAATTAAGTAAAAAGAACAGGTAATAAAACTTCAATTTTGCTTATATAAATAAAAACATTTAAAAGTAAATACTAAAAATTTTTTCTTTTTAAGAAAAGATAATCTAATTAACTCTTTTATCCACAGAGACAATTTGTGAAGGTAAAAAAGAGTAAATAGAAAAAACACTTCGAGTTGATAAAGTGAGCCGAAAAAAAACACTCGAAACATTTAATGAAACCTCTAATGCTCCGGATGATTCATTTATTCGAACAGGATAGGAAACAGTTTCCTCTCTGTCTCTTTCTTCCATAAAAATGTATTTGCCCCTTCTCTTAGACTTTGGTAAGGAATTGGATATATCATTACTTTCTCCAGGTTTCTTTTTTTCAGGTCAAATAAGCATACATAGAGTGTTTATATATATATATATATATATATATATGTATACAATTCTTATCATAAATATATGGACAGTGGCCAAATAAGGACGATTCAAGAACGGTAGTTAACTCAGGAAAACTTTTAAGCTTTATTAGTCTGCCATTTTCTTTTGATGAGAATTGTATACAAATTTCATATGTATATATATAAAGTATATATTTGTTGAGAAAGAGATTATATGAGATAATTTCAGAAATTATAAGCTCAGCAAAAATTTAGATAGCGCCTTGGAAAGTTTTGAATAAAGCATAGAGGTGTTTATTATATTTTATTACCGTTGAAACAGGATCGCTTGGGCCAATACTTCTCTCTTGAGCAAAGCGTACTTTTCTAAAAAAATAATTGTTATATAACAAATCGTATTTATATATAGATCTTACTTTGATTCATATTCTCTGTCCAAGTCCCTGAATTTTCGTTCTTCATCCTATGAATTAAAATAAATATCACTAATTTTTGGCTAATGATATAAGAAGCCATAAATACGTCTTGCAGTTTATTTAAGTGACCATCACTCATTGATGTCATCATATAATTAGCACCACCAATACGTCCATCACCATCAGTATCGTTTAATCTTCTGTAGGAACGCTCCTCTTTCCTTTTTCTATCTAATATTTCTTCGTATGTAGGAGAAGCCCACCCCTGTCTAGGTGTAGGATGAGAGCGTTTCAGAGCTTCCTATTAAAATAAGTAGACAGAATAAATTAGAAAGAATACTTTAAAAGAAAATTTAAATACAACTTCTTGTTGTTTCCATTTCAAAAAATCATTATATTCTTTATTTCTTTCCTTCACTTTTCTCATCTTGGAGAAAAAAGAGATATATTAATCATTGAACAATAGAATATGTAAATTCAAAAACTATACAAAATATATCTATAACTTTACTAAAAATATATTTAAATCATAATGAAAGAAATTTATTTAATAAAAAGATAAAACGTGAGGTGAATTTCTTGTTTTTATTCTTTTGACTTTCTTCATTCAAGATAAAAAGAAAAAGAAATTAGAACCATAAAGAATCTAGCCCTATTGATCATTGTCTAAAAATTAAAATAAATCAATAAAAATAAGAAAATATTTTTAATCAACTACTTTTCTGGCATGAAAATATGTCTATACTCTATATACAGTATACAGTAATGTATATATGTATACTTTTTACTCTAAAAAATGCATATATAATCATCATGGAAGAGAGGAAAGTCTTCAATGATGATCAAAAAAGAATACAATAATGTAATTGTGATGAAAGGAAATATGCAAAATTATTATTATTCATGTGCTCTAGTTTTATATGGATAAGGCAGGTCTTTTTTAATATATATCTACTTTATAATGATATAATATGCATATTTCTTTCAAGCACTTTACAACAAAGTAAAGAAACTGTATTTTTTTATATGCTTTATATGAATTTTTCGTAAATCATACTTATATGTATATACAGTGCTATGTATTTATTAATACATTATATACATCTAAGTATATATACTCACTTCAAATTCAGATGGGTATAAAAACTATATACAGAGTAATATAAATTGACACAAAAGAGAGATAATTTTATGAGAACAATTCGAATAAATACTATTACTTACTTCAGCTGAGGGATGATCTCTAACTCCGGGAAGACTTGCCTGAAAACCATTATCTGGTACCGGTGGCTGTCTTCTCTATTTAAAAAATAAATTTAAATAATTAATCTATTACAAATTTAAAACATTTTACAAGTATTGGAAGTGGAGGTTCTCGACGATCATCTTCTGCAGCTGATCGTCTATCTTGAAATGTTTCTGTATATTCTCTTTCTTTCAAGTTTTCATATGGTAACTGAGTGCCTCTTGAGCTAGGTAAACCTCCCGCATAATCCATCGCTGGATTACTAACTTGTCCAGTCGATCTTAATTTTTGCTAATTGGAGAAAAAATGGTTTAATTAAAATAAACTGTGAATGTAATGGATTCTTTGTAAAAAAAAAAATAATAAAAATTTACCTCTGCTTGCAACTTTTGAAAATCTCGCCGCCGTTCTTCATCGAGTTTTTTCTTTCTCTCTTCGTAAGCTCCAAACTTATTCAAGAAGCCGTTATTATCAGTAGGATCTGCTAATGGTTGAGTGGTCTGTATAACAGGACGGCTTAAAGTATTCCGATTATTTTCCGTCTGAAATAATAAAAGGTCAATGTTATTTATATCTAATTTTTATCCTTTTAAAAGATTAGCTTTGGTGAAATGTCTATTCTATATAGAAAAGTACAACAGCAAACAAATCTCATTTCGAATCACACCTTAAAATTTTCTTCTTCAAGAACTTCAGAGTAAACGTTCTGCTCCGGTAACTAAACAACAATAAACATTTTTCAAACAAAGTAAAAGCCCTTACGTTATGTTAATAGAAGTACAGAAGCTATCTATACACGATTAAAAAACATACAAAACAGACTGGGAACAATTGATCGTCTATTGATTTTGCTAAGATTGGTCAACTTCTAATATCCTATTAATATAGTGTAAAATCTTTTCAACCTTTTTCAACATGTTCTGATAATCTGTTCGTCGTTCTTCAGCTAATTTTTCCTCAATATGTGTAGCACCCCTTTCTCCAATTGGTATTCCTAAATTTTCAGGTACCTGGTAATCCGTTTTTGAAGTTGGTACCTGCATTTAACACATTTCTAGTTTGTGAAAAGCTCTTCAATTTCAGGAAAAGAACAAATACACATTGTCAATTAGAATGTAGACGCAATATGAAATTTTTAAAAGATTTAAAAGATTGCTATAAATATCTACATATAAAATTAAGTACGATTTCAAAAAACCTAGTCAAAACTATGTTTGAATTATGCGTTTAAGCTATTTAAATATTTAAATATTATTTAAATAGAATAATATGATAAATATTTTTCATTGTTTCTACATATTCAATGACAATATGTTATAGGTTGTTAGGCAACTTTAATAACCATTTTGCTCAACATCTCGTTATATTCGTTCATGCGTTCCTCTCTTAATTTAAACTTCTTTTCCTCTTCATCAGTTTTATCAAAAAGGTATCCGTTAGAAATTGTTGATTCCGTTGGTTCTCTTCTCAAATGTGTTTCTCTCTGACCGAAAGACAATAGTTGTTCTCTAAATATATTTATATATAGAGAAGTATTGATCCTCCAAATTTGTTTTAGCATCATAAATGGCTACAATATCTTTTCTTTTCGATTATTTAAGTATTTAAAATAGGTATAGATTGGATAGTCAATCAGTATAAGAGATTAATGAAACCAATCAAATATTCATTACGATTGTAAACTAATTTACCCCTTTTAAATATTCTTTATACTCTTCCTGTCTTTCCGCATTTAATAATTTCTGTTTCTCTTCTGTATTACTTAGCTTTAATCCCTGATTTTCTTCAGGCCAAGCCCTTCTAGCACTTCCCTCTCTTTGCTGTTTTTTATATTTGTTTTAGCAAATACTTTGAATTATCGTTCTTTAACTTTTTCTATGGCTACCTTTTTTAAAACTTCTTGCATCTCTGTATTCCTTTCTTCGGCCAGACGTCGTCTTTCTTCTTGATATCTACCCACTGGAAGACCTTCATGTTGTGGGGTTGTTGGACGTCGACGAGGTGCAGTAGGTGGTTTCTAATTTAACAAGTTCCAAGAGATTTGCTTTTTTAATATATGGACATTTTGCATTTGTTTTTTTTTTAAAACCCAACCTTTGCCAAATACTCTTTAAGATCCTTTGTTTGATCTTCGACAATTTTCTTTCGTTTTTCCTCATATCCACCTAACTGCAAGCCCACATGTTCAGGGGTTTCCGGTCTACGCCTTACGTTTAACTGTAATTGTAAGGAAAAACTTCTTTGTCACAGGTATACTTAATATTGGTAACAAATTTGTATAGATACACGTGTATGAATCATCGGAAAAAATACCTCAATTAATGTCTACAGTACCTTCTAAGACTGACCAAAAACAGCTACTCAACGTAGAATATAAAATTAATAGATAGACAAGAGAGAGAGAGAGGTGAAAGTGAAATAGATAGCAAAAAGATTAATATTCCTTAGTTTGCTTAAAAACATTTCTAGGCGTAATACTATCCAACAATAAAGAATAAAAACCATTAGAAAACATTCCTGCTCATCTCGAAATAGATAACAACAGAGTTTACAAGTTAAGCAATATCGATTTATTATGTTTTAGAACACCCTATAAAACGTTTTTTTCTAATGGTCTACTACGCATGTTCTCTATGTAATCGAATATTGCTGAAAATCTAAACTTTCCAGATTCTTTTGTGCAAATAAATCATTAAAAACAGTAAAAGTACAAATCTGTGTTTCAAAGTTAGTAATTCAAATACGACAAAAGTACTTACAACTTGATTCTGATTGTCTTTTTGCCACTTTTTTCGAGAACTAGGAAATCCATTCTAAAATACATGTTATCGATTAAAAATTACAAAAATTTGCAAAAAAATATACTACCTCTACGACGTCTGATCGTTCCTTGGCCAATTTTGACTTTTGCTTTTGAATGAACGCTTCCAAATCCTCGTCCATTTTGAACTGTCTAGTTGCGATTTAAAAGAACTTAACGAAACTTTTGATATCCAAGACGACCAAGTAAACTCCGATAAACAGTAGTATAATTTAGGAAATATGAAATCTAAAATATCATAAATATCTCAGGGAGTCATTTTCGAGTGAATAAAGCGTCGAAAATGTCAGTTAAAACGATGTGTTTTAGAAATTAGCAGTGTTCTGGCGCGAAACGTTACGGAATCCGAAAACAACAGTCTATTTGAAGACAGATGGCATTTGGGTCAAACACTACCAGTTTCTACAAAATGAGATATAGTGTCGATAATAATAATGATTTTTAAAGGTCTCAAATTACTGATTTTGGCTCTTTTACATTACCCATTATGTAAGTTACTTTTTTATTATCAATAAGGATTGCGATTTCCTTGCTATATGCCAGCTTTTACCCCATGTAAGAACCAAATCATTCCGCTCTGCACATACAGGAAGACAGGCGGAAATATGAACATACATATATATTGTAAAATAAAGCATAATTGAGGCTAAAACCTCTTTAATTAATTATTCCGGTGTAAATTTCGTTAAAATGGAATTATTTTAGAAAAAATTACAATCTACAACGCCAGCTAAGGGCTCTATTCTTTTTTATTTCTTTGTAAATATTAACGACAATTTAAATAATTTAACAACCAGTAAACATAACGTCTTTTTATAAAATGCATGAAAAGTTACATTACAATGTAAGATTATATTATTTTAAAACCGAAAAGTGTACGAATATTTGGATTATTCATCGCCCATCCGTTAGTAGATACAGAGAGAGAGAGTGAGTGAGAGACAGAGAATGAGAGAAGTGGAGATAGAGGGGCAAGTGAACTGGGAATAAAGGAAGTAAGACTAGGAAAGAAAATAAACTGACAGAAATAAAGATTCAGTGCAAACTGAGTAGATTCCAATTAAATAAGACTATTGTAAATATATACTCTGCATACAAATATGTATATATATATAATAGGAAGCCTTCTTTGTTTTATAGTAATTTATATATCTCTTCTATGGCACCAATTTAAGAAGATTAGAATAGGTTAAAATCTAACAAAGTTTTACATAGGCATAGTTTCGAATTTGTAGACTGACCTTAATTGTATACAATAAATTTTACGATGTGCTATAAATATAGTACATAGTATATATTAAAAGTACGAAATTCTAATGTTATTTAGCACTTTAAGCTGTGTTATTTATTCTGCCTACCTAATTTCAGACATTAGAAAGTCAATAGAAAATGTAAAACTTTCAACTACATTTTTCTTTTTTTTACCTATTATCGCCTTCCATTCCTTTTGAAGTCCTATCTTCATTCTATCATTTAAGATAAATAGGAAAAATGTCAAATTTGCATTGTTAACAGCTTGATAATAATAAAAAAAGAATGTAATTTTTTGAGACATCCTCTTCTTTTATTTATCTAAGTAGGATATATTCTGTATATATCTACAATATATATTGATAATATCTGTATAAGTACACAAACTATAGTTATTTCACCTACTATTTTGGCCACTATATTCTATTAATTACATATATTTATATATATATATATATATATATTTACTATCAGGCCTCTCCCTGGAAAGATTCGCCTTTAAATATGAATGGAATTTGGTTGGAACTCTTAAGAATGGAAAATCTATTGATATCATTACAGAGGGCCAATTTACTTGGTTAGAAAGAAAAAATAATATGGTAACTAAAGCAGACCGATGTGGATATTTACCGGATCGAACAGAACCATTTATCAGATGGGGTCGAGATATCGCAATTTTCAGAGATACCAAACTCTTAGAATTTGAGAAGATTCTACATACAACAATTTCTTTTACATTTAGATATTCGCTAGATTCATTTATCATATATGGACAAGCAGTAGATCCACCAGATCCTCGATACCTTACACATTTCGGGGAATCAACAATCGAAGTTTTTATTGATACTGGCGGTGTACGTGAACGATGCGGTTCAAGCAAATTAAAAGATGTCTTATCCTTTAGTAAATCATTATTTGGAGCAGGTCCTCAGAAAAAATATTATTTATTCAATATAACATCTAAATGTGATTATAATTTATGGAGTCAATCAGCTTTTGAAAGATATATGAAAAGTACCAAAAGGCATGAGCTAGTAATTGATCTGAGACTGGGAGAACTTGATCTTCCATTCCAATCCATCTTTTGCGATCTGAAAATATTTGGTAAATATATCAATATCTTTTCATTGTATTATCAATATATATGTTTTGAAATTTTAATAGGTTGTGGCTATACCCAGTATTTAGATAAGAAAAGTGGAAAGTGCAAGATGTGCAATTGCGATGATTGCGATATTTCGAATGGAATATGTACTCATGACTGTCACACTGGCTTTAAAAAAAATGAAAATGGATTATGTAATATACGTAAGTAAAATTTTATAGTTTATTGATGAAATCTTGAATTATTCTGGTTCAACTATATATTCCTTTTTTAGGCTGTAATAAATCTTATGGAAAACATTGTAGTAAAATTTGCAAATGCCTACATGGTACATGCGATGTACATGGCTATTGCCCAGATGATCAGTGCGAACAGTATTATTACAATATTGATTGTTCCATAAGTATGACGTTTTTGTAAACTACTTTTTATCTTTCTTTTCATTCTAAATTTTATTCTAATCAAATTTAGAATACGATAATCCGAAATTTTGCGTTAAGGATGATTACTTTAAAGTTGTTACAACTGGCGATACTTGGACTGTATTTCAATGGTGGGGATTATGCAACATTCCAGAAAAATTAATAGAAAACTATTTAGTATTTGAGCTTTATTATCGATCGGTAAATGAGGAAAATTGGAAAAGAGGTTATGAAATTCAAATTGATGGTGAACAGTTTAATAAATCTCATACAGCTAATATAACATCTCTTCAACGTTTCACTACGTACAAAATAAGATTAGATATTTTTCTTTATGACAATTTGAGTAAAAAGATTTTGAGAAGTGAAACTCAAACATTTAAAACACTAAAATGCTATGCACCTACTTTACCCAAAATTACAAATATTACTGATTTTGAAACCGATGAACTTGGTGGAAAGGATTTAACTATAGAATGGAAATATAATTCGTCTAGCCATGTGAATAGTCATTGTAATGTTAAAAAGATTGAATTTAAAATAATCAAGTGGAATTCAGGAAATGCTTCTAATATCATACGAGTAGTTTCTGTAAACAGAACATCTTTAGAGATCTATTCTTTACAAAAAGGACTATACATAATTGAATTTTCTGTCCTATTCGGAATCAATAAGAGAACTGAATTTATTCGTCATCCAAAAGTTGTAGAAATTCTTGCTGACACTGGTAATTCTACTCTTACAACTCAAGTTCCATATATTACGGCAGGAGGTTTGACATTACTTTTTCTATATAGATAACAATAATTTCTATAAATCTTAATCGTTAATATTAGAGAATAAAATTTCACCCGGTAGCGTTGGAAGCATAGGCATCGTTGGTAAAACATTAGCCCCTTTAATTAAAGCTTACTTGATTATTTCATCAATTTTTGATATTAATTGAAAAGTAAAGGAGAAACATTTAGAAAGGATACAGATACTATTTTGTTCTTCAGTGTATATTTGTATTTTCTTTGTGTTTTCTTATTGTCTATACAAATTAACTAGAAACAGAATACTACAACATGACCAACAAAGCTACGACTATAGTATATTGTGTGATTTGTAGCCAGATCAGAAATCATATTTAAAATAGCTTTTTTAAAAATGAACATTTAAGATGAAAAGATTATTATACACTTAAAAAGATATTAGCGGTGTATATGCTTTTAAATATACTATGTATATGTTTCGAGGTTTGTACTGGACCGTATTTTTTGGCTTATTTCTCTTAAATATTCAGGTTCGGGTTCTCCCCTGACCTGCCCCTGCATTAAGCTTAAGCCTAGCCTAATCTTATCCTTAAACCTTACCGATAACTTTTAACCTAAATCTTCGACGTGTCATATTTATAAACAAAAAGTTTTTTACTGTCCGCTGTATCATATATATATATATATATGTGTGTGTGTGCGTGTCCAACCTAAACTACGTATAGCCTTGTTTAATTCACACTAAAGTTGTTATATTTTTTCTTCCTACCAGCTATTCTTGGAAGTATCCTGTTAGTAGTTGCTATTTTGATATTCCTCTTTATGATTCTAAAAAGGTATAGTAAAATAATATAATATAATAGAAACATTATATCAATATATACAAAAGAATATAATAGACAGTCGTTTTTCTGTTTTGTCTAGGAGAAGGGATCTGAAAAAGAAAAGAGATGTTTCGCTACATTATAAGGTAGAGCATTGTGACGAACAGTCCAAGTTGGCTGAAAGTTTCGTTGACGAAGTAAGAATTTTGTATTATCTAGAAATATATCATTTTATCCTTTCTTTTATTTTCTCTTCCTTCTTTTATATGAACAAGGCGGATCACAGTGCTCAAATGGAAGCAAATGAAAAACCACCTTTAAATTTTATGGAAATAGAACAACTAAAAGATGTTATTAATGAGAAAGCCAAAAATGATGGAGAGGGATTTATGAAAGAATATGAGGTAAATAAAAATGGACCATTATCTATAGTACTATTTTTCTAACTGAATATTTAAACCTTTCCTCTTTTTATAATATTTGACAGTGTAGTTTCTGTAAAAGTGTATTTTAATAACATATAGTCTTGTAATGATAACCTTTTGGTAAGCTTTCAAATCAGAGTAAAAATCTTTACTTTTTTACCCCTCTTCTTGACCCAGAAAATGGATGTAATGAGGATATATATATATATATATATATACTTTATATATATATAGAATATAGCGTACTATATACAGAGCTTACCATAAGTAAGAGCGTTTTATTCAAATTAGGATAAGTTATACAAGTAAAGATTTTTAGGTAAGAATAGTGTTAAAGATTCCATCAATGATTAAGAAAGTTGGTTACATAAATGTTGTTGATTAATTCATCTTCTTTCTCTTTTCATTATCTTAATTGTATTCTCTTTTTAATCTTTTTAGTCTATACCGAGAACGTTTTACTTTTCGTCCGAAATTGGTCGAAAGATGTCTAATAAACATAAGAATAAATTCAATAATATTATTCCTTGTAAGTAATAAAAATAATAGAGAAATAACAAAATAATTGTTAATTATACGTTTAATCTTTTTTCTTTTTTCCTATTTATTTCCCTTGTTAATCAGACGATCAATCAAGAGTTATTCTAGAAGCCATACCGGATGTTGAAGATTCAGATTATATAAATGCCAATTGGATAACTGTAAGTGATAACAT
Source organism: Dimorphilus gyrociliatus (assembly GCA_904063045.1). Taxonomy (NCBI): domain Eukaryota; kingdom Metazoa; phylum Annelida; class Polychaeta; family Dinophilidae; genus Dimorphilus; species Dimorphilus gyrociliatus. The sequence goes on along the minus strand of CAJFCJ010000025.1, from coordinate 664,074 downwards.
GAGGCATAAAACTTTGTTTATTGCATATATTATAATATAATATAATAATATGATTCATACACCTATGACATTTAAAAAGGGTTATGGAGAAAGCATTTCCGATGAGAAACCATTTAGCTATATTGCCTCTCAAGGTGCCAATAAATTTACAACTCAAGATATTTGGGCTATGGTTTGGCAGGTAGAATTTATACAAAATACCTTCCTTTTTACGGGAAAATTAATGAAATTTTTTTATAATTATATTATTCAAGGTGAATGCCAAAGTTCTTGTTATGTTGACAAACATAATTGAAGGAGGAAAACGTAAATGTGAATTATATTGGCCAGAAGAGGATGAGAAACAGTATGGTAATATTAAAGTAAAACTCGAATCCAACATTTCTACTGTACACTATGTTATAAGAACATTTAAATTGACGAAGGTTAATTAACTATTTGCCATTTTGTTATCTTTAATCTTAAATTTTTGTATATAAATGATTAATATAGGATGATAAGGAGAGAACTATCAAACATTTCCATTATACAACATGGCCTGATCACGGTGTGCCAACATCGGCAGTGCCACTTATAGAATTTCATAGAAAAGTTCGAGAATATGAGCCATCAAAACCTCTAGTCATTCATTGCTCTGCTGGTGTTGGAAGAACCGGAGCGTTTATATCTCTAGATTATCTTCTTAAGCAATCAGACGCCGAGAATGGTGTCGATGTCTCTGAATTAGTTTGGAAAATGAGACAATGTAGAGTTCACATGGTACAAACAGCCGAGCAATATATGTTTATTTATCGCGCCATATACGAAGCAATCCAATGGAAAGATAGTTTTATAAAATGTAGCGAATTCGCAGAGACTTATTTTAAGTTACAAATTAAAAATGCTATTGGTAAAACTGAAATTGAGACTGAATTCGAAAAATTACAAGCTATGAACAAAGATGATAGTAATAATTTTACACAAGGTGGATTATTAGAAAATATTGAAAAGAATAGGCTGAAAAATGTCTTACCAGCTGACAATTATCGACCGTATCTCTTACTTAGGATGGATGGTTGTAACGATTATATAAATGCTGTAATTTTCGATGTAAGTGTCTTATCCTTCTATCAAAAAGATGAAGAAAAATCTCTTAAATGAACAAGAGATCTTCTTGTTTTTTGGTCTAAATGCATATGATTTTATTGATAATTACACCCTTTTTTTTCATATCTTAGGGAGTTTATACAAAAAATGCTTACGCTATAACTCAAATGCCTCTTCCAAATACTGATGTCGACCTATGGAGAATGGTTGTTGATCATAACTTTTCAACAATAGTCATGCTAAACGATCCTAGACCGGATGATGAAAGTTATGGACATTATGTACCAATAGAAGAGAAAAGTTGGGTCAGAGGACCATTGGAAGTGTCATTTAACAGTCAAGCTAATATAGATCCCTCTTTAACAATCAGAGACCTAACTGTAAAAGTAACCAAAGAGGAAAAAACAAAAGAAATGAAAATAAAACATTTCCAATTTTATCATTGGCCAACTGAGAATAATATAATATCTAATCAAAAATTCAAAGATAATATACTTAATTTAATTAAACAAATTAACGTTTGGCGATCTAAAATTGACAAAGAAAATAAACGACCAGTCGTTTTTCAATGCCAGTAAGCTATATTGATTTTATAATCCTCTTTTTTTTCTATCTTTATCTTTATCCAATTTCAAAATATTATCAATATTTATTTGTATATTTTACATTCTATTTTCTTATTTCATAGTGATGGATTCAAACAAAGCGGTCTAGTCTTAGCAGTAACTATACTCTTAGAGAAAATTCAAGTGCAAAAAGACGTTGATGTACCTTACGTTGTCAGAGAACTAAGGTTAAGACGTCCAGAACTCATTTGCGACTTGGTAATTATTTACATTAATGTCTAGAGTTGATAAATTTTCCTTCAAACTTATTCCTATTGCTTTCTTTTATAGGATCAATATAAATTCCTTTACGAAATTGTCAAACAGTATTTAGAAGAGTCTGAAGTATAAAAGCGTCAAGTGCTGATATACAAATAATGGAAAGTAAACATTGTTGTTTCTTTTTTTTTTAACTTAACTTATATTAAAAAATCTTCTCTTTTTGATTATCCTTTTCTCTATTTCTCTTAGTTATGAATATTAACTGATGCAACATTTTCTCTATGTTTTATAAATTGTTTACTATATTTTTTTACAACGATATTCTCTTTTTTGTGTTCAATTTGAGACATCTAGAAGAGTTCAGCATAATTTGTGGATCCGTGAAAATTGTTCATAGTTTGGTAATTAAATCTGTTCATTGATATTTTTTATATAAAAGCAAAAAAGAAACGAACCAATGACCATATATATACAGTATATATACTTCTATATATATATATATATATATATATATATATATAGTATACTAAGTATTTTTAATGTCTACCCGTTTTTAGCCTGTCATAGCTAAGTCAGTAGTAATAGTCTTGTAAATGCTATAATTTTTAAATTTATAAACCGTCCGAGTACGAGAATATATGAACGTCGATCTATTATATGCCCATTCTTCTTAGTAATAAATACTTATTTATTAACAATACTCTACTAGCTTGTTCATATAATTTTCTTTAACAACTTTTTCTACTGAAAAAACTTTTATGCATACAAATATGATGCCAAATTTTTAATGTATTTGTCTAAATGAATTGTTTGATTAAAGGGGATTAGCTGGGAGTACTTTTCCTCTGCATTCACCAAAGCCAACTCTATACCCGTCACCTTCACAATACCCTGTCATTATAACTTCGTCACCATCCTTCAAAAACTTCCTTGTAACTCCGTCTCCAAGATCAATCGTTTTTGTTCCTTTCCAACATAGTTCAAGCATGGAACCGAAAGATTCTTCAGTCTGTCAATAAAATTTGTTAGTTTACCGGACAACTATCATTTATAGTATATTCTACTAACGGGGCCACTAATAGTACCGGAAGCCAATAGATCGCCAGTCTGGCTGTTACAACCAGAAACCGTATGATGAGTAAGTTGTTGTTTCATTGTCCAATACATGTACTAAGAAATAATTAGGTAAATTATCGATGTTAAATTGAATATTTAGATTATTTACTTTAAAGTTACTTCTACAAATAGTCTTTGGGGATGCAATTTCGTCAACTGAAATAAAATTGATTAATCTCCTTTCCTTTATTAAGCCAGAGAATCAAACCTTTAACGGCAACTTCAAGATTTATGTCAAAATTGTATTTATCGTTATGAACCAAATAAGAAAGAGGTTTAGGTTCTTGTTCCATATTATCAACAGCAAATGGCATAAGGGCGTCCATTGGTACAACCCATGGAGAAATAGTTGTTCCGAAATTTTTACCCAAGAAAGGCCCAAGTGGAACATATTCCCATTTTTGAATATCTCTGGCACTCCAATCGTTCATCAATACCATACCAAATATATGTTCTTCAGCATTATCAATAGTTATCGGCTGTCCCAAATCATTACCTTTTCCGACCAAAAAGGCCATTTCTAACTCAAAGTCTAAAAGCTTACAGGGTCCATAGACTGGCGGTTCTTGTTCATTTGGTTTTTGCTGTCCACATGGTCTTTTCAAATTAGTTCCCGAAACTACAACAGATGAGGCCCTTCCATGATAGCCAACTGGTAAATAACGCCAGTTTGGCATAAGAGCATTTTCTTTACCACGGAACATGATACCAACGTTAGTAGCATGATGGATCGAACTATAGAAGTCAGTATAATCCCCTATTAAGGACATAATATTAACTTAGATAAGGTGACAATTCCTTTTTCATTAAAACACGTATACAAACCAATTTTGGCTGGTAAATGCATTGAAGCAGAGAGGCGACAAACCAACGCTCTGTATAAAATAAACAAATATATACATATGTAAATGTATATAAAAATAAATAGGCCGAAATAATATTCAATCGATTTTATCATTAGTTTTTGTTACCTAGATAATAAATCTTTGCTATTCTTCAAAACGGTACATTCATTGCTCAACAACTCTCTTATACGTTCTCTTGCTTCTCTCCAAGCAGGACGTCCCAGTCCCATAAAATCATTAAGAGTTGGCTGTTTTTTGTTAAGAATCACACGATGAAATTCGAAACTTCAAAGGAACTTAAATATTAACCTTGTCAAAAACATCTTGACAGGAACTCAGAATTGGGCCGTTGAATAGGTGCTTGATAATACCAAGATCCAAGATTTTATCTCCAATTGCAACGCCAATACGATGTTTAGGCTGTGAAATAATGCTTTTAATTAGTTAAATGAATATCAAATAGGTCAAACGGTGCATCAGAATAATGCCGGTACCCACATTATCGGACGTAGAGAATATTCCGTAGGGTAGATTTTGAATGGGAAAGTGGCTGTCTGGACTAACTTCAACAAAAGACATTTTTGCGTTATGACAATTTATTTGATAGAAACTGAAGGACAATTCAAAGAATAGAAGATTATAAGACTTTTGCAGAACGTGGCAGAGTCGCACAGAATTTACCAAACCAATAAAGTAGGGTATGTCGATGTGGTAAAAGCAGATGGAAGTCTTATTTCGATTTCGAACTCAAACCATACTAATAGTTGTTATATTTGATGCTATTGGTCAGATTTCTACAAATTGAATATTTTTTTAAATTCCTACAAAAACGGAAACGGAAATTGAAGCACGTTGGTTATTGTTGTCCAATATGTCATCGTAGATTTGGAAATCCCTCTTATTATTAAGAAATAACCAGTACGTTTACGGCATTTTCTGTCTGAAATTTATGCAATATCCACTATCTTTCTTGCGATTGGTATGTAAACGTTAAATGTTAATTAAATACATGTTAGATAATACTTCAAGAAAATTTTGTCATACGTATACCAGTGTTCAGCCGTTAAAAGAACTAACTTAATAACTAATCTACGACATCTTCTAACTTTGTTTTTAAAAAAGCTATTATTCCAATTCAAAAATACATATACTAATATATATATTGAATAAAATAGGAGAGTATTATGAATATTGTTCTTTATACGCATCGAACCAGCTAATTTAAGAAACAATTTATCTTATATAAATATAATCTACAACAACAGATTAAAATAATAAAAATAATTTCTATTTTCAGTGATTCTGAAAGCTGTTAGAAAAAATAGATAAAAATTCATCATGGTTTTAGCCGATTTGGGCAGAAAGATTACTAAAGCTCTAAGATCATTGAGCACGGCAACAGTAATAAATGAAGATGTAAGTAAAATTAATTATCTATAAAATTTGTTTCTACTTTTCTATTGATATTTCCTGTTTTAGGTCCTCAACTCTATGCTTAAAGAAGTTTGTGCCGCTCTTTTGGAGGCTGATGTTAACGTAAAACTGGTTAAAACTCTCAGGCAAAATGTCAGGTTAGCTATATGACATTCTTATTCTATTGATAGTTTATTTACCCCATTCCTTATTCTTTCCTAATCAGGTCAGTTATTGATTTTGACGAAATGGCTGCTGGTTTAAACAAGAGACGAATGATTCAAACTGCCGTTTACAAAGAACTAATGAAGTTGATCGATCCAGGGGTCAAGGCTTATCAACCTCAAAAAGGCAAACCAAATGTAATAATGTTTGTCGGTTTACAAGGTAGCGGTAAGACAACTACTTGTACCAAGCTAGCGTATTACTACCAAAGAAAGGGATGGAAATCTTGTTTAATTTGCACCGATACTTTCCGACCTGGCGCATATGATCAGTTGAAACAGTCTGCTACGAAAGCTAGAATTCCATACTTCGGATCATATACAGAAAGTGATCCTGTTGTTTTAGCTCACGAGGGTGTGGAAAAGTTCAAAAAAGAAAACTTCGAGATTATAATCGTCGATACTAGCGGTAGACACAAACAAGAAGATTCACTTTTCGAAGAGATGTTGCAAGTATCGAATGTTGTCAGTCCGGATAATATTGTCTTCGTTATGGACGCTTCAATTGGTCAAGCTTGCGAAGCACAAGCGTGCGCCTTCAAACAAAAAGTTAACGTTGGTTCTGTTATCATTACAAAATTAGATAGTCACGCTAAAGGTGGAGGTGCTTTGAGTGCTGTTGCTGCAACGAAAAGTCCAGTCATATTTATTGGTACCGGAGAGCATATAGAAGATTTTGAAACTTTCAAAGTTCAACCATTTGTCTCCAAACTCTTAGGAATGGGTGATCTTGAAGGCTTAATTGATAAAGTTAATGAATTGAAATTGGAAGATAATGAAGATTTGATTAAAAAATTAAGACATGGCCAATTTACATTAAGAGACATGTATGAGCAATTTCAAAATATTATGAAGATGGGACCTTTCAATCAAATCATAGGTATGATACCAGGCTTTGGCCAAGATTTCATGTCGAAAGGAAACGAACAAGAGTCTAAAGTTCGTTTAAAGAAATTAATGACCATAATGGATAGTATGAATGACCAAGAATTAGATAGTTTTGAAGGAGCAAAATTATTCTCCAGACAACCTGGACGAATAAACAGAGTTGCCCGAGGTGCAGGTGTATCAAATAGGGACGTTCAAGAGTTGTTAAACCAATATACAAAATTCGCTCAAATGGTCAAGAAAATGGGAGGAATAAAAGGATTATTTAAAGGAGGTGACATGTCGAAGAATATAAATCCAAGTCAAATGGCAAAATTAAATCATCAAATGGCTAAATTGATGGATCCTAGAGTCTTACACCAAATGGGAGGAATGAATGGACTGCAGAGTATGATGAAGCAATTTCAGGCGGGAGCGACTGGTAAATTTCCAAATATGATGGGATAGAAGAAATGAGTTTGTGCCACTGTTTAACTGACGCTCCTTGTTTATTTTATGAATTTGTAAACTTATTCAAAAAATACTGTAATGTTAATGTAATCTATATTACTCTGAATTTCACTTCGTTATTAAAAAAAAATAAAAACTTCCTTTACCATCGAATCGCTTTTATATTACTTGTTTTATATTAAGTTATTAACTTTAATAATATTTTCCACACTATAAAACTCTCGTAAATGATTGACAATAAACCAACTACAAAAACGGTTATGTAAATTAAACACAGTACCATCCGTGTACAAAAAAAGCATTCAGTACAAATTCTCGTACATTATATTCTCACATTTGATACATTCGTTTTATATTCAAAATCTTTCCCAATCTTTGTTTTGTTGTTGATAAACCCTTTCTAGCTTTCTTTTGGGCTTCTTTCTTCTCCATAGGCGATGCTATAATTTGATAAAACAAAATGAAATACGCATAAAATACTGCTATTCACTCTATTTACCTGTATCTAACCAATCAGTCGTTCTGGTCGGCGAATGAGATTTCCGCTTCTTCTTCGACTGAGCGTTATATTGTCGTTTAACCGGCTAAAATATTAAAATAAAAACTCAATTAGCTATAATTTAAACTAAACGTTTTATTATACATGAATTATTCATTATACTGTATAATACGAAATAAATTTACTGATGGATTAGCAGCCGCTGCGGCCAAGCCCTGCTCAACAGCTTCTCGTTTAGCGTTAGGCCGCTGGGGTCTCTTTTCTTTTGGGGTCAATAAAGGTTGTACTCTGGCTGATAATAAATATTGAATAAGATCAGTAATATTATTATACTATATCAATTACACTATAAATGACTCACCTCTTGGATTCCAATTGTCGTCTTTCTCCTCTTTAATTTTTGCTGACGGCTTTTCTTCATTGTCGGATAAATCGAGCGAAGGATAAACTGATAAAATGATTAACAATTAACAAAAATATCAGCAATAAGAATATATTGAAAATATTAAATAAATTAGCATGTAGCTTACCGAATTCTTCATCTTTGTATACATCTCGATGCGTTGGTGACTCACTAGACTTTTTCTCTTTTTTTTTGGAAGGTAACTTCGAAAGGAATTCGAACGCAGATTCTCCACTCTCTGCTGAACTTACATGTACACCACGAGACATTGAAAGCATTCCCTGAACTGCATCTCGCGTATGCGTATCGGCCTTGACCCTATCAGCCATATCTTTGCTATAATGTGTTAATGTACTACTCATTATTATTCGTTGAGAACCCCCCCCCCTCCTTTATGTTATATTAAAATTAGATAGCTCACCTGTATGGTGTAGTATAACCTTGAGTTAAATTACTCGTATTAAAAATGTCTGCCAAATTCGTCGATGAATCGTTAGATGCAGATTGAGCTGTTGATAATTTTAGTTTTAAGCCTTTTTTAGGCCGTTGGTCATCTATGGTTAGCGAATCGCTACTAGCTGTTTCTTCTTCAACAGAATTTCTTCTTTGAGAATTGTCAGAATTCTCAAACATTGAGAATGCACTTGGCCAAGGCAAATTATCCAAAGACGACTTGTCGGGATCTTTCGAGCTCTTCGTCTTTTCTTTTTCTTTTTTCTTTTTTCTTTTCTCAGCCTTTCGTTTCTCTTCTTTTTTCCAACTGCTTTTCTTTTTCTTTCGCTTTTCCCTTTCATCGTTTTCATTAATTTTACCGAGGTGGATATGTCTCGTTAATTTGTACAATTCTTTAAGAATTTTCGCATACGGAATAGCCTCTGGTATGGTATTCTTCAGACCCACGTACTGAAATGAATGTATAGGAGACGATAACTATAGTAAGTACAGATCACAAATCTTTGTGATCTGATAAGGTGTAAACAAACGAAAAAATATAATTTCGCGTGTTAGGGATAAAGAGATGGGAGCATATTTTAGTGGAAAGATAATAATAGCAATAATAACATAATAGTAATAATAATAATAAGCAAAAAAATGACATCAGATATGTATAAAATATATACATCAGTATATACTATATTTATATGATTTCGTTTTTATGCTTTCATAATAGACCCTTTAATAATCACCAAAATTAATAGATGAAAAGAAAAAATAGTTGTTTAGCTAAGGAAAAAACACTAAGCAGGATTACAAAAGCGGTTTCTATTAAAAAAAAACTTTTGTTTTTCATTAATTTAGTGAACAGATATAGGTTCAAACACAGGGCATTAAGAAACTAGTACTACAACATCAAGCATTCATGCTACCTTATGTTTATATTGTATTATATATACTGTATATATAGTGTATATATATATATATTAGTCTATACTTTTTATATACTTTATATATAATACTTTACAGAAATTGTAGACAATTGTTTAAAATTTTACCACTAAAAATATTTTCAATTAAGCCAAAGTAAGTGTAAATTAATTTATCACGGGCGAATAGCGCAATATACAGTATATATACATGTATATTAGCATATGTATATACATTTTTCATATTCACAAGTTGTGATATTTTTTATCTAATTATGTTCCCTTCTGTTCGATCTCTTTCCTTCTTTTTAAAGTTTGTTGAATGTAAAACATTTATAATATATACATATAAATATATACATATATATATATAAGAATTTATATATATATATATATATTGATGTATGTCTATGTGCTTGTTTATGTTCCCAATATTTACATAATTTATACAGACATAGATATAAATATAAGTAAAAGTAGAAGCACTCACAACAGAGCACATGTTGAGCTGTCGAGAAGTAAAAATGAAAACATTTAAACTACTGATAAACAATTCATCTAATTTCAAATGTGATGAGATGATTTTTAATGGCGATTTATGCATCTTCCGCTCCATTTTAAAAAAAAATGAAGTTGTTAGGCTGTGTTTTCATGACTCTTTTAAAGCACAATTAGTATATTTTGTCTTTTTTTCATATTTCAACAAAGAAATTAAATTCATCAAGTCACATCAAGTCACATTTTGTCATATATGCTTTTTGTAATAACGTAACGTGTTTATTTTTTATCTGTTCAAGCAAATTAGAATTGGCATTTTGGTGATCATTGGACATTTTAGAAATATTTTGTCATTCATTAAGGTGCAATGTTTATAATTTTGATTTGTCTTTTTTTTGATAGTAAAGACCGATGCTTTTTAAAAATATAAAAAAAATGATAATAATAAAAAACACAGCCGGAAAAAAAACTAAGGATGAGGAGTTTAAACAGAAAAGAATAGCAATATGTTATTTAAAAATGTCATATGCACATTCATCCAACGAGTGAAAATGAATTAACTTCTAATTAATTTAATACTCCTAGTACTATTATTTTTCTTTTTCTGTTACATGATGTATACTTACATCCTGCTTCTGGGTCCATGTTTTTAAAGCAACTGCAAGAGCCCTTCCACCCTCCATTATATATTTGGGAGGCTCTTTCTCTTCTTCAGCATACTCTAGAATTTGATTATATTATAATATTAATGCCGTGCATAAAATAATGTAATATATCTTTATACCTTTCAAAGTATCCAATATATGTTTAGCCGCGTACCAATGCAATACTTCATAATTTGGAAATAGATATTTTTCAGGTGTATTAGCCCGTTGCTCCATCTCGTAAGCTCTGTACAAATTTGTAATTATAATATCGGCTTTTTGTGGAAAAGATTTACATACTGTATCTGAAGTTCTATATTAAAACTGTGAAGGAAATTTCCACCGAACACTAATGAATCTGCTGGCGTTAGAACCGCATGAATCCATCCAGTTGGTATAAATAACGTTGACCCAGCCGTTATGGTTACTTTATAACATTTATCAACTTGATCTCCAAAAAACATTTCGCCTTGGTTAGCCGAAGATACCCATTGCTCGTAGAGTAACAAATTGTTACTAGTCGGTTTTATTAGATAGAAAATTTTTTCCCCTTTTAAAATGTGATACCATACGCTTGTTCCACCGAAATCAACGTGGAAGTCCGTATAAGAATCTTTAACCCCCATTAAGCAATATCGTTGAACTTCCGGTTTTTCAAATTCTTTATCCTCTGGAACGTGTTCTGGCCAATAATTAGAGACCCAGCTTAACTCACGAACAATCCTTGGCGGAACAACTAATTTTTCTAATCTAAAAATATATGAATTTCTTATATATTCTTTTAGATTTAATTATTGTATTTACTTACGGAGTATTGGAAAACTCCAAACTAATAACGTTCAATATTTTTTTCTTGTTAGCATCATTATAATACTCTGTCCATTCTCTCATGTACATCTTCATATCGTCCTGTAGAGCAACATCGATGACGTCAATTTCCCTCATAGAGCCGACATGTTTTTCGACATCGTTAACAGTAAAATTTGAATTCGGTACTAGTAAATCTAGTCCTCCTTTATCTTTAACCAATATCGGATAACTAAAGCCGTTTTCTTCGAGGTATTCTTTCGTTAACTCATAACCCTTTGAGAGTTTTACAACAACATCCTGTGAGCTTTAAGGAAAATAATTTTGTAAATTGAATAGAATAATAGCAGAAATTAATATATTCTCACTCGTGAAATGTACGGTTCTTCAACTCTTTAATGAAGGTTGCTGTTCCAGTTTTAATTTTCGTCCCTAAGGCTATACCTTGAGCGTTGTGTTTGTTCTCAATATGTGGACGACTCTTTACTGCGAGATAAAGATTATTTATTTATTTATTGTCAAGTATTCAATCCTTAAACCTATTAAAAACAAAAGATACGTACAAACAAGAGGACCATATATTTTTTCACAATTTGGACAATGGTATCTTTCAATATCCTGCTCTTGCCCTTCTTTAATCCCGACGCAACTATTACATTAAAACGAAAGAGTTAATTCTATACATTTATGCATAATGTAATTAGAAAAAGTAAACAAGAAGCACACCTTCCATGAAACCATTCCTGGCAAACATCACAACCAATCATAAAATCATTGGAATTGTATGGTTTCCGACATAAGCAGTATAGTTTATCAGGATCTTCATTAGACATATTTAATAAATGGGGAAAGTATGCGGCCTGTCACCAAAAAAGGAAATATGTCGGAATTTATAGACGAGTCAGAGTCTGCTCAGTCTCAGGCTGAATAAGAATAATAATTAAAAAACCATATTTATGAAATAATTATAAAACAAGCTATACAAACTTTTATCCAATACGTTTGAAAATTTGTTTAAAAGCATATAAGCTGTCTTATTTTCTTTATTTCCTAGTTGCAAACTGTAAGAATATAATAATAAAAATACATATATTCTAATATTGAGAAACGCATAATATAGTAATAACAGGACAAAAGTAATACAATACTATATTATTGTTCTTATTATTATTATTCGTCAAGCAGATTTGTTCTCTTTTATTTTATACAATATTTTTCTTAGAATATAGTTGTAAAATTCATGAAAACGCAACTGTTTTGAGATATATCTATATCAGTTGTTAAAACAATCAAAGTGCTGAGCTGTGCTTATAAAGGTCAAAATAGGAGAAAACTTTTGCTACTTTCGTTTAATCTCTAAACGTCGAAGACACTCTACACATTTCAATTATGTTATCATATAAAGAATTATTATTTAAAATATCGTTTTTCACTTAGGTTTGTATTAGTTATAAGCTACAATAGTATACGACTGAGCTAAAATAGTAAGTAAGCTGTTACGATAAAAATATGCTCTGCACATTAAAAAAAACGGTTAGACCAGCTACTTATTTATTCCAAAAATAAGGTCAATTGAACTTTCTACTGTTTTAAATCTTAAAATGACTTTATTTTCAAACAATTTATCGTAATAAATTTTTTGTTACTTTGTTTGTATCCGCGGCTTCGTTAGTTTTTACTAAAGACAAAGCTAAATTGATAGAATGGGAAAATTTATGTTGTTTCTTAAAACAGAATATACATGGCTCTTTTCTACGCTATGTACAGTTAATGATTATAAAATATTTTACTTGTAACACGAGAAGAAAGAGGTTATTTGGAGAGATTTAATTTCTTCAAAATGGCGGTGCTTCAATTTGATTTTCGTATAAAAATTTTAATTTTTTAATCTAATAATGTTGAATTCTTCTGTTTAAAATAGCAAAAAAAATTTACACGTGACAAGTTAAGAAAGTCAGTTAGTTTGTTTGGAACGAAGCATATGTTGACCTTGACCTTCTTTTGCTTTAACAGTCATTTTCTTAAATAATTGATTTGATTGAATAAAATAACAAATGATTAACTCAAACTATTTTAATTCATACTGAACAATATATTTAATCAAAGAGTCTCTGAGTAAAGTTTATACAAGTCATCGTTCTCAAAGAATACTTAGGCTTAAATTTATAGTTTATAAACAAGTTGTCAGCTGAGTGTAGTACTGCATAATACTATTACATTTACTATTACAAACTACTACATTGTATGAAGAAATGGTTAACAAAGCAATTTTTATTGTCGAAAATACAATATTTATTAGAAGTATTATCTGACATATGCTAAAGCTTCATAAACACATATTTTACAATTTTTTCTTTTTTAAGCCCATCTTCAGACCATTTTCAATAAGCAATATAATTTCTTCATCAATAGAATCCGCTAATTTTGCTCTTGTAAAATACTGAAGTCCGTAATTCACAATTTTATCAGTTGCCCTTGAAAATATGTTCAAAATTTTCCTATGTTCTAAAGAGCATATTTTCTTCAAAAGATCAATTAGAATCTTTTCTAATCTTGGATTTAATTGTGTAAAGTTAAGTTCTTTCAAAATATTCAACCTCAAAACATCATTTAACAAAAGTTCATTAAGTAAGAATGCCAATCTTTTATAAGTATCATCCTTATCGTGCTCTTGACAAATTTTTTCTCTTACAGCAGCTGACAGAATGATATTATATTTTCGATCAAAGTTCGATAGCGATTTCAGAACACTTAAGACAAACCAATCATTTTTTTTACTTCTTAATAAAACGTCAAGTGGTACGTTGATAAGTTCTCTTTTATGAGCGGCTGTATTCGCTAAACTTAACATTTGTCTCACAGCATCTTCAGCATCCGATGCGCTAAACATTGAACAGAATATCTGTTTGCGAATGTCAGTATTCATCCTCAATTTCACAGCCAGCTTCATAACTTTATTACTGTTTAATCAACAAAAACATCAATAGTTAATTATTTACTTTAATTTATCTCGCTTTCCTCGTCTTACCTAAATTTAGATTTTGTTATTTTTTCTTTTTCTACATCTTTAGTGGATTTATCACCTGTCCAAGCAGCGCCTACAAGCCACCATTTACCTCGTTTATCAGCTTCAGTGATATCTTCGAGACGAACATTTAGCGGATTAGCTTGTAATAAATTTCTTTGTTTAAGAATATTCTTATAGGCTTTAAGGACGTTTGGAATCAATTCTTCGTCGTAATTAGGCAATTTTCTTACATCATTGTTTCGCACAGCTAAAAGGCAATCCATCATAAATTCTGTTCTTGAATATCCTCCCTTATTTTCATCAATCAACTGAACAGATTTTTCTTTTACAAGATTAATAACATTTTTTAAGCCTATAGGATCATCTTTTCTTAATATAAAACCACATTGTGTGACAATAATTAGGATAACTTCCACGTGAAAAAGTTGATTACTTGAACAAATATGACCAAGTAAATCTAGTACAAGTGGAGATTTCAATAACTTTAAATTATATAATGCGCAAATAATTTGAGTACAATTTAGTAGCTTTTTATCTTCCTCATCGCTGTCCTTGCAAAGTTCTATCCACTTCTCGGCGACTGTCTGTAAGAACATAGCCGAAATTTCAAATCCTATTGATGAGCTGATGATAGCTAATAGTTCTATATAATCACTTATAGATTTTTGGGCTACTTGACTCTTTTGTAAACATGATGAGATTATAGAAGACGTAAGAGCCTCTGTTACAATAGCACGACTATTTTCCCTATAAACTTGTTCAATTTCTACCGATATCTTTAATTTATTTGTTTCGCCTAAGCGATTTACCAATCCTTGGATTTTTCTCTTAACTTTCATATCTTCGGAAGAACTTGTTCTAAGCGCCGGAGGTACATAAGCTTTGCTTACTTCTTGACCGGAAGAATCAAAAGTTCTTCCGTAGATATCTTCTTTCATTAAATTCTTGCTGTCATCTTTTATTTCTTTTTCTTTTGAACTCAAGTTTATATTTTTTTTCTTTTTTTGAAAATCGTTTACGTTATCCACATCGTCCTCGTCCTCCTGCTTCTCCTCCTCCTCGTCAAGAATATCTTCACTCTCCGATTCTTGATCACTCTCTTCAAATTCTTCTCCCTCTTCATCGCCACCATCTTCACTGTCGCCTTCAAATTCTTCTTCCATTATTTCATCGCTAAGAGCGTTAATGCCATAAATTTATAATACATATGAAAAGAGATAACAACCTTTCATCAAGTTCTTCTTGATCGGAATTGTCCAGGTTTTTAGAATTAGAGTCTTCATTCGTAAAAGCATCGTCTCTGTTTAAATTAGAATTAAAAATCTAATATCTTGCGTTACGAAAAACTAAAAATATTACCCATCTTTTCCACTTCCTTCTAATACATCTAGTAAATAATCGAGTCCTTCGGCGGCAAAAGACTGTGGAATCTTTTTCTTTCCTTTCTTCTTTGTCATATGCAATTTCTTTTCAAGTTCTCTAATAATTTTATCATCAGCTTTATTAGCCATTTGAATTTCCCTCTCACGAAGCATTTCTTCGTGTTCTTCCTGCTCTTTTTCTTCTTGAGCTAATCTTTTCTCTTCTGCCTTTTTTTCTCTTTCGATTTTACGTTCCAGCTTCTTTTTCTTTTGTCTTAACTTTTTTCTAACTTCTTTTTCTCTTTTAATTTCTAGTCCTTTCTTCGTCGGAAGTCTATCTCCTCTTCGATGAGCATTTTTTCTCATTTTCTTCAAATTTCTGTCTTCTTTACGTCGTTTTTTTCTCAGCGATTCTCTTACAATAAAGGTTTCAGTCTTTGATGAAGATTCACCTGCTAAACTTTCAACAACTTTCCTCAACCGCTTTAAATTTGGTTGCTCGGCTTGAAAACTAGCTTTTCGTTTTTTTCCAATCATAACTTAGATAGTTATACCTTAATATAAAAAGATATATTTTTTAAGTACCATGTGCAAGTAGTATCTAGCAGACGACATTGTCGACTATTTTATCTGCTTTCATAGTTATTTTCGTAAAACTAGCTTAGGAAAGATTTGTACGCATTTGTTCTAGAAATTAATTGCCTACATGTTAATTCCCTTCAATAGATTTACTTTTCTAGTTTTACAATAAACTTTTACTTTAGTAGAGGAGCCTCTGGCCTTGACCTTAAATAATCTCTATTATCATGGGTCATATGTATTCAGCTTATGTAAAATCGCCTGATACTGCCCCGGATTATAACAAGCCACCAACATTCGAGGCTAATTATGGATTTGAAAATGGCAGAGAAGTAAGAAGTAAGTAAACATCAAACGCTCGATTTTCGTTGCTAACCTTAAAAATACGCTAATTTCGCTCAACTCTTCTCTGATCTTTTCAGAAAATTATGCGACAAAAGAAGAATTGCAAGCTGCAAACATAAAACCACACTTTCGTGATTATTGCGCACATCTTTTACTACCCTTCTATAAATGTAGGAATGATAACTGGCCTTGGGTAGTAAATTGCAAACCGGAGTTACATGCTTGGGAGCATTGTCAATATGAAGAGTAAGCAAACTTTACAATAATTCCAATAAATAATTTGAATTAATTGATGGAAATATTATAAACTTTTAAACAAAATTATGTAGAATACTACAAAGTAAATAATTAAGAGTTTATTTTCATTTTTTCCAAGCTTTTCGTCTTGCCTTTAAGAGTGGAAAGAATTTTAAAAACCGGCAACTAAAACTTGTATGTATCTATCCTTACAGTTTCGTATTACGAATGAAGGAGTATGAGAGAGAAAGAAGGTTATTAGAAAGAGCTAAAAGAAAGAGGGCAAGAGAAGGTCGATCCGCAGAAGAAAATATTGAATAACTGATTGAAGTTTATGTTTTGCCCTTCATTGTAAAATTAATAACTTCAAATACATAAATATTAAAAATTGTTTTTGAAATAGCTTAAACATCATTGTATTATACTAATGCATCTATTTGAACAGAATTCAACCGGATCCTATAAATATTTTTTTGTAGTCTCTCGTCTAGTCTCTTGTACTATTTTGCTTCTAATAGCTTATCTTTCTTTATCATTGATTTTTCAAATATTATTCGAAATGCTGTTCCTTGATGCCAGTGGGAAGTAACCTTTGCTGGCTGAATAGTGAAGAAAATGAAGAAAAAGAGCATTTAAAAGGTAGTACATATTTAAAATTTTGTTCAAACTTACAAAATTGCAACAATTCAACACTTCTTCAATTATTCCTGAGATAAAAGCCGCACAATTGACATTGTATGTTTCTTTAGCTACAAAATTATAAGATTGTCAATAAGTCTTGTTGTTCACATTTAGAAGCAATTTGCAATAATATTTAGATCTCTTACCATGATCCGTATTTAATGAAACAAATTTGTTGACTAAAGGCTCCTTTTCTGTTACGTAATCTAGAGATGAAGCAAGAATGATACTATATAATTCTTA
This sequence comes from Dimorphilus gyrociliatus, assembly GCA_904063045.1. NCBI lineage: Eukaryota > Metazoa > Annelida > Polychaeta > Dinophilidae > Dimorphilus > Dimorphilus gyrociliatus. The sequence goes on along the minus strand of CAJFCJ010000025.1, from coordinate 646,536 downwards.
AACAAGTATATTTAACTAATTTTTACATATATTATCCTCTTCATTATCCTTTTCTAGACCATCAGCTTCCTTACCAAAAAGACTCTAACATTTATAAAATGTATTAATTAATTAATACATTTCTTCCTATATATGACAGTTTTATACCTTCCATAGGTTCGATTTGATAAATAATAATACGTTTAGGAGCTTCGTTTCTCTTTTATAACTTCTTTCCCTAAGAAACAGAACGTCAACAAGACGACTGCCGACGTGTTTACCAAAATCGGCTAGTCTTTAAAAATAATTTAAAATTGATTAGAACTGTATTAAATATATCTATTTCTTACTTATCGTGGAGTTCATTATTCGTTTGTTGCTTCACTCGGGTTCTTGCATAATGAACTAATTCAGAGAAAAGGAAAGCGAAAGTGCTAATATTAACCTATTAAAAAAAGCAATTTATTGTTAATCTTATTCAATATAGATTACCCCCTAGAGGGAATGTTCCCTGCTTACTTCACTTTTTCCTTTTGATAGTGGTCTATCAAGAATATTTGCAGTTTTACGCTGGCTGCTCATTGGGGCTTGCGAATTTCTTCTTATTTAAATGAGTCTGTAAGATATAATGTTAAATTGTTGATGAAATTTCTCTTGCTTTATATGATAGGTTGATTTCTGTACATCAAAATAAAGAAAGGAACAAAAATTACATTGAAAATCGACTCCCTTAATTTTTATGTTGTCTGCTAATATTTTTGGTCTTCGTATTAAATATTCTCAAATTATAATGATTGGCGATTATCTTTTTAATTTATATTTTATCTCTATGTGTTTTTGTATGTGACTCTGAACTAAATTACGAAAACTTAAATTCACTTCAAAATGGCGGCTGTCGATCCGAGTGGAAAGGTTAGATAAAAGTTAAATACTCGTGTAGTTCTGTATAATTATTCATAAACATTTGATCAAACACTTTTAAAAACAAGGAATGATTGTTTCTCATTGAAACAATTATTTAATTTAATGGTATATTATAAGCAAGTAAAAAAAAAGTTAACTAGTTGAATTTAAATCGTCTGCTAGCACCTATTCTTTCGTTACTTTCTTGTAATCTACCTCTTTTATGACCCCACTGCAACTCACTTTAAGAAACGTTTTAAAAAGACCGTAAAATTCTAAAAAATATTGTTTAATAATTTTTTTCTCTGAGATATTCTATCATGTTTAAAGTTTATAACTACCCTAAGGGTTTAAATGAAAAAAAGTCGAATAAAAAAAATATTTTCTCTTTAAAGTTAATGATAAACTTCTCGGAAATAATTAAAAGATATTATTTTTCAATTAGAGTAGATGCTTATTTTTAATAAACAACATTCACAAGCGATCTTTTTTAAAAACATAAACATACTCTACAGTCGGTAAATGTCTTGTTTTTGTTGATTTTCCAGCCTTTTCCTCCTCTTATCAATGACCTTATCCTGAGAGCGGCGAGAGGTGAAAAAACGGAACATGTTCCCGTATGGGTAATGAGACAAGCGGGAAGATATTTGCCTGGTTAATTAATAACTATATAATATAGAAATTTGTTTTATAAAAACAATTAATTTACGTTCTTTTTTTTCAATTAGAATTTCGAGAAGTCAGGGCAGAAAATGAATTCTTTAAAGTTTGCAGAACTCCTGAGTTGGCCTGTGAAGTGACTCTACAGCCACTGAGACGTTTCGATCTGGATGCAGCCATTATTTTTTCTGATATCTTGATTATACCTCAAGCAGTTGGTATGGAAGTTCAAATGGTACCTGGAAAGGGTCCAACCTTTCCACAGGTCTTAAAGGAGCCCAGTGATTTGCAACATTTAAATTTAAACTGTAATGTTAAAGAGGAACTTCAATATATGTTGGACGCTTTAACCTTTACAAGACATACCCTGAATGGAAAAGTTCCCCTAATAGGTTTTTGCGGCGGTCCTGTAAGTCTTTTTATACAAGTAAAAGTAAAATTAAATTCTACTAAGTTTATTTCTTCTCTAAAAGTGGACGCTGATGGCATATATGATAGAAGGAGGTGGATCTTCAACCCAATCGAAAGCTAAAGCATGGCTATACAAATATCCTGAGGATAGTCATATTTTATTGAAGAGTCTGACGAAACTTTTAATAGAATTTTTAATAGATCAGGTTGTCGCTGGCGCTCAAGTAAGAATTCACCTGTAGGGTCTATTACCTCCCTAGATACTAATATCATTCTGTCCATTTCAGATGTTGCAAGTTTTTGAATCACACGCTGGAATTTTAACACCAGAATGCTTCAAGACTTTCCTCTTACCTTATATTAAAGAAATAGCTGAAGGTGTTAAAAGTGGTTTGAAAAGATTAAATATCGATGTGCCAATGGTAATATTTTATTTATAATATATAATTAAAATAAATAATTATGAGAAGAACAACAAAATTCAACGTTGAAACTTGCAGACGATATTTGCTAAAGATGCTCATTACGGCATCGAAGAATTAGCCACAACTGGATTTGATATCATCAGTTTAGATTGGACAATTAAACCAATGAGAGCAAGGTTTGTTAGTATATAAAAAAAACCATCTTTTTTCTGGTTACTCTCTTTGTCTATGTAGACATGAAGCTGGACAGAAGGTCACCTTACAAGGAAATCTAGATCCCTGTGCACTTTATGGGTCTGAGGTAACTATGCATTACTTCTTTTGACATTCTGTTCCATTCAACTGTATGTTTCTCTCAAACCAGAATGATATTCAAGACAATGTAAAAAAGATGTTGAAGAATTTTGGAACTCAAAAGTATATTGCGAATCTTGGACACGGAATGTATCCTGATATGTGTCCTGAAAGTGTTCAAACTTTTGTCAATGCTGTTCATAATTATTCCAAGTTAATGAATGAGTCTTCTTAGGCAAATAGAACTTATAAAATAAAAATCAGCGCAAGACGTGATTGAAACGAGGTTTTTGATGAGATTTTTATTTTAGCAAACATGTCAAATTTTTTTTTTTAATATATAGATTAGCAGAACATTTATGATAAATAATGCAAACTACACAACATGACGGTATCTTTCAAATAAGACTTGAATTTCTTCACAAAGTCGAAAGCAATAATTAAATATTGCGTATTAAACAATATTTCACAAAAGTACAAAAGCACAACACCACATTAAACAAATCACAATTTAAACAATCTACAGAACACTACATCCACTCTTCTCTTGGTATGGATTATCTTTCTTATTCGCAAAGCCGATAACAAGGAAATCCTTATTATTATTCTCCTCCATAAAATGAATCATATCCTTAACGCATTGTGAGACAGCTTTTCTCTCCATAGAGCATTCTAGTCTTAATTGCTCAACCATCTTCTTTTGTTGTTGTACATTCGACATGACTGAAAATGAAAAATCGACATTGTTCCAAGAATCAAAACAATAAGGCTCATCAAGTTTTCATTACATTGTACATTTAAAAAGATTTCAGCAAATTCAGAACCATCATGCGCTACTTTACAACAGAATAAACAAATAGCTTTAGTCATGGAGGAATTATTATATCATTATCGGTAAAAAAAAAATGTTCTGTTAAATAATTCGAAAAAATTCAAGATTTCTCAGTGAATTCTTAATAATTCATCCATTGTGATTTTTTTCATGTTATGATTTGTTTTTTTTCGTTTTTATAAAGATATATCTCGTTTAGAAAAAAAAGGTATTATAATACCATGAAGATAATCATTTAACCTTAAAAAAATAAGCAATCATACATCATGCACTGGTGCTAACAAAAATTTACAAACAACACTTTAAAAAAGCACAATAAACTACAAGATAACGCAGGAATTCTTCTCTTGGAAAGGATTTTGCTTCTTATCGATTCCAACTAGAAAGGGATCACTAGATCCTTTTGAATTAACGTAGGCCACAAATTCTTTTAACGACTTTGAAAGCTGCATTCTTGGCATTTGGCTTTCCACTCGCAATTGCTCGAGAAGTTTTTGCTGCTGAGTGGTGCTGGACATGCTAACAAAAGAGGATAACTCAAAACACACAACTAACATTCATTTCTATTGAGAAAGAAACTGATTTAATCTAAATTAGAAACAATGAGATTAATGAAGCAATAAAGTTCTTGTATACGAAAGTAAATATGTTTTATTTGAACTTATCTGATAAAAAAAGCTTTTTATATAATAAATTAATTTTATTCCAGGCAATCTATGATATTATACATTCATCAACAGAAATAAGCATATTTCTAATGTTATATATTATCGTTACCATCCCAAACAAAGTAATAATTGAATAAGAGTATATGATGGTGTAAGTAACAAAAGATTTGATAGATTGAATATACATATGTTCTTAATCTCATTTTTATGATTCTCTATTTTCTATAGATTGGATCAATATTGAAATGATTTCTTTTTTAAGCGTAATATAAAATACTTTTTATAATAAAAAAAATCTATAACAATTCCTTTAGTTTTCAGGAAGTAATATATCTGATATATAAAAGAAAGACGGCTAATCATTTTTCATCAATACTGATTCAACTTACATGATAAAAGTCTATAACATGCGTTTTAATAGAATATACTTTAAAATCTTTAAAAGAATGAATTACCTGCTAGGTGCTATGACTGTGTTAGGCAACAGTTTGGCTGCTTAAAATTCAAAGACTGGCCACCTGAAACATTTAAATGTTTTATTTATACAATTCAACGTAACTTAGAGAATTGTATGCTCAAGAGAGATAGAGACAGAAAGAGAGTGAGAAATATATAAGGAGGAGGGTGGGGAGAGGCAAGGAGAAAAGAAATAACAGCACTCACCATCAGACAAAATATTAAACTAGTAGGTGTTAAGGATATTTCATTTATTGCCCTTAATCTAAACAAAAAAATTAAGCTGTTGGTTATGATAGAAAAGAGGGTTTCAAGTGCAAGATGGTTATAGAAAAAGAAAGGTTTTAGTTGTACTAATAAAAATTCTTAAAATAGTCAAAAATATTTAAACTATATTAGGAGAAAAAAAGAATAAAAAGCTCATTCAAATCTTTTGATAAGAGAAAACTGAGCTTTTTTCTTTCGAAACTATATTAAAAAAAACGTTGGTTTAGAGTTAAAACTGATATCGAATTTCGTTCAGTTGATAAGCGCATGAATAGCGACAATTTGTTAAAGGTAAATTAATTTATAACCAATTAAAAAATTGTATTCTTTAAAGAAGAATGTTATTCAAAATCAATTAAAGAAAATTTATAAATTATTGATATAAGAAACAGAATTCGGTACCTCGAAGATGACAATATATCTAAAATAGAAGCAACAAGTACAACAGTGATTAACTACACGTCCCTTTAGTCCCTTTACATAAAAAATTATATAATTTACTTACAATTAGCTGATAACCGGAATGATTATTGCAGAAACGCTTGATCAACGCTGCGCAAGCACTATGTATATCTCAAAATGGCTCCTAAGAGATGATGTTCGAATAATTTTTTTTATAAATTTAAACAAATACTAACATTTCATGAATTTTATTTTAATTAATTTACTAGATTTTTGTCAAAGATAATTTATTTAAGTAAATATTTTAACCATTACAAATTTTCAGTGCGGTCCTGTTTTGTTTACAAATGGCTGATATTAAAAGCAATTTACAAAGTTTTTAGCGAAATACGACACAAATGCCTCCAAAAAAGACAATTCCTGTAAAAAGCACAAAGGCCTCAGGAGCAGTTAGTTCTTCTAAGGCAACTCAAAAGAAGCCTCTAGGTACTCATTAAACAAATATAAATTTGCACATTTCTATACTACTTAACATTCACCTTAGCAACCTCAAAAAAAGTACAAGTTTCAAAATCAGTACAAAAAACTCCCGCTAAAAATGCAACTGTATCTAAAGAACCTCCAAAATCAGTTAAAAAATGGACCAAAGAAGATGACGCCGCAAGTAAAATACAGAGAGAAATAAGACACTTTCTTGCCAAAAAGTCTTTGCAGAAAAAAAAACAAGAGAAATTAGAATATGAAGAATTAATGGATAAGTTAGAGAAAGAAGCTTTTGCCAAACTAGTAAAAATGGAACAGGAGAAATATGAAAAGCAAAGAAAAAAAGAGGAAGAGGAAAGAAACCGAAAAAAAGAAGAGAATATTAGAAAAAAGAAAATGTTAGAAGCTTCTTTCGACGGTGATAATGCCGTCATTGAAAATTTACTTAAAGAAGTTTCAGCTATGGACGATAAATTAAATATAGGTCATGATACTGTTGGAAAGGCGCTAAGAAATAAGCATCAAATGAATTTGATTGACTGTGAAGACGCCCATGGTAATACTCCACTATCGGAAGCAGCAAGTAATTGATTACCCTTCAAGAGTAAAGTGTATGAAAAATATTTTGATTAATTAATAACTTTAGGTGGAGGTGCCAAAGACACAGTTCGTTTACTACTTTTAAAAGGTGCCGATCCAAATTCAAGAGGTCAATTCGAAAGAACGCCTTTGTACAGGGCGGCTTTTGCGGGACATTGCGAAGTTGTCGAGGTTCTTTAAATTTTTAAGAACTTTAACTTTGTTATGAAAAATATCATTTATTCTTCAAGGAACTATTAGAAAGAGGAGCAGATCCTAGAATCTATGCAAATGACGGACAAACTCCATTACACGTAATAAGCAATAACAATTTAACATGTTAAACGTTAACCACAGTACACACAAAATATCATTCGCAATTAATAACTTGCAGATAGCATCGAAGGATCCTATTATCAGTTTATTAGAGAATTGGGATATTAACAGAACGGAAAAACTTTTAAACAGATTGGAAGAAGAGAAAAACAAAAGATTGGAAGAAGATAGGAAGAGGAAAGAAATTGAAACAAACAAGTATTTTAAAATTACTTATGTTTATTTTTATAATCCAAGAAATTATCAAAATTTCTTCTCAATTTAAAGATTGGAAGATATAGTTTCGAACAAAGATAAAGAGTATAAAGTACTACAAAAACAAGTTTGTATTGATTTAAAAGAGCGTGCCATATTATGCAAATATATATCTCTATATAGGTGTGTAAACTATCCTGCGAATTAGAAAAAAGGATTTATGAACACGATAAGGCAGTTGCTAATGGATTTGACAAACTTTCAATTACTATTTCGGCAATAAAAGACGCGGAAGCAGAACTCGAAATGGCTAAAGTACAATTGGAAAATTCTAGAGAAAAATTAGCTGAAGCAAAATTGGCATTAAGAGAAAAACAAAAGGAAGTTATTGGTGATGAAAACGAAGAAGAATTACCTGGATTGAAGGTAAATATAAGAGAGTTGGATGACGTTTTACTTAGAGATGTTGGAAATCGTATCAAGGAGTCGGGAAAGTAAGTGGAAATATAAATAAAATGACAGATAGTTTAATTATTATTGTTGTTTTTGCTAAAGATGGCCATTAATTATTGATATAAGTGGACAAGCTTCAACATTTCTGAGATATCGAGATACAAATTACTTGAATGCTTTAAATCTAAGCGAAATGGAACCAGAGAAAATTCGTTTGTGCATCTTAGGTGCTTTAAGGTATTTGTGTTCCTTTTAAGCCCGAAGTAATTAACTTACACACACACACACATACTATTAACTACAATTGATAAATATTTAGATATGGTAAACCGGCTGTCTTAGATATGATGGAAGTTGATATGTTTGATACAGTTTCCGATAGATTTGATGAAATTGAAAAAGGTTTAATGAATTCAATTATGGATTGGAGTATTTTTGAAGAGGAAAAGTAAGTTAAAGTATTGTTCAAAGGGGTAAAATATGCTTATAATGAGTTTCTTTATTTAAAAAAAAGATACACGAAACTGATTAGAAAGAAGGATAGCGATGAATATCAAAAAAATCGTTTTATAGATATAAGAACAAAGAATTTCAAATTCTTCATCATTACAAAGAATCCTTACCCTCCTCAGGAACTTTTGGATAAGACTTATGTCATAAGAATACATATTCCTACGGACTGATGACCTTTAACGATATCTATTGTCTTTAATACACGAACTTTAAACTTTGAATTACCTTAGTTGAACTTGACCAATGGGTCATATATCGTTTCTTATGTAACGACCACAGACGTTGTATAACAAGTAAATGTTATATAATACAGGTCAACTAATGGTGACAAGGTTACCCTCTATTGCATCTCGTAACGACAATTCACGGAGACACCCCTCTGGTGTCCCCCATTAGCTATCATTATAAACTTACCCAATCTGGTTCATGTAAAGTTCCTATGCGAAAGAAAGAGGAGGAAAGTGAGGAATTGACCTACCTTTTACCCTTAATCTAACCTTTTTCATCGGATAGCACAAAGGTAACAAACTCATTTGACCTCGTCATGAATTAATTCATTCAAAACGAAGGAGAAACTATTAATAGCCGGAAGAGAGAGTAAATTAACCTAACTAACGTTAAGTTGTTTTAATATTACTAATTTAATAACGTTATGACAACAGTTTTTGCTTTCTAGAAAGGTGAAATTTTAATTTTATCAGTAAAAGATTATATACAGAAATGCTATCGTTATCGAAGAGCTGTATATTAAGAGATTAGATAATCAAAAATGTACCAATATATACTATATATATTATATTATATTTAGTTGAATATAGTAATAGTTAACAAGTTTTAAGCTCTCTCTTATACAATTTGTATTCTTAAAAAGTTTATATTGTCTAAAAAAGAAACATTTAAAAGAACTAGACTGTTAAATTAGCTTTTTCTTTTTAATGAAAAGTGAAAATTATTAGCAGAATGCAGAATAAAAAAAAACAAATATCTTTATTTTCCATTTTTATTTGTTTCTTTTTAACGGAAAGTTAACAAAGAATAATACGTTACGTATTTATCAAAATGTAACGAGAAGTAAGATTTTATAGAATATACGAATATTTTTTAGTAGTATCTTTTCTCTGCTTGCTAAGATCTTTTGAAAAAAGTATTTTAGTAATTATATATAATATAATAATTATATATAAATATTAATATTCCGTGTTAGTAGGTAGACCAAAAAAAATATAACTATAATTTTTTAATTTTCAAAGTCTTTAACGATCATAAATCAGGCGAATGTTTTCTTTTTTTTTTGTGGTTTTCGTTAGGTAACGAACTGTTTTTTTAGACGTGTTAACAATAATTTTTTTTCTTCTATTACATAATAAAAAGTTAATAGATTCGTAACGAAGCACTCTATCACAATTTTGTTTTTACTCTGGGATGGGAAAGTAAGTTTTAGGATAAAATATGTTTGTTTGTTTCTCTCTCTCTCTCTCTCGCTCTCTCTCTTTTCCTAGAACATCACAGCTTAAAGAAAAGCAATTATGTGATAAAAAAAATAGTAGTCAAAGCACGAAAAGTCGTACAAATAAAAAAAAAAAAAGAAAAATATGCATAGAGAAAGAAAAGAATAATAAAAAAGATTATAATTTTTTATGAAAATACATCTTTATAGCTTGGTTCGTTGGCAATTTCAAACTCATCAAAGAAATGATATATATGTTCAAATGTTGGCCTTCTTTCTGGGTCACGATCCCAGCAATTTAACATTAGACCGTATACCGAATCAGGACAATGAAAAAGTCCCGAAGAACTTGAAGGCTTCTCCATTCTATAACTTCCTGAAACTTTATTCAAAACCTCTTGTCCCGATAGCGATGGATAAGGGACTCTTCCAAATGTCATTATTTCGTATAGTAAAACTCCGAAAGACCAAACATCAGATTTCGTAGAAAATTCTCTCTTAAAAGCTGCTTCTGGCGCTGTCCATTTAATAGGGAATTTCATAGCTATAAAACAAGTAAAAAAATATTCAATTGACGATAAAATAAGAGAAAAATAACTGGATTTTACGTTCGTCTGCTCCGTCGTTTGTATCGTCCACCTTAATTTCTTTAGCTAAACCGAAATCAGCAACTTTAACTTCATTATTTTCTCCTACTAGAATGTTGGCCGCTCGTAAATCTCGATGAATGAAATTTTCCTTCTCCAGATATTTCATTCCTTCAGCAACCTGAAAAATGATTTGATTAATTGTTTTTAGTATAAGTTATAACAATATTTTACTAATAATGAAAAAATAATGTAAAATATAATCAAAACTCATAAATGATTAACTATTTAAGTTTTTAAGCAAATAATACTTAGTTGGGGTTTATTAAATGGCAATTAAGTAGATCGTAAGTATATAGACCTAAATAATATAATAAATTATAGTAAGTGCTATGCTTTTATACGATTCTAGGGCCTGTTAAATGTATTTAGTTTTTTTAATATGGTTGAATATCGGGAATTATAATAAAATTTAAACAGGAATGTTTAAACAAACTGAATATAACCAACGTACTGCTATCTCAATAGTTAGTATAGGACTAAAAACAATTTTTAGTTATTTCATAAGTTGTCCTTTTTTTTAGCCTTTTCGCACAGAAAAATAAGAGATAAGAAAGTGAAAACATTAAAGACATATAAATATATTTATATATAGATATAAATGTACTGTGTGAAATAGGCGATGTTCTAGCTGCCTATCCAAAAGTCTAAAAGCTTTTGAAAAAACGCATAATTATCTGGTTATAAAAAATATTAAAATCAATATTATTAGCCAAAGATACTAACCTGTGCACATATATCAATAAGATCGGCGAAGGGAAATCTTTCTAAGCTCTTCTTTTCTCTTAGATAGTCTAATAAAGATCCGTTAACCATTAATTCTGTAATTATTAACATTGGCTCGCAATCTGTACATACACCCATTAATTGAACCAGCTTAGGATGCCTAAATTTATGCATTCTCTTGGCTTCTGCTAGGAACGCTCCAGGAGGCATCGTTCCTGGTTTTAAAGATTTAATTGCTACATCTACTGAATTTTGAAATTTTCCTGCCGAAACTTCACCAAAATTACCTAAAAAAGAAATGACAAAACCCTTGTATTATTTTCATAGTCAGCCAATATATATTTCGATTTCTTACCATGTCCAAGTCTTCGTATCCTTTTCACCTGGGATCTTCTGACCTAATTGAATAATTCAACATTTTTAATTAGAAATTAAAAAAAGTAATGAAAAATCAGAAAAACTACCTCTAATTGTTTAAATGGAACAGTGGCTGGCACCTTTGGACAAGGTTTTTCTAACCTACAACACAAACCATCGGCTGATGCCATATAATGTCTAACTAAGTCCATCATACTTTTGAATGGTCTTCTGGCAGCAATAAATACACCTCCTTCGTCCATTTTTCTTATTTTATAGTGCTTTATACAATGTTCATTTGTCTCCTTATTCAAATCTTTCACAGTAAGTGCATAAGCTTTATTATCGGCAGATTTTCTAATCAGAAACGTTCCAACTTCGTTTCCAACCCATAACAGTTTACGTTCAGCATCTCTTCTCTCTATACCGAAATACCATTCTTGACTTTCAATCTTATTTTCATCATCATCGGTAACGTAATTCGAAGGTATGAAACCAATAGAATTTGAGTTAATTCTTTTGGCCCTCCACCAATCAGCATTATCGCTAGAAAAAGGTTATATATAATGAAAAAAAGATCCAAAAATACATGATGGTCTTATAATAGATATGTTAAAACATCTTTGACTAAAAAAAACTGCATTATCTTATATTTCATTTTATCTATGAAACTTACAATAGATAATATTTTTAACTACTTTAATATACACATTTATATATATATTGCTTATAAAGGAATATTACCTGTCCATATCTAATACATCTAAAATTTCGCCTTTAACAAAGCTTAAGTCGTCTGGGGTTCGCCCTTTATAATCATACATTGCTCTAACTCTTTTAATAACGGCCTGTGCTCTAATCTGCGGACGAGTATCCATAGGTAGTAAGGTAACATCACTTGTTTTAACAGGAGCACTAGCTTGAACATGTCCATTCCCTAAAGACCTGGGAGTTGGGTTACAACAATTACCCATGTCACGCTGTGAATTGTAAACAAAAACTCGATTATTAAACTTTTTCAAGACAATTATGAAAATCAATAAGAAAAATACTAACAAATCGGTATGTAGTTGATGATTAAAGGTCTGGAAGAACCTGATCAATGATTAAGCCTTGAAATATTTGGCTTCGTATTGTTGTCCTCCCCTGTTAGATGACTTTGTTCGGTATATCTTATTTTCCTACATCCAATTCGAGTATCTATGTTTAAAGAACTTTATAAGGAAACACCTTGACTATGTGATATGACTTGTATTCAATCAAAAAAGAAATTACTGCTTAAGTATTTGAAAAATCGATACTAGACAACATAGTGAACTCATTGACATTCTATTGTTATTGAAGTAGATGCTATAAAAATTTCCTACCATATTTTAAAACTTTCTGACACGATACAAGCTTAGTTAGAGTATATTAAAGAGCATTTAAGAGGATGGTCAATCCAAAGAACTCTGGTAAACACCCAGTTTACATCGTGCATTTTTACATTAAACTGCTATTAGATAATGCATATAATAATGATGATAACATACTTTATTTGATTATTAGTAATATCCAAGATATTCTTCGTTTTCACGCCTTCCTATCCCATATGAAAAAACACCTTTAAAACTTTTTTATTAACCAGGAAGGTCTGCTACAATATGTGTATTCGAATAGGCACTGTTTAAGGTAAAAAAAAAAAGACCGATATTAAATGTGACAAAAATGTTCTCTGTAGCGCCCCCTGCTTCCGTGTGGAAGCCGCCGGTAAGTTTTTTCAAAGAATTATCTTGTAATTTATGCCTTTATAGACCTGAAATATTATTCTATTTAAAGCAAAAAATTTATTAACAGTTTCATATGCCTGCATTAAACTTTATAAAAGCACTATCTAGCGTTTAATATGAAAATTTCGACTTTTATAAAGTGGACAGCGGCCATGTTTTATTTTTTCACTGTTGAAGAAAATAAATTGTCATATATCAAACAACATTCAATTAAACTAGGTAGAGTTAACACCTAGATACTAACTAGGATGTATTCCTTAAATTGCCGAAATTTTATAACCAATTAAGTAAAAAATATTTTTGAACAAAATTGAATTTTTCGTTTATTAAGTATTTCATATTGAACTTTAACTGATTAAATGTAGATTTCTGTTTAATAATAATAGCTTTCTAAGTACTAAATATATTAACATCGTTTAAAGTTTACCTTATATTTCCACTTTATTAGTATTTATATTTTTATTTGACTTTATAACACGATTATATTTGTACAGAAATGGAATGATTGGTGCTGCCGCTCTGCTCGAGCTTAACTAGTTGTGTTGGTAAGCTATCGTAACTTAAATTAATCTAAAATTTAAGCCTACGTTCATTGCACTCTGAAGTTGTTTTTTTATTATTAGGGGAACGGCTTTATCGGCCGTTGAAGCAAGGTTTGAAATAAAGATCTAGTTCACCTTTGCCTGGGAATCTTTGCAAAACATGAAAACGACGTTATCCCATTATTTGTGTATAAGTACAGCTGGAAACAGATTGTCGCATGGTTAAGCCTCGCTATTGTTTCAACATTGTATTTAGGAAACTTCTCCCAATGAGATGAATCAATGACAATTTCATCAAGTACGTTATTGACTGAATAAGGCATCTTTCTTTCACGACTTATTTCAATGGCATGGGCGTTGTACGATTAATTGGTGTTTTTTGTGTAATTTTCTGCATTGAATTTTTTTTTTCGCAAGCATTAAAAATAGATATTTTTAAAATCATCAATAAACTAACTTGAACAAAGAAAATCTGCGTTATTTATATGATAAACAGAATGTTAAAAAAGTCTAATATAATTAGTCCTTTATCCCCTATTAAAGTCAAATTTTTCGTATTAATCCATTTTCCTATCGTAATCTTTGTTATCGTATTCTGAACCAATTTACGACTAACGTATTTTTTTATACAGCGGAAAATACATGTGAAAAAGAGAAATTCTTCACAAATTAATTTCTTTACTGCTCTAAAGCATTCCACCAGAACAATCGACTCGTTTTATCGAATTTAGGCGAGATAACTCTCCTGTTCACGTTATCATACTTGATAAATAACTTCTGCTAATATTCATTAATAACTTAGGACTGTTGGATAGAACAAGAAATGGAATTTGACGATGTCTTTAAATATATTGGGGAAATTGGCTTTTATCAAATTATAGCATTTCTTACTTTAGGAGCAGGAGAATTTTTTGGAGTTGAAGCATTAGTTATGAATTTTGTGGGTGATAAGCAAGACCACTGGTGTAACGTTAAAGAGCTTTCGGGATTATCATTCGAACGTCAGAAATTAATCGCTATTCCAAAAATAACGGAATCTGGTTCGAGCAAACTAGTTAATAGCAAATGTGATATGTTTCCTCTTAATTATTCACAATTTAGCTTTGATGATCTCTTACGTTGGAACGATAGCGATAGAAGAAGGGTAGAGAGCATGTTTCCCAATAAGAACAGCTATATAAGTTGCAATGATGGATGGGTTTTTGATCAGGGACTATTACTAAGCACAATAGCCAGCAAATGGAATCTCGTTTGCAAAAAGTCCTGGATGGTAAGATTAACTTCTACTATTTATATGTTTGGAAGATTTTTCGGCGCGATAAGCTGTGGTGTACTATCTGATAAAATCGGTAGAAAATATACAGTTATTATATACTTATTTTTTAAAATTGGCGGAGGTTTCTTGGCTACCTATGCTCCAAATTATCCGCTTTTTTGCATTGGTCGATATATAATAGCAATCGGAACAACGGGATCAAATTTAGCGGCTTATGTATATTGTAAGTACTATATATATGCATTATAGAGGATCATTCAACTACGTAAATTTCTTAAAATCAGTAAGTGAAATTACTGGAAAATCTTACCGAGCTGCTATCGGGGTAACATGGCAGATGCTATTTGCTTTTGGTTATGCCACCTTACCAGGAATCGCCTTCTTTCTTAGGGATCATGTCAGACTACAATTGGTAATAACAGCGCCTGCAATTATATTGTTCGGCTATTTTTTGTAAGCCATCAGACCACCTAGCTATTTCATTCTCATACTCGTCTAAATTATTTAATATCTACTATATATAATATATAATATAGTTTTATGGACGAATCTCCGCGCTGGCTAATTTCTCAGGGAAGGTTTGAAGAAGCAAAACAAATTGTAGAAAAAATTGCGACAATAAATCGTAAGCAATTACCGGAAGACCTTAATTTTTCCCATCCAGCCTCAGATGATAAAGAAAAGGTAATGGAGACCAGAAAAGGAACTGTTAAGGATATTCTTGTTTATCCTAATTTAAGGAAAAAAACACTAATATTATGCTTCATTTGGTAAGTAGGAAAATAACAATAATTTATTTTAATTGTACAATTTGTTTCCAGGTTTACGTGCAGTCTGATGTATTATGGATTATCGTTGAATATAGGAACAATAGCTGGTAGCATCTACTTAAATACATTCTTATTGGGTATAGTTGAAGTGCCAGCTCTAACTCTAGGTCCATAATAAGATGTTTTTGAAATATAATATCTTGATATAAATTCAACACTTAGGTATCTATCTCATGGGACGAGTGGGAAGAAAGCCTACGGTTGCTAGTGCTTGTCTATTTGCTGGCCTCTCTGGGTTTATTTTGATTCCATTAATCTTAACTGATGGTCAGCAATTAATTATTTCTTTGATTGATATTGCTGAAAGAAATTTTTCCTCTCCTATTAGCTCCGAGTGCATCGAGAACTGCAATGTCGATTTTAGGAAAGGCCTCTATTTCAATGGCTTTTGCAGCTATCTACGTCTATACCGTTGAACTTATGCCAACTGGCGTAAGGAATGTTGGTATTGGATTTACATCTATGAATGCAAGAATAGCAGGAATGGCTGCTCCTTACGTTGGTGGTCAATTAGTCAGTATTTCACTTAAATACTTTTGCAATAAGTCATTATTTTGCAATATTAATATATATCGCATACTTTCTTAGAGCGATATATGGAAACCATTCCCCACAACTATTTTCGGAGTCTTTGCAACGGGGACAGGTATTCTAACATTACTATTACCCGAAACTTTAAATAAAACACTACCAGAAACAATAGAAGAAGGGGAGTCTTTTGGAAAGTAAGAATGAATATTAACCTTTAAAAGCAGGTTACGTTTATAACAGTATCAATTAATATATTATTCTATTACTCGAAATAGAAAGGTAAAGAAGAGTCAAGTAGAAGATATAACGGGAAAACAAGCAGAAGCGAATTTGAAATTAGAAGAAAAATATTAAATATTTTAATGAACAGTGTACCATTAGTGAAAAATCGTATATCGATTTTATCTAGTAGTCAAACGTTTTATGATATAGGCATTTCATGTACTTTTTTCCAATATTTGTTGAATTATAACTGATAATAATTGCTTTAAAATATTTGGCATAGTTTAAATTACAAAATGATTAATAGTACTCTCCCCCCCTCTTCCTCTCTCTTTCTCTGTATATACATTTATCTGTTAAACACTGAAGAATAGTTTGACGACAATCAAATTTTAATGAGGTCTCCTTACCTCCATAAATAATCGACCATTGTTCTCTTGAAGATGTGATATGGTCACTTAGCAAAACATATACAATTAAATCAATGATACTTGAATAATTTATTGTTAAGCTCTTATCTAAATTCTTCACTAATCAAGAAAAATATTAATAAAGATAGCAATTAGTTTCATATAATATATTAAAATTATCAGCTGTATATTAATGATACATAAGAGCCATAGACCTGTAAGTTTATGTTAGTTAATAATTTTTAAAAATAGTATAAATGTTTATTCCAATAATTAACCACACTATAGGGTATATTTTAATGGTGCCCAGTCCTTGGTCAATGTTGTTGTACACTTTTAATTATTAAGAATAATAATTAATATACCCTTGTATAATTGCATTTCAATTAATTAAATAGTTTTTAACAAGTTTTAATAATCATAATAGTAATCGCATTTCATTAAAGATTTTTTGTAATTGGGTAAATTGGGTAAAAGTCATAGATTGCGCCCTCTACATCCGGATGTTAAGCCAGTAAGACCTCTATTATTTTCTTTGTATTTCTTTGGTAAATTTATCTTTTATCTACTTTTAAGAATGAAAGTTTTTATATTACATTGACGGTTAAGTTTTCGACTTAAAAATAATGTTATCTGATATATATTTAATTAGAAAATTGAATATTTCTGTTTGTCGCCATGTTGAAAGCGGTAGTTGCGTCATGTCCAATTTGGGAAGTCGATATTAGATATGTCAAATATCTTGATTAATATATCCCATATAAAGACTAAATATGCGAACAATATCTCTAAATGACTTTTATATAGTCTATATATTTATATTTTTTCATTCTTTACAAAATCATCGAGATATTCGCGATTAAACATTTTCAAATATTTTTTTCAGCTTCGGCGAAATGTCCAACTGCTTCATTTAATTGTAGCAAGATAATTTTTTGTTAGCCGGTAAGGAAGGAATAGTTTTTTTGTTTTTTAAAGATAAATTCTTGGTAATTAAAGTTTTATTAGTACTTAGTGACGGTCCTCTTTTCATGGAAAAGTTTGTCTAACTGGATATCCAACCGCCATTTCAGAAAAGATAGATATTAAGAACGAGTACACCATCTGAAATATATATGATATACGAAGGTTGGAGCCTCTTGCGTTTATTATCATGCCTAAATAAGCAACAGAACGAAAGAGAGATAAAAAAATACTTCTTTTTAAGATATTAAGAAAGTGACCTTGAAATATTCTATTCTAATTAAATGTCAAATTTATAGGATTTGTTAAAGATGATAATTGGAATTTAGAAGAAGCTTCTCTTCGAAATAAAAAATAGAATGACTCATCCGCCCCTCCATAGAACATTCCTAAAAGACCATACCTTATTCAATATGATTTACGCTCATAATACTGGTTTATTTATATATTTTCTTACCTCTATCTTTTTGAAGAAATGGCCCCTCTGCAAACATTAATATAAAATATCTCGTAACTTCAACTACAGTGCACCTGTTAAAAGAGGTATGTCTTATTTTGTATACTTTTTCTATTGTTAATAAAGAAATTATTGTAAGTAAATATATACCTATATGTTACAGTTTTCAAATAAATATGATAAAAGAACGCAGAAATTAATCCTATGCAATCCTCGGAAAAAAATTATACAGTTGGTAAGAATAAGTTCTTCGATTTGCCTCTCGAATGAACCTCTCTATACGACTTGGTTTTGAAGGGAAACGCTGATCTTGACAGTTAAGGATCGACTTTTTTTTGTACAATATTGGGCACTTGATTTGTTCCCTTCCCCTTTCATAACTAACACTTAATAGTAACGACTAATTCTCTTTTCTTTGGTACAAGTTTAGTCTGGTGAAAATTTTAATATTTACCATCCTAGACTAAGCTACACATCGTCTATTAGTATTCTATAAGCATCATATAGAAATTTGCTTGCGTTGCAAACTGAACGAAATCGTGACATGTAAAATCTGGTTCGTCATTGATGATTATAGTTAGTTCGTAATATCGGGCAAATTGATTGATTTCCTCAGATTTTTTGTTTTCCTTAACATTACTTTTTCTTATTTTTGATTTGAATAAAAAATTCTCTTTGATTACGGGAAAAAAAAGCAACAAAACACTTGACTTAACAGTTCAGTTTAACTTATGATTTGTACGTTTGTAGCAGCTACTTCTCACGTCGTTGGCACTACGAATTCTGTTTCATTTGTATTGTAAGAATGTAGATGGGAAACTTTTCAACAAATCCATTTTTGTTGCGCATTGTAAAGGAATGATTGTTTGCTTTGCACGGTACCATCCGGGTGATAATGAGCTGTTCACAAAACAAAGAAATTTAATAACAATTCTACGACTAGACAATTGTTGATATGTTTAAAACTACTATCTCAACACTGGATTAACACTATTTGTAAAAAGCATAATATTTTAAAAGCCTACCTGGCCCAGGGAAATCTGGATTTCTTGCTTGACTATTCCATCGGCTAGACGAGCTAACAAATGCAGAATGGGTCATATAATGCTTCTCAGTTTCTATTTGGCCTTTAATATCATATTGACCGGGTCCTGGAAGAGGTGGAGTTTCTGGTAAGGGCATAGCCGGAGCACTTATACAAAGATAATGCTGCTTCGGAAATCCCAACTTTTTATTCATATCAGCTTTTTCACCGGGAGAATAGTCAGCAGGACCTGTATTGCGAATAAATAAAACGAGTTTTTCTATAGTAATTCTGTATTAAATTGCTAATAAAACGTAATCATTTTTACCTGGTATTTTTGGTGGTGTTGGAGCCATTTGTCTTCGAGTTCTGGATTTAAAACTGGAAAATGGAATCTTAACCGATTGCCTTTGCAAAGTATCCTTTACGTCGTATTGGGTAGGGGCAACTCTATCCGAATCTTTCAATACAAGTAGTTCACGCTTTGATTTCGATTTAAAAGCAGCATCTCCGGAAACGTTATTTGTTTTATTCGTCCATTTTGCCGCAGTCGCAGTTTTATAAATATTTGGTCCTGGAAGCGAGTTTGGCTCTCTGGTCCCAGAAACAACTGGCCTGTGAAAAGAACTAGTATTTGATGTGGAAAAATCGTGTCTCGACTTGAGAGTTGCAGGTAATTTGTAGGATCCAACTCCTGGATGGTTTTCAGCTAAATCCCTCCTAATTCGTCTACTTTTGGACGCAAAACCTCCCGTACCCTTTTTCGAAAAAGATGTAGACTTTGTTTCCGCTTCCGAATGTCCAACGTAATTTCCAGGTCCTGGACCTTCTGTTAAATGATTTTCATAATTGAATCGTTTAGCTTGGGAACAGAATCCTCTTTGTTCGCTGTTACTAATTACAACAGTTTGATATTTCGTTGGAATTGTAGATCGAAGAGGAACGATACTCCTCCCTGAAAAATTTCATAGAATAACAATTAACAGAGAAGGCTGTGATCTGTTTTCAATTCATTGTAAATAATTTCTACAATATTTTTTATAACTGCAAAATGCTATGAATAATTAGATTTTTAATAATAAAATGTATTACCTTTGTGAAGATTCCCAGATTTCCTTTTACCGTTCAACCTTTCCCCAGGTTCTTCATCCAAATATCGTATACTATCACTCATTATTCAACTAAAATAATCATATCTTGTTTTTTAATAAAATATTCGTTTATCACATTAAATATATTCCCTAGCAAGCGTTATTATCCTTTCTCTCTCGTATACAATATTACTTTTAATACTGAGCTATTATTAATATAAATTAACCAATTCAAAAATTTTGTAGAATTGAGTTTCTTAGCGTTGAGCGTTGTTATTGACAGCGGAAGTCGCATGGGCGATTCTATATTTAAAAGGTGGATCTATTTGTGTAAAAAGAACGATTTCTGGATGTTCTCTTAACTTTTACCAACATCAGTCGATTTTAAAGAATCATTTTAATAGCTTTTGTCGAATAAAAGTTGAAAAAATATATTAAATTTATTATTGAAATATAGTGGAAAATTACAAATATCAAATTTTACACTTTAACCAATCAGCGTAGCCTATACAATGTCAGCATCTTATAACAAACTGAATGATTGGTTTACGCTCCAAACGCGCCATATTCTGGCTCAGTTCAACATTTTCGCGCAAAATTTGTCATTAACCGCTTTTCTTTCTTCCAGTCGAGAAAGCATTCTTTTTCTAAATTCATTTTAGAACTCTTGTTTCTTCGACTTTACTACAGAATCGTTCAAATAATGTCTGCAACCATCAACAAAGAAGCTACAACCGTTTTTAGAAGAGAAACCGATGAAAACGTGGTTAGCTACAATACACTACACAATATTCTTTTTTCATTATTTTTGAAATACCCTAATGAATTAAACTGTTATATAGATACCTGTAAAGCAGAGTGGTAAAATTTTGAGTGATAGTCAATTAACGGTAAGTTGGGAAATTTGTAACAATGTTATATCCCTAAATGCCCTCACTACTTTCAGAACATAAAAGCGAGTCCTACAAAAAGTCCTATAAAATCACCCAAAAAGGGCAGCGAAGTGGGCAAAGTAAGTACAACTGGCCCCCTTAAGGCTGAAACTCTAGTTTGGCCTAGTTAACGCTCGATAATAAATAGTTCACATTAGTTAAATAAATAATATTGTTATGTTTTTAAATGTAAATTTCAGAGAGAAGAAAGGAGGAAATTGAAAGAGTTAGAGAAGGAGGAACCGCTACTTTCCGATAATCCAAACAAATACGTCATCTTTCCAATCGACCCGAATTATGCCGATGCTTGGACAATGTATAAACAAGCTGTGGCTTCCTTCTGGACAGTTGATGAGGTCGATCTAAGTAAGGATTTAGAGCACTGGGCCAATCTATCAAACGACGAAAGGCATTTTATTTCGCACGTTTTAGCGTTTTTTGCCGCTAGTGATGGTATCGTCAATGAGAATTTAGTAAGCGCTATAGATATTGATTTTAGTTTGAAAAACTAAACCAACTTTCGATCTTTAGGTTGACAGATTCAGCTCTGAAGTTCAATCAACAGAGGCTCGCTGCTTTTATGGTTTCCAAATCGCTATAGAGAATATTCACAGCGAGATGTATAGCATTCTTATCGATACTTATATAAAAAGCAAAGAGGAAAAAGACTATCTCTTTAATGCCATAGAAACAATGCCTGCTGTGAAGAGAAAGGCTGAATGGGCACTTAAATGGATCCACGACGATGAATCCTCTTATGCTGAAAGAGTTATTGCTTTTGCTGCCGTAGAAGGAATTTTTTTCTCAGGTTCATTTGCTGCTATCTTTTGGTTGAAAAAGAAAGGTCTCATGCCTGGTTTGACCTTCTCTAACGAGTTAATTTCAAGAGACGAAGGCCTTCATACGCTTTTCGCTTGTCTAATGTTCAAAAAGCTTATTCATCGACCATCTCAAGAACGAGTTTACGAAATTGTAACTGACGCCGTTAAAATTGAGCAAGAGTTCTTAACTGATGCTTTACCATGCGCTCTTATTGGCATGAATAGCAAATTGATGAAGCAATACATAGAGTTTGTGGCTGATTGGCTTCTAGATCAATTAGAATGTGACAAGGTATATGAATATTTTATAATAATAATAATAATAATAATAATCAGTAACTTTTATAAAAGACTCCCCTACACACTATATACTCTTTTTTAGCAGACAAGAGTTTCCCTTTTATAGTTGATCAGTTCATAGCTTAATAATAACTTGTTAATTAGGTGCTATCAAGCTTTTAATTAGATCACTTTTAGAGATTGTACGAATAATAGAATCAAACTATTTTTTTTTCGACAGTATTACAAGAGCGAAAATCCATTTGATTTTATGGAAATGATTTCAATGGAAGGAAAAACTAACTTTTTTGAGAAAAGAGTAAGCGAATATCAGAAAATGGGCGTCATGAGCGGAGTTGGAAAAAATGCCGCCGACCAATTTGAATTTACTTTAGAAGCCGACTTTTAAAAGAGACATCTTTTTCCGTTCAAGATATTATAGATATGAAGTAGTTTTTATCCCGTTTTTAAATTTATACATACTGCTTCTTTAGAGAATATGCTATTTATATTAAATAAAGGGAACGAGGAGTAAAAAATATTAACCGGCTGCCAAAAAAAAAAAACAAGTACCTTATAAAAAATGCTCTTATTAGAGTAACTAAATAAATGATAGAAGCCGAAACGTTTGTAATAAAAGGTTCATTTTTTTTACAACTGATCTTTTTTTTGTGCTCTCTCGGTTAAAATTGTTATTTGGGATTAAACTAGGTTGACATGTAACAAGGTGAATAATTTTGAAAACACATAAAGGCGTAACAGAATTATTAAGGTGGTAGGGCCGGTTTGAATTATCGATTCATGCGTTATTGATGTCTATTGCTAGTAGGATATCTTTGGGATATTTTTTATTCTACGTAAACTGAATGGCTTACACCGGGTTGATGCAATTCTCATGTTGATGTAATCTTCATTTTAATTGATAATATTACAGAGTTATATAGATGGCGTTACTGAATATTTAAAATTTGAAATTAATATTACGGCTTAAATAAGGATTTAGAGATATTTAAGATGATAATTTTTCGAAAAAATAATTGTTGACAATATTTTTAGGGAATAACAGCAATAACTAAACTCAGCATAAACACCCAACAAGATTGACAGGTTCATTTGCATAATCACAAATTTTCAACCCAAATATTTCCTACACTAAAGCTTAATACGTTTAAATAAACGTCGTAACATATTTTTTAATGGACATGGGAGGAATTGTCGTAAAAAAATTATTTCATAACGATTGAAAATTGTCCAAACTAGCATGTAAACAAAACTGCAAAGCCGGCAACTGACATGAATATTAACAATATAATCTGACGTTATTTCCGTCAGAGCAACCAATAAGGCTTCTATAAACAACGCCACGTGATCAATTTTGCATTGCGCCCGCCCATTCTGGAAAAAATCAAAACAAACCGGCTTCTAAAACAGCTGACTGTAGATCATACGCAGTATTTGGTCGAAAAAGGCTCCGGAAAACGAAAGATTCACCGAAATTTTTTTGTGAAACGCTTGTCTGGAATGTAATCTCTATATTCGTCCATGATGTTCGGTACAAAGAGGTTAGCAAAGAGGTCGATCGTTGGCACAAAAGTCTGCGCACCGGGCCAAGATGGCCGCTTTTACGCCGGTGTTATAAATAGTACTAAAACTGGCCCCCGCGACGAGGATCTCTACGTGATCAAATTCGACGATGGAATCCTAAGAACATACGATGAAAAGAATATATATGGAGGAGGTTTCCAGTCGATTACCTCCTGTCAACTTCCGGAGGGACAGCAAGTATATATCACCTACAATGGTAGGGAGCTGTGCGGTACAGTTGATTCGCATGACGATGACAACCAAGTTTTAATAAGCTGCATTCTACCCGATTCAACAACTATACAAATTCAAAGGCGTCTGGAAGAAGTAAGGTTGTTGAGGAGCAGAAAATCGGCAAGACTTTTAGATCAGGACAAGGATTACTGTAGATTGGCAGATGTGCATTCAGAATCAAAGAGGCGAGCTGTATCGAGTTCTATCGATGTCCCAGCAAAACAGAGGTAATTTAGGTCTTTATTTGGTGACTCATGAGTGATCGTGAGACCTAAGCCGGTTCGTACCTTCAACCTTATTATAGAAATATGATCGACGGCGAAGTCATATGACAATTAGTAAACGTTTAACAAATCTTTTTAATATATGTATTAATCGTACTGTGGTTTATTGAAATGTTTATGGCCCAGAACAGGCCACGTTGGGGTGTCACCCATCACAATGCTTATGCGCCATGGGTACTTAGTATTTGTTCGATTTTTTTTTATATTAGGTAGGACTAATAAAATTCTATTATTTTTTTTCTTTTTTTTATTATAGACGGGGTTCAGAGGAAATTATGGATGAAGAACAGGCAGCTATGGTTCTTACATCCCTCAGCTGTTCGCCAAAGCTATCTTCCTCTTACCAAGGTAAGCTACAATTGTTTTATCACGTGACAGCTTGCATCAAGACAATATGCCTGCAGATAACTCGGGGAGTGTTTCAAGCGGAGTATTCAGTATGCCATCCGAATCGCCCCCATCGTTACTATCCACTTCAGCTCCACCAAATCTGCAAGATGATATGATCGACACGATGTCGAGCTCTTCAAATGAAGAAGACGAAATGAAGGTTAGATCCTTTTCCTTCTAATCAATGGTTAAAAAATGTGACAAGGGTGGTCCAAAGGTTACACGATAGAACATTGCACTACAAAATAGGCCTATTTTCGTCAAGGACAGATGTTGGCCTAGAGAGAAGCCCTTAAAAACTAAACTATTCATTTTTATAATTTTTCACTTGATAAGATAACAGTTGAAATTGTCAGCTACACATAGGGGATGACATATGTCATTATTGCCACACGTGGAAAATATGTGTAGGCCTAGATTACCGGCTGTGCAATTAATGAAGTGTTAATTAGCATAAATTATTTAAAGTATTTTACGTTCGATGACCGCCATTACAACCACCTTAAGAACGTCAATCCTATTTTGAGTACAAAAAATTGCAGTTCGACGTCCTCTCGTACTGCAGTATTTACGGTGTGATGACCGGTTACTGGGGTTGAAGACTGGTTACCTGTACAAAACGATAGAATGCAACAGGGAACCAGTTGAAAAAGTATTTATAGTAACCAGGAAAACTGTATGCCGGCATATAAAGGCAGCGGTTGTTGCCTGTGAATAATGCAAATTTAGGACTCATGGATAATGGGCATAACCCTTTTGAATATTAAAAATTTATTAACGCCATCTATTGATATTTCAGGGAACCAGGACGGTTTTCCAATGCACTTGGAGAAATTGTGAAAAGATCATGAGTACAAGAATCATGATTGAAAAGCATATTCGACAGGAGCATTTGGGGTGGGTTTATTTATACTGTTACATAAAAAAAGTGTTATACATTCGGATACTGCCACACTACTTGGAATTACATTACATTCTATCTTATCATCCAAAAAATAACCATTTAGCCTATAATAGCACATATAAAATTATTGCATAACGAGTCGGATTGTTTTTCTTCAGATTAGATTGCTTAAAAAATATCTTACGCCAGCTTGCGTCACTAAAGATTTATATAAATATCAAAAAAGGATAGATAGAGAGAAGAGAGAGAGAGAGAGAGAGAAAAGCATAGGTAGAAAAAGAGAAAT
Organism: Dimorphilus gyrociliatus; assembly: GCA_904063045.1. Taxonomy (NCBI): domain Eukaryota; kingdom Metazoa; phylum Annelida; class Polychaeta; family Dinophilidae; genus Dimorphilus; species Dimorphilus gyrociliatus. The sequence goes on along the minus strand of CAJFCJ010000025.1, from coordinate 620,674 downwards.
AACCTTTTTCTATATCAACAGTGAGATGCTAAAAAGAAAAAAAGTTTTTTAATTTTTTTTTTACAGCTTTAAAATATTGATATTTTCTATTTTGAATAGAATTCAGCCTTGGAATGTAGACTTTAGTTTGTTATGTAATCTTTACACATGTTTATATTCGTCACTCTAATAGGGTTTAGTTTCTTTTTTTTTAGACCTATATATAGTATCTACTGTAGCCATGAGAAAAAAAACTATTCCAATTCGAACGTAGTATTTATGTATATATATATAAGTATGTAATATATTATATATAGAAAGATTGAACGATTATTACTGATGTTTGTTTTAAGAGTAAAACAGTTCCAAGTAGCGATCTATAAATAATCGACTCGTACGTAGACGTACTTTATATGTTTAATATTTAATTATTGAGATATATACTATTTGCCATATTGAAAAAATAGATAAAGCGTTTCTGTCATTAAACTTTCTTTATCTCTGGTTAATATTTTTCTATTTAAGAAGATAAAATAAAAATTTCCCTATTTAGAGGTGAAACAGTTTTTTTTTCCACTTTATTGATTAAATACAAAAGAAAAGAAGAAAATCTTTAAATTTCATTCATAAAAATTTTTCCAAGTGTTTTTACTACTGTTTGTTATTGTTTGGAATTTATTGATTGCTTCTAAAAGTAGTGTTCTTTTTTGCATTTGTAATAGGAGAGGAGCTGACGAAGACTGGTCCGATCACGAAGAAGATTTCTATTACAATGAGATAGAAGTTTCGGTTGATACTGTCACTGATCAGTTGGCTGATATGCATACTTACTCAACGTCCCCGCCATCTTCTTTTGTGGAACAGAGTCGTATTTTTATTCAAGACCACGACTACCAGAGAAAGGATCACCCTATCCGCCCGTCTAAGTCACCAAGATCCTCAAATACGCATTTGGCATCCTCATTTCCAACTTCCGGTTATCAGAATGGTAACAGCGGACTTAGTCGATCTTATACCTGGGGATCGGTAAGTTGACGCAATAATTACAGCAAATCTATATTTATATCGTCTAGGTACCTTTTAAAAAATCATCCACAAGATGTCACTCTTGAAAATTTATAGCCCCTAAACAATATGCGATTAAGTAGAGGCCATTACTTAAATAATCGAAATCCTAGATGATAAAAGAGTTACTTTGCACTAAAAGATAAATAATTACAATTGCTTTTTTTCTTTAATTATTATTTTAGAACTCTAAACCATACAAGAGCTTATACTCGACTGCAAAGCTGCTACCCATGCACAAAAAGTCAAGATCGGATGTGAAGAAGTGCAGGAAGGTTTATGGAATGGAAAACCGAGATATGTGGTGCACCCAATGCAAATGGAAGAAAGCCTGTAGTCGTTTTACTGACTGATGTATTTTACTATACTACAAAAAAAAGAAGATATATCTAAGTGTTGGGTTCTATGGGCATTATCAGGTTTTAATGAATTGTACATATACATATAAATGATATTAATTGTAAATAATTTTAGGGATAGCTATATGATTTAGGTATAGAAGAATCTAATAATTTTAATTCTATTGATATATTTCTTTTTATGAGATTATTCCCAATTAGAACTTTTAAGTTTTTAATTTCCTAACGAGAATTTAATGAGAAATTCAATTTTAAATGCAATTTAATGATATATATGAATATACGTAAAATTGAGAAAACAATGCTTATTTTGTCTGTATCTTTCTCTGTTTCTTTTGTTTTGCTATTTATGTACAGTAAAATAAGACTGATATAGTTTACAGTATATAAAAGCAGTATCTATAATTGGATATGCTAAAATAAATGAAATTTATTATGATCCTTCTTTCATCTGTTAAAATCCGTACGCAATAAGAGCAACGACCTTCCCCTAGTTAATTTCTTTTGATGCTCAAAAATAAATAGAGAAGAAGAAAACAAGTCTCAAATTAATAATGTGACAAATGTATTCTCGTCCAAATACTTTTAGTTACAATTTTATGATTTCATATTTTACCAAGCTTCATCATTGATTTCACCGCCTGGTTTGACTGACTGGAAGACACCAGCTTCCCTCATTCTGATAAATTCTTTGTCGGCATCCAAATTTCTACAATTTTAGTAAATTACTTAATCTTTCGTTAATAATATAAATTAGTCAACTTACGTCAAGAAAGCTTCGTAGCGTCTTTTTCTTGGTAGAACAACGACAGCTTGCCACATTACGGCGGCTCCGACAGACAAAACGGCGGCGATGGAGAAATCACGTTTCAATTGGGATTTTAATAATCCTCTTAATTGGGGTCTTGCAGCGGACATATCTGTTCAATAGAAATTAAATACTTAAGATTGTTTTCTTAGCTATTTACGCTTTAAAACATGACATTGAGTGATCTTGCAGACGACGTTTGTTAAAACGAAAAAAATACGAACTTATGATTAATAAAAATTTAACAATTACATAAAATAAATTATGTTTGATACTTTACTTGAAATAGCCTAAGTTAATATCATAAATATAATTGATAAAAATTGAAAAAGTTACCGAGTGGTCTATACAATGTCAAATAGAATGACTTCTCGTGAGACTTGGCGAGATTAATATGGCACCTATTCGTGTCTTGTATAAAAAAAAACAAACTACGGAACGTGGAATGTACTTTAAAAAACTCTAGTTTTTCTTTATTCTATTAAAAGTAAGCGATAATAATGAAATTTAATCTCTTGTAAATATTTACCTTTTCTTTTAAATAATCATTACATTTTACACTTCTACTAGAAAACATTTTGAGTGAACAAACTATTTGAAGATTTAATTATAATATAGAACGAACTAATAAGTTCAGTTTAAAAGAAGAATATAAAGATATTTCACTGTATAAATCATTTATAAAAAACCTTCTTAGCAAAAGAAGACAATAAAAGTAAGAAAAGTGGACCAGAAATTTTTTTTAATGGCGTGAAAATAATGTTCGCATTCGAATTTTTTCTTTATATTTTTATTATCTTCAAACTTCATAGAGGGTATATTTATTATAAAACATAAATATTTGGATGTATTAGCTGTTTGTTATACGACGTAAATTTTCAGACTTTGTTACGATAAACTAGCCAATTTGACAGTTAAATTTAATACAAAACAATTTACGTGCTTCGAAAAGTAAGTGATTAGCATAATAAATTACGTTGTGTTTTTTCCATCGTTCTAAATTTCGAACATTCTCTATTCTCTTTAGAAAAACTTCAGAATATTCTGATCAGAAAACAATCTTATGTAACAGCGGAATTTCCAAGTATTATATAAATACGGTTGAAGTAGTATTGGGGAATAACGTTCAAGTGAATTTTATATGTAATAAAACAATTGTTTACGAAATTGACAGCATCATCGATGTCCAACTGACAACCGCTTCAAGAAGTTTTTATACTTTCCTTAATTTTTATTTTTGTTACAATATCTACCTGACCTATTTCTCTAAACGAGTTGAGCCGTCTATTTACATTATCACTGACCCAAACATAAAACTTCCAAGACTTTGCCTAACAAAAGCAAGAAATACAATTTGGGATTTGCAAATTGATTTTGATGTTGGAGGACAATCTTGCATACTAGCTCTGGATCAGAACAGATGTAAAAATGAATTTAAATGGGATATTAAGTCTCTATTTGAAATGAATGTAAAACTTTATAGAATTATTCAAATTAATCGCATAGATTAGCTATTACTACAAGATTTTGATAGACGAAAAATTTGAATAATTACTACTTTCAAAACATTGATAGTCATTGGGAAATTCTCCCACTCCCATCTTCCTTCAAGTTGAAAGGATGGCAGAATTCTTTACTTTTAGTAGAGATACAACTATTAATCTAAACGGATATTTTCGTTTTGATTTTTCAGATGATAAGAAGATAGAAAATTGGAAGAGATTTTTTGACTTATCGTATAGTTCAATTTTAATTAATATGTCAATTTCCATGAATTAATATATTCAATTAACATTTTCAGGGAATATGTTGATTTCCACTTGAAAAAGAGATGCATTCACGAAATGGATATATACATTTACTGTAGAATTTTAAGCGATAAGATAAATGCCAATGTTATCTTGGAAATAGAAGACGAAAATGCGGAAACAATCGATAAAGATTGTCAAATTGGTAAAGAATTTAGCAGTTTTTTCAACTTAACAAAGAAAGGGTATTACATCAAACTATCCGAGTGTAAAGAATATCCTCTTTCGAAAATTTCTTTTAAATCATATAAAAAATCCCTAATGTTGAGAACGGCCCTTTATAGAGAATGTTTTAACAACTCTGACTCGGATGATTTTAAACTGGAAGTAAAAGAAGGTAGAGAAGAGAAAGTAAATGACGTTAATGCTCCCGTATTAGCCATTGTTTTTCTAGGTTTAACAATACCAACTTACTTGTTGATATGTCTCTTTTTTGGGACAAAAAAATTGCCCCGCCTAAGAAAATAGAAGAATGCAAGAGTCGGATTCATAAAATTTCCCTTAAGATGAATTATAAACGCTAAGTTTATTTTTTAAAAGTAACAATATTTTTAAAAGTTTGACGTTTTAATACTTAATATATTCTAAATCAAGCGAGGATAAATTAACGTTTCAGCATTTCTAAAAATAGTTCAATTATGTAACATTCTATTCGAGTTGCCACTTGTTCGAAAACTATTTTATATGAATTAGCAAACGAGAACTATCTTATAAATATGTTCCTGTATATGTTTTATGCGTTTCGTCTTTCAAGTGTATAATACTAATAACAAAAAATCAACTTAGTACTCACTTTTACTTTTAGCCTAAACATAACAGTTAATCGGTTTTTCTTTCTTTTTAAGTTTTTACAATGGAGAGAGAAGGTCTTTTTTATAAAGGTGTTCTATTCATTTTGAAATCTAATGAGATAAAATTTAATATACGTATGAAAGGCTTTAATCCATTAATGATATAATATTGTTTGTTTGCAGTACATTTAGATTCGTTAAGATCATCAGAATTCTACAATTGGACATTAACGCTAATAATTATGTTTGGACTATCCGCAAGCTTGTTTAGTATAACTATGGCTGTACTGTTTTTAAAAGAAAGAGAGAGGAAATATACGAGAAAATTGTCAACTTTGCCTGTTTACAATTTTTTTCGACCGTCTATTTCAACGAGAGGTTCTACGGACAGCTCAGTGTTCTCTTCATTTCCCGGTTCAACGTTTAGATCCGTTAGACAGTCTTCGATTAGATACCCATCGTTTTCTGGCTTTCCTTATACTGAATAAACTTTTGTGGATATTATTGAAATATGTCTAAAAAAACGTCTTGTTTTATATTTAGCCACCATTTATTGAAGCCGTTTAACAAAATAATGAGTAGTGTGTTAGGAATAATTGGAAAGAATTTAAAAACAACTGGTTTATCACTTTTTTCTTGTTTTATTAACAAACAGAAGGTCTGTGAAGTTTCTGGTAAAAGGTTTCTTTAAAAACACTACTGTATTATTAAGTTTTCATGTAAACTAGAAAAATGTATCGCACACCAACATTAGTATTCAAAATTTCGCACTAATGTTAATTCTAATATACGTCATAGTTATCTATTTATGAGTCGTGATGCTTCTAGAAAAACGGAAGACTAGCCAGTCTAACCATACTATTTTACGAAAGAACATCGAAAAAATGGTAAGATACCTTCCAAAAATTTTGAACGTTTTGAACAAATAATTCAATCGGCTAAAATTTAATATAGTTTTATGAGATAATGAAAATTTAATAATATCTTTTAATACAGGCAGCGAAATATTTTAGCGCAGCTGATATTGAAGGTAATTATTCTTACATATTAGGACACACCCAGGTGTTCAACATACCTTTGTGATTCATAATTATCTTTATAAACAATTACAGAATTTCGTGACTGCTTTTATTTCTATGCAAAAGAGAAAGTTATTTCCGATACGAAACTTTTATCAACTGTGATGCGATCCCTTGGTTTCAGTCCAACGATTACCGAAATAGATCAATATTTTAAGAAAAACGAAAAAGGTTAATGTTCATCGATAGTCATCAAGTGAACATGGGGTGTGGTGTCGGTTTGCTCATTGTTCTATTTCTTTATACAGATAATCGAATCGATTTTGCAACATTCCTTGAGGTTTTACATCAACATATGGAAAAGGAAAAATGCCAGCAGGATTTACTAAATGCCTTCAAAGCTTTTGATAAAAATCAAACAGGAACTATCAGTTACAATGACTTTTATCATTTATTAACGGCAACTGGAGAAAGACTGAGCGGCTCTGATGTTGACAAGATTTTCAAAGAAGCAGGTGTATCTAAGGGTCAACCTATTAAGTAAGCTTTTCCTGGTGATGAACACAATATTTATGATTCATTTCTTTTATTCAGATATAAGGAATTTATGAAAGTAGTATTGACCCCTCTTCCAGATTATTGAATCTCAAGTATACTATCAATCACAATGGGTTTATAGAGAATATGAATGCGTTTCAACATTTTTTTTAAAATTAGATATAGTTTTTGAAATACAGAATTTTCTTATTACATATGAATTGTTATAGATATGAAAATAAATTCAAAAAAAGGCTTTTTGATTTAGGAATGATGTATTTAGCAAATCTGTTGTATGACTCTGGCCGATTTTTTGAGAGAATCTGTTTAGCAAAAACTTATATACAAACGATGTGGGTGCAGAGGGAAATAACAAATATGAGCACGGTTATACAATGACTCCACGGCATGAAAAAAATTCCCTAAGTCGGGGTTAGACATTAAGATATTGCACACTCCATTCACAGCAATTATTTAGTAACACATTTGCCTCGAGAAACAAAGAAACTTGTCAGAGGGGTTTAGTTTCAATAGTATTACTAAAACTCTTCAGAATTAAGTGTTGCATGAATATCATCATATACCATTAGAAAATGTTAAACCCGGCTCTAAAGAAAAAAACATAAATCGCCTACTGCGAAGCGCATGCAACCTTTGGTCCATGTCCACCACCCATTTCGTCCTCATCAGAATCATAAGCATTGCTACTTTGTCCAGGTTTATCATGTCGTACGTCAAAAGGCATTAAATTGCATTCCTCAGCGTCAATTGGAACAGTAACAGCCTCCCTAGGAGGTAGTAGTTTTTCCAATTCTTTCAACCTATCCAAAGAAATCCAGCTGTTATCCGGGAAGGTAACACTGAACTGTATGATGAGACGACCTTTTTCGAAAGGATTTCGGTGTCTTGGCATTCCCTCTCCTGGTATGCATTTTATGTCAGAATGACGGATAACTTCTCCGGGTATTGATTGGATGACGATATTACGATCATCTAAGGTTTTAATAACTCTTTGAAATCCACAAAGGGCTTCAGTAATTCCTATTTCCATGTTCATAATCAGGTCCATATTTTTGCGCTGAATACAATCTCATTAATACCGGTGCTTAATACAAACTATTTTTAATAGATTAATTACCTTAAACGTCTCATGCTCTTTTTCATCCAGCACTATAAGAATATCTCCAGGTTCTAGACCAGGTACTTGATCGCCTTCTCCTCCAAAACGGATTTGTTGGCCATCTTGCATTCCCTTATCAACGTGTACCTCTAAAATTTTTCTTTCCCTAACAGTTTTTTTGCCTGAGCAATTTTTACATCTATCTCTTGGATTGATTCTTTCTCCTTCGCCATTGCAATCAGAACAGACCGACTGTATTTGTTGAACCATGCCTGGAGCAAGTTGATGTATACGTACCTGAAATCCAATTTTTGATAATTAGAAAACCTTTTCAAACACGATTATTGCCCTTGTACTCACCTGCATTCCAGTTCCTTTACAGTTCGAGCATGATTGAACAGCTCCTTTTTTACCACCTTCTCCGTCGCATTTTGGACAAATAACATTTTTTTGCAGTGCTAGTTTCCTAACGGCCCCATTGTACAAATCTTCCAAGCTGACTTTCATTTGGTGACAAACATCTTTACCTTTTTGTGGTCCTCGTCTGCCTCTACCCATACCTCCACCACCACCAAAGAACATGTCGAAAATGTCCATAGGTGAAGAGAATGAGAATCCGCCACCACCAGCTCCTTCTTTAAGACCTTGTTCGCCGTATTTGTCATAAATTTCACGTTTCTTAGGATCAGCCAAAACTTCATAGGCTTGGCTTATCAATTTAAACTAAAAAACATTCATTCATATAAAGGGAGAAAATTTCATAGGAAAAAGTGAGGCATGTATGGTTTAAGAAAAATTACGACGCATTTTATGTACAAGCATCATTTTAATAATTTTAAAAACGGAAGCCATTAATTTAAGAATATTTTAAAAAACCATTCTATATATGTGCGTTTTTGTTTCATTTATAAATTTTTTGAAAATGAAAATAAAAAATCAGAGGTGAATAAATAGTCCTTCATACTTGCGTAATAAAATTAACATGGCTGACTTACTTTTTCGGGTTCTTCTGGGTTTTTGTCAGGATGGTATTTTAAAGCTAATTTTCTATAAGCTCTCTTAAGTTCATCTGCACCAGCTGTGGGGTTAACCCCTAAAACTTCATAATATCTTGTTTCTTTCACCATTATATTTCGTTACTGAAGAATCACGCTTTTTTTAAATTCAGTTTTAAAAGGCAAAATATATGGAATTATGACTTTTAAAGTAAACCTTTAACAACTTACAATCGTTTCTTATGGTTTTCAGCGAATAGTATATGTTCTTAGTCGACAACTCGGCTGGAATTGATGACTTTTTCGATGGAAAGTTCCTGAACTTTCCTAGGCGAAGATATAATGCGGATATTGCGCACCGGAAGAAAGGATGGTTGTATGAGAAATTATGGGATGTGTCGTAAAAATGCTAGGTATTTTTTTTAATTCGAATATTATTACTATATTATTTATTTCAAAAATATTAAAAAAAAGTATTTTTTAGTAAATCTTTTAGAAATAATAATATAGAACTACTTTTCGCTCAATCCGTAGCGATTTTATTTAAAAGATCCTGTCGAAACTTGTCGTCAAATAAAAATGTCTTTCTCCAGGTAAATTGAACCTTTTAGATTTACCATTTAAAAAAAATATATTTTTATATGTCGTTATTTAAATTTTTTTTTCATTTTTAAATGCATTTTATCTTAGTTGTTAAAACCGCTGAAAAAAAATACCGCACTTTTTTTTCCCTCTAAAACGATAAAAAATACCCAAAATATGGATATAAAAAAACTCTTAACTAAACATTAAAAGAATAATAAAAACAAATTTTTAAATGAAGTTTATAAATTGTAATATAAAATTGAAAATTAGCTTTCAGCTTTTATCAGAGATGTAAAACTTGTTTCTTTAATAGGGGTGATATTACTTTAGAAAAATTGAAGAAGAAAAAGCGTAAAGAATTAAGCGAAGAACAAAAGCAGGAAATAAAAGAAGCGTTTTCCATGTTTGACGGGGATAATGATAATAATATAGACTATTACGAATGCAAAGTAATATCTCTTTTGCATATTGCTGAACTATATTAAAACATCTAATGACTGTTTTGTGTATTTAGACTGCAATGAAAGCTTTAGGATTCCCTGGGAAAAAAGAGGAAGTTTTAAAAATTATGAAAGATTACGATCGTAACAATTCAGGGAAATTATCATTCCAAGATTTTAATGAAGTCAGTTAGTATTCAGTCTGTTTAACATTCTAATAAACTCTATACAATCTTTTACATTTTTTTACTTCAAAAAGTGACTGACTTAATACTACAAAGAGATCCTCAGGAAGAATTTAGAAAAGCCTTTCAACTATTTGACGATGATGGTACAGGTTCAATCAGTTTGAGAAATCTTCGAAGGGTAGCAAGGTATAAGACAGTAGCGTGCCTTTTCCAAAAATCGTTCTAATAGTATTATCAATTTATAGAGAGCTACAAGAAACAATGAATGACGACGAACTTCGTGCTATGATTGAAGAGTTTGATCTAAATGGAGACGGTGAAATTAATTATGAAGAATTCTTGGCCATAATGACTGGAGACTTGTAGAATAAACAAATTGGAACAGAAAACAGAAAGAACACTTGACAATAACGTTGTATTATTTATTTTTTTACATTAAAGAAAACTGAAGAATAGAATCTTAGTTTAAATAAAGTTTTTAGATACAGAGATGACTTGAAATTATTTCATCTTAATAAGAACAATACAAAAATTTGTGTTTTATCACTATTGTTCTGTTCAATAAGGAGCTATTCGTAACATTCCTATTCCTTTATCTTTATCCATTTTAAAGGCGAATTGTAAGAAAAACTGCTTTGTTTCTTTATTCCAATGGGTCCAAAATCTTCTAGGATCTTTGTCAACTTCTCTACTAGGTACCTATAAAGTTTTTAAAACGGTTTCGTTAATTGAGACAATGAATGTTATATTTTAAAATTAATACTTTAAAAGCGATTGTTTCGTAAGGTTCTGCTGCAAATAGTAAATATTGCCATTTCTTCTCAGGAGGTTCAATTCTCTGCTCGTATGCTGCCATAAATCTATGTCTAGGTATTACACCTTCAACAATCTCGGGATAATCTATCTGAAATAATAGCGACTGTTGGCCTGTTTCTGGATCTCTCTGCTTGGTCACTTTATAACCGGGTCGACCAATCTTAACGAATCTTTTAATATCGACCCGAGATTTTTCAGTTGTTGGCATTGCCGGAGCATCTTTTGCTTCTTTAGCTGCTCTTCTAGCCAAGTTGGCTTGATGTTTCTTTCCTGTATTTTATTTAAATATTAAAATAGTAATTACCTACTAAATTGACGCCTGTATGTACCTTGAGTATGAGCCAAATAGCTTCCTTCGTTGTTGTGTAAAGTTAAACATAGTTTGCACTCATAGGTACCAAGATGGTTTTGCATAAAATAAGGATCCTTGGCCAAATCGATCGTTTCCAACGCCAATAATCGAAGACGCTCTCGCCTGTCCTTATTTGTTTCGGATGAAGAAGCTACTCCTCCGCTTCCCGTTTTACCTCCTGCTCTATGCTGGAAATCCATTGCAAATACCTGAAAAAGGGTAAATATCGCTCATGAAAACAGTTTTAAATAGAGATTCAGCCGGCAACTTTAGATTTCTTGAAACAAGACATAAAGCTAATAGTAGATCATAGTTGTATATATTATATAAAAAAATTACAAACCTCCTGATTATTATTCCAAGCAAAATGTCAATGAATTAAACGAGATCGTTAGTAAACCGATTGGTACGGCTCTACAATTCGATTCGGTATAGTATTAAAATTTCGGAAAACAAGTTTACCTAATTTCACACTATATTTCACCTTTCACTACGTGTCTATTACTATATTCAATATTCTCGGACAATACATTATTTCATTTAGTGAAATAATCTGGTAATTTGCTTGGACCATAAGCTGGAAAATTTTTTATTATGATATCAGACTTAATTATAGCTGGGTACGTTAAAATTATGAAAGCATGTTGAATTCCCGTGGAGTTCCTTACTTACGTTTTTTCCTTATAGAACTCTACTGATAAACGCTGCAGCTATCTTAAATTTTAAATTGTAAGTAATCGTTTTATAATACGCTTATACTTATTCTGCAACTGATCATTGGTAGACAAGGAAGATCCAATTATCATTCTACTGACGAACTAACTGTTGGTGATAAAATACGCGAATTCTTAAAGAGCTTGCAGTTTTTTCGAATTTTTATTGCTTTGTGGAATATATTTATTATGCTATTGATGATTTTGTAAGTAAAATGAAAAGAAGCTCATTATTGAACTAACTGGCTAGAAAGAAAGATTCTTTTGAATATTATTGATTTGTTTTTTTAAAGATAAAACAGAATATAGAATATTTTCCTTTTCAGCTTTTTTGGCCATTAAAACAGAATGACAGAACCACAAAAACCATTAACATTTTCTCAAATGGTCGATCGTATGATCGGCGAAAATCGGCAACCACGACAGGATATTTTAAGTAAAGCTGGACTTGATAAAGTGCAACAAGCTCCACAAGAAATAAGAATTCAAAGACTCTTTGAAAGTTGTGTGTTTAAGTCAGGACTTAGCTGTGTTGTTGGCGGGGGTTTAGGAGCTGCTTTTGGAATCTTTACTGGTAAGTGAATTGTCACTTAAATAGTTGAACACATTGTATTATGCATGACTGCAATAATATAAAAACTTTTCATTTATGTAGCTGGTATTGATCCCAACATAACTGGAACTCAAACACCGACGGTGAAGCTTGTATGGAAAGAGATGAAATTCAGGACAGTTTCGTATGCAAAAAATTTCGCTCTCATTGGCGCTATGTTTGCCGGAACGGAGTGTGTAATTGAATCTTATAGAGGAAAAACTGAACTTTTTAATGGTACAGCTAGTGGAGCCATTGTTGGAGGCGTTATCGGTTTCAGAGCGGGGCTTCAAGCAGGTTTATTAGGAGCAGCTGGTTTTGCAGCCTTCAGCGCAGCAATAGATTACTATTTTAGACATTAATCTTGAAAAAATTTTCCAGTAGTAATCAGCACCTTAATCATTTGGAACTTTCGTGAAAATAATCTAATCTTTGTCGATATTTGCCGAATACAAACATTTATTATAATACATGAGACTAATATTTTTTTCTTAAGAAAAAATATAAGATTCTAAACATAACCTATAAACTGGTATATTTTCACACAAAGATGTGATACAACACAGCTTAAAACCTCTTTTAATCAATAGTTTAGCATTCATCTAGATAGGTAGGTAACTGCGCACGCGTGCACACAAATATAGAGCAAATTGCGAACTGAGGTCGGACTAATTTTATCTATACATATTCACTTGGATAAGTAAAATCTATTGAATGATTTTTTTGATATTATGGCCTAAAATATAGGTATAGAGATTGAAGCAGCTTGCCTAGAAAGTACAACTGATCATACGTTTTGTCTTACAGCATATTTACAAACATTTTAGAGTAATATGGTGTCTATGAGAACTCTGCTGTTGGTTGTTTGCCTCCTTTCTTCTGCTGTTGAAATGAAAAAGATTCTTTTTTTACCTTTTTCTTTTACAAGTCATATAATGGAAATGATTCATGTTGCTGATCGGTTGGCAGCCAAAGGTCATGAAATTCATTTCATTATAGCTGATACTTTACCCAATGCTAATAGCCTAAAAAAGCAGTATGCACAGTTTCACTTTCATCATCCTATTAATAAATATGACGACTATTCAAAGCAAGGTGATATGGATAGTGCAGACTTGTTTGAAGCAGTTTTGCGTATAACACCAATCCAAGATATGCAACATAACTACGTTGGCTATGAAGAATTATGCTGGAATGCTCTCGAAGATGATATTCTATTTAAAAAGCTGCTCAACATTAAATTTGACTATGCTATTGTTGACTATTTTATGATGGCTCGTTGTCTAGCTGTCATACCTTATAAACTAAATATTCGATTCTCTAATATAGGAACATTTTGGGAGCCGTGGCTCTTTCGAGTTCCGTCTCTTCCATCAACTGTACCCTTTGGCTGGGCGAATCCATATACTGAAAAAATGTCACTCATTGAAAGGTTGCAGAATGCCTGGAGCATGATTGCATTCTCAACTTATCAATTTTACAGAACACCTTACTTGAATGAAAATATGGTAAAAAAGTACGCACCAGAAAAACCAGAAATCTCTTTAACGACCTTACTAAGAAAAGCTGATATATGGTTATTCGATTCAGATGTTGCAATCGATTATGCTAGACCTTATTATCCGAATATGATAGAAATTGGGGGTCTCTCAACTGCGCCGTCTAAACCTTTGCCAACAGATTTGGATGAGTGGATATCATCGGGAGAGAGCGAAGGCTTAGTAATTGTTTCCTTTGGAAGTTTTGCGTCAAGTGTACCCCAAAAGATAAGTGAAAGGCTACTTGACAGTTTCGTTCAACTGCCTCAGTATAAATTTATAATAAGGTTAACTAGTCCGGTGAAACGGATACCAGATAATGTTAAAGTTGTAAGTTGGATGCCTCAAAATGACCTTTTAGGCTGTAATAAAACAGTGCTGTTTATAACTCACTGTGGAGCTAATGGACAATTTGAGTCGTTATATCATGGAGTACCCATGTTGAATTTCCCTATATTTGGTGATCAGCCTTATAATGCTAAAAGGTCTGAATATAAAGGATATAGTAAAACTCTTAGTTTAGAAAAGTTCTCTCCCGAAGAACTTACAAAAACAATAAAAGAAATAATTGGAAATCCATCCTTTAAACAAAAAACTACTTCTGGTTCGAAAGTCTTCAGAAACCGACCCATGATACCAAAAGAAAGGGCTGCATATTGGGTAGAACATGTTATGGATAATGGAGCGGAACATCTAAGATCTTACGCATTAGATATGGAATGGTACAAATTTTTAATGATTGATATGGGATTCGCTGTGTATGCTATGTTTGTCGTTTTCGCATTGTTGACGGCTTGTATGTTAAAGTTATTTCGTTTATCTTAACACTTTAGGTTTTAGATTTATTACGTTACGTTTACTTTTTGGTGAGAAATCGTATTCAATATTTAGTGTGTGTTGATTGCTAATATGATGCTTTTCATCATATTTTTAGAAATTGTAAAGAATTTTAAAATTCAAAATATATAATAATCACGGCAGTTTATAGACAATAAATGGCATTTATCCAGGTATAGAATATAATACGATATTAAATATGGCTTAATTCCGAAAAGGAAATTAGACTAATGAAAATTACCAAGCTTCAAAGAGTTGACACTACAAAAAAAAAATAAACACTAGTAACGAAATTGTCTAAAACAGGAAACATACGAAAAGATCACTTAAATTACAATTATGAATTAGAAAAATCTTGGGTGGGAACAGAAACTCCAGCTTCGTTCAAAGATTGTCTTAATAAAGTATTTTCAGATTTCAGCTCTTCTAGTTGTTGTCTCAATAAATCATGACTTTCAACCATTCTATTGTTGGAGGTTCTTAGCTCTTCTATGTACTCGCAAGCTTTTGCTAAAATTCCACCTTTACTTTGAGTAGACATTTGGGCTTGAGAGGAGAAATCATACAAATTTAGTCATAGACTCGATTGAAAAATTAAGAATACAACTCACTTCCTTTCAAACCGTCCATTGCACAGTCTGGAATTAGCTTTGATAATTGAACAATCCAATTATTTATCTTGTCCCTTCTTCTTCGTTCAACTTCATTATGAGTTGCCCTTCTTCTTTCATCTCGAGATGTTTTGCCAGTATCACCACTTATTGTTCTCGCCTGAATGGATCTACTAAAAGAATTTGAAAATAAATATAAAAACACTGTTAATACCGAAATTATATAGATTCCATTAAGATATTAAAAATAGAAACCTTGGTGCAATTGTTCTAGAGGCTGGGATTACATCTTGTGGATTCATCATCACAAAATAGTGCCCTTGAGGAGTTTGTACTTGAGTCAGGCTGGCAGCTTCTACGGTTTGGCTTTCAGTGTTGCTGCCCGAAACGTAGGCAAATCTGAATGGAAATGTTTTTTGTCATAAAAATAAAGCCTTCTAAAACTTGAAAAACGTAATCAATTGACAGTAGAGTGAATATATATTTCACCTAGTTGTATTTGATGCATCGTCATTGGAGGGTGAATTGTTTGAGCCATTGGAAAAGGCGTTCGATTGCAGTACTTGAGTTCCAAGTATTTGGGACTGGCTACCTTCATTGTCCGATCCAGATCCAATTTGAATAACTCTATAAGTCAGTTGACTGCCAGCTAAAGTGGAAATAGTGTATAATATAAAATAAAGGTTAAATGAAAATAAATAAAAGGAGGGTGGGAGGTGTTTTAAATAAAAGCCATTACCCACCATTACTATCTTCTGTAGTTTCTCCTGTAGAAAAAACAGCATTTTTTTTAAATACAGAGAACTACTAGCGAAGAAACAACAAAAACACTAAGCATGCTGGATAATTTTACAACTACTTATATTTTTCAGAAACATCGGTGAATTTGCTTTGTCTGTGAAAATTGAATAAAATTCACAAACTAAATACTTTTGTACATATATATGTACATATAAAGTATATAAAGTACTTTCTTTTACAATATTTATATACAAATATATACATAACATGTACAGTATTCGGTATTGCTTCTACAACAAAATTTTAACCTGTATTTGTTGCATCTTCTGTTATTTCAACAGCTGCACGATTTTTATATATTTATATATACATTTATATATAAATATATATATTAATAATATCCTTATAAAGAATAGCTTTATATGAAATTCTTACCTAAATCCTGGGAATTTGTTGCTAGTTCTGCAGCATTAGGCTTTGATTCTCTGTGAATATTCATTGTGATATTAAATTAAATATAAAAAATTATATTTCAACTAAGTATTCCCGGCATAATTCTACTTTTACTGGCGAAAGATAGTTGAGCTTATTAAGAGAATAGCTTGATATGACAAATTTAAGCGTTTATATACACTTCTCTCTTTCACAAATTACTCGTTTTCGATTATAGACTGTATTATATACCTAATTAAGTTAATATGATTACAGTACACGTAAGAAATCCTATCAAAAACGTGACTAGATCATGTGACATAGCGCGCCAAAATAAAAATGGCGGAGAAGGAAAAACTAGGCCACTGCTTGTCAGGTAAGGTGAAAAGCGCAAAAACAACGGGATATATCCACGATTTTTACTTACTGAGAGTCTAGACCACTATCTAACATTTCCATAATGAATTTCTAGTTCGTAAATTTACGGCTCAATCGGCTAGTCACGGGAACAAACAGTCAGTCATGTGAGGGTAACATGTGACAAAAATGGCTGACAAGATGAAAAGATTTGGTTATAAACTGTTACAGCTCCATCTAGCGGGAATTTCCAATGACTACAGAATTTTTATCGATTTTTTTTCCTGTATTAAAAGGTTGAAAGAGAATCATAGGCAGGAATAAAGTTTAATTTTTTCTTTTTAAAATTTGTAACTAAAATAAAGGAAAACTAATTAATAACTGTGAAAAAAGAGAAAGAGAGTAAAAAAATTGTTCATATTGTCACGAACGTTATTCAGAAGAGCTGTTTTTTTATCTCGAATACAAAAAAAAAAAAAAAATACGAAACTTATATAAAGCAATAAAAATCTGTCGCACGAGTTATTTCAGTCGAATGAGTTTATATAATAAATACGTAACGTTATCAACAACCCGTTAAAAAAAATTCATCTGAAAGGCAGAGTGAGTTACATTTTTTGTTTCATGTTCTCTTTTTTTAGTCAACATTCTTTCTTCCAATAAACAAAAGATCATATCTGATGAATGATATTTAAAATGTAGATAGGCTTATTCTTTTTAAGGGCTTCTCTTTCTATTAAGAATATTTTTAAATGATAATAGAATCATTCGTACTTGATAAACTTTTTATATAGTTATGAATATACCAGTACGTTTTTTTTGGTTTATAGTAAATAATCTATTTTAGAATACATTTTAATATCGTATTGAAAAAAAAATTAAAAAATTAAACCTGTTCTTTATTCTTAACGGAAAACATTCGAGAATTATTCCGCTTATCTCTCTTTGTTCCATTATTGAGTTACTAACATGTAATAATTTGTTTAATATATGTAATAAAGATAAGTTTTCTTTTAAAGAGTTAAACATTTCATTTATTTTAATAGCTTTTATCGCTAATTTATTTGAGAATTGTTCCATTCTTTTTTCTCTTAAAAAAAGAATAATTTTCTATTAAATTTGTTATTCCATTAGGACAAAGCAAATTTTTCTCTTTCTTTTTTAATACAATTTTACATTATTTCGATGGAAAGTTTAAGGTTTCTTTCTACTTTAAGCGAATGAGAAATAAAGTAGCCAGACTGCGTTCCATACAGTAATATGCATTTAGCATGTTTGCATTAAATCTTGTATTTATTCAAGGGGTAAAATGCTTTTAAAAAAAAAACACCTTATAATGTTAGGCTTGTTGGATTAAAAAAAAGTAACTAATTTTGATTGGTATTGAATTTTTTTAATGTATAATTTGGGGATATTTAATAGCGGAAACGGAAATACAAGGATCCAACGACGCCGTATCAACAAATCAATATAGCGACCGCTTCGGTGCTTAATAGTATAAAGTAGAGAATGGCAGTTAGTTTCAACTAATGTACAAGATGGGGTCGGCTCATACTAAATCTCACCCAACAAGAGGAGTTCCAGTAAATCCTCGAGTCGAATATCAGGATCAACTATCCAAAGATAGTAAAGTGAGTCTTACATTATATTATTGCTTTTAAGATAATCATAACGAGCCTATCTCATAGGGTGCTAGACTACTAGACGCCCCAGTATTAGTAAGATTGCCATTCGGAACAATTCGATATCGTTATGGCGAAAAGAGTAACGAAGTTTTAAAAGATAGAATCGAAAAACCCCACGAAGGAGAAGATCGAATAGGAAAAGAAGGATATTTTTACCATAGTAGACTTAATGATTTCAGTCAATGTTCGTATTTTATTGAGAGGAAATCTGAGTTATATATTCAAACTTGATTTCAAACTTGATACTTTTTTTTACCATAGATGGAAATAAAGAGAAGGAAGATGCTCATAAGTTTTGTTACGTTTACAAAGGACCAAATTCTACAAGTGATAAAAAAGTTCACTACGTTTTTGGTAAGGGTCTTCAAAAGACTAAAGTTGATGAAGATCGGAAGAGAACTGTAATTTTTGATTATAGGAAAGCCGGCCATGTCTATTATATATTAACCTTTACAGATCAGCGTAAGTTTATAGTTTTGGTAGCTTATTGAACATTTCTTATTAAAAGTATCATCATATATAATATCACTAATATTAAATGTATTTAGAATCAGAAGCAAACGACAGCGATGGTGAAGAGTATGATGATGAAATTGAGAGTTTTTATAATGAGAAGCTTATACAGTAATCTCTTTACACTATTCAAATATTTCACTTATCCAATAAGATTATATCAGCTATTTGCCCTTTCAGAATAACCATGAACAAATCACAATCAATTGATAGATTAAAGAGACGTTTAGCTGTAAGGGTTATTAAACCACTGGGCCATATCCATGTTTATCTTGAAAGCTTCGGTGAAGAATTACAGCCGGAAATGAAAATTTCTGATTTACTACCAGCAAACTTACGAAAATTTAACAAAATTCAAATTCGACTTGACGAAAAGTGATATGTTACGTCTTCTCCGAAATTATTCTTCCACAAAGCAAAAACTAATTATTGATACTCAATTAATTAAGGATCTGTTTCTTGTTTTACTCATAAAAGTAACTTCCATTATATATAATTATATATATATATATATACAGTATATATATATTTATATCTTGTTTTCCTTTCTTAATCGTTTGTTTGTTTTTTAATGAGTTTTACTATTTGCTATTTAAATACTAAATACTACAAATCGTTATGCAGTTTACATATGCAGTACAGTACAGTATATACATTTATCATTCTATTAATATCTAAAGCGTATTTCAATTTATAAGGAAGAAAACGTTCGAGAAAGTATATTTGTGTAAGGGTTTTAACACGTTTAACAGTTCAACATTGTTTGATTTTAGTTTAAAAAGCTACTCTACAACTATTCATGTTCAACTTTGAGTAAAGATTTTGGTCGTTTTCATTTCGCTTTGAAATGAAAACAAAAGAAAGTCTTTTAAAAAGTCATAGAGAGGGCGCTTAAGAGAATATTGGTAAATATAAACTTTTACTCTTTCTTTATTATATCAGCAATATTTCCCGCTGCCATTGCAGCGGAATGATAGTAAAGAATCTGCCATAATTACTGCCACTGCATAGAGTTGTCATTCATTGATTGCACTTCAAATGTTACCCGAAGGGTAAAGGATGGTGAAACACAGTGAATAGTTTTGAGAAAATGTATTGAAGGCATAAAGAATATTTGATTTCATTCGATAAGATAAATGTCGAGCTTGTAACAGTTCATGATTCCATTGAGACATCTAGTGATCTTTTGATTGGTTAAAAATATCTATTTGAAGAAAATTCAATTAAATAGAGAGAAATCTTATTTTTGTTTATACTTTTTTCATAAAAGATGTTGTTATTATTGATTTTGTCGACCTTGTCGCAGAAGTTTTATCGTTCAGTATGTAGTATGCCTTTAATATTTTGAGAAATTAACTCTTAAATGTTTATTAACTTTTAAAGGCTTATTGCAATAGCTTACGGAAAACGAATCGCAAGGTTGAATTGTTGGGCAATCTTTCCGTGTAACGTTTCCTTTAACAGCTGAATTAAAAGCGTATATTTTACTATTGTAATTGTTATTTGTTGAAATGAATAGCAGATGATTGTGTAGTTTTAAGCCATTGCCAAAATTTTCAAGCATCTCGTCTCCTTCGAATTTTGAATAATATTTAAAATTTTTTAAAGAATACGACACAACATGACCAGCGTCGTATAATTGAATGGTAAAATTGTTCCATAACTTGCTTTTAACATTTGAATGACTAGCAGAAATAAAGATATAATCGTTATTCATATCCAAATTTATTCCAAACATTGAAAATGTTACATTATTCCAAATATGTCCAAATTGATAAACATTATTACTTGTTACGTAATAGATTATTACTTTACCACTTGCTCTATTAGAGTAAAAACTGTAAATACTTAAAGAAAAGAAGAGAAAACCAACTTACTTTGTAATTGTATTGTGTGCATTTGGTGAACCTACAGCAATCAAATTTCGATTCGAAGATAAAGAATATCCAAACCATTCATAGTCCTGATAGGGGAATAAAATGAAGTATATTATACTAGTATACGCAGTAATATCTATATAAACCTGATTTCCAGTTATTATAGTAAAAAATTGCTTTTGATTTACATCAAGTTCTTTAAAATTGCTCAAGTTTGAATTAGCTTTTAAAACAGCTATAAAACCAACTTGTGACTTATTGTTTATTGTTGAAAAAGGAGCGGATATTATTAGACCAATTAATCCTTTATAATTAAATTTTACCATTTTCCAACCTAAATTACAATAAGTCAATTTGCAGGTTATCGTTGTTGTATTTGGCCAATTCCATAAATATTTACTGCCCCAGAAAATGGTTAATTTTCCCTATAGAAAATAGGAACAATATGTTTATAATTAAACACGAATAAATGAATGAATTATTCAATTATAATCACATAATAATTCAATGAAAAGCGTTTAGATCTCGGAGACGAAACAACTAAATCGTCATAACCATCTTTATTAATATCAATAACAATGATAGAATGACCAAATTCGCTTCCTTCCTCTTTACCGTATATTGTATACATTTTTTCGAAACTATTATGTTGAATTTTATATATTTGAATTGAGCCTACAGGAAGATTATCTCCATAATGAAACAATGGAATACCGACGATTAAGTATAAATTTCCCAGAGTTTTATAGAATATCATATCTCTATTAGTAAGAATATAGAAACGGAAAGGAATAATAATCATAAAACAAAATGGGATAATCAATTTCTTCTTACCTTCCAAAATCTGAATTTGTTTGATTAGAATAGATCGATGTAGATGGAAATATGTTCTTTATTTCATATGACTTTTCCTTTACTATTTCCTTGGTAAATTCGTTTTTTAATAGAATTCGATGTTGAAAAATAATTCCATAAGTTTGTTTAATAATTTTACTAGTTTTTCGATAAAACGTTGAATTTAGAGTGCTTAAAAATTCGTAATAATTGCTATTAACAGTCTTTACTCTTTTAACAGTTTTCGTTGAATTTCGGCAAGAGATAAACAACGGATTATCGGGCATTTTACAAGACCTATTTAGATAGATGATAGATGAAGTGTATCTTTTTCTATAGATGTATTATGTAAACTAACCATTTTCTCTGCTTTAGCAGTAGCGCAAGATCATTCCATATTTTCTTCGTCCAAATTGCCATATCATTGACTCCTCCGATAAAGAAATCGTTAAGGAAAGATGGAAGGAATGGTCCTGTTGCAGTAATTGCTGGATATATCTGGAAATGTTTCTTATTTAAAGGTGAAAAAATAAGAAAACTTTATGTTACCTTTCCTAAAAATTCAGTTTCGGCTAATCTAAAATAATTATTAAAAGTGAATTATATATTTATGAATATTCATTATTAACTAATTACCTTTCAATATACATTTCAAATGAACAGGCAAATATCACTTCAGTATTAATTTTCACTGAATTATAGAGTATTTTATAGATTTCATTCAAATCCTCTAATGGAAGATACCTTTTTTGCGTGAAAACTGATATTTATCTTTCGTACATTGACAAAGAAACGTCTAATCTACTTTAACGTACCACTCAAGAATAGGATTTATGGCTGCTTCCTGATGTCTATAAAGGGCAATTACGTCACCCCCTGCATCGGCAACAGTGTGAGCATTAGCGTAATTACCATCGAAATTGACCATTGACATAGTTCTGATAAATCCATCATTTACACCCAAACTGTGCCATAAAACATCAGCAATCTGATGGCTTAAAACCCCAAAGAGGAATGCAGTTAATTTTTGAAATCTCTATAAAGGAGAAGATACTTCAATTGGTAATATTTCTTATGAAAAGATGAAAATTCATTAAATTTCACTAACAGGCCTACCTCAGTTTTTAAATACGGATCCTTTGTCCAAATATATTCTAAGGATGCGTTTAAAAACGGAGTCCAATGAGTATCCTCAGAGATTTGATGATATTTCCCTAAGAGTATTATTATTGTTGATAAGAATGAAATGGAAAGGGAGCAATATCTTTCTTCTTTTATTAATACCTTTAAAACATATTCCAGAGTAAAACGTATCTGGAAACGTTAGACCGCACTCGAATGAACTTTTATGCCTTTTTATTATCTAAAATAAACAAGAATTTAATCAAAAATGCCAAAGATATGTTTATTTATTTATTAACTGACATTGTGAAATCTCGCTTCGTTTCCTCCAAAATAGTTAAGAGCCTGATATCCTTAATTTAAATAAACTATGATAGGTTAACGAATATTTTCTTTTATTCATAACTTACCTATTTCTGTATGTAAGATTGATCCACATCCAAAAGCGTTGCTTATACTGAGTGATAATACAAGAATCGAAACAAGCATTATTGAACTTTTGTTTAAATAGTAGTTTTATAATAAATGTCTATCTGTTGCTTGACAGTTATGTTATATTTTCCTATATAACATTTTAGACTATTTATCAACAACAATATATTTGTCAAATTACGATAAAATCAAAAAAAAGGTATACAGCTGAAAACAGATTGAGCATATGCGGTGTCCACAAAGTTTCGCAAGTGTTTGAACGAATTTTGGAAAAGGTTAGTAGGAAGAAAGTGTGAATGCTACTTGCATTGTCATATCTACGTTCTAATAGCTCTTTTATTCTACATTTAGCACCCTGATTTAAGAGAGACAGAGAGAGAAACAGAGCGAGAGAGAGAGAGAGAGGTAGACTTTTAAAGAAAACAATCCATCTTGTCGGATTGGTTCTGGTCCTTACGGAGATAATAACCGACACTTATCAAGAATATAAGTTATGCATTCTAATGTATATGTCTACGGAAGATTTACCGCTAATAAATAACTGAAAAACCTTCATCCTATCCATCTTGTTGGGATTAAATCCATGATTTATACATTCGTAAACTAATCTTAGTACTTGTACTAAATTGCAAAGCCGTGTGTATTTTGAAGAAATGTTTGATATTTATTAATTTATTAATATGATAGAAGATTCTTTTCAATTATCATATTTCCGTAATCTAATTCCTTATCTTGGATGTTTCTATTGGACTTTAAACGATTTAAATTCATCGGTTGACCACATTTCAAGATTCTTTTGACCATTTCTATACAATCGTCTACTTTCTGGGAAAGCTACTTTTAAAGCCAAGAATAGCGGCAATACCATATTTTGAAAGAAGAATATTTGACCTTTATAAACCGGAGAATCCCTTTTATAAATGTCTAGAACTGGCTTCCCTTCCTTCCTTTCTTTATCACCTTGATCGTAAAACTCTTTTAGAACTAGACAAGCGGCTTCTCGAGCGTTTTCAAAATCCTTCACTTGATCTGATAAATCGGCGCACGAAATTATAAGATCCATAATTAGAGCGTCGTTATCTCTATAAAATGAGTTGATGTGATCTTGCTCCTTTACATTGTCCGATAGCTCTTTGAATATGCTAATATGATCTTTAAATTTGTCCATACTTGCGTCGGTTGTTAATAGAAGACGCTTTATTTTACTCAATTTCTTTCCCATACTAGTTTTTAGGCTCTTTAGAATTTCACAACCTTCTCTTCCCAGAACGTTCTCCGTAACGTAGAAATGGTGTCGCTCTTGAACGCTGTCCTTGACACTAGCCCTCGAAACGATTGATCCGTGTTCCCTGCCCTTGTAAATTGAAAGAGGGAATGGGTTAATTCAATAACTTATTTAAGGGAAGGATAAAAGGTACCCACTCTTTGTTCCATAAGATAAGGGTTAGTCAATGCTCGGTGATCGACGTCGTGGCAAATTGCAGCAATTAATAGAATACAGCAATTCGTATCCCTAGAAATGGTGAAAAAAATAAGAGATTTTGTCATTTTTAACAAGAATAGAACTAAACTACCCAATTCGTCCAATTAAATCCAGGTTCTTTATTGCAACATAACAAAAATGAGCTGTTGCAAATGCGTGAGTCCAATTATGATAATGATTCTTTCTATAGGAATACTTTATAGTTATAATAAACCTTGCTAACTCTTCTTCATTTATCATATTTAAGAAGCCTAAATCGTCAAACATTTTCATGCAAGCTAAAGGTATCTTTGCTTTTTCCACGTTTCTTGGACAATAAGTCAATTCGTCGAAACGCGAAGAGAATCTTCTTCTCGAGCTTGTCTTGTACTCTTCAAATTGGCTGATGAGATCTTCGACCTTTGACTCTTTCGCAACGGGAGCATATTTCTCGTAACTTCTTCTTAGTCTGTCGGACGACATCTTCAACCCCAACTAGATTGATTAATTATAACATTGCTCTATTTATAGTCGACACTACTCAACTCTTTTAATTAATACTATTAATTATAATTACTCAGTATCTTGTAATATATGAACTTGCATCTACATTTACAGGGTTTCGTTTCATATGTTGAAGTTGTGTATATTAGTCTAAAGTATTGCTGTTCTGTTCCGTTCCGTTCTCCCTTCCCCCCTCCCTGCCCTCAACTTCCCCCTTTCTCTCACAATCATTTCCCTTCTTACGAAATTTTTGTACTGTAAAACAATATTATGCTGTTTATAGGATAAAAACAGCATAAAAACGAAAAGAGAAATGTACTCCTAATCTTTTTTAGCTTTAGATATGTCATCAATACCGTCGGTACTCAAAAAAAAAATCCAGGTAAAGTAGCTTAGAGGTATAATCATATTATATAGAATTAATACATTTGATTCTAAAGAGAGAGAGAGAGAGAGAGAGAGGGAAAGAGAAATGATGGGAGAAGTGTACGAAAAATGATGTACTGTATATATAGTTTATTGGATATTGTATTTGAATAGAAGCATATGTAACTGTATTTACACATTCTCAGCATAAAACATCAATGAAAACTATTGAAATATTGAACATATTAACAAAAGTAAAAATATAAGAGAAAAAGATGCTTATTACGCAAGCTTTTTATGCTGAGAATTTATACAAGAACAAATACAATCTATATAAATGCTGCTGTTTTATACTAATGTATATTCAGTATATTGTATACAAGCAGAAGAAACCTTTTGTAAGATAGAGGGCGCTCTATTAATACTCGTTATATTTGATTGTTGATTCAGTTAGTTATGCAAATAGTTATTTAGTAAATGTTAAAGGTATTTAACAAGACTTTAAATCATCTTTGAGGGAATGAATTGCAATGAACTAGTTAATAGACGTACTGTACAATATATACACATATACAGTATGTTAGAGACAGATGAGACTATAATAGGATAATGTCGATTTGCAAACAAATTTAACTAATAAAAACACAGTAAATTGAATAGGGTTTGTCATGTGTAAAAGTGAAATTAGAATTGAACTAAGTGTAAAAGATCAAACGGACTAGATTCATTGACATACAACAATAACATCGAATTTCAACCAGGAGAATAATTCTCGCTTTCTTTTTTATTCGGCAGTGTCAATTGAAGATTGAAACTTGTATATAGCGTATATGCTGTTATTTTACTCTATACATTAGATTTTTCTTTATATTCTTCTCTTCTTTTCTCCAGTCTGATGTGGTTTATCCTTTGGGAAATGAAAAGCGGAGCCGTCATATTCAAGGGTTAATTAATTAAGAACAATAGGGAGGCGAGTAGGAGGGAAGGGAGGAGGTGAGGGTAAATGGGTAAATATAACGCAGAGATTTCCCTTTCAACTAGTGCCGCATTTATTCTTATGACGTAAAAAGAACTATCAAGGTCATCTAAAAGTAAATTTACACAAACTCTTTAGTCGTGCAATCGAATTTAATATATATAGTTTTTTCGAATAATCGACATTTTCGCAAGAAAACATACGAACAATAGAAAAATGTAAATGAGCCATCTGCCATACATTGGTATCGTCGCTTTACTTAGATTTACATAAAAATACTCCTAGACAACGATTCACTCATTACGTAATAGACAAATGTTAAAAATAACAACTACTATTCTATTTCAAAAGTAACGGAAATAGCAGGAAATGTATGAACAATGAATACATAAGTACACAAATATAGCATACGCATACAGATACGAATATACATCAAAGGAATAGAAGACTACAAGTTAAAGCTGTCATTTAGGCCTAATTTTCTCTTTTATTTAAAAAGAGAAACAAAAAGAAAAAAGTATAAAACAATCTTTTCTCTTTTTTCCTCTAACGTGTTGGAAAATTTTATTGATTAACGATAATGGAGGATTTTTTGTTGTTTTTTTTTTATAGATAAAAGTTCACTTTAAGCATATAACCCTACAATTTATCATTAACCTACAATAACTGTTTATATACAGAATATGAATAGTTTGTAAATAAGATAGTCCTATATAATGTAGAGAAATAGAAAGAGAGAAAGAGAGAGAGAGAGAGAGATATGGATAAAACATAAAAAATAATTATGAAGTATTTCATCAATATTAATGTTTATTTATTGATATAGTAATATACAATTATCATTTAAATTCTCTTATTCAAGTATTTAGAACGAAAAAAAAAAACAAACAAACAAATAATAAAAAAAACAAACAAAAAACAAACATTTTCTTTTTTGACGTTTAATATAAAATACATTTAAATACATATATTCACTAAATTGTCATGAACAAAGTAGGCCAACGTTTTATTTGATTAATTTAAGTAATTAACGTAATAAATATGATAAATTATCCATAAATTAGTAAAGATAATACATGTATATATACAATATAGATTATACAATATTATTCAATTAAATGATTAGTCGATTCGTCAATAATACTTATTAATATTCAAACAAACTTCATTCAAGTTTCATCTTAAGAAACTACAAAGTTAAAAGGTCGGAAGAGAAGAGGAAACGATAGAGTGAGAGAAAACTATATAATCATTGTTCAACGTTACATCAAATATTCAAATAACAAAAAAATAACGGGAAGAAGATTTACTAAATTGCTGTGTACCAGTTTTTAATGCTGTGTTTTCTCAATTTTATTTGAGCAAGCGTCTATTCAATATTTGTGTTTTTCGGCAAAGCCGTCTAGAGGAGAGAGACTTATGCGTCTGTTTAACTTAGTTTTTCATTTAACGATTTCTATATACAGTACAGACTGTAATATGGAAATTGTTTACGTGTTCAATCTGAATGGGCCTATGTATTTATTGCAAATTTTTAAAATCTTCTATCGGCCCCCCTCTGCCCCCCCCCGCCGTCGTCAGTTTGCCAATGTTTATTATTTTAAAAAGAATGATAGTTAGTTTATAGGCGTATCTATGCTATTCAAGTACAACGACCATGTGTGGTATCGATAGACTGTCGTCAATTTGTTCTTCTTATTTACTTCGAAAAAATAGACGAATGATTATTAGAACTATATAAATAGAATAAAAAATTTATACTTGTACCCTCTTTCTTTCTTTCTTCCCCTTCTTCTTCTTCTTCCTCTCTCTCTCTCCGTAAAGAAAGAGGAGGAAGGAAAGAAAAAAAGTATACAAACACCCAGTTACCCAGATAACATTCAGTTAGCTCACGGTAAAGTAATGGATTTAATGTTATTTTCGTTTCATTTAGAAGAAAAATCTATAATTTTCCTTCTAATTATAAAAGCTTTTGTTAATAGTTTTACTTTTCGTAATTTATATTTCCATAGAGACCTTAAATGACGTCATATGGTGTTGAAATACATGTAAATGTACGATCGTTACGATGGTACTTAATAGCGTTTGTTTGCATAAAATGCTCGTTTAGACGAATATTAAACTTTCTCATATCCCTTTGAATGTATAAACCAATTTCTGAATGGCTGGGAAATGATAGAGATATACTGATAAATTGATTGTCTATATTTTGTATAAAGAATTCAAAGAATTTTAGAAATTTTTTGTCAAGACAAACTAAAATAAATTTAGAAAAATGTCCAGATGTTCCTCCTAATATTTCTATTTATGCTAAATTAATACTCTTAGAATGAAATGAACCTTATCAATAGTAAAAATGTCATTAAGTATGACGAAAGAGTAGAGGAATTCCCTTAGGTACTCTATTAAAGTTCGATTGTAACGTATACATAAGTGTACATTTAGTGCATTAACCGTTAGTTTTTGTCAGTTAATATGTCTATCTATCTAACTGTCTGTCTATCTATTTCTCTCTCTCTCTCTCTGAATACGAATAAAGAAAAGGATAGATTATCAGTATATCTTTCTTTATGTATAGTTGAAAAGAAGAATTAAAAAGACTGAACGAACATAAAAAAAGCGATACAACTTATCTATAAGAGACTATTAATAACGTTTTAATGGATGAAATATATCCAAAATGCCTACCATTAATCGAAATCTGATAAAACTTTTACCTTGAATACTCTTTACTAATCTTTTCTTTTTAATCTTTAATTCCTTAAGGAAAATAAAAAGAAAATGGAGAAGGAAGAGTAAATGATTGGAGAAAGGGTGAAAAATAAGTATTTTGCTTTTTCGCCCTTCTACTGCTCTAACGTTCTTCCCTCTTTGTATAAGAGATAATCTTTGTTTGAGACGGTTTTAGTTAAAAGAAAAATATTTTAAATAGAGATTTTTCTTTTCTTTCAGAAAGAAAAGGAAATTTTGGGAAAATATAAAAAATTCTCTCACCTTAATTTGCTTATAAGAAAAATATAGTGAATATTGAAGAAGCTTAACAATTACACGATAAGAGACTGCAGACATTTAACATATATATTTTCTTCTTGTTGTAAGATATTTTATTTTCTCTTCCTCTTCTTCTTACAAGTCCGTTTCGCTCGCCCCTTTTGTAGCTTTTAGCAGACTAACTGTCAATAGATCCAGCTTACCCTGATAATCTTTCATCATGCCCGTTAAATCTTTAACAATAGCCTCTTGCAGCATTTGCAACTGATATTGACATTTGACCGCGTACTCCATAGCCTCTTGCTCGCTCTCTTTTGTCTCCTTTCTGTATAAATCATTGATTTTCTCATCCAAATAAGCTTTTCTCTCTAGTAGTCTTTGGTCTAAACGATAGCATCGGTGTGATAAAAGATCTTCGTAAACACACTTTGCTTGGGTTAATGTTTTCCAAGATTCTTCCGAAAGATGATTATTTAATCCGGGATTTATGTGTAAAGTATACGGTTGCGCTTGTATAGTATCGTTGCTGTGGCAACTCTTTTCAACCGCCTTTGCACTGTCAACTTTCGGTGGAAGACCATTGAAAATTTTATCAATATCATCTTTCGATTTCTCATTTTCAGGCAAGGTAAATTTCACCCTGGATGCGCTCATACTCTTCCCTTTTTTTAAGTTTATTTGTTAAACTATATAAAGTTACTGCTGCAATCTCTCCTTATCCAGTCTCTATTAAACAACTTTAGTATATTGAATTCTTTAACCTGGGGAATAGAAAAGAGAATAAGAAAATATTAAAACTTTAAAAAATATAATTAGATTATTAAAAAGGTACTTTTTTAACATTTGCCTAGAAATTTCAATGATATCATTATCTTTGCCCTAATGTTGAAAACGTTGTTATCAGATTACAAAGATCAAACAAACAGTCAGAAAGACGGACAGACAGACAAGGAAATTGAGAAAAATCATTCAAATCAATATATAAAAAGGGGAAATTGAAGTTCTGCCTAAGAAGTTTTAACTCTTATTAAAAAGCGAATTAGTCTAGTTAATGAAAGATTTTCTCTACTTTTTCCCCCTTTTTACTTCTCTCTCTCTCTCTCTCTCTCTCTCTCTATCATTCTTCTCCTTCTTCTTTTTCTTATTTCATTGCTATCTCACATAGGTTTAAATGCATAAAAAACCAAGTTTCAATAAATAAAAGACTAGTAAAACTTGTAAAGTTTTATATAAAAAGATATAAAGAATTTTATAAGGGAGAGGTTGTTTTCGTTTAGTAATAATGCAATTAGGCCTATTGTGAATAGGAGAAGATGATCCATTTCTTCTATTCTTGTGTATATTTTAAAAGAGAAAATTGATAGAGATATTCTTTAAGGAGGAGAAGAAAAAAAATAAATAAACTATTAAACATTATAATTTAAATTTGACCTCGTTTTTGTCTACTTTTGTTACTTTTTATCTAGTTTTTCTTTTTTTTTATTCAATTCACTAATTCAATTCTATTGAATAAAACTAAAAAATCTAATATCGAGTATCGTGTGAATCATTATATAAGAGTATTCAAATAGGAGTGATCAAATAACAGCGTGTAACTTCCAGGCCTATAAATCATTCCCATATATGTCCATGAAAATGGAACATAATAATGATTCACAATGATTAGTTTTTAGTTGATTTAATTAGTGTTTAGTGCAAAGATTATTAAGATATTTGCCAATAGAGGCGGATGAGAAAGAAAAGGAGAGAGAGAGAGAGAGAGAGAGAGACAGCTTATAGACAATTTTTCAGATATGTTAAATATTTTACAAACAAAATTTAGTATTAAATTACCAAACAAAATAAAAAAAAATTATTATAGGCCTATTAGAAGTGTTATAGATTAGAAAGATCTTTTTTTTACGGTATTTTTCCCCTTTGATAAATTTTAAAAGTAAGACGCAAATATAAATGATCAATAACCGAATCATACCGATCGATGAGATGACTAAGTGAGCTTTAAATTATTCAACATGACAAACCAGACTATATTTACTTTATCTAAATAACAGTTGTATGATAGAAGAGTGACAAATTTTTAAAATTCTGTTGAGAATAGGAAGAGAAAAGAAATCTCTTCATTTTTTTCCCATACTCATTATTTATCTTTTCTGTCCCTCTCTCTTTCTCCTTCCCTCCCCTCTCTCTCTCACTCTTTTCTCTCCACATTGTAAAAGAGGAGAATGGAATTATCGTGAAAACTAGGAATTTCATTCAATAACTTTGTTTATTCTATTCAACCTACTTTTGTTTACTTATTTTTTTTAAACGATATAGGCTTTGTAGGATGAGAATTTAAAACCTAAGATACAGCTCTCTCTCTCCGTCTCTTCTTCCCTTCGTTTTCAAAACTACACAAAGCGAAGAAACTAGAGAGAGGCGGAGGAGATAATAATGCCACTGGAAAAGAGAGATAATCTCATTCGCATATGCTTATATCCAGGCTTAACAGATTGTAGACGGATTAGTTTAGTAGACTGATAATTTTAACACGATTGTATGACATGTTAGATAGATATAAATATTTGAACTATTTCATGTATTTTAATATTCTATTGCGCAATACAAAATAGATAGGGGAGGGAATGGAAGACATTGCTCCAAAGTGTAATAAAATTCCTTTAATGAAGGCCGCTCTAAAAGTTTTGTCTACTTCTTCACCTCTTTTGTTAAATCTTTCATACCAGAAAAAAAGGAGAAAAAACGTTAATTGATGCTTTAAAATGAATAAAGTAACATTTTTTTTTAAATCACGTAATTATCAGTCCATTTTATTACGTAATAGTTAATTTAATTGCTTAGCGGAAGAGAGGGAAAGAAAGTAGGAATGAGGAAGAGAAGAGTGTAAAAAAAGAAGAATAATAATATCTAGGATAATTTTAAAAAATAAATAATGCTTAAACTAGTGTAAATACTAGAAATCATAGTTTTTATTCAAAGTGGAGATAAGATAGATAGTTGTGAGAGGAAAGATAAAAATATATATCCCTTACCTGATAACGGTTATCTCCCTTGTCAATAGAGTTATAGTATTATATTTAAAAAAAGACTTCAATGTAATTAATACGTAGAAATAGAGTTTGATGCTTTCCAAATAAAAATTGGATCTTTTTAAAACTCTATCGTCTCTTCTTGCTTTGGAATTTTCTTTATCGTTCCCTTCTCCGTGAGTGTAATGTCTCTCTCACGCGCGCGCGCTGGTATAACTTTAGCACTTAATGGTAGAAGGCGCTGGCAGTCTGAAATCGTATTTGGCAAAGTGAGTCATTAGCATAATCAAACATACAATATACAGTATATATATATATATATATATATATTTATATTAGTACGGTTATCAGTAGCGGAATAAAAGTTAGTTCAAGTGGAACTGTTTTCGCGCCATTTATAAATCGCTGTATATTGAACAATTGGTATCTTATTCTATGTCTAATTTTCCACCTTTATAATAGACTTTCAGCCTATTTATTGTTGATTTGTATGATACGTTTGAAAGAGGAAAGAACGGTTTTATAGATTTATTATTCGCAGTTTATATTCTATTCTTTAAAAAACGATAATAAGTGCTTAATTTCACGGTTCCTTCCATTATAATGGGGTGAGTGGAAAATTAAAGCTTTACGCTTCTTTACCCTTTTTAAACTACCAAACTCGCTACAATAGATACGTCTCTTTTTTAATTGGAATAAAGCGTAGAGCTTCGGTACTTGATTAATAATTGATTAATTGAAATCCCTCCTTTGAAAGTGAGAGATTATCCTAAGATAACTTTTTTTAAGCATTAAGAACAAATGAGATAAGGGAGAACAGCAGATAGAACGGGAATAAATAAAGATATAATTGATCTATCTATACAAGACATTAATGAATAATAAAGAACAAATTATCAATAGCTTTTGTATAGATAAAAAATCTTTCGTAAAGCGATATTTATAGACTTCTTTCCCTAATTAAGATAGTTAATTAGAGTATTAAGTGACGGTAATAAGAAACATACGCCTAGAAAAATAAGGCTAAATAATTTTCAGACTTTTCTTACACGCAAATCCCAGTTAATTAGGTATGGAAAATTGTATACAACCATCATATTTGCTGGCAAACAAACGATGATTACGTAATTAATTTATAGACAACTTCATTACTATCCCATTGTCTCTAATGAGGGTAAAGTTTGTCATAAATCTATTTTTCCTTTGCCATTTATCCGCTATAATCCTTAAGAGAAACATAAAGAGGGATAAGGGGAAGTAGATGTGCAAGTAGGAATTATTCGTTACTTTGTTGCTATTAAGGAGGATTAAAATAATAGATGATAACCGTTCTTCTCTGATCCGTAATTGATTAGAGAAAGGATTAAAGAAGCAAACCATCATCTAAAGTGTTGAAGAATGATATTTAACGTCTTTCAAATAGTAAATAATTGAAAAATAACAATCATAAATCGATTTTCAATCATCACGATTGAATTTCATCATTCTGTCACTCTCACGAAAAAGTTCAAAAGGTCAACATTTTGATTGATCTCGTTTTAAAAATAATTGTCAACCGCGAACCGTTGAATAGTTTGTTGTGGTAAAAAAAGGAAAAAAATTCGAAACTTGGACAAAAGGCTGCAAAGAATCAGCATTTGATTGTCAAGTGGAATATTGGACTTGGGGGCGAATCGACACCTAGTCCTCTTCCTTCGACGAGATTCAAGAATGCGTTATAACCAATTGTTCAATTACGTAATAGTCACTCGAATCCGTCGCGTTCTTAGCTCTTCAGGCGATGTAGTTTGTTGGACAAAGAGAGCTTTTTCTGAAAACGCTCGTTAAGGGCTATTTTGTTGGGATTTATTGATACTGCCAAGAAATTTTCAAGTACGACCATCTGGTATGTTCTTTCAATGTTTCCTTCGGACAATTGAATATAGAAACAAGTCGGGGAAGGGGTGACGGCGATGAACATGTCAAATTAAACAAAGAATGCCACCTAGCGGATTTAACGAGAAATAATCATTTGTTAAGTTGAGGAAGAAGGGTTGAAAAAAGGGATTACCCTTAATAAAGAAGAATTTTCTGATAAGTTGTAAC
Organism: Dimorphilus gyrociliatus; assembly: GCA_904063045.1. Taxonomy (NCBI): domain Eukaryota; kingdom Metazoa; phylum Annelida; class Polychaeta; family Dinophilidae; genus Dimorphilus; species Dimorphilus gyrociliatus. The sequence continues at coordinate 586,115 of CAJFCJ010000025.1, read as the reverse complement.
TAAGCGAATATGAATTTGTCGCAATTATTTATGATATTTAATACTGTAAAACCTAGAAAGATTGAATATAACGCCAATTGTAAATAGAATAAATAAATATACAAAAGTCTTAACTGCAACTTTTCACCAATAACCAATAGAATAGAGAAAAGCTAGATTACAATAACAAAAATAACACTTCCGGTATTAAAAAGAAACATATTAGTATCAATAAAATAAATAATAACAACAGTAATAATAATAATAATATATAGGCCTATATGCTGTATATATGTAATATATACTCTTTAAATACTACTGTTTCGGAATAAAGATGTGATGTATTCAATTTAAAAATACTTCTATTTTATTAGAATAATAAAGATTCAATCCAAAAAGAAAACAAAGTAAGAAAGAAGAGAGATTAGGGTCAAAATTAGAGGAAGACTTACTTTAGGGTTAATTTGGTTTTACTACTAGGCCTAGTCAGCTTTTTAGCCGTTCCATTTTCAGTAGGTGTAGTTTGAATCCCCTTATCTTTAATCGCCTTTTTAAGTTCGTCTAGTTCCAATTGTTTCTTTCTAACTTCTTCTTGAATTGTTGACAGTTTAACGGTTTTTTCGGACAATTCACTCTTTAATTGTGTCATTTTATCATTAATTTCTCTGCTTGAATCTTCCAAATCCCATTTCGATTTTGTTGTTTGTTTTAATTGTTTTTCCTTTTCGATTAATTCATTATTCAACTTTTTCACCTTTTCCTCCTGATCCTTGAACTCTTGGTTTAAAGTATCGTATAAAGAAGAGGTATCCAACGGCAACTGCAATTTAATTATAAATGAAAAAATGACGTTATTTCTTATTAAGGAGAAGAAAGAAGAGAAGATAAAAAAACAGCCCATCCACAAAACAAAAGCACTACTAAACCTACTTTCAAGGCTTTTAAGCATCTTTCTCTGTCTTCGCTTAGTATGCTCTTTTCGACGAGGGTAGCGCTAAATTTTTTGAGTATGTATTGTACTTCTCGCCTGATTACAGGAAGATTATCACCGTCCTCTAAAAAAGGAAAGTAAGAGAAAAATTGGTTTATAATTACTAATATAGGCTTAAGAAAGTGTAATTTATAAGATTTTTTTACCTGTAGGAGCATTCAATAACTGCGTAGTTGTTTCCATGTCATGGGCGTTATTTGATAGCTTATCTTTATTGTCTTTAATATATTTGGATAAAGTTTTAGCAATTTCTATTTCTTTAGCTTTCCTGTGTTTCTCTAAATTCTGTTGATGTTCCAACTCGTCCCTGAGTTCCTTTAGGAAAGTTTAACGTTAGTCTAAAGAAGATTTTATAAATGCAGAGAAAGAGAAAATTCACATTATTACTTTTAATTCCGTTCTCCATTCTTCTTTAGAGATTTGAATTTTTAAGGCAATCATATCTTGAATTTCCTTCTTTTCTAATTCGGATAATCGTCTACTAGTTCCAAATTTTCTGGACAAGAATAAATAAAAAATGGGTGGAACTAAGAGTTTTAAAGGTAGGTTTTTCTCTTTTACCTGTGGACAAGCATCGCCGCCTCTTTAACAACATCAGGATCAATTACTAAATTTCCTCTTTCGGTTTTTAAATCCGATTGTAAATCTTTAGCTAACCATGGAAATGATCTTGTTAAAGCCATACATAATTGTTCAAAAAGTCCAGATTTTGAACAAGAAGTAATCATATCAAAAAATTTCATAACTTTTGAATTTTGAGTTCTTTCATTCTATAAGAAGAGAAAAAGACAAAGTAAAAATATACATATAATATATAATGTAATGATATCAATTAACCATAATTGCTGTACATTCTTCACTATTGAATATTTCATGACTTTTAATTGAATCTAAAAATGTACAATTTATTTCAACATTTTCAACAAAAAGCGATCTTTTTTTCTTAAAGACTCTTAATTCTAAGTCGTCCATAATTCTTCAGTAGAGAGGAATTTTTCCCTTTCCCTTTTCAAACGTCAACTGCATTTTTTTGCCGAATAATACATATATTTATATCTAACTAATGACAGTACTTACTTTTTATATAAATAATCGAATGAAAAGAAAGTTTTATAGCAAGTCATAACAAGTTGTATACAAATCAAAGAAAATGCCTCTATTCTCCCTCTTCTTCTTGTTCTTTTTTTTTTCCTTTAATAAAAGTTAGGCCTACTTTAAATAGAAAATACTAGAATCGTATATATATACATACAGGATATATACATAGTTTAAGAAATAACTAAGGCTATTTAACATAATTATTCACATAATTCATAATTTTCTTATTTTTAATTATATTCACCTTTTATTGGAGTTATTCAGCCTATTTTATGTTAGTTATTTTTAGTACTTCCTATTAAGATTAAGGTTATCCTTGACTCTACTACCCTGGAATATATTATATATTTATATATAATATGTATGCACTTGGTAGGGAAAATGAATCTTTGTCACGTCATACTTCATAAAACTGCCGATACAATTTATCCTCCAGGTATCAATTTCGTTTAAGGTATTAGTTATTACGTCAAATACATCATTATCCCTTACGATTATGCAATTAAAGAGTAGAGACACTCTTGGCAGTCTGTCAGTTACAACTTTTATGCTAATTAATATAAGTAGTTGAAAATTCGTTTAGATAAGAATTTAGCTAAAATTTCCGGACTAGAATATTTTCTCTAGAAATTCCATACATACTTAATTTTTCGTTATCAGGCTTTTAAATTATCTACTCTCGGTTTATTCGTAAAAAAACAGAAATAAACCTGGACGTTAAATACTTTAGCACAGTAGTTTGGTAAAAAAAAAAGAGGAAAAGAACAATTGATGCATAATAATTTACATTCATTGATAATCCAAACTTCTAGGAATTCAATAACGGTCTTGAATTTTATCTCTAATAATAAACAACAAAACAATTGTGTCATTTTTAAATGTATGTAACATATATATATATCTTTTTATGTAATATATATATATATATATATATATATATATCAATTCAATGTCTTCACAAAATGGAATAAGAGACGATTGCGAATAAAATCCATCAAGCTAAAATTATGATAATTTAATCTTAAGAAATTCGGATCATATTCGCTACTTCTTTGAGAGGGAGAGAGAAAAAACAAGATATCTAATGATTGAAATAAATTATGAGTTAGAGTTAAAAATTGTGGAAAAATAAGCACTTGTAGAAAAAAAACTGCACGATCTTCTTCAAGTCAAATAATCTGCTTATTTAATTTTATAGACAAAATCACTGTCAGAATCAAATCGATTTGATGTTTTCCTTCGCCCTTCTTTTGCAGAATTGTTTACATTCTGAGATTGTTTCACTCTGGAATCTGTAGCTACAGACTGTAAAAAAAAACAGAAAATGGTTGAATTATTTGTCTGTTAGAATAAGATAATAGAGAATAAAGACTTTACGAAACTTACGTATTTTGCTTTAACTCTCTTTGGTAATTCTTCACCCTCAATATAAATATCAGATCTCTTCACTGTTCTTTCTGAACCGTCTTCGAATTCAATCTAAAGATATATACATATATATATATATATAAATTAGTCTATTAACAGCTATTTATTTAGCTTATTTGGAGAAATTTCTCCAATTTTTACCTTACCTGATAAACATAGTGCATATTAATGCCATCAAAAGTTCCGCCGTATACTCGACCATCTGTCCATTTGACTTTAACTCTCTCCCCTCTCTCAGGATTCTGATTATCTTGTAGATCAGGTTCAATGAAATCTTCCCTGTACAAATTATTAGATTTGGTCCCATCGTCGAAATTACAAACATAAAAGGTTATTAGCTTTGAACTAACAACCTTTCCTCTGTAAAATCTGGAATTTTTATGTTTTGCAATAACCAAAGTACCATCGACAATCGTTGATAAAAGGGTGGGTTGACGTTTATCCCGAGGACGTTGACCTCTATGTCTGGCACAAACTGCATAGACTGGGTAGGGGACTTCTCTCCTTGTAAATGGTACGTTGGCTGCTAGAGCGCATGAGACGTGGAAGGCAGTAATACATCTTCCAGCTGTGCATTGCACACAAGCTCCACCAGTAAGTTCTGAGATGCAATTTTTGTTGACGGCACTGCAATATTGACAACGGAGTTTTTTGCGAGCATTAGTCACATAAGTATAATCGATGACTTTGCGGTAGGATGGCTCAGTAAATCGGACGTCTGGCAAAGCAAGCGCACATATAGAATGACACCAACAACCTTGGGTCGTCAACTGCAGAGCTCCACCCCTCAAAGGACAGGCGCAACATTCAGCACTGAGATCTTGTCTTGAACATCTTGCACATTGCCAGCCTGCAGTCTTTCTTTCGGGAGCTCTGTTAATTTGTTTTAATTATACGTTAGAATTTTTTCCTTTTCTTAGAATTAGACCTTACCCGTAACACCAAGCATGAACACAAACTCGACAAGTGTCGCATACAAGTAAACAGCTGTCCTCAACATCATCTTTATGTCGCTCCATACTACCTTTTTTTCTCCAAAATCTTTCTTTTACTAACACTTGTCCACGATCAGGAACAGATGAAACTGATTCAGTATCAACTTCAGCGCGGAATAATTGACAAATGGCACAGTGGGGTGCTTTCAATGACATTTGTTCATTAAAATCTCTTTCTAAGTCAAAATTTCCAGGTTGGAATGTCCAAAGATTATGGCGATAGTAATAATTTGCCCATTCGGGTACGGACGAATTGACAGAGATCGGAGAACTCGAAGTTGAAGAGGACGAAGTAAGAGATCCGTTGAGAATTGAACCTTTAAATATATGTTAAAAATGCTTAATAAAATAAAATTATTGAATAGAAATAAATACACTTACTGTCTGAATCATTTGCCTTTCGAGTTCCACTCGAACGTTTCTTCTTTATGGAAGTCTTTCTTCCTTTTATATTAGTAGATAGATTATCACTAACGTCAGATTCTGTCGATTTTCTCTTCTTAATGAGGGGTTGCCTCTACAAAATTAAATTAGAATTTTTAGTTAAAATTAATAAATGATAACCATTTATGATTATCTTTAATGAGAATGACTGAAGAATTTTTTTATAGATGAATATAATTTATAATGTATCCCGTGTTTATTTTTGAAAAGAGGGGTATAAAACATTTGTATAAAAACAACAAAAAAATTGGAATCTAAGGGAGACTTTTAAGTACTTGGTATCTTTGTATATACATATATGTATATATATATACTGTATAGATAGATAGGTAAAAAAAAGTTCACTATTTTACGTTTACGATAGTTATGAGAAATAAAATTAAAGCTAACTTTAGGACAAAATATAAACGATAATGATAACGTTGGAAAAGTTCATCAACTTTTTTAAACAATCTTTGACTTCACGTGAAATATAGTTTCGTCTATCTACTTTCCTTTCTCTATTTGTAAAATCAAGCCAGAAAGGAATCTTAAAACAGTTATTCTAATTCAAGAAACTATGAACATATACTATATATATATGTATGTATGTGTATATAAATATATACATATATACCAATAAAGATATGCTCATGGTTGTGATTTATATAGATGTATATATATATGTATGTAATTATATTTATATATGTAGTAATGATTTAGCCGTATAAAGACCGACTTACATTCTTCACTGAATTCGCATTTGAAGACACGTGGTCCATTAAAGCCTTACAAATATCTTTATTGTCATTAGGTTGCTGACTAGGATCCAAAGCCATACTAGCATGATCGTTTGTGGCATTTCCTATAGCCTCTTTTTGAGCGGCATGCTGGGCAAGAGAAGCTAAGAGAGTAGCTGTCTCTAATTTGGAATCGGATACCACAGTGGGGGCATTTACACTTGAAGTCGCTGAGGAAGATTTGGGAGTATAAATAAAGACTAGCTTATTTTCTTCTGTTTTCTGAGGGGAACTTTTCTGAGTCATTACAGTTGAAGTTAGGGCAGTGGTTGAGGTTTGAACAGGATGAACAACTAAAGTTACGTTTCTCTTTCCGCCAGAATGATCTTTTGCCAATTGCATCAACTGTTCGGCTAAACTATCACTTTTTACTGGGTCTTGCTTAATTTCAAGAACTGGTTGCACAGGCTGTTGTGAGACGATAACATTGGGTCGGACGACTTGAGGAGTCATTATCAGATTAGGTTGTGGTGTGACGATAACATTGCCTGAGCTGTTAAGAGTAAAAACCCGCTTTACGGGTAAAATGTTTTGCACTTGCGGGATATTCGGTGGCGGCTGTTGTTTCGGTTGGGCAACCTAAAAATATTTAAGTCAGTTATTTGTAACAAAATGATAATAATATAGAAAAAATAAAGAACCTGTGAAACGGGTACTTTAACTAATAGTTTTCCGTTGGCTAATAAGTGTTGCAGTTGTTTTTGATCTACACTTTTCGGACAAACCGTAACTATTTCTTGATTTTCTTCCTTAATTATTTTCCCCGTCTGAGTAGCATTATTTTGCAATAAGGGCAAACCGTTTACCACATTTGGTTGAACTAAACTCAAAGGTTTCTGATCATTAACGAATCCATCCATAAGAGCGGCCATTAATTTTGGTTTCGATGCGGCTAATTTCGACTGAGACGAAGGTTGAGCTGTTATCAAAGACATATTACTAAATTATTACCAATTAAATGTAGAAAAAAAATGGTAAGCATGATAGAATGTTCTTTAGCATGGTTCTGTGTTCCTACCCTATACGAAGATAAATCCCAGACAGTTGGTTTCCATAAAAAAAAACAAGAATAAATATTATTTTTGGACACGATTTTTTTCATCCATTAAACTTTAAAACTACCAAAAAATTCCACTAATAACATCACAAAACAATAAATAGCTTGGTAGATATTTGAATAAGAATATTTAATCATGTTCAAAGACTTTTGTACGAGTTCAAAGAATTGTATGAAAAAAGTCTGCCCTAGATTTATATTTACAGATTATTCAGTTGTTAAGTAAAAGTTAAATATAAGAGTATGCATGTATATATATATATATATATGTGTGTTTTATAGGTTTGTTCTAAATATATCAAAGCCAGTGAATGCTCAAACTGGGGAGAAAAAAATAAATAGCTAACCGTCATTCTCATCCCTTGTACCATCTAATTGGGGAATCTTGTCAGTGTCATGAGGAAATGAAGCAGGAGCGACACTAGGTGGTGTAACGTGGAATTTGTAGCGTTCATCGACTTTTGGTAACCTCGAAATTTGACTGGGTGGAGGTAAAGATGTTTTATCTCCTTGAACAATTTTAACTTCACATCTGTTTTCGGTTTTTGTTTGATGAGAATTATTTGTATTCGTCAAATCAGGAGGAGATTCAAATGCAAGCTGAGGAATTTCCGAATCGAATTTAGATAATTTTGGAGGTGAGATCGTTGATTCGCTACTGTCCATTTTGCGTTTTTCTTTTGTAGCAGCGTATTTTGCGCCTATAATAGCAAATTTCTCTTTTGCTGTACTTCTTATAGACGGTAACTTTTTTGCGATATTCGAAGTAGGAGGATTTCGTTTACGAGTATGAATACCCGAGGTTAATGCGGCGTTTTCACTAACGCTGATTGAATCGTCTTCAGGGTGGGGACCAAGGTCCTTACCCTCTTTCCACAGTTCGTATTTATCAGGTTGGTATTTCTTGACGAATGTATCCATGTTAATACGCACTCTATCTGAACTGCAGCTGCATAACAAACATCTTTTACCATATTCAATCCATCTTTGAGAAGCAAAGTTTGTTGATTCGGCACAATTAAATCCGTGATTGTAACCAGCATGATAAGCAAACGGAAATGTTATCATAAATTCATTTTCTAATTGAGTAATTTTTTTGAAAGGAATACCGTGCTTCTTCAGAAGATCGGGCTTGATAATTGTCATTTTATGGCGTAAAAATGCTGGACACTCTTGGTATTCATTCGGAAAAAGGTCTCTGGCAAGTCTTTCAACTTTTCTTCCGTGTTCCGGAGGTACAACATACCAGCTTTTAGGCGCCCCAAAGTGTATATAATTTATACTATATAAATCCATATCTTCCGTATGCCAAGCAAAAGTAGTTTTCCACATTCCGAAATATAAATATGCAGTATTTACTCCTTCAATTTTAACGTCGTAATCTGAACATACCAAATCAAGTATTGTTCCAAGACGATTAATATTCCATATAGTTTGATCCTGATCGTAGAGCGAACCAGAAACATCTGCTCCATAGATAGGTTGAATATACGTAACATTTTTCCAATATTTCCTCTCTAAATCTTTAAAATCCTCATGCCTCGGGGTTTTATGTCTGACAAAACGGGCAAAGAAACATGTAAGAATTTTTAAACAACGAGGCAAATAAAAACTATTTGGAAAGCAATGCTTTATTATATTACAATGATAATAATAATAGTGCAAACTAACATACATCAGTTCTAATGATTTCTTTAATTACCTGTTATCTTCCGCTAGTTTTTTGTAGTTGGCTACTGTTATGCCTTTGTGTTGAATATTAATTTGTTTGTAATAGCCTCCTTTACCAGTAACGTATTGCTCAATAGGAGCTGGAATGCGCATTGACATAATATCGTCGTAGTTACTTCTCCTTGGTTTCCATTCTTTTGGCGGTATTACCTATACAAACAAATGAATATAATAATTATTATATATTTAAACATGAGCAAACAGCTATGTGTCAATTTTACCTTTGCTAATCCGATTTTATGCGCTCCTTGACTCTCAATATAGTTTATATACTTTGAAAAGTCTTTAAACTCCTCCATTGTAGGCCTAAAAACCATAATATCAGGTATGTCATTGCCGCTGCTAAACTCGGCCATCTCCAACTTTAAAGAGAAAAAATATAACTACATTATAAAAATATATTAATATATTCTCCAATTAATATAAATAACATTTTATATTCCTTTGAAATATTCTTGTTAGCCACTCTTTCTTTTCTCATGCTTTTCTAAAGATAACTTAAATAGTTTCCAAGACATTAATTATTCTATAATCATTTTTGCAGAGGGTCTCCTCCCTTTTTTTTTTGGCAAATGAATAACCTAACCTAACGAAATACGCAGGTTCTTGGTTATCATCGTGGATAAGATATAAATATACCCTTTTTTTGAAATATTAACTATTGGGTATGGATTGAAAACAGCAACTCTCGAATTTAGAACAGTTCTAAACTATAAAGCGTAATAGAGTAAGGTGTCTCTCTATCGCGTAGAATTGTAAACTAAAATCTCTGAACGTTATTTAAAATTTAAATATTTAAAACTAAATTATTAATATTAATATAATTTCTATATTGAATATTTACATATTTTAAATCATATTTATTATATTTTTAATGATTTATTGCAAGAATTTAGTGTGTTAAAAATGCACTTTTCAATACTAAACAAAACGAATATAAAACTTTTCGTCAAATATTGTCCGCTCAGCGCCCTAATTAGCATAAAAGTAGTACCACGAAAAAGGTAATATTTACCGGCTTTCTTTAAAGTTATTTTCTAATGAATCCAAAGAATAGTAATTTCTAATGTTTAATATTTCATTATTTGATAAAAGTAAACCAAAAGTTTTGAAAAAAGTAAGTTTTATATAGCTGTATTTAGTGAAAAAGTATTCCACGAAGAGAGACGTTTTCAAGATGGCTGCCTGACAGGCAAGCACTAATCGACTAATAAACACAAAATGTTTATAATTTCAATTTATGTTGTCAATTCGCAAGCATAACGTCTTTAGATTTATCTTTCATAAAAGATCGATGAAGCTAATTTAGAAATTAAGTGAATAAAATCAAATAAACAAAGAAGGTTGAATATGAAAAAGGGCAATCACGTTCCTGTAATTAGTCGATTTTACAGGAATAAACAAATGCTAGTATTAATATACGATCTTTAAAGGAAAATTACTTACTTCACCTTCAGTTGAAGTGATATGGACACCGTAAACAAGTGTTGTTTCACGTAAATATGAATTTATTCTAAGTTGCCGTATAGTTTAAGTTTATCAAGAAAGATTGTCGACGTTTGTATTGCTACGCGGTATAAAGTTGTTTATCACGTGAACGCAAAGTTAATACGGCAAAAACGATACAGATATAAAACTGATATTTGCACCTTTAACTCTTTAATAAGAGTACAACAATTACCTTGTTTTATATTTTTATTAAAGAACTATTTAAAGTGATTTAACCTTGACCTTCAGTTACACGTCTATGTTAAAACGTACTGTAGAATAGAGTAGAAAAGTATTGCTCTATATAATAAGTATATTAAATATATATATATACATGTTATATGATGTAATGGAATATAGAATATTTTGATATATAAATATATATATACTGTATATATAGAAATAGATTTTTATGTGTATATTTCATATATATATATATATATATATATATATGTATATATTATGAAATGTAGACGGCCGAACATGTGTAAGTACATTGTATATACTTATGTACTATATATATATATACATGAAACACAATTTCTCCTAAAACTTAAACAAAGAGAGGAAAGATAAATAAAAAGACAAATAAGAAAATGATTTTTTTATATACTCTGATAATTTAGATAAGTTTTCCATTCGTCAAGTGGAGAGAAAGGAAAGATGGAAGAGGAAAACTGAGGAGAAAGGAAACAGTGACTATTTCAATTTAAAATTTTGTAATAGAATATGATTTTTTATAGTATCGTATTATAATAATGTCATCTTTATCTGTTTAGTTTTTTTTCTCTCATTCTCTTTCTCTAAATACTAGACTATGAGCATGTGAATGAATTTAAGCCTATAAATGACCTACAAACTTTTATTTTTCTTTGTTGTAAAGAATATTCTTGCGTAATACTTCTTTATAATATCAAATATTTGATATAACAAGATAATAGAATAGACTATTACTTGAATATACATACAGTATATATATATATATATATCTATATATCAGTTGTCTGCATTAAAAACGCTTTACGCCTATTGTAACTGAGTGAGAATGATTAGGGAAAACTTCACATACAGTTTAAACTTGAATAGAGAACTATTTAATAGCGAGATCTTCATTGATATCAGTTAATCCTATTTGAATAAAAGTATATACAATAAACAGGTAAATGGTATATAACATGGAGGGAGTAAGAAAGGGAGATTGAAAGAAAATACTGTAATAATGAAAAGTAACATTGCTATGAAATAATCAAAACAGTTTATTGTTACTTATTGATTTCGGATAATACGTTATTAATAAAAGCACGTAAATATTTCTTTCTAGATGGTTAATTCTGGAGAAAAAGTTAACTTAATCCAACTAGTTAATTCTGTAGTATATTTTTAAAAATAAACCCTGCTTAAAGAGATAATTTTAGACTCTTTCTAGAAAGAGGGAAATGAGAGGGCGATTTCAAGCGTGAAAGAGAGAAGGACACTGTTTTGTACCGCCATCTACTGCTAAGAAATGAAAGAATATTATTTTTAATTTAATTTCTACGAGAATAGTGTGAATTGAAGATTGAATTGCTTATAAATCTCTTTTATTATGTTTAATTTATACAACGACATTAATGATAACGAGTTTTGTGCATTAAATAATGAGAAATCAAAAACTTAATCTTTCCTCCTAAACGCTTCAAAGAATATCTGGAAAGGAAAGAGTGTGAAGGAATAGTATAAGATATTAAGAGTAAACTCATTCTATCGTATAATTTGTATTGAAATATTAGTTTGGTTCAACGATTCTTCTGCGTCCTCAGTCGTGTATTGAAGAAAGAGAATGAAAAAAACAAAAAAACAACAGAAAAGTTGATAAAAAGTCTTTTTTTTTTTATTTAAAGTATATTTTCATTTAGTTTGATCAAATTCATATATTATGGGGATAAATAAAATTCTGAGAATATAGTCAACAGTGTAGAATACTCTCAAAATAGGAAAACCATTGATGTTATCGTTCGACTAACTTTGTTAATATTATTGGAGGTCTTCTTAAACTCCTATTTCCGCAGCTTTAATTATTTCTGACTTGCCTTAAGAGTATATTGATTTTTTTTCTTTCTTTCCTCTTAGTTCATTTTATTCATTCTCTCTTTTTTATATTTTGTTATTCTTTACCCATCTCTGTTTTCTCTCTTTCAATTATTCTCTTACTGACACACGCATTCATACATACATACATACAGCATAATACTATCGACCTTTTCTTCCTCTCTCTCTTACTTCTTCCTATTTAATAATACATTATCTTTCTTTTACTATTACTCTGCCAGACAAATATGAAAATGTCTTAAAAGTATAGTAAATAAGTATAACTGTGCAATCTTGTATAAATAGTCTATTCTGAATATATTACTTTATCTCTCTCTGTCTCTCAATATATGCGTATACACGTACTGTATGTATAGCTTATTTTTACTCCTTTTATTACATATGACTGTTTATAATTTATTTGCTGGAAAGAAAGAATAGTACAAAAAAGGTAAAAAACAAAACCAAAAAAGTGTAGACGTATAGCTACGTACATATAGTTTGTAATTTAAACATTAATATATCAGAAATATACAGTATGTAGTATATTGTCAACGATACAAATAGAACTTTTCCCGAACGAATAGTGTTCGGAATGTTCTATATATAAATGTATATATATATATATATATATTCTTTCTCTACTTGCAATGCATTAATCAAGCACCGTAATTAGTTTAGACGAATTTCGGTTAAGAATGGACCACCTTGAATTTCGTGATGAGCCCACCTGATGCTTATATTATAGAACCCCGGTCGGTTTACAGTGAAGCTTATTTCGTATAATCCGTCTCCAGTATAAGTAATTATAATCTCATCGACGCTATAGCGAGCTGGTCCTTGTATATTGACTGATAGCCATCCGTTTCCCGATGAAGAGCATGTTAGCACCTTGAAAAAAAATAACAATCCAATAGATGGCGTTACTTAACGAACAACAGTTTTTTTAGTTTAAAGTGAGATAAAAGGGATAAAAAAGAGAGAAAAGAGTAAAGTTTTTACATTGAAAAATAAAACAAGAACTTTTTTTTTAAAAAAACAAAACAAAAAAAATTGAAAGTAAAATAAAACAAACTTGAAATCGATTTTTATCGCCCACTCGACCAGTTTTTAATCCATTTCCCGTTGCAAACACCCGTTTCGGATTCGGAACAACGACATCTGGACTATCAGTTTCCGCTTGTTTGTCAAACTCTGTGAAAAAATTGTCGAGGGAATCGAACAGCTTTTCAAGCGATTCCGGTGAACGATTGGAAGTGTTTCGGCGGTCGTCTACAAGCTCTTGTTTATCCACCTGTAAAAAATATAAAGAGAGCGAAAGAATAGAGTGGGAAAGAGAGGAAATATCTATCTATTTATAGTAAAGCTGTTATAAACTGTATATACTATACTTATTTATACACTATTATAGATTGTACATAGTAATAATATTAATGTATTACTCCAAACAGAATGGATCTTTAAGTAAGAAATAATGGAGCGATAAAGAAAGAAAGAAAGAAAGAAAGAATACAGGCGAGACAGGGGAGATAGAGAGAGAAAGAGAGAGATAATAATCCGATTCTCTCAATATTTTTAACGAAAACTTTCATCTAATCCCACAAGTAAAAGCAAACTCTTCATTTTCGTTATCATTTAGTCTTACTAGTCGTAGAATTCTGTCTTAGGGGAGATAATATAAGCAATGCTATACTCAATTAGAATTTGGCTATTATTTTGATAGAAAACAAATCATTATTACTTAAAGCCTTCAAAAGACATTTGCTTTTAATAAGCTTGAAATGGCTGAATGATTACGTAATTGTAGCATGAAAAAAGCATATATACTATATATATATACGTCTATATACTGTAAAATACAGTGCGTTCGTATACTTGGCACGAATCGAGTAAAAAAAAAATAAATAAATAAAAAACCTCCGTGTCTGAAAGCTCTTCACGTTCTTCATGTTGAACACTAATTGTGTTATTCTCAGACATCTCAGTTAATTCAAAAGTTCTAGAATTAAATTGGTCCATAGGCGCAATTTCGGATAAATTGATAAAGCTATTTAATTCGTCAATAAATTCCATCCGATTAGATTGACGAAGTCCAAAACCCTTGTACTCTTCATCCGAAACTGAACCAGTCGATTTGTTTATTGGAAAAGGCGAATCTATTGATGAATTTCCCCTACTAGAATTAGATCTTGATCTTCTGAATACAAAGATTTTTCTATTAAAAGTAATTCTTTTCTTTTTCACTCCACTTTTACAGCTTTTGAGGAGTTTAACGACATTCTTAGACATTTCCTCCTCAGATTGAGATTTTGAAAAGCTCTGTATTAATCGTCTATCTAATGTAATTCGTCCTCTATATTTATTTCTTCTGACCACTCTATGACCATTATTTATTTCTATAAATAATATAAAATGAAAACAATATGTTAGTTAGTCTATCCAACTCTAATTAATCCACTTATGGATTATTTAGATGATTAATAGCTTACTTTGAGGACTAAAAACGTTTTTTACTGGTGTTGTTACGTTAATATTTGTCTCTTTATCATTCGCTTCTAGCCTTTCGCTATTGTCCACGCCATCTTCTATATCACCATTTTCTTTTGACCAGTCTTCCGAAATTTCGTCTGTTCCATCCTCCTTAGACGTTTCCTCTTTACTTTCATCATCCGTTTTTGTACCCTTTTCAACAGTAACAATACCATTCTCTATTCCATTTTCATTCTCCTCCATATTTTTTCGTTTCTCTTCACTCTCGTCCGCCACCTCCTCCTTATTACCATTCACTTCTTCATTTTCCATCTCCTTTCTAATAATTAATCTCTTCTTCTTTAAGTAAGGAACATCTCTAGTCCAGCCAGTCTCAAATTTAATATCTTCATAGTTGACTTGGTTCGAAAAATCTGAAGCTGTTATTTTTTTCCTCCTTGAGACTGCAGCTGGTAAGCTAAGATAGTTTTTTTTTTGAGGTTCTTCGCCAACTCTGGTTACCTGATTTCAATTAAGCTGGTTTTACGTTAAATGATAATAGAAAGATAATTATTAAGTATAAAGAAATACAAATAAATAGAGTATAGAATATATACAGATAGTATTGTACATATTAAAATTTTCATTCATCTACTTATATATACTTTATATACTTTGTAAAACAACCTGTCGAACTAATGAGCCTTTGGAACTTCTTCGTCTTCTAGACAAACCAGCTCTTTTCAATGCCATCTTTAATTCTCTAAAGCAATCTTTCATTTCTGAATTATCATCGCTGGTCTCGAAATCAGCTTTTGAGGATATTGAACTTGTAAGGGAACTTTCCTCTGATACATTGATATCAGTATTTTTAAGAAAGACTGGATGGCCTTCGTTCTTTTGCGTCTTATTCCTTCTATCAGGATGCTCTATACCATTGGGTAATGGAGTTTTATACAATTCAAGAGGAAGGGAACGATTTGAGGATAATCTACGATGTTTCCTATAAATGCTTAATGGTCTGAATGATGGAATATCTGAAACGCTGCTAAAAGGACTGCTAATAAATTTTTTATCTTTCATAGTCTTTGGATTTAAAAGACCATCGTAAATGTCTTTTAATTCTAAACTATTGGAACGGCGGCGACATTGACTTTTTAACACGAGTTTGTTTGCTTCAAACACGGATTCTTTGACTATTACTGTAGCTAGGTGGCCAGCAATTAATTTTAAAGAATCAATTTTTGGGAACTTCTCTAGCTTTAGTGGTTTACTTAGGACAGGTGGACATGAAGAGTAGCTCTCTACGGAAGCTTGCCGCGTGCAGGGGTTTGTAGACGTAGCATCTTCAATTAATATTTCCTGTCCAGTTTCAGTGATAAATTTTCGTAAAATTCGTCTACATATTACTCGATTCCTTAATGGAACCTTACCAATGCTTGTGAGTGATCTCTGCAGAGATGGAGGGCGGGCTCTCGTAACGGGAGTAACTTCCGCTTCAGAGCTTTCTATTGACGATTCTTCTATCATTGTTCTGCTCTCGAAAATGCCAGTTTCTTGAGTTATCCTAGCTCTTCCTTGCTTGTTAAGCTCTTCAAGAGTTTCCGATATAGAAACAACATAAGGGCTTTTACCAATATGACGACCTTCGTACTTAACCGAAATAACATGATCTCCACTATTAAGAGGAATGTACGATATGATAAAATGACCTTCATCAATGCATTCGTAATCGAATTGAATAGACGCTTCTCTGTCCAAAGTTCGTTCTCTAACAATTCTCAATCCATTTCTAGTTTTACCTTAAAAATTAATTATTAAAGATATATTGAAATATTTAAAAGGAGAATGAAAGTAACTGTATCTAATAGCTATAATTTATAATGTATATTCTATTTTGTGCCTGTTTTACGCACCTATAAGTCTTTGATTAGGTCTCAATTCAACTTCATCTGGATGCCTTTGGAATATTGTAGACATTTTCCGGTTGGGGTATAAACTATATAATTTTTCCACGCAACTTTCATTATTTGGTCCAGCAATTTCAATTGTGACGTCAAATTGGTCGACGATCGGTAGATGTAAGGAAAATTTTGATTTTCTGCCCACAACACCAGCAACTAAACCTGATCCTTTAATTAAGCAATCTTCAGCCATTCTTAACATGGAAGACTGCCTTTGCAATTTTTTCCAATGGTCAACTGGTTGCCTAGCTACCTATTTGTTAAAAAATAGGACGTTATTAGGATGTATTCTCTACTTTATGGGCGTAACAGTGTGCTATTTACTTGTTTTTTAGCCGACCAACGAATAACTTTAAGCAAATGATACAGTTTGTTCTTTGACATTTCATCCTTTTGTTCTGCAATCTCCTCAGCCGTAATAATCGTTAAAGGAACCCCCAAGTGCTTGTTGGCAAGTTTTAAGGAAAATCTGCAGTTGTTTCGGCGCTGAGTTGGCTTCAAGAGGTCGAAACGAGGACAAGAGCCTGGTCTGCAGGATTCTATTAAAGCGCATAGACAAATTCCATCCGAAAAGCAGGTTGAAAGATCGTACACTCCTAACTTTGGTATTCTCGATTGGATCCATTCTAATAATTCTTGTTTGTTTCTTGTCTCTATAACAAATAATACGCTATATTATGCATTACAAAATAAACATTTGGGACGCCGACATCAGCCTATATAATGTAGTATACAGATAGAAGGGGGAGGGAAACGAGCTTTTATTCTACTCTTTAATAATTTAACTATATATTCTTGTTTTCCCAATTATAAGTGGAAGTTTCTATCGAAACAATACAAATAGTTTAATGACTCGATAGTTATATTCATATCAGATTGCTTTATGTCCTTTAGACAGACATATTCTTTCTATAGGACTAGAATAATTATTGTATAATAAAATGAAAGTTTTTTAGCTATTAATGTATTAATAGGTTTCTTTTTTTTTTAAACAAAAAATATAGGCTAGGCTATAAACTAACTTTTGAATCCCAAAAGTAAATATCCCTTTCCAAAGCTTATTTATATACTTGTAATAAATTATTATTCATATTCATATGCTATTATGTATCCCTATACATTTTTCTCATAGTTTCTCTTTACTAAAGGCTTTATAAAACAGTTATTTCTTTATTGGCCTACAATGTTATTCAATACTTTGTATAACGCAATTCAAAAGTAGTTGGAGAAAGGGGCCAATTACCTCACAACAGTGAGGGACATTTACTAGACTTCCTGTCAAATTCTTTAAAAGAAAGAAAGAAAATATAAAAGATTAGGTAAACTTACCGCCCTTAAAAAACTCTGATATTCTTTCACTCAAACTAGGCTTATATATCAGTGTCGTTCCTTCAATCCAGACTGATTTTTTTTTGTACAAAAAAGGATTTAGAAATCTCAGCAGACATAAAATCCACCAGATTCCGAGGAAAAAACATTTTATAGAGAAAAATAAACAATCACCAATTTCCTTCCAACCTAGCTGATCTGTAGGGAATATACACCTTTTCTCAAAGAATAGGCCAAATTTATATTTAGGCATGTGGGAAAAAGGGGAAGAAAAAGAATAGAAGACAAAAAAGAGCTGTACAAGTTTTTGGAAGAATCTCGTTTTAGTAGATATTTATATGTTCTATATAAGTCAATATATAACCTATATATAAGATTCTTTCGATTACGCAATATCTATTTACATTACAACACCATATATTATTATTATTATTATTGTTATAAACTATGTAAGTTCTTTCCTTTCTATTTCTCTTCTATTGTCTCTCTCTCTGTCTCTTTCTCTCTCTCTCTCATTCTTTTTTAATCTTTTCATCGTTAAACCTACGTTGTGGTTAACAATAGAAAAAAAAGGAATATATTTGAATAATAATAATAAAAATAAATTACTGGTTTACTTACTGTAAGCTCTGATTGAACTGGTTATTGGGTAAATTCTGTCTTTTATTTTGTTAATTCTAGCTTTCCTTACACTTATACAGTTGAATAGTGTTGAAAACTATATATTTAATATATGAATTTATTATTACGTAATCTCTATATAAATGAAAAATTTTCAATAAATTCTTACTCCTAAAGAATGACAAATATGATTATCTTTACTATTTCTAAGTTTATTAATTAAATTTAAAAGAAAAAGTCTTCTAAATATGCAGGAAAAATTTCTCTTTTTGCTGTTGTTGCTGTTGTTCTGTATTTTATTTTCAAGTCTATGACTATTCAAAACCATTTTCTACTAGATTGATAAATTAAAGGTGTTATTGGCTTATTCAAGACATCCTTTAATCGCGATTTATTTGGCGTTAAGATCGATGGCAGTGGACCGGTAAATCTCTGAATTTCCTGCATGGGTGCCGTTATAAAGAGCTTTCCCTCCTTTGGAGGTGATATGAACAGTTGATCTAAGCAGACGGACCTAGGGAATTCGATATCAATTTGCGTTGTTAAATTTGGATCTATAGAACTCCGAGTTTGAACAGCTAAAGTTCTATCATTCAGTTCTGTCTGAATATCATCGGTGAAGTGACCCAACTCAAGTTGAACTTTATACTTCTTTCCACCATTTTTTTTGCCTTTACATATATACGGTGTAACTGTAACTAACTGATGTTCGAACGCTTTTCTCTTCTTTGTCTCTACGGGTTCAACTTGTTTCTCGTCGTCATCCTTGACCTTAATTTCAGTAGATTCCAATAAACTAGGAGCGGATGAATACCTGTAATTTTATGCAATAAATTATTTAGTAGGTTAATTTTAGACTATTAGAGAGTTTTTTTTTAATTTGGATTCATTTCGTAGGCCAATACCGTTGGCAAATGTTAGTTAGACTAAATGTTTTTTTTTACTAATCCTATCCTCCTTTTATCCTCCCTCCTTATTTTTATTGTACTGTATAAGTCTCTTTTAACAATTACACCGTATACTTTTTTTATTGTGCTTAAAAAGCTTACAAAGTCTTTACCAGATACAGAGGGAAAAAGACACTTAGGAAGGGAACTTTTTACAACTGGGAATTTGTCTTTTTCTCTTCTTTCTTTCCTTACTCTTTTTTAATAGTTCACTTTAATACTTTTTTATTATTTTTTTGTTTCCTTCTCCTAATCTTGCTTCTCTTTATATCTTTACTATTCTATACATATATATGTATATATATTTAGTATGGGATAGATGGTTAGTAGACATAAGAAGAAGAAGAAGAAGAAGAAGAAGAAGAAAAGGACAAAAGAAAAAAAAAACAATAGACTAGGGTTATAAAGAGAAAGGTGTTTTCTTAATTAATTGACAGAGAATAAAAGAAATCATTCATAAACTATTATGAAGACAAGACAGAAAATAAAAATAATAGAAATAGTTCGTTGCACTGATTTTCCATTTTGCATTCAAATATTTTGTAGTTTATTAGAAATGCTCTAATAAACGTATAATAAGAGCTTTTTGAACCCAGTAAGGATTTACTGTTTAAGTTGAAATAAAAGTTAAAAAAAGGTATATCGTAATAAATAGATTGGTTTATTATTACTCGCCAATGCGTAAGCTTTAATCGATAGGGTAATTATCGTACAATTAAAAGACATATAGTGTTTATATATATATATATATGTATATATATATATACTGTATATATTATATAATATAAAAAAATGTAACAAACCTTGATAAACCTCTTTCGTATAAACTTCTACTTGAATTTCTAGCAATTTCATCCTCTAATCTTGCTAGTACATCTTCCCTTAACTTATGTTTATTCTTTTTAACTAATTCTTCCAATTGACCAACTCTGAGATCGACAAGGACTTCTAGACGGTCCTCGAGATGGCGTTGAATATTCTCCTCCTTCTCAGGATCATTAGCTGTAAGCTTACCAATCATTTCGCGTAAAGGCGATCGACTGCGCTTTTTTGCACTCATTTTATCATTCGAATTTTTATAAACCTTATCTAAATTTTATGCGAGAGTTTTCCCAGCATATTTGGCGAACTTCCACTGAGAGTAGGCCTATATTATATATATTTTTTTAGACCTGTCGTGCATTCTCCAAACTCATTGAAGCGTGTCAAAAATGAAGATATTGAAAGATATCGATTTAGATTTTGTCCGAACAATAAACAAAGTGTTAAAATTAATGTTAACACTAGGTGTCGTTTATTTACGTTCATATTTGCCCATGCTACGATAATCTTTCTCAACAAACATCGACAATTTTTACAATAAATTTCATTAAATCAACGAGATTCTTCTATAATGTTTTCAATGCTTTTGCATAGAAAATATAGTTTGAAAAGGGGAAAAAATTGAAAAAAAATCACTAACCAGCCTTTTTTAATCGAGTTCTCTTCTTTTTCATGACGTCACATGGGCGTCTACTCAGAACAAAATTCTAAATGACATGTTTTGTTTCAAAAGTAATCCTCGTAATGATATGCCAAAAAGTGGAATTGGTCTTATTAAACATATTAGTCCATCGAACATGAATTTCTATACTATCGATGTGGAGTGTCGATATGTGCGTCACCTGCTCATTTGGAGGCGTTTCTAGTCGTTTCTATGGTGACGTTCACTATGAGTGAATATTGTATCTATTTAAATACTGATAAACTTTCTCTCGTCATCGTTTGCTTACTTCTCACAGCCGACAAAAGCTTTTCTAATTATCTTTACAGCCAGAATCAATAGGGGAATCATTCAATTCTCTAAATCATTCTATCCAATATACCTATCTTTTCAGTCTAAAGAATAGATAAGCCTGTATTAAATTTTATCATCTCTGAATCATTTACAATTTCATTTTAGAGAAGAGTGAGAATAAGGAGAAGAATAGACATAAAGATGACTTGTTTTTATTGTATTTAAGAGTAGAAAGTAAAATTATATAGGCGGTAGTAATGTAATTCTTTTTCTTTTTATTTTTAATATTTTAATCGCATCATTCTTCTCCTTTTCTGCATGCTTTTTTATATCCTAAGTACACGATTTCTTTATAACATAGTCATTTTTAGTACAACTAAATGTATATTTTAAACGATAAACAGAGAAAAAAATGCATATTATACCTTGCCAGGTATTTTCTCTCTGTGTGTTTGTATGTGTGTCTGCGTGTACGTTTCTTTATATATGTATATTATATAGCTTATTTTCTAGACTAAAATTCTTCTATCCAGGTAACTGAATCGCTAACGATTCTATTACGACATAATATATAAAATGTATAGAAGAAAACATAATTCTCTTTCTTTTCTCTTCCTTTATAGTAACAATAAAAACAATTTCAACTTCTTGATCTCTATCCTTAAAAGTTTATCAATTGACCTATGTATTATTATTTATTAAGGATAATACCGTGTCCTCTTTTCTTTTCTCTTCTCTCCTTTTCTCCTCTTCTCTTCTATATCATTCGTTCCTTTAATCGCAAACAGGGTTTTTTATACTATATAAATAATTGGAAATAGGAAAAAAAATCGTATACATAATGTATAGGTCTTGCATAGAACTTGTTGACTTTGTTTATGGACATTGTATCTTCATATGAAAAACATAATCTACCGTTTTTGCTAATAATTGGAAATGAAAGATAATAAACTCTTCCTTAAGGAACGATAATATTTTACTGTTTGCTATTAAAAGGTAAACTTTACACTTTCCATTTCAATTTTAGAGTTTTCCTTTTTATTTCTTTACAATTATTGAATTATTTAAATAAATTTATAAGTAATTCAGTTAGAGTTTCTATTATACAAGCAATATTATTGTTTTGAAAAACTAGAGAAGATAGACAAAAGAAGAGACAGGGAGAGAGAGAGAAGAGAACTTGTGTGTGTGTGTGTGTGTGTGTGTGTGTGTGAGTGTATATGTGCATGTATATATACTTTATATATATATATATATATATATATATATATATATGTATACGTTGCGTGTGACTGAATATGAATGCAAGGAAAAAGAACAACGACTACATTTACTTTCCTATCACAATTTTTCTAGTTTAATACATTAAGGAACATAAATTCATATATGGAATATGTTACTCATAACGTATGTTTGTTGTATAAATAATTTATAAGATAAGATGAGGCAGAGATGGAGATAGAAAAGTAAAGACAACGAAAAAGGGAATTTAATATTGTCTATTTATCGACAAACTTCACCATCGTCATTGTCTTTGTCGTTATCGTCGTTCGTCGTTGTTATTACTGTCGTTGACATTCTTGTCATTATATTATTATTTAGTATTTTATTTCTGTAACTAACCTACTCGATTAGATCCAAATAGAGATATTTGTTTACACCTTATAAGTTCTGTTTAGTTTTTTATGTCATAACAAATAGTTTATTACATTTGTTAAAAACTCTTGAATGATTTTGAATACATCATAGTCTAATTGTTACTTAGTTTTCTTTGATTATGTTTACACTCGTTTACTCTTTCGAATGTCACTTTAATACATCTTTTAATTACGTAAATATTTGAGAAACGAGTAAAGGATAAAGGATAGAAAGTAAATTTTCCTCTTCTTGTTCTTTCTCTCTCTAATTAGCTAAGGCTATTAAAAAAATTAAAACAAAAGGGAAAGAAAAAAGACGTATTTAAGTGTAAAGTTATATAATTTATGTAGACAGTTAAGCCGACTTCTTTGTTGATAAATAAATCAATAATTTTTGTAGGTAAATAGCAGTGTACATCATAAAAATTGTAGGCTTTAGGCTATCTAAACGAGTTTATTATGCAACTTGTGTGATGCTTTCTTTCTAATGTAAAACAGAAGTGTGAAAAGAAACATTACAATTATTTATTTTAACTTGGACAGTTAAAGGGTAAAGGAAACTTTAATAAGTGTACACCTTTCATTTAGCAAAGAAACAAGGTGAAAAGCTCATAGCTCAAAGCTTTCTTTCTAATGAGAGAATACACTACAAGTCAACAATCAGTTTTTATTTTATCGATTTCCAACAAAACAATATTGTATTAATAACTAAGTTTATATCCGACTTAAACTGCCATCTATTGGTAGGATAATTCTTGACTTTACATCTTCAATCTCTCTCGCTCCGCTCAGCCCCCCTCTCTCTCTCTATTTTTTTTTTAGTAGGCAGACATATGGAAAACATAAAGATAATCCTCCAGACGAAAGCGTTCAGATTAAAAGGATTATCCCTATCGCAAAACTATAAGCCCATAAATTCCCTGTTGATTTCGAAGGCCTAGAATTTTAAATAAAATTTGCATAATATTCACGCAACGCTAACTTTTTACCAGTCAAGTAAAAGTTGTCAACGCTGAATAGAAAATCTCTAGTGTATATAAACATCCGTGTCAACTGCTTCTAACTTTTATCCCTCCCACTTCTTCATACTACCGTCCCGCAAGCACCTTCTTTTTCTTACTCTTTCTATCTGAACGTTTTGTTTTTCTACCGCTACCAATCTTATATGAATCTTCAATGAAAACTTATATCTAAGCAACGACACAATCAAAGAACACAATTGAAGAGTGAGTAGAAATGAGAGAGAGAGAGAGAGAGAGACAAAAAAAATAAAAATCTTGTTGACGTTTGATGTTTAATAAAAATAAAAAAAAATTCACAGTGCTTTGACAACGGCATGAACTGAATTTTATGTTTACGGATTTATATTATGATTATTAAAATTCATTTTTAAAAAATGGCTTCACAAGAAACTGCTCGATTAAGAAATTTAAGATTACGGGTCGACAGTGAAGATAAAGAGTTTGGCGGTAAGAGAGTAGTTTTTATATAATATATTGTGTTTATAGGATTATGCATATATCATTAAAATTTAAAAAAAATCAATTTATGTTTCTTTCTATCTTTATCTCTCTCTCTCCCTCTCTCTTCCATTCCCTTTTTTCTCTTTAAAGTTTAGCAAATAAATAGTATTAGCCCTCTAAAAAAGGAAGAGAGACAAGAAATGTTGTATGTTTATATAAGAAATTATCATGAATTTTCTTCTTGTGTTCGTATAGTTGGATATTTAGAGGAAACTAACAAAACGGAATAGAGAAAGATAGAAGAGAAATCTATCTCTACAATTTCTCGTTTAGTTCTATATAAAGTATATTTCAATTTATATGTATAGTATAATAAATATGGTACAAATTGAATATACTGTATATTTTTAGTTAGTAACATACGGTATTAATAATTTTAGAAAAGTAACTATTTATGGCAGATGTCAGCACTGTCTCTCTTTCTTAATGATTATTAGCTAAATGAATAATTTCTTTTACATATATAATTTTAGATTGCGCAATATCTGGTTTGTTAAATGTCTAATTACAAAAAATAAACGTAATTTATCTGTACATTTTATCATTTGAGTGTTTTTTTTTTAATTTATCACGTAATCTTTTATTTAAACAAGCTAAATTACTTTAGTACTTGATTTATTAATATATATGTATATAAATTATATATTAGTATATATGTATTGATAAAGTTTTATGCTTTATAGCAGTTGCACGTTTATATCACTATGTATGTATGTATATTTGTGTGTGTGTGTGTGTGTGTGTGTGAGAGACAGAGACTGAGACAGACAGTCACAGATAAGGTACTGAAACGAAGAGTTATAAATTACTACTGAGTATGATAAATAATTTGTTTTCAAACTATGCGTACTTATCTTCATCTTTTTTATTCATTTAGGTTTAAAGTCTTTAAAAGTTAGAGGAAAAGATTTAGATATTCTTTCCGAGGATCACTATGGAATTGTTGAATTGGAAGTTTTGGATTTATCACCAGACAGGCAATCTTGTATTTATTATCGTCTACCAGAAATTTCATCCTCAATAGGAAAACTGATCAATCTGAAGATTCTTTTAATAGATACAAATGAATTGAGGTGGATATCAGATAACTAAAATTAAGACATAATTTGACGATAATGTTATGAGAGGGGGGATGATAGATTTATGTAAGAGAAGAAGCATTTCCCCATTACTTAAATATCTCACAAGCATAAAGCATTATTTCTAAAAATAAGAGAAGAGAAAGACAAACGACCCATTCTAGTTGTAGCAGAACGTTAATTTAATTAATCTATTTAAAAAAGATCTTGTCCAAAGAATTAATTAGAAGCCTTTTTTGTTTGTGTAAATGAAACACTAGCCTCCTTGAATATCGTTTTTTCACTAATTTTTTACCTTATCTAATCAATTTTTATAATATTCTTGTTTAACATATTTCAATATATCTCTACTACTTTTCAAGCGCTATCATCTTTTCTCTCTAATTTATTCTATCCATCAATCTGTATATTGTTACATAGATAATTAAGTTTTTACTAATTATTTGCACCAAGTACAAAACTTGGCCCAGTATATATTACATATACAGTATACGGGGAATATAATGTATATATTTATATTTCAATTCTATTTTATAGAAAGTTCAAGTAATCTAAATAAAAAGGTGAAAGAGATAAATGCAGATATTTATTGAAAAAATATTCAATATTTAAACATATGTTGAGCGATAAAAAGATGGTAGAATATCATGAAAAATTATTGATATTACTGTAAGATAAAGAATTATGGAATATATTTTAATAAGTATGCAACTGCTAGATATTTCTTATTTCCGTTGTCGTACCTTTCCATCCTTCTCTTTCTATTTTAGCTTTTCTCTCTTTTTTTCAATCATTTTCTCTCTCTCTCTCTCTCTCTCTCTCTCTTTTTCTGTATAATCAATTCTATTTGAACAAACGAAAAGCTTAGCGGAAGCTAGTTATTAACAAAGAAAACTAACTTAAAAATTCTAATCAATAATTGGTTGCTATATTTAGAGTGTAAAGTTCTTATTTATTATTCTTTTATACTTAAATAAGTATATAAGAATTATTAGAATATCAGTGATAGAAATATTAAAAATTGCTCTTGTGTAATAGAGAATAAAAGAATTTTCTCCCCTGTTTTCGTTTGCATCTTCATCCTATATTTTCCTGTCTAGTAGGCCGCTTTTCTATTTATTATTTAAAGGTATGAGTAAAAGACGAATTTAAGATATGAAAAATTATATAGAGGAATGCAAACAAAATAAACTTTCTCTCTCCCCCTGCCCCCCCCCCCTTCTCTCTGCATAAATCCCTAAATACTTTAACTACATTGTTATCTAATATTCACTACCTCCAGCGAAATCCCCGAAGAGATAGGCCTATTAAGTAATTTGGAAAAACTATCAATCAGTAACAACCACTTAAAAAAGTTACCGGAAGGACTAGGCAATCTATCGAGACTAAAATCACTACATGCCTGTAATAATTATATAGATGTCTTTCTGAATTCTCTGTGCAATCTAAGAGATTTAGAATTCCTAGATCTATGCAACAATCGCATAGCTGATCTTCCTGAAGGAATCTCTCGCATGCGTAGCCTGCAAAATCTCTTATTACACGTTAATATTCTGCGCCACCTACCGGACTCTATATGCGACCTCATTAATTTAGAAGATTTATGGGTCGGTAATAATCGTCTAAGACGTTTACCAAGGCATTTTGCGAGACTGAAGAAATTACAATGGGGTAATGTTCACACATTCTCCGTTTGCGTTGATGATAATCCCCTTGAACATCCACCAATTGAAGTGTGTAAGAAAGGAATTGAGGCTATAGAAAAGTATTTTGTGGGTAAGGAATATTATTTTTTTATAACAAGATGTTACATTTTAATATATATATATATAGATATATACAGTATATATGTATATATTCATACTTCTGTATATGAGAATACTTATAGTAAAAACTGACATACAAGTGATTAAGAAGATTTTAAATGTATAGTACACTACGACAGCATAAAGTAAGCTTGTAAAAAAAACTAAAACGCACTCAAAATCTTATAAAGTAAACGGAGAAGAGTTTGGCTGATGAAACCTATTTTTTAAATTGAATTAGTCTATAAATTTAGCTTTAAAGTAGTATAAATATTTAATAAGCTTTGGGAGATTCCTTTAAGTAAATTTTATATGTTCGTACTTGTACTTTTCAGGAACTGAACCTCAGATTGCTCGTCATTATACCTCCAGACATATTGAAAAATGAAAAGGGAAGATTGAATTGAAAGAATGATAAAGAAAAAAGTGAATATGAGTAGAAAAGTATTTAGGACTGTTTGCAGTATTTCTATCTATGATATGCATTTTATAATACATATTAGTATATTATATATAGTATATAAACATAATCATGGTGTCTAAATAATTGATACTTATAAAGAGGACATAGAAGGTGTTAATTGATCATTTAAAATCATATATCTCTTATATAAATGTTATATTTTCATTTCTTCCTTTCTCTCTTTCTCTCTCTCTCTCTCTATATATATATATATATATATATATATATATATATATATACACATATATATTGTATACATGTACAAACTCGGGACTTGATTTCATCTTTTTTCTCACACTTCTCCTAATTCCTTCTTCTCATCTAACAGCAAAAGCTCTTTTCATAATTATATGCATGTTAAATATCTAAAAGTCGGTGTTTTCTTTTTCCTCTTTTTTCACGACCTAATCTTGTGAGTCTTTGGTTTTTTTTTACATATTTATCTTGTGTTTTGCTTTTCAAAAGGAAAAAAAAGCATCTGGCGTTTTTTCCTCTCTTCCATTGGTCACCAGTATCAATTACATTAAAGTGACGTATTGGTCACGTAACTAATCCATTACTGGTACTAAACGCCTAATTGGATGGAAAAATTCACTGGAAATATTCACTGTTTTATTACGCCACCTATAATTTTATTTATAATAGATTATGTGTGTAATCTTTACTGTGATAGACACCTCATCTTACTGCTCTATTTCTAAGAGAGAAGGAAAATCTTTCTTCCCTATTTCCTCTCACATTTCTCTCCTCTATTTAGTTCAAAAAAATTGGCCAATATAGAATTACAATTATGAAAGTGAATTAATTAAATCCGTTAAACAATTAATGATGCACTTAATTCATACAAGCAGTTGTGCAAATTAACTATGGTAATTACCTTTATGTGGGGAACTAGAGTAATAGTATGGGATGGCTTATTTCCGGTTCCAAGAGAAAGGTAAATGAATATTAGGTTGTTGAAATTCCAAAGAGGCGATCTTTTTTTCTTTTTCCTAAGTCTAATATAACAAAGACATTTGTTGTTTTTTAATTTATTCTTATCTGTTTATATTATGATAAATCTCTTTGTCGTCTTATCGAATAAAAATTTTGTCTTCGTAGAATAAGACGAAAAAGATGAAACACAGCTGGTGATATAGGCTCTACATCAAGTACATTATTGGGTCATTGACCCAGTTTTATCACACAATTCAGCATTATGGTGCTGCATTTGATGAGAATCCAGATTATTTGTATGTCTTCCATGTAATTATTGAATAGATCAAAAATAGAAACAATTAGTAGAGTAATTCTTCAGTTAAAATGAAAACTATTGTCTTTCTGTTTTTTTTTGTTTTTTATTCCAGAGGCAATCGAGTTTTCGTTGATTAGAGACGCCTTTTGCAGTCCAAAGGAAGAAATGCGCCGCATTTAGCATAAAAAAATATCCTAATTGAAAAAATAACACAAATTTGATAGGGGTTAAAAGAATTTGTGAATAACTATTGTATACATATAATGTACAGGAAGGAGGATATTGTAAAAATCGATCTAAATATTAAACCATACGCTGATGTTGATAGATGTTTTCCACCGTGATGTAGCACCCAAGAGTTTTTGATCCCTCTTTGAACTGAGTTGACGTTGAATAACTCTTTCAATTAATACGAAAAAATTTATCTGCCTAAGATCAAAAGAATGAAGAGTGAACTTTTAATATTTCTCCTTCTTTCCTGTTTTTCTAGAAGGATTTCTTTCAGCTACTCTTCCCCCTTCACCTATTTGGTGAAAGCAACCTATCAACAATCCTGTACGCAAGACTGTGTTCAATTACATATATATCTGATAGAAATCTTGTTTTAAAAAGGAAAGTAAACAAAATAACATAAAAATAATACAGGAAACTGATAAACAAACGGATAAAATACACGAAAATCGTGACGAAAAAGAGAATGATTTACTCACATACATGGCGTTAAACGATTTTCCCTCTTTGATGTTTCGTAGCGAACGAAAATCATTGGATCGACCGCAAGTCTGCTGGAAGGAGATCGATGCAAACACTATACTATAGTTTGTCTCCTTCAAACTCTCATTAGATCGAGCTGGGCATAATTTTTTTGACAAAACCTGGTAAACTTACTACTTCCTAATTCATTCTTCTTGTCTTTATTTTTTCCTATGGTTTAAGCCGTACTTTTTGCGATTTCCTTTGAGAGATGAAGAGGAAAAGTTTGTCAGTTGTAAAACAAAAGATAGAAAGAAAGCTATTGTAAAAATCCGATCGTTATTGTGATGATTACTTATGATAATCAAAAGACAATTTTTGCCTTATCTCGACTTAGAGTAATGGTCCAAATAGAGATATTAAGAAAGGAAATCTTCTTTTCTACCGTTCTTCTTACTCCGTTTACTGACCCTTCATCTCCCTGCCACACTTCCTCCACCGACTATCCATCAATTTTCCTTTTACTCATCTTCTCTTTTCCTCTGATATTCGTTATTTCATCCAACGTTCCTATCTTTACCTTGGCTTTTTTTCCTTTCTATAAATAGCTCTCTATTTATAGAGCTTTATTTCCTTTAAAACATAATATTCGTGCAACCATGAGTAGTAGTACTTATGATGGGTAAAGGGAAAAGATATATTATTTCAAAGTTTTACATTTAAGTGAAAGTATCTAATTGTAAAAACATTAACAAGACTTATATGGTTTGGAAAAAATGTCGATTAAGGGAATATTTTGATTATTAGTTAATAAAAAAAGGTGGTTTTATATGACAGCTAAAGGGCATAAGTTTAAGAGACTGAGAGACACTTCCTTGAAGCAGCAAATCAATAGCAGGAAATTTTATATAAATGATAAATTCATTATAATCTTTCTCTTTTAAAATAGTCGATTAAGTAGTAAAATGGAATAAAAAATGATATTTTATCCTTTCTTCTTTAAGCTTTTATACTCTTTCATCTCATTTTTCCATTTAACTTTGGACGCTTTTCTTTTCTTGTTTTTTCTTTATTTTTCTATCATATACACTATCTTTATCATTCATTCTCTGCTCTTTTTCTCCCTAGCCATCTACTTGACTCTATCTGTGTGTGTATGTTGTTTGCCTGTTTGTATTAATTTTTTGAGTCCTTTATTTCTTCGTCAATCTACATATTTTTACTTTTCTTTATATAAAATACCACTATTTTTCTTTTCTCCCTCATCTTCCTCTTGTCCTCATTTTAGAAAAGAATAACGAAAAATTATTGGCTGACTTAAGGAGTTGAGATAAAACGAAACGGTCCCTTGGCGGTTGTCTTATTATTTCTATTACTCATTTATCTTCCAATTAGCCGTGCTGAAACTAAAATGAACAATGTCCATTGACAATTGGATGCGGGACATAGGTTCTAAATCTAATCCTTTTCATCTTTTCATCCTAGTCTATTTTTCTCTCTGTTTAGGCATTAAGAGATTAACGAATCTGAAGCGTAGGATTACACTATTAGCTATTTTGTAGTTTTGTCATAAAAAGTTTGTAAGGAGTTTCAATAACTTACTTTTATTGTAAGGATGGTAGGAAAGCTTCCGGTTCCCAATTATCTAGCTACTCAAAATGAGAAAACCCGAGGATTAATAGAATGTAAATATCTCGCCGATAAACCGCCAGATGCGCCATGAAAACCTTTCCTTCTTTATACAAAGCAGAGGAGGAGAGAAGGAAAAGGAAAGAGAACCGTATTGTTTTGACGTAGGCAAAAAGCAAACAAACCGCAAACCGGAAAGAAAACTTGCTTCCTAATTTTCCACCCCCTCCTGAGGGAGCGTATGGAAATTTTTTATAAGCTTTTGCGCTGTTACTATGGGAGTTTAGTACACCCTCCTTTATAATTACGTTTTGTCGGCAGGTGTCACCACTGTCGAAAAGTCATGTGATCAGTATTGTAAAATTTTCTAACAGTTCAGAGTACGAGCGCGCTTTGTACACGAGAGTTCATTGACAGGATCTTATTATATTCAGTTTATTCTCTTTAAAAGGAAAATTCACTTCAATTCTCATCAAAGAAGGTTTCTAATTAGGATGTAAAAGGGCATTATACACGGATAAATTAGTAAATAAGTATAAAATAACAATAATGAAGGCGTTGGGGCAGCATGTTATCGTTTTTATGCACCTATCCGTTTTCGCTGGTAAGCATACATTTTTATTCTCTGTGTATTTGATACATTTATATGTATATGTGTAATTTGTTAAGAAGCAGTTAAAAACAAACTGACCGATTAAAAACCGAGACAAAATATCCCTTATAACTTTTTAAACTTAGTATTAATATATACTGCATATATATAAATATATCTTTTTTTTACTGTTGTTCTTAATATTCATTGTGTTCTATATTTTCTTTATTTTTTTTATGTTTATATTTTTAATTTCTATGTGTTTGAACATAATTTTTCAAAATTAACTTGAACGATAAGATTACTAAAACTTCTCACAAGAATGGTTTATAACCGTTATTTTATTTTTTTTTTAAACTGAACGAACAAACAAAACAAAACAAACAACAATGGACAGAGTGAGACTAAAACTATTGTGTAGAATACCCTTTCCAATATAGAAAGGAGAGTTTTTATAGTTTGTTTTTAAAAAAAATTGTTTCTATAGCAACTAAAAAAAACTTGGTCGCAGCTGGCGAAAGTCTAAGTGACTTAGGGAAAAAAAATATAAGAAAGAGTTTTAAGCTTTCTAGAATAAAGATAAAAATTTCCTTATCATTCATGTTCCTTGTATATTTACATATATATAGATATATACTAGTAAATCTATAGATATATACATTTACTACATGTTTTTGATATGAAAATAGTTAATACTATATTTAAACGATTAAACATTAGATGATATAAATATATATCATTCATAATTATTTCGGTATTGATATTTCCATTAAATAATTCAATAGATTCTATATAATCGCTCGCCTTTGTAATAAATCAGTAATACTCGATATAATTTTCTTATTTTGTTCAAACCTATGATTAATTAGTCATACAGGTTGTAAAACGCACCGAAAATCCTGCTGTTGAATAGTTAGGCCTATAAATAAGATATGTCATTTGAACAATTATTCTGATAATTTAGCAAAGCGTTTTACCATTATAAAAGTGTATTTTTGTACAAATATATCTTTATATAAATATATCAATTTCCTAGGTTTCATTCTTAAAATATCAAGTGGTAAAGAGATAAATGAAAATTTGTCTTAAATTGATGGAATAATCAGAGTTAGTAACGGGACTTAAAGGAATAAAAATAGCTATGTATATAGATAGAGAGTGCTAAAAAGAGAAATAAAAAGCGAGGTGTTTTCTATTCACCTTAACCGTCTATTTTAAACCGTAAATCATTTTATCTTGTTTATCATTTTCCGTAATGATTGCTTTATGCACAGTTATTGGTCCATAATGTTTTAAGAGCTATAAATCAAACTCGAGAATGCAGAACGATGTTATTCAACAATATTTAGATGTTTCCGGTGAATGAATAATTTTTGTTTACGCCTCTTTAAACGTTTACAAAGACAATGTTGATTGCGTTTGTATATTGTATAAAAAGAGCTGAAATTTCTCACTTGGTTAAATTCGATGATGTATATTTACAAGT
Source organism: Dimorphilus gyrociliatus (assembly GCA_904063045.1). Taxonomy (NCBI): domain Eukaryota; kingdom Metazoa; phylum Annelida; class Polychaeta; family Dinophilidae; genus Dimorphilus; species Dimorphilus gyrociliatus. The sequence continues at coordinate 552,810 of CAJFCJ010000025.1, read as the reverse complement.
TGAACATCCGGTTTTATTTTATAAATAAATGTAAACTATAGACATACAATACATATATATATATATACCAATATATATAAGGATGCTAAACTATAGGGAATAGAGAGAAAATATGAATAATTATGATTGACATTCTTAAATAGCTATTGGTTTATTTCTTCTTTATTTCTTTAACGTTCCCCAACTCTCTTTTTAATAAATAAACGCTTGGTAGTGTTAAGTAAGAGGTCTTATTCGTTGGGATTATTTAATATCGAATAAAAAAACTCTACTTAATAGTAAAGTAAAGAGAATGAACAACAATAAATACAATATTTTACTACGTTTGTCGCCTATTGGAAAGGAGAAGGGAGGGGATTTGTTTGTTTTCTACTTCAATATCACAATCGATGAATTTTTTTATCTTATTAATAAAAAGTATCGAAAGAGTGAATAAATAAATGTGATATAATAACATAGATAGAGTTGAATGACTTTCTTTCGCTCGCTCTCCGCTGTTGATGGATTAAGATTGGCCAATCAACAATAATAATCAATTATCTAATGTGATTACTAGATTAACCATGTAAAGATGTAAAATCTACAAAGCTAGTTTTCTTTCATTTTAAAGCTGTCGTGGGTAAGAAAACCAAATTCATTCATATTAATACTGCTGTTCATGTTCATCTTATTCTTTATATTGTTTTAATTTCTTTATGATTTTAATAAGCTATGTTTAAATATATATGTATAGCAGATATAATATTATAGATACAGACATAAGAGAAGAAAGCCAAATTATAATCTCTGTATAAGCCTAAGATTAAAGACCAGATAGTAAGAGGTATAGAGAATAGTTTTAATGTTAGGTTTATAGTACACGCAATATATATATATATATATATATTTATACTCTATATAGATCTTTTCGAGAAGGATTCCCAATTGTGTTGAATGTTTTGATAGCTTTTGGACATTTTTATTTGTAAATATATCTTGAGGTATTGTATTAGAATTTTGTATAAAAAATGATATGTTATAATGAGAACTGTGGGAAAAAAATGTAGGCTCTAGCAGCTGCAATATGTCATGATAGCTTGTTATTTTATTATACTGTGTAATTTTATGTTAAAGTGGAAAAAGTCTTGTTTATGTAAACAAAGTTGTTTACGGTGAAAGGAGTAGACAGTAAGAAGTTTTTAAAAGGTTACGTATGGAGGCAGTAGAGATTTATTTTACTATTATTTTTATGCGTGAAATAAGAGAATATCCCCGGGAATACAAGTAGTAGAAAAGGGTGCAAATAGTTAAAAAGAAACTATTCTTGTCTAAGGTGAACACTTTCTTTCTATTCTAATTCAAAAGAAATTTCTCAACCGCAAATCATGTAAAGGTCGTTTTGATTATAAAGTTTTTCACTCCGATTGGTCTTATATATATATATATATATATATATCAATAGAGTAAAAACGCATAGGCTACTGCTAATATAATCTCTGTAGAAGATTTATCGTCCTTTTTTCGCCTACTTTCCACGTCTGCTATTTATTTGTAAACAAAAAGAGAAAGAAAGCTATAAGGATATAATCGCAATACTAATTTTCTTTCTAGTTTATTCTGGCTATTTTCCCATTTATAACGTCAGCACGCCATTTTCAAATGCAAACAAAGGATTTTTAGACAGAACTTTCTACTGCAATATAAAAAAAAAATCGTGCGAAAAGAGACAGAAGTTCTGCTTCATCGCTCAGTTGCGCTCGAAGACGAATTCAGTTGATCGGAAACACGTGTCGAAATTCGCACTTTCCGCCAAACTGCAAATTTTTTTGCAGTCATTGCTGCCGGGCAATACGTCAAAAATAATAATTGTCGTAATATTTTCTAGACTACTCGACGGATTCATCACACTTTTTTGATATTGATAGAACATTATATTCGTTGCTAATACGATTTCCTTTCTCTGCCTTTTTTTTTAAATTTATTTCCATCATAGTGTTGAAAGAAATATTTTATAATAATCTTCTTTTACTTTTTCTTAACATGACTGGTAAATTTGCACATTTTACTTCCTAGCTGCCAATTTATAAAAGGAAAAAAACCAGTCTAATTGGTATAATTTCAAAAATGAAAAAAATTAATAGGAAAAGAGAATGAATGATTGATAAAAGAAATATTATTCATTTTTAATAATTTCTCTGAAAAAGATAAAAGAATAAACAGACTTAATATAGTTTTTAAAGTTTATAGTATGAATGCGTAATGTAGAATTTTAACGACTTATATATATTGAATATTCATATAAGCTTTATCCTATTAGAGAGAAAAGATTTATTATATTTTCTTTAATTTTTAAATAATAAAAGAGAGAATTATCAGTTTCTACTAACTACTAAGTTGCTAAGGATTCTTATTATAATTCTAATGAATTTGGTATTAATATTATATGATATTTACACAGAAAAAAAGTAGAGGGTAAGTAAAGGCCTATAATCGCGCACTTAAACGGTCCGTTGATTATATCGATAAACGCACGACTCCTAAAAGCGGCGGCAGTTCTAAACAAACGCTGTTTGCGGCCGCCATTGATTTTTGCTATATATATATATATATATATGTATGTGTGTGCATATATATATATATATATATATATGTATGTGTATATATATATTTATATATTAATCTCAATATGTTTTGACTCGCTTATCCCATGGAAGATTATTACGTTTATTATTTTTTCTATATATCCATATTTTTTACTTTTACATATTCTTTTGTAGTTATCCTAAGAAATTATTCATAAACCTTCTACCTATTTTTCTGTCTCTCTCCCTCTCTCTTTCTCTCTGCCTCTCTTTCAGTCACTTCTCTGGAAAATGTACAAAACGCTTCCATTAGTATTATTAGTAAAAATTTGTCTATATACCGCTCACTAATCGCCCGGCTTTTACAGTAGGTCACGTGATACTACCTTCTCCTATTCTCGTTTTGCTCATGTATTAATCTATAGTTAATGCGTTCTGTGTTTGTAAAAGCTTTTTAATTCTGAAAAGGTGGTTTTGTATAACTCGTTTTTAGTTATTACATAATCATTAATTATTGAAAACGAGGGCGTAGAAGACTATATTCGATGTTTAGGAAACTCTTTATTAGTTTGAATAACAAATGAAAGAAAAGTAATGCCATTTTGTAAGACATTTCCAGTCATATTGAATAATAGTTGAACTAAAAATATCAAAAGTTTAATTGCCTTATTGCTTAATCTTATTTAAATATGAAGGTTAACATTATTTGAGATTAACTTTCCTAGTCAAATAATTTTACAATCAAGTATTGGAGACAAAATGTCAAAAGTATATAATAGGACTAGAATAACAAGTATTTAGTTAGGTTTATATTGTGTATTTACAGTTTATAGTCCATTTTAGGTGAAAAAGATTGTAAAATTGGTAAAAAATAACTTTGATGAAAAAGGAAAGAGAATATAATTCATGTTTAGAATAATTGTTAGTTAAATAAAATAGCTAATAACTTAATATAACAAGATTTGCTTTTTCTCTTTTCTACTTTATTATTTGTTCAAATAGAAAATTTAGTATTAGGAAGCAGAAGGAAATGGTATATCTGAATAGATTAATAAACTAGTTAATTTAATTGTTTATCATCAGTTTATCAAAATAATTAGCGAATGTTAAGTCTTTTTATATTATTCTTTGATTTCTTGCTCGTTCTAAATGATAATCATATTAAGATTGTATATTGCCGTAATATTATATCAGCTCTTAAGAGTAATCTTAAGATATTTTTTTCTTGCTATACGAAATTAATGAAATGTATTTCTTTGTTGTATAATTTATAGTAATAGTGGTTGTTATTAATGCAAAGTTTTAAGTCTATAGATTCTCCTTGTTAATTTGACCCTTGGAAATGAACATATAATAAATATTATATTAATTTTAAGTGTATGCAATTAATAAGCCATTTTAGATTCTTACATTGCTATATATTAGCAAAAGCTATTACGTAACTCCCTAAACTAGAAGTTTTTCTATCATCATCAATTCTTAATAATTGATAACGGATGATATACCATTCACTCTCGTTCCTTACTCTTAATGAACTTATTGTTTATAACATTAACATTCACTAATCAATAAGCACATTTATTTCTTTTACTCATTATTTACACTCGCAAAATGTTATTTTAAATTTTGCTCCGTCAAGCAAATATCTATAATTACTAAAAATAAGCATATATGAATTCTCACACACATGTACATACATATACTTATATATTTATGTATAAATGTTCATGCTTCCATATCAACATGCAGACTCACAGGCTCACATACGTACGTACTGTACAGTTGTTGCCTTATCACATACGCCAATAATCGACTACTAGGCCAGATTGGAAGGGAATATTTGCTTTCGTGTTTATTAAGTATATCATTAGATGAGATCTTTCTTACTCGTTAACACTGTGTATTACCTAGAAAAAATAAATGAAGGTACATCATTAATGTTAATAGTTTTATGAAAAATTACATTTAATTTGCTTAAAATATGATTAAGGACTTAATGAGACATTGTAACGTTATACTGATAATTCTCTTAATTAGATTGGTAGAAGAAAGAAAAGAAAATATGAGTAGAAAAAGATAGTTGGCAAATTAGAGCTGATATATTTAAAATTAAAATCATATTTTAATTAACTTATTAATTTTATACAGGTATTATTTCTTTTGAAACAGAATCATTAAAAAAATATATAATTTATACATAGATATACAGTATATGTATATATATTGAAAATTGTGTAGGTGATTCTACAACCGAGCTGTTCCACATGTTTTTCAAGTTGGCTATTTGCCTTTAACCGAACATATGTAGTAGAGAACTTTAGAATCATCATTTCCATAATAATAATAAATATATTTAATTGGTTTTTAAGCATTGATTTTAACCAATATTCAATACATACCTAAATATCTATTATTTATATTGTTAGTCTTATTATTAAAAACATTCGTTTAACTTTAAATTTTCAATTTCTCCTTGAGTACATTGATTGTGAAACAATTGCTTTTTTCACAACTTAGTCAGACCCTTTCTGACATTCATTCATTATATCAATGTGTTCTTTTACAGCATTTTATAGCTCTCTTGTGTGGAATCTGCATAATTTACTAGATCGAATATAAATAGCTGACTTTCTATTCTTCCTTCCTTTGAAATTGCGTTGTTCAAAATATTTTAGTGTTTTTTATAAACACATTTAATTATTCATATAAAAGTACTATAATAGTTTTATTAAACAAATAACAAGCTTATAATGAATATTTATATCTTGCATTAATTACTTTTCGTTTAGGTATAGCTTTATAAATGTTCTGTATTAAGTGTAAATCATAGTGTTTCTACATTAGAAGTTATTTCTCTTAATAAGTTTATATAAGACATAATATTAGTATGTGTAGATTTAGTATATACATATAAATACACATATACAAAGTACGTGACAAATTAACTTGAAGTTTATTCATTCCTATCATTGTTCTATTTGAATAATACTAAAATTTCATTTATTTAACTAGCACGCTCTATCATTCTTCTGTCCATTAAAATCTGAAAACTTTGGAGATAATCCATTAGTATTATAGAAAAAATATAGCAATAACAATTGGCTAAAACCATTTTTTAGCTATATCACGTGACTGGGCGTCTCTTTTCACGAATGTTTTTTTGTATAGTATGGTCTTGCCTCTTAGTATGATTTTCATTCGATTTCCTTCTTTGCCTTTTCTGATACGGTTTGTTCTAATCAGAACGCAAAAAACCTTCTCTAATCGATTTTCGCCGCTCCAAAAATTCGGCGCACGACGGCGAACGCGATTAGCGACGCCGGAAACTACGTAATAAAGACGCTCGATATTAAGAAAGCGTTTTTCTACAGTTACTTTATACCATTGTTCTATTTCTGACGTTGTCTGATCGCCCTATTTTTCTAACTGTTTTTTTTTTCTTTCACCGTTTCTATTTCCCTCTTTCGTTGTTCCTCTGTCTAATTCTTTGATATTCTTCCAATTCTGTGTTAAAAATATCTCAAGTATCATGCAAAACTTACTTTTTTTATCATTTCCCTACAATTTAATTATTCGTTATCGATTTTATACTGTTCTCTTCCACGCTCAAGTAAGATGGAGATATTGGAAAAGAAAGGCAAAAATGAAATTTAATCATTCTATTTTTATCAGTTGTTTGAAATATATAAAGAACAATTTACAATTCATGGAGTTCATTAAAAATTTTCAAGGGAATAAATTAAATATTATGTAGATATACATAATACTGTATATATATATATATATATATCTTTAAGCAGCTTTTCTTCTACTGGTGACTATTATTATATTATATTTACCTGAAGGTATTCAGATAGTTTACATTTTCCCTCATTAGAAATTCTTATTTAACAGATTAACAATTTTCTACAGGAGAGAAAATTACATATACTATATACAGTATATATAAATTTATATATATATATATATGTGTGTAGGAAATATCAGGTATATTATATCAGTACGTACTATACTGTATATATAAAAGTTATATTACTAGTAAAATAGATATATATATAGTATGACAAAGCGCATTTAATTATGTTGTATTTTTAATTATTGTATCGATTTCTTTTGTGATTATGTTTTAATTTACTGTATTTTAGTTTAGACTATTCAGAAAGCTCCTTACATATAGTTAATGTTTGGGAATAATTATCGAATATTTTAAGTTGAATCTAGTTTATTTAGAATTAAGTGTGAGAGAGTGGGATATTTCCTCTGCTCATTTCATATATCATCTTTTCTTCAGGTATAATCTCTTCTTTTTTTTTTTCTTGCTTAGTTTTACCTATCTTATTTTGTTCGCTTTTCCTTTTTAATCTTTACACGATACGAATATGAGGATAATTCCTCTCTTGTACCATATATGACAAAGATGCTTGATCTTCGAAAGCTCTTTCTCTTTTTACTTTATTATAATCTTGTCCTTCTATTGTTAAACGAGAAATTGTCTTTAAAGTCTAAAGGAGAAAAAAGAAATTATATATAAAAGTATGTACGATAGTACATGAGAAAATAGAGCATAAATACCGGTTAGTGAGACAGAAAGAGTTATAATTATACTTAAATACTTAGAAACCGATTATGAAACCCTGTTTAAACCGTTAATAGTAGAATTAAGTGGAAGAGAAAGAGGGTACCAGTAAGAGTTGAATTAAGAGAAAGGATTCTCGTTATTGTTTTCCGTATACGTTACATTTGTAATTGGTGATATATTTATTTCTTTTGATCTATTCACCAACGAACAGAGGCGTGTGCTTACAAAAGCATTGGATCGTTCAAAGTAAAGAAGACCCTTTTTCTGCAATTTCCTATAGCGTAATTTTTTCTATACTGTCGTAAGTCTATGAATAAGAAAATGTAAATTATGAAGGCTCTATTATATAAAAAAAGCTCGTGCATTGTTTTTATCGACTCTTCCTTTCTCATACAGGTCTAATCGATATCGATTGGAAACGTGAGAATTTTCTATAGAAATAAGTAGGCTCTATAAGAAGCCCTTCTTATGTCCGGTTATGAGACGTATATTTTTTTTATCAATGACGTCATAAATCGCATTGGCATTTTAATTATAGTATATACCTGGTGTTTTCACACGGAATAGAGTTGAAATAGAAGCGTTACTCTCTTTCTTTCTCCCTCTCTCTCTTTCTCTCTCTCTCTTTCTCTCTCTCTGCCTATATCGCTTTTCCTTTTCATATTTTTTGACAGACTGATCGTGTAACATAGAGATACACCGTTTCGCTATTATTTTTTATTATAAGTTACAAGTCAACCGAGAAATTTTTTAGTCTATATCAATTTAGGCAATTGGTTGGAAGGAATAGTTAAAAAAGAAAATACAAAAGAAATGAAACAATAACAAAAACAACGATGCAAATATAGTCTTATTTATTATATACCATATATCCATATAGACTATGTATTCTTTCTCCCTTTTGTTATTGTTATTTATCCTACACACATCTAAAGTAAAAAGGAGAAAGGAAATAAAAAAGGTGTACGGTACTATATAAGAAGGAAAAGAGGGCGAGATTGAGTATTTCCTTTGATTTCAAGTCACTTAATCATAGCTTCTTGTAAGGTCAAGTTGGGGAAAGTTGATTATTAAAAGTAAACTTGGCTACTCTTAATTGCCTGAAACCTAATTTGGTTTTCAATTCCATTAATCAATAACAGGCAAAGATATAATTACAACCTCATTGAATGATTTGAAGCAACTACAATATTCAAGAGAGGAGATTGCAAAATTTTATTCAACAATTCGTTTGTGTAAGCACGATTATAGTTGGTGTTTATTAATTTTATTTATGAGTTTTACATATTTTATCCTTTATGAAAATCCATGTATTAGCTTAGACACAATACGTTTTACACTGTTTCTATAAAAGCTATAATTAAGTTAATGTGACAATTAGGGATTGAATAATTTATCTATTTAAAACTTGAAATATTCTATATTTTACGCTCCCTATCACTCTTTCTTTCTATCTGTCTGTCAGTTTCTTTTACTCTCTCTAGCTTTTTCTCTCTATCTACCACCCGTCTTTTTATCTCTCTATCTCTCACTTCCTCAAAACTCCAATAATACAATAAAATCTTTTCCATAAAAGCTAATTTCAGTAGACAGTTTTCATAAGCAATATTTTTCTATATTCGTGACAGTCAAAACTATGACATATATGATCAGACTAATAAGTTTAAATCCTTCTATGCTTCAAACATTGTCTTACGGGTACCGCTAGATTACTACTTTCCTTTAGTTAAAATGATTGAGTTTTAAACCAACTAGACGATTCTGTCAATAATTGAAACCAAATTGATAGATCTTGATTGTTGCTTAAAAGCTTCCTTAATCAGCAGCAGTAATTTAAAATATATATATATATACTGTATATATTCTACTATTTATGGGTATATTTAAAGGAAATCTTCGTATTTTTTTTAAGGTTCTTTTTATTATTATTTCTTATTCGTTTTTCTTTTCTAATCTATCTAAGGATATCCTATACTGTTACGTGTTTGGCATTATTTTGTTTTTTCGAACCATTTACGCTTGTATATATAGTCTGTAAAGGTTTAAAGGGTCAATGAGCTAAATTCTTTTTTTCTCATTGTATATTTGTTTTCTTTTTGTTTTTATTTTGGCTGCAAAAGCAATTTTTACCTTTGTTTTTATGTAAATAATTTATAAAAAATGTATGTATAATAGATTATAATAAACGTAATTCAGATAGAATACGAAACAAACGGCCACGTTACTGTATTTACAACTATTATTATACGTTTTATTACTCTATCTAGAAATAGTATGATACTATGCATTTACGCTTAATTTCTATTGCAAATAAGAAAAATATCTCTAACGGAAGTTAATTTTACACTGGCTCCGTCAATTATTACAGTTTTATATTCGAACGATACGCAATTTTAAGAATAATTATCTGATTTTTAGATGAAAAGAAAGAATTGGTTTGCGGTAGCTTTTTTTCTTCTCCCCCTATTTCCTTTCTATCGCCTCTTCTCTTCTAACATTTTTCGGATTGTAAAGAATAGAATGAAAGGAGAATATTGAAACACAAACAAAAAATATTTAGTAAGAAATAGAAATAAAAAAAGTTTTCCCCTTTTTGGAGTAGGCGATGAATTACGCAATTTATTTACTTAGGGTGTAAAGAAACGATTCGGGATTTACTAGCTATGCATACGTTTATACCACTATTGATTAGTTTGTCCTGTTTGTTTTACCAATCACGTGATGACGATAAACGTACAACACCTGCCATGCCAGTTATATATTCTTAAAAAAAAAATAAGACACTAATTTATTAAACAGTAGTTTACAATATATATATAAAATAACTACGAAATTTCGAAGTATACATCTTTCAAAGTAGATTGTTGTGAGAAATGATTTTGTTCCTATGTTACTAAGGCTTCATACAGACAATATATAAATTAGCCATAGATACTTTATAAAACCAAATACACTGTATATATATATATATAGAAAAATGTTTCCCTTTTTCCCTCCCACAAAACCTACCTTCGGGCTTCCAATAGAAAGCGGATAAAGTTCCTACTTTCATGTAGTTGACATTTAACTTGTGTCATATTAAATGATAATACATTATTAAATTATTTTCCAAATAATGATATTTTTAATTATTGTTTAATAATAATAAGCTTTCAATTAAAAATTCCCTTAAAAAGATCATTTTAGTTAGTTGTTTTTGTTTTATAGTCGTATAGTGCAAGGGTTATTTTATATTTTTTTTTTCATATAATAACGTTTTTCCCGCTCATACTTTGGCAGTTGGCGTAACTCAAAGAGCGTGTGATCTTTTACCGTAGAGGCTCATCCGTTTCGTTCCTTCTACTTAAGCAGCGCCTGATTATCGGTTGCTGGAATTTTGCAGTCGATTCGTTATCGAATGCTAAGATCTGTAAAAATTCCACCATTGTCGCCTTATCTCGAGTGGTACGACTCCGGAAAGCGAATTATTCACTAAGATTATTCACAGGACTGTAAAAACCTTGACTATATTTCGTCACTACTTCCGTTCTTAAAGAGATTTTAGTATGGGTTGTCGAAATTTTGTATCCGCATTTTCCTTAAGTCAGTAGAGACCGAAAAATATGTCAATCTTAAAGATTTATTGACGTCAGGGAAGTTTTTGCTTTTGGGATCTGTCAGAAAATTTTTATTGAATCGAACAAATGGGAAAACAAGGCATAAATTAAGAATTAAATCGGTTGTTGACTTAATCATCTAGTTGCATCAGCAAAAAAAAAGCGAGAAAAAAAGAGAAGCTATTACCGTCATATAGAATATAGAGTTTATGTAAATATGAGTTTGAAATATTCGCTGAATTAGCTTGAATTTATAATACTTCCTAAATGAATAAAGATCTTTTAGCGTTAGACTATTCTAAATCATATAAATAATATATATTGGTGTAAATGGCATACGTACGTTAGTACATTGTATATTTATATAAGGAATAGTTGTACATATACACTGTATAGACATAGATTTTCCTAATTTATTTGTTATAATATTTATAATAAGTAATCAATAAATTATTAACTATTAAAAATATTTATGAATTTATTGTTTTTTAAGAAGAAAGATATTAATAAATATTTATATTAATCAAAAGGACTCGGTTATAGAATTTGTTCAATTGGAAATAATACATTTTGTATAAAAGAATATAAATCAAAATGTATTTCAATAGTTGCTTTATAGAGAAATGTTGAAGAACAGTTTTTATTTTGTTGAATTGATTAACTGAGAGAAAAAGTTAAGATTTACTTAATCGAACGCTCAGATCATCAAATATTTCCTTTGTCAACCTATCTCAAGTCAAAAGTCATTTACAATGATTAATTGGCGACTGTGAAAAAAGAAAAAGAGAGAATGGAAAGGAAAAGATAAAAGATTTCTTTTTACTATTTAGCTATTTATCAGATATTTAGGTTTCTTTTTTTTGAATCAGTAAAATTCCTACTTTAGTAGGTTTGATGTCTTCTAGTCTTATCTTAAGCTGCCTGACTGGAAATTAAGTGCTTTGCACTGGTCAATCGTCGACTGCAGAGTTTTTTGCGGTTGGCTTTTTATTGGTTGGAATTCCCTTATTTGCGTTTTAGCTTAGTGATTGCGTGCAGTTTTTTCTTTTACTTTTTTTCTCTCTCCTTCTCTCTTTCTCACTTTCTTTTGAATCTTTACCATTGACAGGTTTCTGTTCGATTGTTAGTAACTTTACAATACGGGAAAGTAAACTAGCGAACACATTTCTTCCTGTGGCAAAAGTCGTTTAGATTAGATAGTATATACTGGTCAAATAGTTGTAAAACGATATCCCTATTTTGCAATTCTATATTTAACAATAGTATTTCATGTCACGTGATTTTAGATGAATGAGTTTTTAACGATCATAACTATTTTGCTGTTTCGTAAATCATTATCCCCATGTCAATAGAACACCATGGTTTATCATTTCGAGTTATCCTAAAAGAGTCACGTGGTTTTGGCAACTAATTTACAGCTAACTTCTTTTTAAGGACCCAACGGACAACGGAATTGACAAATATCCCATTTATTGTAGCAGTTTAGGGACTTGCTATATCTCTTCTATTTTGCCTTATCTAAACTTACGTGAATCCAGAAAGAAAATTTAGCAGTTAGCACAGGGAAAACTGCATTGCAGTAGTTTAGCGCCTTATAATGTATGTTTTGGCGTTATATTTAGTCACGTGATTGAAGGAAAGAGAAGCGTTTCACTATAATTAAATTTCTCAGTCGACTTAAAGGGGAAACCAACTCAGTTTACCCTAATCTTATGCAGTCACGTGACACCACCAAGAAAAAGCTGCTTAGAAACTACAATTCATAAGCCAAGTATATTTTTTTTCGTCTATTGGCTTTAACAAGTGAAGGAATTGTAAGATATTAGTTAGTAGCTTAAGGGACACGATCTCTTTTTTGTCTGTTTTAAAATTGATTACTTAAATAGCGTATTTTGATTGGGTAACTCTTATAATAGACTATTTTCATTGAGAAATATCATCTTGGAAGAAAATATTAGTTTTACTGACTACCTAAATTTCACTTAACTTTTTGTCGACTGATAAAGTATTACTTTTACACTAGATGTTAAAGTATTGTAGGGTGAATTGTTAGTAAAGAAATTCTCTGTAGCCTCTCGCCTTACACAGATCACATGACCCTGAATAGCATGTGTTTTGCAGTAACTAGCTTGTAACTGGAAAAATTTTGTAGTCAGCTTGCCTGGAGGCTAGTGACTCAGTAAATCTTCACGCTTTATCTGCTCTAATCACGTGACATGGAAACAAGTGGCCAGTTCACCCACCTCCCATACATGCTAAACAAGCCACTAAGAGTTCATAATTAATAATAATGACGAGATAATTAACAAGGTTACCCGAAGCAAAATGTTAAGATTACCTTTCGATCTTGATATTCATACGAATATGCAAATTAGTATATGCCCTATAGCTGCACTGTGTGTGTGTGTGTGTGTGTGTGAGTATGAGTGTGTCTATATGTATACATTTTTGTGCATCTGAAAGTTCACTATCGCTAAATGGGTAGTATATGTATTTTATAACAGTAAAACCAAAAGTCAAAAGGATAAAGTTGATTGGCAAAGTTTAAAGAGGGAAAAAGTTTATAAACTATTATATAATGACGTTCTATTTAGCTTTTACAAGATTTTCTTTTCTATTTAAACAACAGTTTGTTTGAAATACGTGTACTACAAAATGTAGCCTTTCCGTGAACTAGCCTATAAACTGTAAAAGAGGGGGTTAGAAGCAGGCAGTGAAGTGAAAGGAGCTATTAAAATACTCCGTACAGCAATGGGCGTAATTAGCAGCCTCTGTTTACGCAGAATAACGAATGCTGTCAGGAATGTCATTGTTTGTAATTTCTGCTGCAAAAGTTTACCTCGCATAATAAGACGGCTATACAATATATCACCGGTTTGAACCATTTTGCTTGTTTATTCTGTCCTGACAAACGCTTCACGTTTGGCACGAAAGTTAGTTAGGAGGCTGTTAAAGACTTTTTCTACTTGGTGCAATCACGTGATACTTGAGAGAATTTGTAAATTTGTAACAAAGTTGAACGCAAGGCAAAGTGAACCTGTTTTAGGCCTCCCTCTCTCAAATTCTCTCTACTTTCTATCTATTTATCTATTCTATCTATTTCTGCCTATATTTTTTCCTTACCGCTCCTCTCTCCAGTATACTCTTACAAAGAGTCTGTAAAAGAGCAAACTAATTTGTAATTGAATTAGAAACAAGGCGGTTAGAAAAAGAAAATCAGAAACTTATCCAGGAAATTCGACGACTGGTCGAAAACAAGTGGTTTGATAAGTCACAGCAATGTGAAGTTGAATAGAACCATTAAAACGCTCGGCACTGCGAATGTTTCCGCAATTAGTAGGCCCCGTGTTTACGTTGAATAACGAAGTCTGTCACGGGAATGTTATTGTTTGCAGTTCTCTACTGCAAAAAAAAAAAAAAAAAAAGTTTACTTCGCATAATAAGACGGCTGTAAAACGTGCCGGTTTGCAACTAATTTTCACGCGCCGTGAATTAACCCATTTGTTTGTTCCCTCCTGACAAACAAAGTGCGTATTTTTTCTGTTTTATTTTGATATTAGCATTTTTCCTAAAAACGACACAAAAAAGAAATTATTATGGTTGAAATAGAAAACAAAAATTATTATTTAAAAAAAAAATAAAGCCAAAAAATTCTTCTTGTTTTCCTTGTCATATTTTTGTTTTTTTACAAATCGACAGAAATATTTTGGTTTTCTTCTTTATTTTATAAAATATCTTTTTTTGATTTCCTTTTTGATGTTATATTTTTTTACTTTTGGCAGCATAAAATTTATGATTTATCGAAATAGACCTATTATTTTTTTTATTTTTATTTCACACTTCCTCCTCGCATGCTGTGCTGTTTTGCTTTTTTTTTAAGATTTGGTGAGTAGTTACTTTTTTATTGTTTTTCAATATATACAATGTGTATAAACAGTATATATATATATATATATGTTTATACATATATATATATTTATTTTTATATACTTTTTTCTTTTTATTTTTTTTTTAAACTAATTTTTTACTTTTTATAAAAAATTTTATTTTATCTAAAGAAACCAAAAATAGAAAACATAGTGTATTTTATTCAGTAGGGAAACTATTTATTATTGTCATTATTGGTATAGATATTTCTATGGTAACGCCATCTATCAATTTAATTCTTATTCTAATTTTTTACCCTACTTTTCAATGTAATTGCATACCTTGATCAAAATTTTTTCTAATCAAAAGAAAATATAAAGTGAGATTTCTCTATCTATTTATCTCTCTCTCTCTCACTCACTCTCTATCTCTCTCTCTATTCTCTGCATGTAACGTACAGACACACACACATACACACACTCTCTCTCTATACATTTCTTTATCTTTTTGCTATACAACTTGAAATCATCAGCTTAAATAATATAAATGATGCTATTTTCCTTCAATTCCCTAAAATTTATCATTTGAGATCGTTTACAGAATAGAGCTAAAGGATGTTTCGTATCAGCAATTCAGCTATTTGATATCTAGTATAACAATAGAACTTTAGCGTAAAACATATGGAACACATCATTCAGCTATTTTTTCTTTTCCTCGTCTCTTATTCTTAAGCTCCTCTTTTAAGCCTATATGCTTTTTAAAGAGTAATACTTGACAAAATAGAATATACTTATGATTTATTTCTGACAAATTAAAGAAGAAGAAAAGAAACAGAATAGCAAAAAGGTTAAAATACAGAGTGTTTTTTTGCAACACTATTATGTATACATTATATAATATATAATATAGGAAAAAATTATATATTTAAGATATATATAATAATGGATAAGAATTAGATCAAAGTGATAAAAAGAAAGAAGGAAAGAGCTAATTATTGAATATTTTTTTTAGATAAAGGAAATATAACACTCCTAGTTTATTTTTAACATAGTCAATACATCTTTCTCATTCCAAAAACTTTGAGAGAGAGAGAGCGTGAGAGGGAAAGGGAAAAATAGAGATTTGAAAGAATAGAATGTCAAAATCATTCGTTTAAGGATTAATTTTAAAAAGCAAAAAAAGAGAAAAGTAAGGAAAAGTAAACGATAGGAAATTAGATAGATAATCTTCACTTTTCATAACGAATCATAAGAGTTATTAGGATATATTCATAATTTAAAAATTCCTTTTTATTGTTAACTTTCTTTCAATACAGTTAGCCTATATTCAACTATTATATACATAACGATATACGCACAATAGATTTAGTGTATATACTTTGTATATACTGTATATAAATATATACAGTTTAGATGTATAAATTATTCTATTTATATTCTTTCTGATTATTTTTTTTATGTTCAATTATTTTATATTTGTTTATTTCACTCGTACAAAAATTTCAGGCGTCACCTGGACAAAGGCGACAAGCGCTTCTTATGAATTTGATGAGAAAGAGATGAGTGATCAAGAAATTCCTGTAGAAAAACCTAAATACCAATGTTACAGTTGCGTATTTAGTTCGCATGGTTCTACGACCAGTGGCGATCTTAATTGCAGAGAACCATTTCGATCCGAAGACATTCTGATTCAAACCTGTGATACTCCCTGCTACGTAAGCTTTCTATCTCTGTTTCTGTCTCTTTCTCTTTATTACCTCAGCTCTTTTATTTATTCTTAATTTTTTTTCTGATCATCATTCAAACACTTTATTATATCTTTGGTTTTAAAGAAGAGAAAGAGAGTGTTATATTAATGTAAATTTTTATGTTTTCACCTTCCTCTAGAAATCCGTGCATCGTTCAAATGAAGAATATCATTTATATAGGGGTTGTAAGGTTAATATACTATTAAAATAAGGAGGAATATTCAAAGTGGCTGTTGACGATTTATTTGCTTTAAAAATAACCAGAATTTCCTTTTTCCTTGTTTCATTTCAAGAATAGTTGAAGAGGAAATATGCAAAAATCGACTCTGAAAGAGGGTTATATAAAAGGCTATTGTATAGAATTGCTGCTTTTTCATTCGTATTCTAGATTGGGTAAATTAAATCGTACAGTTAGTGAAAAGATCGTCTTACACCCTTTGAATAGTTCTCGATATCAGAACGTTTATTTTACTTTTATAAGAAAATTTTTTCTTTTTTATTATTCTAAACAGGAAGATTGTTTTGACTCGGAAACCAACCATGGCTACGTAAAATGTTGCATTGGAAGCTTTTGCAATTCGTCGCTGACTGACCGCTCGAACTTCTTAGTCTTTTTTCTCTCTATTCTTTTTTCATTCTGCTTTTTTGTAATTCCACAAAGAATTTTTAGTTGAACAGAAATCAAACAGCTTTAAAAATTATTAAAAACAAACAAAAAAAACAACTAAAAATTAACAAAAACCAAAAATCAAACTCTAAAAAGAAGGTAACACAAACCAGTTAAAGAAAAGTCTCTAAAAAAATAACTATAATAAAACAAAAACCATTCTTCTGACGTGTACAATAAGAGAATATTTGACGCGCTTCAATAGTTTGTGATATTATTTTATTTAAGATGTATGTATCGAAGGAAAATATTCACTTTTTCTTTTCTCTTTCTCTCTCTCTCTCTTTATTTGATTATATTTAACGTTGCCAAAGAAAATATAAATAGGAAAAAAATTTTTCTACTAGGTTATGTTCAGTTGGCTACGATCAAAATATTCACATTTCTTTAATAACTGTCTCATTAAACTACTTTTCAATTATAGTTATATATATATATATATATATACATCTACATTTATGTTTTTGCAGTTCTTTAGTCGCAAAACAAATAGCAGAATATTTTTATGCATCTATTACTCTACCGTTTTCTTTATATTTGTACTTGCGCTCGCTTTCCCTGTCTCTCTCTCTCTCTCTCTTCCTTTTCTACATGCCAGAGAAAAAGAAGTGCAGCGAGAGAGAAAGAGATGCAAAAGAAACAAAATGCAAAAACCAAAAACCTTCTCAATCAATTATATAATCTTTTGTCACTTTTTACTTCTATGAGAAAAAAGGAAAACTGCAAATTCGGTTATACTGCGAAAACTATTAACTCATAGATTGTTGGTAGAAACGATTTATGTTTTCTTTAGTTTATTAGCTAAGAGAAAAAAATAAAGTGGTTTATTTAGTAAAATAAGGAAAAAATATAACATCAAAAATGAGATGCTTTAGCATTCAAATTGTAAAAAACAAACTGGCCAGTAAGGCTATGTTAAAAAAGTATGTTTATAGGTAAATTATGGTATACGTGTAGTTTGCCAATTTTGCCAAAATCTGCCTTTGATTTGTGATAAACGTCGTCAAATCGTCAAAATTGTGGCAAATGTATTCTTTTGTTGCTGAATAAAATACGATATATGTAAATATATATATATATATATATATATATATATATATATTGTAACTACATGTATTTGTTTCGTAAAAGAAAGGAAAGTTCTCATTATTGTACCTTCTTTTCCCTCCTTCAATCAACTCCAGAACATTTCGTTTCTTTTGTTTCATATATGTATTTATTTATTTATTTATTTGGATAAAAAAAGTCTAACGGTTGTAAAAAACAAAACTAAAAAGAACAACAAAAAAATATTAAAAACAAAATATGAAATTAGCAAGAAAGGCGTTGAATAAAACGAATTATAATATTCATTGTTATAAAATGATATTTGTTTGTCTCTTTTTTAATAATTAGTACCTTTATTTGACGTATTTAGTAATCGTACCTTATCCTATTCTTTTAATGTGTATTATAACTATCGTTTTTTATAGGAATCACTTATGGAAGTCGATACAACACTTCAAAGGCACTAGCCCAAAATGAAAAGGATGAACCAAGTGGCTTAAGATGTTGGTCATGTAATTTTTCCAATCGAAATGGAGGTCCTTCAGGAACATTGGCATGTCGAATTCCTTTCAATTCTGACGACGAATACGTTCGTCAATTACGATGTCATAAAGATGAAATGTGCTATGTAAGCTAATAGTCAAATTAGTCATTTCATAAATTTAAGTATTTTCTTGTTTATTTTTCAGTTTTCTTGGGCAACAGATCCAAATGGAAGAGTCATACATCGAGGATGTAGAGTAAGTAGATAAATTATACACTGTATACATATACTCACATATATATATATATATATATGTATATGTATAAAATTGCAGAAAGACTGCAAGCCTGACAATATCGCCAGTCATCGAGTTTATTGCTGCAAGGAAGACTTATGTAATAGCTCGCATTCTATTCACAAAAATTTTCACTTTCAACACATGATTTATATAATATTCTTATGTCTACCGCTTGTTCTGTGATTTTAACCAACAAAAAAAGACGAAATATAAACACATTTGAAAAGGAAAAAAAAAAGAAAAAAAGGGAAAAAGACAACCAAGATTTTTTAATGCTTAATTAGAGACTACAAAAAAAAAATGATAATATCTCTGCTACTGAAAATAAGAAATTCTTCTTATTATATTTATATTAATTATATTGATTTTATGTCAAAGAAGAAAGACAAACAAACTTTGTGATTAATATTAGTATCTTCTATCTCTATTTGTTATGAAACTTTTTTTTAAAGGAAACAAAAAACAACAACATTAACGTGTCTTGTTAAGAACGAAAAAGCTTCAATACATTTTTATTTAGTATCATTCTTTTATTTTCACTTTCTCTCTTTTTACTCCATTTGCCTAACTTTTTCTTTTAATAGGAGCATAATTACTCTTAGTATTATCATTTCCTTATCCTTCACCTCCGTTCCTTTTTTCTTTCGCTCTATTTATTTCCCCCATTACTTCAGCCAACTTCTGCTATACGTATATTTAACAAAGAAAACGGCGATAATTTCTACTACACTGGTGCTTATTTTTCTGCTTATATCAAGATTATTCATTCCTAGCTTCAATAACAAACCTTTATTCATCAATGAATATTTATAAGGCAAAAGGATAAATGACGAACCTCTCCAAAAAAAATCCGATTTGGAGATTACGTAACATTTATCTGGTATAATCTCATATTTTATACTAATTATTACATGCTTATCGAAAATATTCATTATATATATATATATATATATATATATATATATAGACACTTTATTCTAAAAATATAACTTACATAAATTTCAAACCTTTTATAATAAACAAAATAATTATTGATAGTAAAAAGAAATGTCTACTGACTGATTAGGAGAAGAAAGGGAAGAGTGACGCATGAGAAAATATGCATCGATTGCACTTTTTCTTGTTTTTCACCGAACACTGCGTACTGCACATAAAGTGTATGTACATTTACAAATACGAAATATATATACTGTATACTATACATACACACTATATATAGATATAAGGGAATGCTGGAAAAGGGTAGAAATTAGCGTTATACACTTAGTTTATTTTTCTTGCTCTCTTTTCTAATTAGAGACATTTTCATTATTAATGACATATACACCGACGCATTTACTTGTTTCTTTCTTTCTATCTTTATCTTCTAAGTACGAGAGACATTTTGTTTCTATTCTCTCTAAGATGTTCTTGTTTCCCTTAAACTTAAAACCTTTATTCCTTCCGTATCGTTTGAACTGTTTTTTATCTTTTCACTATTCATACTGCATAATCTGATAAAATTGAATGTTCAAATTTTCCAGTTTACATAAAAAGTAATATTTATAAATAAATATGTAAGAGAGAGGAATGACTAGACTGTAATTACCGAATTTTAAGGACGAAGAGTAGTTATATACTATGTTTAGTATACTATATATGCTTTATGCAATGTGTTATAGGAAATGTATAGTGAAATAGTAGAATACTTTGGATACAATGAAGCATAACTCGATCAGTTTACTGTTTTTTGCCTTCTCCGTCCTTCATATGAATGTTAATTAAGAACGTTATATACTTTTTAAAACTAGGTCATATAAAAACAAAAAAAAAGGTTAATATTCCAACATAAAAAAGTCATTTAGCGAAAGAAGTAAAATAAGAATATGTTAAATTTCGATAGTGGAATACCGCAAAATTTGAAATATTTCAATTCATCTTGTAAAATAAGTAAAGAGAAATATTTATCATGTAATTCTTCGTTAAAATGGGAGTTTAATGGTGAATGTTGTCTCTATTTTGAATATATTGATATAGATAAGGATAAAATACTAAATTTTTATTGGCATACCTTCTCAATGGATATATATAATGATAGCGATTTTTCAAATGACACACATTGCCAATTAATTATTAAATTCTTAAGTGAATCTATGAATATTCTTCATTCTTTCTCAATTCTACTCAATTTCAAAGGATGGCGTAAAGTTTTACGTAGCTACAAATACGATACAGAAATAGTAGGAGATCGGAGGTCGGATGATATCTACCACGTTCTAATAGAATGTAAGACAAATGTTCGGGGTTGTATATTTATTGATAATATCCAATGGGTTAAGGAAAGACAGAAACGATTTAGGACACCGTATAATCCTGGAATAAGAGGTTATTATTCGGATGAGGATAGGGCAAAAGAACAATTTGCTTCCTGGTCTATACCATTAGAAGAAGCTTGTAAAAACGATTTAGATAGTTTGTTTATTATTAAAGGGAAACTATTACCCATTTTAAGCGGTAAAATGGCCCCATCTAAGCAATTAGTTGATGAACAAATTGCTAATTTTGCTAAATACAAGATAAAAGAGACGGCAGATGGACTTTGCGGCAAGAGAATAACGGGCGATAACTTGAATGAAATTCAAAAAATCTTGTCAATATTCTCAAAATATATCTATCACACGAATGATAAAAATATCTTAAATAGATTTGTTGTATTAGCAAAGCATATTCTAGATCAAGGCGTTGCTTATGGGAGTCATAATAGGTTTAGTAGTGATATTAAATTTGCATACTCTTTCAGAGACTTCGCCCCAGCTATTTGCTTAATTGCCGATAAACTTACAGAAGAGTTAAGAACTAAACTATCCGATATGCTGTATTGGATTCACGAACATATAGGAATAAGAGATCCGCATAGTTATTCTAATATAAGTACAGATAAAATCTACGTTGGTTGCGTGCAATTAATAACGAAAAATGTTTTCCTATATGAAACGAATGAAGAAAGAATTCGGGCAATGAAATTAACAAAGGTTTATTTTGAAAAGTTTCTCATTAAGTCTAAAGGAAGATGCGATGGTTTTAAAGTTGACAATACGTGCTTTCACCATTCTACTTTCTATCCTCATTATTTATATGCCTTAAAGGAATTAATTAATGCTCTTGATACACTAAAATCAACAAACTTCCAAATAAAACCCACAGGCTATGAACAATTAAAGAAAACTGTATATTTAATACTAGTGTTATGCGTTAATGAGAAATTCTCGAATGGTCTTTGCGGACGTTATCCTTTCAATGCCTATCAAATATTACCAGGATGGTCTATAAAGCGTTTGGTCTATTTAAGAGGAGACATCTATGGAGATAATCAATTTGATAGAGAATTAGCGATGGCCTATAATAATCTTACCTTGACAAATAATAGCTTTCCATTTCTCAAGTATAGACCAGAAGAAGGATTTTGGCAAGTAAATTACGGACCTTTGGCTATCTATAGGAAAGACGATTGGGCGATTACAATTAAAGGTTTTTCCCAAGAGAATCAAGGTTCTTAGTCTTTAATTGAATATTTACATTTTTTTCCTAAGCAGAACCTTTTATTCTCTTAACATTCGAACCTTAGTTTTTGATAGGAACGTATCTAATAATCATGTTTTTTATCCAATCCAAACACTAGGCCTAACCTCAAAACTATGGGGTGCGGAAATCTATCCCAACGAGAACAGATTTGGTAAATATCAAAGTTACGGTTCTATAGATCTACGATATATAAATAGAGAGAATGGACATTCTATAGAAGGTTTCAATTGGAATTTTGTACCAGGAACAACAACAAAAGTGTTACCATTTCATCAATTAAATCCAAATAGTCAGAGATACGATGAATATCTATATAAAGATTACGACTTTGTTGGCTCGTTAAGATTTAAATCAATAGGAAATAGTATTCTGGGTAGGGTAGATCAACACGGAGAAGTTGGTATGTTCGCAATGGATTTTCGTCAAAATGAAGGGGAAAATTATGAGAAAAATGACTATTTTACATTTAGAAAGAGCGTAATTGCAATTGACGGAAAGATTTTCGTAGTTGTAACAAATTTATATTTTAAGCACAATCATCAATTGGTAACGACAATTTTTCAATTGGATTTAAATGGCGAAAATGTGATAGTAAATGATGAAAAATTAAAGAAAGAATGGAATGGAGAAGGATATTGGATTTTAGATAATTTCTCAACTGGATATATTCTTTCCGAAGGTAATCATTTATGCGTAAAACATTCAGAACAAATTTCACCGCATCATTCCGGTAATGGTAATTTTACTAAAGCTAAAAAGTTGTTGGCTTATTTAGATCATTCTAAAAATAGATCCAATAATTTTTCATATATTATTATACCAAATTCGTCAATTCACTCTATAAAATCATCTTCTTATCACCAATTATGGAAAGTCGTTTATCAAACTGATACCTTACACGTTATAAAGGTCGATAATATAATTGCTATAAGTATTTTCTCTGCGCCGATTACAACAGAAATAGATTACTTTTTATATATAGAAACACCACTATTAATCATGATGGAAGAGATAGATAAAGGAAAATTGGTAAATGTTACCTTTTGTTTACCAAAACTTTCATTCAATGATAAAGAAACTATCCAATCTACTAGAGTGGTTGTTAAAGGAAAATGGAATATTAAACAGACATCAATTAATGAATATTGTCATTTCACCCAAGAAAAAAATGATGAAGGGAACATGCACCTAAATTTATTCTTAGACGAAGGATTTCCGCTCGATCTTACTCTTTCTTGACCTTTTTTTTCCGTTCAAGGTTATTTCAATTTACAAATAAAATAAATAAACAAGTAAAAGAAAACAACTCTAATAATTTCTCTTTTCATTTCATTTTATATAGAAGAAGAAGAAGAAGAAGAAGAAGAAGAAGAAGAAAATGATGAAGATTCTTAATCTATTTAACTAAAAATACAGTTTCAAACAATTCCAATTGGCTTGTTTACATTATATTTTCATTTTCATCTCTAATTTCCTAGTTTTTATTTCATTAATTCTTTCTATTAAAACTCAAATTACTTAAATAATTCATTAATTAGATATTTATTTTATTAATTATTAATAAATATTTTATTATTAACTACTCATTTTTTATACTTCTTCTACTCTTTCTAAAAATTATCTGTAGAATGATTGTTAAAAAGGGAATAATGAATGAATGAATGAATGAATGAATGAATGAATGAATGAATGAAAGAGAGAGAGAGAGAGAGAAATACCATAGCGAGAAGAATAGAAAAGAAATGTTTATTATCCTTCAGTCATCTCTTTTACCTGTTTTGTAAAAGTAATATTGAACTTTTCTAATAAAGAAACTGGTTTGAATTATAAAAGCAACTAGTTCTATTCTTATATCACTATTCAACTAATACTCTCACTTAAATTTGAGATATCGAAACGAAATGTCTTCGAAGATTTTAAAGATTTTACTTGCATTTTGCATTGTCTATCAAACTCAATCGCTACCTTTAACCGAAAGCGATGAAAACTTGCTGGAATTAATGAAACGTTACGATGATAAAGAAGATCTTCTACCAACTTTGAAACGTAATGACGATAGTAATGTATTAAGAGAAATTGAAGGTTTGATCGCAAAATTAAATCTCGCCGACAACAGTGAAAGTGAAAAAACAGCAAAGAAAACTGAACTAACCAGTAAAGAGGAAGTTAAAAAGGAAGATTCAGAGAAAAAGACGGAAAGTCAAACTGCAGAAAAGAAGGAAGCCGAAACAGCTGTGAAAAAAGAGGAAAATAGTCCAGTTGAAAAGAAAGAGGAAGAAAAACAAGAGGAGAAGAAGACTATTTCTAAAGATGATTCCGAACTTAGAAATTTAATAGAGAAATTTTTACACGAAAATGAAGACAGTAAGAATTCAGTAGCTAAAAAGAGTGAAACTGTAAATAAAGAATCCGCTTTGAAACAAGAGAAGAAAAACGAAGATGTGAAAGAGGAAAAGAAAGAATCTGCAATAGCAAAAAAACAAAACGACCTAAGGGAGTTTGATAACCTCCTAAACGATCTAAAAAGTCAATTGAAACAGGAACGTAAGGCAGAACTAGCAAAGAAAAAGCTTACGGAAGATAAGCAATTAAGCAAATTACGATCTTTGGGACTAGATAGCCAATTATTACAAGACAAGAAAGATACTCTGAAAAACGAATACAGTTCCCTTTTCAATAGAAATGAGGACCAAGTCAAGCGAACTGAAAACGATTTACTCTCCAGAGAATTAAACCAACTAATAGAAAAAGAACTGCTAAAGGAAAAACAGAGAAGAGAGGAGAATCTACAGAGAAAATTGATGCTTTTACTTAAAGCAAACGACAGCCTCTAAGCAAGATATGTAAATCTGGAGCAACTTGTTACCTATCGTATGAGCAATAATTGAAACATGATAAAACCATAGAACAAGTGAAATATTATGCCCTATAATTTCAAAACCACAATAAACATAACATGCCAATTCAAACCTATTTGTGTATTGCTTTGTTTTTATTTCAAATTCATTAACGTTTATAAAAAAAAGAGATTATGGGATAAAGAAAAGATCATTTAAGAGGAGTTAGCTGTTGAATGAAGAGTATTATAAGTTGCGAAAGTACCATTTCTAGATTTTGGATAGAATTCTTCATCGTGTAAATATTCCCGATCTTGTTCTCTTGATTTTTGTCTTTGGAGACGTCTTTATAAAGGAAAATTATTAATATGATTTTTAAATACCTTTTCCTTAAACTTACTTCGATCTCATCCAAATTTTGACAATAGCCAAAATTAAGAAGATTAAGGCGAATAAACCGCAAAGTACTCCAGCCGTGATAATCCATTTTAGCTATATGTAATATAATAAATACATATATATATATATATATATTGTATATACAAGGTAAATAAATGTATATTTACGTCTCCCTCTTCAACTACATCACCAGGTTTCTCGGTTGTAACTTCTGCATCGAACAGTTCAAAGCCATATTTTTTAAGAGCCCTATTTAACTGCTCGTCTGTTGGTTCTTGCGGAATTGATCCATCTTTTGTCGATACGCAATAATTAACTTTAGAATAGCTTAATCTACGATAAAAAATAATAGAAGATATAATTATTGCATAATATGTTATTAATCTACAAACCCGTTGCTATCCAGCAATTCTTGAACTTGTGTTATTTCTACCTCAAAATCTGATTTTTCCATTCCAGGATTAGCCTCAACGTAAGCTTCTTGAATAGCTAATTTAACATCTTCAATATTATTAGATTCCGTTTTCTTAACGTTCATAAATCTGCATATCTTTGGTTTACAAACTCCGTGGCAAACTTCAACATTATTGGATCGTTTCTTTAGCTCATCGTCAATCTCTTGAGGTGTAGGCTCTTTAATAAGTAGAGGATGAGGAGGCATACTATCTAAAGTGACTTGATCAGATATCGGAGTTATTGCAGTGCTAAAATGGAAAGGAAAAAGAAAAACAATAAATATATTGTCTATTCTATTCAATATAAATCATCAAGTTTTGCAATATTTACCCATTATCAACTGTCAAGCCACTGCCACCAGTAGCAGCTCTTTTTTTCCTACTCTGGTCTATCTTAATTTTGGCTTCGAAAGTACCGTTAACCTCTGAATTCTTATTTTCCCAAGCAGCCTGTATAGATTCTGATACGACACTTTCCACCACGTCTGCTCTCTCAGCTTTTAAAACCAATTTTCTCTCCTTTTGGGCAACGCAATTACATAATCTTAAACCAAAAGTACCTAATCCTCCTTCTATTGAATCTCTACCAGGCGTTCCTTTTTGTTCAGATTCAACCGCATATTTAACTAGCGTTACTTTTTTCCATTCCACAGAGGTAAATTTTGAATTTACAGAAGTTAATTTAACTTTCAAATCGTTAACATTTGTCGCTCTTCGCCATGTTGTTTCCAATACAGTTTGAATATTATTAGTAGATGAATCGTTAACTCTACCCGAAATATATAACGATTCAACTGGTACAGTTGGTTGGTCGAACGCGGGAAACGATGGTAAATCGGTTGGACCGTCTACATCAGTAACTTCAATGTTAATACCATTCTTCTTAACAATGTAATAAACTTGAACAATAGATTTGCTAAAAACAAAGAGCGAGTAGCATGCGTTATTAGGATTCTCTCTATAGATGTAACAATAGTATATTTACCCCATAGTTTCATCAGTTCTGTCCGAAATTCCAATAATCTTTGGCGATTCATCCAAGGCTTCAATTGTCGTCCATTTCGCTTGTAATTCATTAGTAATCTTTTCGATATCGTCACTTGTTAAAGTCCTTTCAAAAGTAAGGCTAAATGTTCTATCACGTCTTATTAGCGTTCGACTCTCATCGAACAAGCTCGTTTCCTAATGAAAGTAACAAAAGTATCGTATATATTAATATTTGATATTAAATGATATAAAAATTACTTACTGGTACAATTGATTTTATTGCCTGACGGAAACTGGTAGATTTTGGAACAGGATCTTGAATAGCGGGATGATAAATAAAACCATTCGATTCAACTGAATATAATACATTCGTAACGATTTCTCTGGAAAAGAAAGACGTTATGATTATAGTAGTTTATCTCTAATAATAGTATTAATAAACTGGTTTTACCCAAAAAGACCAAAATTAACATCGGCTTTGTAGAATGATATTTGTAAATCCAGTCTATTCTTTTGTACTAAAAGCGAAAGAAGAATAGATTTAAATAATATATGCTCCATTTCTATAATAAATGCTTACAATATTCAGTCCAAGATCCTACAAATGTTACTTGCTTTATCATTTGTTGAGTATCACCATTTAAAATTAGACCCGTAAGGGATAACTTATATAATTTATTCAGTTTAAGAACATCTTTTCCCTTATAGACGTCGTCTGAAGATATTTCAGGAATTTTCAACAATTTAGGATTTTGTATTTCACCATTTAAGGTAATTTTATAAAAAATTCCAGTCAATTCTAATCCAGTTTGACTAATATATGGTTGATAATTTATAATTTCGGCAGTTGATCCTGGTAGCAGACCGGACGCAACTGCTTGCAAACCTGCAATGATTTTATTATCCGTCCTACTAGGTATTCCAATAACCATTAAAGTAGCTGTTTGTACTTCGTTAATATAATTTGTTGTATCAACAACAATCTTTAATTTAAGAGAATCGAGTTCGGTTTGTAGTCTTTGAGTAGATAGAGCAGGTCTTAAACGCCCATCAATAACAAGGTTACTTATAAATGAAAAGTAGGACAATCGAATAATAACTTTCTTTCTGTAATGTGTATAATAAAAAGTATAGCATTGATAAAACGATTATATTTGTTGTTTATATTTACGTAGGATGGATAAATTCTTCCGAAGGACCCAACTGAATTTCGATTGTATTATCTTGAATTACGTTTGAGATAATATCTATGATTTTATCCATTTGATTTAATTTAATATAATTATCAAGGTAAATGAATTGGGCTTTCTTGAATCTAATTAAATTCTCTGACGAATCGATAATAGAATACTTTTCTCCGTTGGCACTATCAATTTCCTCGATAGCTGATAATTCAACTTTTGTTAACATCTCTAAATCGATTGGTGTATAGATAACTTGGTTTCGGGTAAAAGTATATAGAATTTTGGAGACAAATAATCTATTCATGGAGAGAGAGAGAGAGAGAGAGAGGAATAATCAATGAATAATAATTAAAAAATAGAAACAAATTCATCAATTCTTACTTGTCTAATGTATAGCGTTCTTGACCTACAATTTTTATTTCAACATCCGAAAGTGATGTCTTCTTTACCCAAGCTTCTTTCAACTTCTCTTCCAATATAATATAATCAGTCTTAATGACAGTTTGACGAAGAGCTAACGACATTAAATCGTCGAAAGGTATTAATTCAGATGCCAAATATGTTTGGAAAAATTCCGAGTACTTATTAGAGCTTTGACCAATTGTTACTGCATCAAGAGCGTCTCTAATCTGCAATTAGAGTATATAAATTGGTTGAGAACTTTTACAGATCATATATATTTTACTCTTCTATTACCTTTTGAGATTCTATATCACTGTTAAAAACGGCGTCTAAAATTTTATTATCAGTTTTAACGAGATAATATATTTTATATAGAGATTCCAGATTAGATTTGATGATAAATTCTTCTCTGGCCAAAATCGTTACAGTTGAAACTTCTGTTTAATTAATTCACAAAGAAAATAATGAGATTATTACTAATAATAGTAAATTATTTACCGGAATTAGAAGCTTTCCATATAGTTTGCAACTGAGTGTTAATGTTAACTTCATCAGTTTTTAATATAGATCGCGATAATTGGAAATTAAAAGTACTCTTTATTCTATACAACTCTCCACTGGTTGACTTGAACAGCTAAGGGAATGAATAGGATAGAAGGAGAGTAATTAATTAATTATTCTAATAAATATATAAATAAATTTAACTAACCAATGACGATAATTGCTGATTATTTGTAACTATGACATTTTTGAAATTTTCCTGATTTTCACCATCTTCAAAATTACCAAGGTTACTGGCTTTCAATAATTTTGAACTCTCTTTAACTTTATAAAAGAGTTTATGAATAATATTCCCAGATTCTTGAACGTATTTTTCGCTATTGGGGAAAATATGAATATCCACTGATAACTTCCTTATATTCCTCCACATATTTGTTAAAGCTCTCTTAATATCGTCATGGTATTGTTTAGATATTTTTACAATAGTCATAATTGAAAAAGCGTCTTTCCATCTTATTAATTCAGTAGCATTTGAAGTAATTACTAGAAAATCTTTATATTTATCTTGTAAATTCTGAACTTGAACGTCTAATGCTTCTTCTATGATATTTTCTTCCAATTCACCCCAAACAATCGAATCTAGCACTGTATTTGTTGCTGTATTTTCAACGAAATAGGACGATTGATAAAATATCTTTCCGTTATCGTTAAGAACTTCTTCTTGTTTGACGAAATAGATAGTATTCGTTTGTAATCTAGCCTCCCAAGCTTTATTCAAATTCAATTGAATGGTACCAACGTTATCTTTCAATACGAATCTTTCAAGTACAAACGAGAACTTTTTCTTATATCTAAATAGTTTGTCATTTGACGTAAAGACTTTAAACTCCTTTAGTTGTTGTTGTATATCGGAATGTGATATTTCATTAAATGATTCGGCTAGGATTGATACTTTATTCTCTTGTAAAACTTTATAAAAGAGTTTTATAACCGAAATTCTAAAAGGAAAAGAAGATAATGATAATTGATATTTGTGTCCATACTATATAGTATTTAAATCATAATCCAGTCTTACCCTTGTAGACTAATATATTCATCTTTAACGATAATCTCTATGGATTTATCTACGAAAAAGTTGTTAGATATTTTGTAGGATTCTTCCAAAGATTTTTCAATTACTTCGTAGCTATCCTATTTCGGGGGAAAGTAAGATGAAGAAGATAAAGATTAGATAAGAGGGTTACAACCTTATCAATCTCTTCTCGTTCAATAAGAATAGTCTTTGTCACTGTTGTTCTTGTGAATAATTCCATCTCAACTATTTTATATTTGTAAGTTGTTCCTTGATAAATTATTTCAGCTTTGCTAATCATTTCTTGTAATTTCG
The DNA here is from genome assembly GCA_904063045.1 of Dimorphilus gyrociliatus. Classification (NCBI taxonomy): domain Eukaryota; kingdom Metazoa; phylum Annelida; class Polychaeta; family Dinophilidae; genus Dimorphilus; species Dimorphilus gyrociliatus. The sequence continues at coordinate 522,251 of CAJFCJ010000025.1, read as the reverse complement.
TGTATTTAACGTCAATTTTATTGGCGTCTAGAGTTTCTTTATCAGTTTTTACTAGATAAAAGACGCCAAAAGCGAAAGTAGAACTAAATACAAAAAATACCAAGTTAATATACCCAATATATTAAATATTGTATATACGCTATATGCAGTATGTATAGATTTATAGTTTGTATACCTCTTTTCTAGTATTACCTCCTCTTGCGTTATTATTTCCAGTTTATCAACTGTATAGGCTGAAAATACAAATTATTAAAAATATGTCATGAATATTCTATTTGGATAATTAATTAGTTAAAGATGCAAGTAAAGAAATGTTTACTTTGTAAGTTGGTTTGCCAATGTTTTTTGATTTCATTCGTAATTTCGGTTGTTTGTTCTACTCTAACTTCAGTAAGAATAGTGAATAAACTATCGAAACGTATATAGTTTCCTTCTTCAATCTTTCTCACTAATGAATCTTTATAATCCGATATGGATGTTAGGATATCTTCCAAATCTGAGTCTGTAATAAGATCAAGTCTCGAATCTAGGACGCTGTCTGCTATAAGTACGAGGAAATTGGAAGCAAGAGCGGTAGTTCTTAAAAAAGAAAACAAAAGAAAGAATTAACCGAAATATAATTAATTATAATGAGTTCTTATAAAGAATGAGTTCTTTCTTACTTGTCGCTGACAGAAATGTATTCCTCTTGTTGCAGCAATTCAATTTTTATATCTTCTTCTCTAACAATACCTGTAATAATAAAATAAAATTATTACTGATATATTAAAGAGTATGGAAAATATTTACCTTTCTTCATTTGTACAAATACTTTTCTTATTTCAGTTGTTAATGAAGATACAAATTCAATTTTAATTGATTTCTTTAGTAAGAATTTATAGACTTTTGTCCTTTCAATTAATTTTGATTGGTCAGTTTCCATAAGAAGATATTTAGTTCCTTTCGATGATCTTATAGTTAACGATTCAAATTTAATAGTTAAAGCTTGAATATTGAAATTCGGGAAATCTTTAGATTTTATAATAGCGTTTGAATTATCTGTGGCTAGTATAAACAGAACGCTAACAGTTTCCCTTTCAGAAGTTAAGAAGTATTGCTGTTGGACGATTCTTAATGTTGCCACTTTACTATTAACTATAAATTAATTAAAAAAGAAATTACTAATTAATCAATTAATTAACTATCGAGTAGAATGTTTCATTAGTTTTTTGATTATTTTGTAACTTACAACTTGAATCTTCGGACCAAAATTCTTCGAGTTTATTTTGTAGAATTGTATATTGACTTTCAAGAACGTATTGTTTAACAGTTAACTTGAATAGGTTCATCTTTGAAACAAGATTCTCAACGTTTCCGGTAAATTTGAATGATATATCGATGGATGTAAATATTTCATCCAACTCATTAGATGTCAATTTTTCAAGTCTTAGAGCAGAAATTAACTCTTTCGTTGTCTTTTTACTCAAAGTATATGTATATTCGTAGATAATTTTAAATGGTCCACTCCTTAATAATGAATAATTCATTAACATTACATTAATATATAATATTACTAATAATAATAAATAATACTTACACTTTCCTTTCAAATACCTCATTAAACGATGTAATTTTGATATCAAAATCAACGTCTGTCGTCATAACTAATAATAAATAATATAACATTAATTTGTTTAATAGAAATACTAATTATTAATATATATATATATATAAATATCTTACCAGATTGAAGTTTTGTCTTCCATACTTGATTGATAGAAGCTATGATTTGAGTATAACTAGCCCTCGAAAAGATGTTTAATGAATAAAGTTTGAATGTACTTTCAAAATCGATAATCTCAGTCTTTTCATTTTGGATAACCAATTTAAATTCTTCTTTCTTAATTGTTTTCTTCTCTTTGAAATTCTTAATAATTGTTTTTTTATCAACAGATTGCACAATAGTTTTATTATTTATGGAAACTTCGTAAAGTATTTCCGTTAATGTTTCCCTATAAAAGTAAAGGATTATTAATTATATCGTACACTAATTGATAGAATGAAAGGTAGGAGAGAGAAATAGCATTGAACTTACGATTTTTCATTTATTATTTGACGAGTTGTGCAGAGTGTGACGATACCATCTTTATATTTTGCGTCAGACTCTCTAAGACTATCTTGTAGAGTTTTAATTGCTTTATCAACATCTTCGTTTGCGAGTGGTACATTTTTTATTAATAACTTCATACATTTTTCCAGTCTTATCTCTTTGTCAATAGATTTAATGTTAATATTCAAATTTTCCTTATTGATTTCTTCTTGTATCTTTTCTTTGGATATCTTTAGTAATCTAGCATCCTTTATTTTCCCATTAACTCTTATTGCCAATTTAACTTTGACCTTAGTCTCCTTAGTTGCTTTATCAATAACTTTTTCTTGTCTGACAACCTCAACAGTTAAATTTGCTTCTGCAATATCTAATAATATAAAGCAAGAGCATAGTGTTAATACTTAAATTACATAATTTATTCATAGTTCCCAGTTAACTTACTAGTATTCTCTTTAACAATAAGTTTCTTAACAATTTCGGCTAATTTGTTTTCTTCGTTTATCTTAAGAGTTTTGTCTACAGTTAGTGAAAGTAGTTTGTCCATTTCAATATTCTCTTTTTTATTTATTATATTTTGGTGTTCAATAGCTACTTTGGCACTTAATAAAACGTCGCTAAACTTTTCGTCGGTACCTTATTAATTAAAAATTAAAAATATTCATTAACTAGAGGATTTTTATGAGAATTTAATAAGTTTTGTATGCGTTTTTCCTTACCAGTTACTGTTATATTTGATAAAAGTTCTTCAACTGTAGAAATATTAAAAGCCGCTTCCTGAGAAGAGAATATTTTTGAATCTCTTTTTACCGTTATTGAAACAGTTGCAACAATTTTTCTGTAAAAAAAAAATTAGTAATTCATTTCATGAATATTCATAACGTAGATTATATATATTACCCTGATTTTGTAATTTCTTCCTTAGATATATCAAAGATAGCAGACGTAGTATTTTCAGATAAAACTGAAATATTTGATTAATTAACAAAAATTAGTTATTTAAAATAGTTAATTAAATAGTCTAAATAAATATATACCTAATTTATTACTGCTGATAACAGCTTCTTTTATTGCTTGAACGAATTTTTGTTTATCTGATTCTTGTATTTGAGTTTTCAAAGTTAATTTGAAAGTAGTCTTTTCCCTGATATCAAGTTCGGATGAGGCAAACACCTAATAATAACATTAGTTAATTAGCTATAATTACTAGTATATATACAAATATATATGCATTAATAATTACAGTTATTTTTTCGTTATTAATAGTTGTCAGCTTGACATCGTCAATATTTTGTTGTATCACTTTAGAGTCAATTTTCTTAACATCGATCTCTCGTAAAACAGTTTGAGTTTTCTTATTAAAAACTTTATAAATAATTTGAGTAAACTCTTTTCTAAAAAAAATATTAAGATAATTAATTAATTAATTAGTTTAACGTTTTGTCTTAAAACTATAAATAGTATGTTATTTATTGTTTACCCTTGTTTATAGATTATTTCAGTTCCCAATATCTTTAATTCTATATCCGTTGTATCTAAATAAAAGAAAATGTACATTCAACGAAATTAAATAATAAACATATTCAATAGGTAATAAGTTAGAGCTATAGGCTAAGTTTCTCTCCGTATTTCCTTTTCAACAACAAACACAATAAGTAACAATATTTGGAAGCTGATATATATAGAGATACTAATAAATACAGTATATAACAAAGCGACAATGAAGAAACGGACAAAAGGGATAAGGTGATTAAATGAGTAAAATTCTCTTCTTGTGTTCTTTTCTTTGAGACTGTAAAAATTTTTTTGATAGTTAGTATATAGAATAACAACGAACCGGAATGAACTTTCTTCCAACTAGAAAGAATAACACTCTCCCATTGTTTCTTTATTATTTCACTTTCAAAAGAAACCTAGGGAAATTATTGAAATTACATTAATAAAATTGAATAAGATATAGATAAACTTACTGTTTTATCTATTAAGAAATTATGAGTATTTTCCGTTCTAATAGAGGTTTTAATATTTGTAATTAAAGTCTCTGAATATGTTTTCGTTATTGAACCAGCAATTTTAATATTCAAGATTGATTTTTGAAGTATTTCATTTGATATTTCAACAGTTTTTCGTTTATCAATCAACTTTTTATCTAAACTTTCTATTTTAAATATAATTCTTTTAAAAACTACGCCATTTTCGCTAAATTCTTCAATTTGTCTTAAGATCTTTACTTTAACTTGTAGTTTTAAGATTTTTGAATATTCTATTGCCAATTTTGTTTCAATCTTTACATAATCTTCAAGTTTTATACTTTCCTTCAATGTAAATGAGAAAGTTTTATCAATTCTTATAAGTTTTATACTTGATTTTTCCAATTGATAAATTCTATTGTTCAAAAACAGTTCAAGTTTAAGATACTTTTCAAAGATTGACGATGAAAATTCAACAAGACTTTGCAAGTTTATCCTCGTAGTAGATGTAAGCGTAGTTGCCGTATAAATTAACTTTGTCACGGTTTCGCTAAAAGAAAAGAAGAGACGCCTATTATTTTGAAAAATTCTCAAAAGAAAACGAGATGGCGTTACTTACCTAGTTTCTGTGATGTATTCTTCGATACCAATGATTTTTATATTAACATTTATAGCATTTCTCTCTTCTAAACTCTTTTTAATAACTCTTTGTATTTTTTCAAAGTCGGCTATACTAACTGTATTTCTGATGGAAATCGATAAGGTCTCTATTCTTCTTATGATCTTCTCAGTTTGTACAAAAGTAATCTTTTCCTTTTTAACACTAAGTATATTCAAGTTAATCGAAACTTGTGTTAAAGTCTCTTTAGTGATACGTCTAATATCTATATTTCTTATATAGACATTCTTCCGAACGACTGAATAGTAGCAAGTAAAAACGCTCCTCCCTTCAAAGATATTCTCTTCAAACTTGATTATCTTTATTTGAACGTCTAGATAATTTAAAATCTTTAAACTTTCCTTAATTAAACTAGTAATAGCAGTTTTATCTTCAATCGATTGAATTGACGAAAATTGATGTAATTCACTCCTTCTAAAAATCTTGGTAGTCTTTGTAATATCAACGACGAATGACGAGTAGAGACTAGTTTGAGTAGATAGCTCAAAAATCTTCTTAATTCTCGTAACGCTAACATTTTTAATTAATCTCGAATTAATTCTCTTATTACCGATAACAATGTTGTATAAGGTTTTGTAGATAATTTCCCTAAAAAGGATAAGGAGGAAAACATTTAATAAAGATGAGATAAAAGAGTATAAAAGTTATAAAAATAACAAACCCTGTTTCAGTAAATTCTTCAATAATCTTTACTATCTTCACAAGAATTTTAACTGAAACATCCAATTTATATTCTTCTTTGTATTCCTTGGCAATATTCTCCTCAATGATTAATCTATGTTCATGTTTAATGAACATTTTGCATGTTAAACTAAAGAGCTCTTTAATATTTATACTTTCTTCAAGTTTTACTTGAGAGACTGTATAGATTCTTTTAGAAATGAATACAGTTTCGCTAATTCTCTTTTGAATAAGACTAGTCTGTTCAATAGATATCAGTTGAGAGTGTACTAATAAACTCTTTCTTTTCACGGAATAGATCAACAAAATTACGGTTTCGCTATTTGAATAGAAAATGAATGAATGAATATTAGTATTGAATTAATTACTGAATATTTACAACTTTAATAATTACCCAGTTATAGTTATCCTCTCTTCAGTTCTGAGAACTTTAACAACTACGGTTGTAGATTCTATTACAAAAATATTTAATTAATGAATGAATAAATTAACTTTTCTAATTTATTACCAGTTATCTTTAATGAATTTTTTATTATTAATTCAAATTTTGAATAATCTTCTCTTGATACTTTTTCCTTTATCTTAATATAACTCGTTTCTAATCTTCTTGTAATTTTCATTTTGGTTTCGTCGATAAGAGTTAATGACGTATTCTTGATTGTTTTTATATCTTCCATTTCAATCTGTACCTTTATCTTCTCAAATGTAACTTGAATGTTATCGATCTTCCTAATAATCGTTGAATTATTTTCAACTTTATAAACGATTATAAATGCCTCCTCGCTGAAAGGAAAAGAAGAGAATTATTAAGAATACTACTATCATTTATACGAAGATTATGGCATACCCATTTTCAATGAAACAAGATTCTAGCTTAATGAAAGTAACGCTTATGAAATTGAATACTTTTTGATATTGTAAAAGTAGGATATCAGTTATTTTCTTTATGGTTACTTGAGTTAATTGACTTGAAACTGTTAAAGTTTGCAAATTCATTCGTTTAATTATGCTTGTCTTCTGAATTGAGACAAATTTTTCCCAATATGTTTCCTTCGTCTCGTAAATGTTCACTTGTAAGAAAGTTTGTATTTCAGTTGTTTTAAATTCTCTAATTGTTCTTGAATCGATTGTTATGCCAGATGTCATGACAACGTAATCAGTTTTGTAGACAACTTCTCTATGAAAGGTTATTGAAATTTTTTATTAACAGTACTTTTTATATACTTTTTAAATGTTTACCCAGTTTCCGTTACCGATTCAACGCATTGTAGTATCTTTACTTGAATAGAAGTTGTAACTATTTATGAATATATCGATATCGAATTAAGTTATTATATGAATATTAATGAACTAACCACTAATAACAGTTTTAATGAAAGTACTAATTTTATTCTCAATTAGAGTGTAATCCACCTCTCTAACTCCAATTTTTAGAGCAAATGAAAACGTCTCCTTCTCCGAAAACGTTTTAGTTGTCTCCTCAAAAACTGTATAAATCAAGCCGGAAGTAAAAGTTGTTTTTACTAGTTCCTTCTTAAATTCTTCAATGGAAGTTTTAACAACATAATTTGGATTAATTATTAATCCATTTTGAGATTTTTGTATAAATAAAACACTGGTAACCGTTAATCTATAGAGAATAGTCACAAGTTATTGATGGAATGACTAAATTAGTATAGTTATATTAATGATATAATAACCCCGTAATAGTAATTTTTTCTTCAATACTGATTAGTTCAATGGAAGCTAAGTTAAAAGAGAAAATGAACAATAAGATAATTCATCATACTATAAATCTATGTTACTAACTTGCTCGTGTAGTTTTTTTAAGGATCTCAACTATCTTCTGTTTGTCAGCAATAGAAAATTGATTACGTAACGTTAAGGAGAATGTTTCCACTCTGCGTATAATCTTCTCCTTACTGATATCAACAATTGAGTATTCTTCCTCTTTAATAGATGTAATCTTCTTCTCTTTAATTATCTAATATATATTTTGTAAAAAGAAAACAATAAATAGAATGATAAAGAATCATAATAAGAGTATTATACTCTTAACGAAATCTTTATGTTCCTTTTACCTGTTTAACAATGGTTATTGAAATCTCCTTAAGGTCGTATACTCTAAGTATTTCGGATTTAGTTTCAACAGTAAAATGAACGATAAAAACGGATCTTGCAAACGAAATGAATACTTCTTCGACATAGGCAAATTTTACGCTTATCTCCGTATATTCTATAGAAAATTTATATGATTAAAGGCAAGATAATTTGAAATCACATTCTTTTAGAAAAAGAATGGTACAAACCTGTATTTTGTCTTGATAAGGTTTCTTTGAAAACTTGCTCGAGTTTGGTTCTTTCGGTTTGAGTATCGGACACTTTTTGTTGGAAAGTTATACCGAAGAGATGGTTTCTTGATATTAATTTCGTCTTTTCTTTAATTTCAACTAATCTTTCACTGTAAGTAACATTTGTTCCAGTTTCACTTAGATTTATAGCTTCTTTTACTTCTTCATTTAGCAAATTTCGAACAACTCGAGAATCTATAACAATACCAGTTTTTGTCTGAAGGCTAACTTGAAGCACAAATACGGATAGCCTACGGAAAACGCCACTTTTAGACCTAATTTGTTCCGTATAATTTGCATATAGAGTTATTAACTACAAACCCAAGAGAATATTGATTAGTTGTTGTTATAGAAGTCTTTTCGACGCTTCTAATAAATTTTGCAACCAATTCCTCTTTAACTATGGAAGAAATTTGCAAGTTTCCTATAAATAATGAAAGGTTAAAATGAGAATATCTACAACCTTCTAGTTTTTCTTGTAGAGTTATTCCAACAGTTTCCTCGAATGTCAATATGTCTTCCTCTTTCAAGGCTGTTGAGAGTGTAAATTCGAAGATATTACTTTCTAGGTAGGTTTCAGTTTTCTCGAGTATCTCTTTACTGATAAACTCGTACTGTAATCTTGTTTTTTCCGTCTTTATTACAGTCTCTAGTGTTTCGATATTAATCGACGTCATTGTTTGAGCGGAAATTACACTTAGAGATGTTGAATTGGTTGACAAATTATGAGTACTATAAATCACTTCTGTAAGCGTTTCTCCGGTGACGCTTACATAACTCCAGGTAGAAATAATCTTAACAATTGTAAAAATATTAATTTTCTCCCAAGTTTTACTAATGGATTTTTGAAATATTTCAATATCAGATTTGGAAAATGCTTTTTTAACAAAGACGCTTAAAGTCTCTGATTTTCTAATTATAGATAAATCTTCAAAGCTTTGAATAGAAATCTTCTCTTTCTATAATCAATAGTAAATATTATTTTTAAATCTAGAGCATAAACTTAATAATACAAACTTTTGCTGTAACAATATTCTCAATTTGTAAATTCTTTATTAAAGTTTCCGTTGATATTTTGGTTACGTCAATAGATTTTAGGATAAGTTTAGTAGTTTGAGTTGAAACTACTCGATAGATGATAATTTGTATCTCTTTACTTTTAGTAGAGTAAGCAAAATAGAAAAAATTAGCAAACTTTTCATTTCAATTATTTAATATATCAAGGGAAAATTGTAAATTACCCTATTTCTGTAAAACCAGTTTCTACTCCCATAATGGATACTGTGATGTTTTTGTATTCTTCTAAAGGGAATAGTAATTTAATTAAAAATAGGACAAGCGATTTAACATTTAAAAATTTCTTATACACACCAATATAGTATGATAAAATAGCTTAAAAGCTTGCAATACAAACCAGGTGGAGAGAAGATAATAGCGATTTTTTTTTTATATAATTTATAGATAAGATAGCTTCGAAATGTGATCATTTTGCAGAATTTTTTTGCAGACATCAGATGATATTTGAAAGGAAGAAGGTCTTTTTCAATTTGTGATAAAAAGTAATTCGAAGAGCATTGTGCAAAACCAGAGAAACCAAGTATTGAAATATAAAATACTGATAGCGTTACATAAACACCCATCACGTGCATAAGCACAAAACACGAATAGACATATATGAATGTATGAATGACAGGTAACACAAGGAGAGAATCTCGTATAAAGGATCATACAGGATATGATTAAAAAAAGAGAGAACAAAACTTTATTATCTCTGATAGGCGATAGGCTTAATCAATATCATAATTTTTTCCTTTCAAATTAACATAAATGAATATTTAAACATAAAAAAAGGAAAAAAAATGTACGAAGCCATCTTAAAGAGATTTAACCCTAATAAAGACGGTTTTTTTCAATATGGCAAATGGTTGGCTTTCTTTTCAGTTCTCTCTTTTTTGTGTCTTTTTTTTGGAAAGAAATTTGTTTAATTGAGAGAAGAAGATTAACAAGAAAAAAAAGAAGAGGATAAAGAAGAGAAAACTATAAATAGAATAAAAATGAGATATAAATACCTATTGATACCGTTTCTTTAAAGGATTTTAACAAAACTTGCTCAAATTTTGTCCTGGTTTCGATATTTGTAATATCGATTCTCTTATCGATTATAGTTTTAAATGTTTCTTTAATTGCGACGCTCAGTGCTACTTTTGAAACAGATGTTTCAACTAATGATTCATAAGTCTTCGTAGAATCCGATCTAATTATCGAGCTTAATATTTTCTTAATATTTGTTATCGATATTGCTTTGGTAACTTTTTTATCAATGATAACTATTTCTCCAGTTACAGCACTCTCCTCACTAACTACATGAAGTATTTCCCATATTGTTTCTCTGAGATATTTTACAATATAGAATAATAGATAAATATAATTAACAAATCAACTAACCCACTCTCGGTTATCTTTTCAATTTGTTTAACAATTTTGACGTTTAGGTTTGTCTTTGATAAAGCTATAAATAAATATATAAAAAGAGAATGTAAGAACTCAGGTAAAAATCTTAAATTACAAGAGAACAATAAAAGGAAATATACAAAAGATTAAAAAAAGAGTGACAAACTTTTTTCGTATTCCGCCTTAAAAGCACTCTCTATTTTAGAAATATCCGTAGAAATTATTGCTTTCTTCAACGTTAGGCTAAACATTTGAGATTTTTCAACAATCTGCAAGAAAATTGATAGTTATGTTGTTTTTAATAAATGAAGAAGAAGAAGATTATGTAGAAACAGATAAAGAAAATATTTAGTTAATAAGTTAGTTATTATTAAAGAAAACTTACAGTCGTTGATTGAATATTACTTTCAGATATAAATTCCAATTTTATTCTTGTTGTTTCTTGTAGAAGTTTTTGACTTAATTTTACAATATTGATTTGTTGGAAATCAGTTACGATAGTCTTTTGAACATCATTTACAACTTTTAAGAATATGTTAGAAAATTCGCGAGATATTCTTGAAATAAAGGATAAATAACAGATATGTAGATTATATACATTTACGATATACTGTATATGAATATTCATTATTATACATACTTTTCAAGGGTAAAGCTCTTTGTTATCCCAACAATAGTAACTGAAGTTATACCTTTTTTTAAGAAAAATCATAATTAGTTATACAAATTTCTCTTAATATTAATAAAGATGGTAGTATACTTTTATCAGTTTCCTGTATTAAGCTAAGGATGGTTTTTTGAACCTTTGTTATATCTAATCTTGAGAATTCAGACGTTAAAGTTAACCTATGAGTTTCAGACTTTCGTACGACTGTTTCTAGACTAATTGCAACAATCTAAAGTAAAAAGAGAGGATTAATTAATATCAGTATAAAATCTTCAATAGGATCGTCGTATTCTTACCGATACTTTCTTACTGTTTATTGTCAAGATATTCTTCTCTTCGATCCTCTTTTTAACACTGACAAAATCGCCCAGTGTTTCAACTTTAGCATTCAACACTTCCGTCTTCGATTTAGCAATAACTCTTACGGAATGCAAAACTGTTTTGCTATTTGTTTTAAAAATATTGGATTAAAGGATTACTAAAGATATCGGATGGAATACGTACGTTTCCAACTGGAAAACTTCTTCAACTGTTACAACACTAGATGAAACATCAGTAATACTAGCAGCTTCTAAACTTTCTTTAATAACTTCGTTAATCTTTGAAAATTCAGTCTTAGAAATCTTTTCTTTGAAAGTTATAGCAAAAGTTTTAGAAACGGAAACAGTTTCCTCAATATTAATATTTTGAACAATTGATATTTTCTTTGATAATTCGACAGATAAATCTTGAATTATCTCTGTTGAACTAACTTTGGTTATTTCATTTATGCTGATAAGTTGATTTTTAATTGAAATTGAAAAGTCAACTCTTGTAATTTTCTGAGAAATCTCTGTTGAAAATACTTCTAATCTATTGATTATTTTTACGCTGATGTCAGATGTTTGTACATTTTGTACTTTCTTTAGAACAGTTTTTACTAAACTTTGTTGGAGCTGTTGGAAAATCTCTTTTCTTATAACATTTTTAACAATGAAACTATGCGTTTCTTCCATCTTAAACACGAATTTTTCGTCTACTTTAATGACTGAATAGCTTATTCCAGTTGATGTTGTTAATTTTGATATTTCTTTTGTTATTTCTGTAGTTGAGACTTGTAAACTTGTCTTTTTAGATATTTTTCTCGTATTTATCATAACTTCGTATTGGACATGAGTAACCATTTGCTCACTTTTCGAGTTAATCCTTTCATTTATTGATATGATTTTAACAGTTACATTCGCTTTTTTAATATCTAGAGTTACGTCATTCTTTATTGATGTTGCTATTGTTTCTTCTAAACTGGTATTTTTAGATACGCTTGTAGATAAAAAGAAACCAAAAAGCGTCTCCTCTCTCTTCTCTTCGCTCTCCAATTGGCTTACGGAATATTTCTTTACAATATTACTAGTAATAGAACCAATCTTTGTCTTAATACTTTCGAATTTGATACTGGCGATCTTATAGGATTCAATTATCTCTTTAGTGATAGTATCTTGTATAAAAAGCGCCACTCTCGTAACTCTCTTCCTAAAAAACGAAATAGTATAATCAGAAAATGAGAAAGGGGAAGAAGATGAGTATAGATAAAGCATATAAAAAAAAACGAGTATGACTTACTTGCTCTTTAAAATGACTGTTTCTTGATTGACTATATTTACTACAATGGATTTATAATGGGTAAATTGACTTTCTATTTCGGTTTTATAGATCTCTTCAATTTTTGTATAATCAGACTCTACTATTCTTGTTTCCGATGTGAAAAATCTTAAATCTTCGTAGATACTTGTTTTAAGGTTGACTTCAGTACTAACTTCGTAACTAGTCTTATCCCTTCTCTTGAATGTTACATGACTTTTAAAAGATAAAGCTGAAACTTCTGATTTGGTTCTAAAACTGGCGTCTATTTGAACACGTTCCTCTTCGGCAGAGAAAAAAAGTTGAGAGAATTTTTCACCCTTTTCTGATAGTGTTTCCTGAATAGATACAAGCCTAATATGGGTTTCATCTTTAACGAGTTCTGAATTCGCTTGTAATATACTTGTCTTGAATGCTTCTTCAAATTTTTTACTATCTTGTATAACAACTATTCCTTTAATTAGTTGCTTAAAGCAAGATTTAATGGAAACTGCAGTTTTTTCTAAGCGTCTTGGCTCTATTTTAATTATGTTAATGTTAGGCGTTACACTGGTAGCAATTTCATCAACAGAAGCTTTAACAGAATCGAATCTACGGGCGTCCAAAACTTTAGTTCCATTTTTTATGAAAAATGATATTTGCGTTATAAGATTATCTCTATCCGGAATAGCAAATCTCTTAGTCGATACAATGTCAACATCAAGAGTATTAAGCTCGAAATCTATGCGAAAATATAAACCAATATAGATGGAGAGGAATACGAAAAATACCATCATACTTACTTTTTCTTACAACGGCTTCCAAGGATGTTTGAATTTTAAGTAATAAATCACTTGCAACACCAATTTCGGAGAAGAAAACAAAGGACTTATCTAGACTGAGTAAAGTTGAACTGGTTTCCTCTTGTTCGCTGATAATTTGAGTTTTAGTTGTTCTCTCTATCCTTACATCTTTAATTAATTCGTAATTTTCATTAAATATATTTGTGAAGGAGATTTTAACATCGGATTCGATAACTGTCTGATAGATTGTTGCAGACAAAATTTCAGAAGTCTTTGTATTCTCAAGAAAGTATATGAGTTTTGTACATTCTTTCCTGAAAGCATTAAAAATCGTCTGCCTGTTGTTTATACAAAATAAACTCACCCTTCGTATATTACTGTCTTCCTACTGCTTATTATAACTTTAATATCGTTAAAATTTACTGTAGTAAGAGTAGTTCGATATGCTATATGAATAGCATTGGCGAATTTGGCTTCATCAACATCGTAGACGATTCCGTTTACTAATAGAAAAAATGAATCTATCTCTCGTAATTTAGATGGATCAGCAAACTCCAAAGGTTCTTCTTTTAACTCTGGTTTCTGTTTTACTTCGTTTTGTATGTGATCGTCGTTGGGTTTTTCTATTTCCAATGGGGATACTTCAACAGTTTGACCATTTTCCTCGTAAGTAGCAAAGTAGTATAACTTTGTTATAGATTCGCTAAATATAGATGTAAACATCAAATAATTCTTGTTTTTATTATTTGTATTCCATATACAAACCCTTTAGAACCAAAATATTCTTCTCCTCTTAAAACTTCAACTTTAAAGTTTGCTCTAGTCTTTAAAGCTAAAAGTAGAAAAAAAGATTTCGTGATTAAATTAAAAGTTATTTATAAAATACTTTATTTTATAACTATTTACATGGTTGAGAGTTGAAAAATGCTCCTTTTATAACGTGTTCGTAATGTTTAAAAACGCGCTTATCTAGAACGAAACCTCTTACAAATAGACTATAACTATTGGCAAGAGTCCTAGAATCATTTTGCTTAGCAGATATTTCAGTATTATTAAATGTCTTCTTAGCAGCTGCTATAACTCTGTCGGTTGTTATTTCTCTTTCTAAGGTTGCTTTTGTCACGCTTGTATCGTTTGATGAAAAATCGAGTATCACTCGATAAACAAATTCCCTGTTTCATTGTTGTTTTCTTAGTAAATTATACATTTGCAAGGATTGAAAAGGTATATATAAGAATACCAAATAATCCCTTAAATCATTAACTAACCCTTGAGTGTTCATCACTTGTTCAATATTTGTAATTGAAACGCTAAACTTTCCTTCCAAATCGTTAATAGCTCTCCTCTTTCTTCTTTTATCTAAAAAGGATCGATATATAAGATTATATTTGAATTTCTTTCCTACACTTTTATTGTATATAGTATAAAATCATACTGGAATTAAGGATAAGCTGCAAGATCTGATTTTCCAATTGTTGGTAGGCTGCTGGAGACAATTCTTGTTTCTTTGCTGCTAACATATCAATAATAACTTGAACAGAATCCGCTACAGCCGTAGTGGTCATTTCCAAAGTCGTTGGAGTGGACTGATAAATTGAGGTTGTTGATGGACAAGCTTAAAATATCGTAAAGATAAGTAGGATATTATATTTAAGTGAGAAAATATCTTCTCTTACCACTTTCAACCTCAGAATCGACGCAGTTATTACAAGAGTCCGTTCCACAGCCACTAATAGTCAATGGTTTTAACGAACAATAGGCTCCATAAAAACTATAGAAGTATTTAATTAAATATCTTAATATCTATATGGAGAGTTTAATAACTAACCCAGATTTACAAACACACTTAAAACCACCAGTAACCGTTTTGCATTCTTGTAAATTTGATGATGTACAATTATTACAATCTGTTAAAACACCATCAACAACACTATTCCACTGTAAAAGTAGAATAAATTAGCATAATTAATTATTATTTTGGTTTAACTATAAAAGAAATAAGATAAAAAAACCTACAACCTAATTATCTTATCATTTAATTAAAATAAAAAAATACCTGTAAATAATAGAAGATTAAGAATATCCATTGAGCCTTTAAAATCATTTTATTCCTATTTTTTCCGTTAATCCAGTTTTGTAATTATTTATTTTTCTTAAATTCTTATGACGCTATGTCAAGAAGGGCGTGGAAAGTGGTGAGCTTTTTACTGTATGACATATACTTTATTAAATTCAATACTTATTCAATATATTTATATATATATATATATATATGTATAAGATGTTTATACATTTAATATATATGTACATACATATATGCTTGTTTTAATTATGATATATTATTATAACTAAAGGTAATAAATTAACAAACTATTAATTCCTTTTTTCTTATATACGATCAAGCGCTACCAATGTTAAGACTCTTTTAAATACCTTGAATACCGGAGTGTGGCGCTTCATTCGATATTCAATCTTTCTGTTCAAGCGCTTCATATAAAATCATTCGCCTGTGACCACCCTCAAATGATTCACTAAAGATTTGGCCTAATCCTAAACAGGATTCGTCTTTGATATTTAAAGAAGACGAGCAATAATATAAGAGGAATCATGAGTATAGATATAAATGTATTTAGCATAAATGATTCGATTCATTAATAATTTCTATTGGGGTTATATAATGTTTATATTTGAAAATTCAATTTTTCAACCATCCTTGAGTCGTATCAAATTCGTTTTTATTTTCATTTAGGTAAAGGTAGCTGAATAGAATCTTCGCTATCATTTAACAGGCTTCTTTCTCAATCTACTATCATTGTAATAAACATCCAATTGTCTCTCTGAAATAAAGTAAAAGTGTTGAATGTTTTGTTTTTTCTCATATAAATGAATTAAAAGATAGATTAAAATCAGGAAGAAATAATTAATATAATAATAATTAATATAATTTATATTAACCAGTGCATATATAAGTCATATTTGAGAAATTAACGTTGGGCTGTGAATCTGTGTACAAGCCGATCCTTCCTCTTTTAAAAGCTTTATTTTCTAGGATATCAGTCTCTATGATAATCGTGTTATCCTGTATAATAAATGCGACTTATAAACAATTTATTTACTATTAATGATATGAGTTGAAAAGAAAAAAATATATACAAAATCTAATTAGAAATACTCTTAATTTGTTAATGGACAGGCTTAAATCTATATATATATATATATATATATAATATGTATACTATATTAGGTCGAGTCCCTAAGTTTAACGTCGTTTTCACTATGGTCTTGCCTTTAATCTTTCCACTGTAAGACTCATCTTTTTATACTTTGGCCTATATTCCAATCTAAAATAATAATCGACATCATACTCCCATGGAACTTTGCGAGTGTCCTTCCATATTGTTTCTGTTTGATCTTCCACCGAATTTGTACTCCACAAGAGGTTTGGAATAACTTGTACAGGCCAAGTAGATGCTTTAATAGCTTTTATATGTAATCCAGCATACGCAGCAAAGCCATTGCTGTTATATCATGTGTATACAATTTCTAAATGACGTTATGTTCATTTATGTAAATTTAATTATGATATCTACTTACTAAATTTGATCCTCTCTTTTCCATAGAGCAGCTATGTAGTTAGTTGAGTTAATAAAACCAAATACCAAACCTATATAATCGTTATCTTTATATTCATTTGAACTGTTAACAGAGATAATTAGCTGTAAATCAACTCCATTAAAGACATAATCATTTAAGAATACTGTTGGAAATGAATTGCGCAATTGAGTAACAGTATTGTTATCAACTTTCCAGATTGGCGCATCTAGAAAATTCGATTTATAGAAATATGGAACAAAATTTGTAAAATTCTCTATTCTATTGTTATCAAAATTGGGACATGTGTCTTTTTGACAGCAGGTTAATTCTTCTTCTGAAATACCATCTCCATCATTATCAATACCGCATTCAGTACCATTTCCAGCGTATCCTTTCTTACAAACGCATCGGTAACCGTTCTGTAGAGTAGAAACGTCTTTGCATTCGGAATGATCGTATGGGCACAATCCATCGTTTGAGCATACTCTAATATTTTTGCATCCTATTTCCTGATTTCCAGTGTAACCTTTCTTACATTCTCCACATTGATAACTTCCTTCAGTATTATTGCATTTTGAATTAGCTGTACAATTGTGTAGGCCTGATGTACATTCATCTATATCTAAATATGGCAATGGTATAATTACCTTGATTTGTTCCATTTCTTACAAAAAGGTTACTTACCTAAACACGTAGAATTAGCCAATGAGAGAAAATAACCTCTTTTACATTTACACTCAAAAGAACCATATGTGTTTATACATATTTGACTACAATTATGTTGATTATTCAAGCATTCGTTAATATCTAAAGAAATACAAGAGATTAACATAAAAAGAAGAAATAGAAGAGAAACTATTATATTAATGTTATTATTATTACCAATATCACAACATTCTCCACTCCAACCTTTCTTACATTTGCATTTATTGTTAAATAGGGAACCGTGTTGACATCGAAGTTTGCATTGTTTGTTTTCCACGTTACTACCTTCACAAGCTCTGCCACCGCATGAGCTTTGCCTTACAACAGATCTACTTCTAATATTAACGCCATTAAAACCACATGGTTTAGTGCACTCAGACCACTCAGACCACTGTCCCCATTGACAATCAACCCTACGGCATCGTCTACGTCTTCTTCTCCACACACTATCGGCGTTATCAGCAAGTAAACAGAAAACAACTAGGAATAGAGTAAACTTTAAGCACAACATGCCATTCATGTTCCGCCTGAGTGAGAAGTATTTTACTGCATAAAAAACTTACTGCAGTGTCAAAAATTATTGCTATTACGAAAGACTAATAACAGACCTTAATTACTTGTTTTTTCTACCAATTAACTTTAATAATATCTGGATATATAAGCCTATAAACTATCAAAAATATCTTTTCATTCCTTATAATTCTTTAATAAGGTAAATAAACCTAAAAATATACATAAATATATCTTTAAGATACCTAAGTAGCATCTTATACTACGTAAAAGAAATTATATAAAAAACAGTTAATTGCATATTTTAATAAGTTGAGTAGAAGTTTAAAAAGAAAAATTTAGCTGAAACAAATCTACTGATGCTTAATTTACACAAGCAAAAAAAAGGAAATTCTATCATTTTCCCCTTATCTAGTCTTCTCTTCTTGCTCCTTTCATCCTTAAATTTTATATATATTCCATGTTTTTAAACACATTTCGACTTGGTTAAATATTAGGCCATAAATTCAAAATAAGCCTATAATTGTATTTATATAAATGGTAAATTAGTACTGAGTATTTTATCAATATTAATTTCTAATTAGTGATTTTCTTCTTATTAGACAAATGAATTCTTCCTTACTTATTAAAAGTTTATATTTCTATCTTTCACATTAAATATTCTCATAGTAATTTACTATATCAACATTTTGAAACATTATTGCCTAATGCTATTTTTTATCATATCTACATATTACAATGATATATTACCCTATTTTGGCATTGCAATTTTTAAATGTTTGTTTTGCAGAATGAACTAAAAATAGACTAATTTCCATTATAAAGCCATGTGAGAGACAGCCAAAGAGAGGGAGGGGGGAAGAACCAAAGTTATTGACTGAGAAAGAGCAAAGAGCAAAGGAATATGTAGAAACAAAGGGTAAAAGTGAGAAACATGGAATAAGCAACAAAATTTTTGTTGATGTTTTATAATAAATAGAAAATATATCTCTGCATTGTACTAAAGAGAAATGTATTGATGAGAGAGTAAGCAAATAATAGAGTGACGGAGCCAGAGAAGAATGAAGACAATTTATCAATTTTATTCTCCTATACAATATTTTGCAATTGCAGTATTTTGTTTTTATAGATTAAATGCTTGGGCAGAAGCGATTTATTATAATTAGTTAGACAAAGAACAAAAACAAATATGAGGAAAGAGCTCTTAAACAAAATTTTTTTTTAAAAAATCCTCGTTTTTTACTTTCTATACAGTTTTATATACAATATATATATATTAGTATACATATATATACTGTTTATTTCTTTTCCTTACATTTACATATACAATCTATACTTTACTCTTTTTTAATTCTAAATTTTCGGCAGTAAATACATTAGGGAGTTTCCAGAAAGTAGGTCCTTAACTGAATTATTACAAGTTATACTAGTTACTATAACAGTTACTATAACAACTATTGTCTTCGTGTATCTTACTTAGACCTTTCATCTGTTTATTTTTGTTTTTCTTTTTTAAATTAAAATATACAAAATAGACCATTTTTTTCTGTAATGGTATAAAAATTTGTCTATTTTCTAGTACAGGTGAAACGTGCTTCCGTGAAAGTTTTAATAAAAACGTCGAAGGTTAAAAAAGATCCTAATAAAAAAAAAAACAGACGAAAAAGCCAAACTTAACGTTGATTTTTTTTTATATAAAAGAAAATCAAGAAAGAAATGAGAATTATGTAGAGTAGGTGAAGATTAACAAGAAGAGGAAGGAGAAGGAGAAGGAGGAAGAAGAAGAGAAAAGCAAGAAAGAGCATGATGTATACCGAATATTTGAAAGCTTATTACCTATTCTTACTATTCTTCTTGGTAAAGGACGATAAGAATAAGAATGAAAGCTCAATCGAAGAGAATTATACACTCTTTATCAACCTATAAATATGTTTGTATTAGAAATGTAAAGGGATGATAAAAGTGAATAGGAAAGAAAAATAGAAAATACTAGTCAATCTTATTTTGATTTCTTGAAATGCAAATGAAGATTTATTTAATTATATGGGCTTTATTCTATTTTTAAACCTCCTTTAAAATGTTTCTTCATATAGGATATTGGTTGTTTTTTTTCTTCTTACCTTTTGTCTGAAATTCCTTTCCATATTAATAATTGATTAAAGTGGGGAAAAAAAACCTCAAATATCTGACTATCCTTAATTTATAAACTTTTGTCTAAAGATACTTTGATAATAGAAGAATAAATACGCTATACAATACAAGTCAAGTTATAATTCTTTCTTTTTTGTAAAAACAGCGGAATTTTAACTTTTAACGTAGAAAATGGTGCAATCTTTCAAATTTACCAAACTACAAAATTAATCTTACAACATCTGAGTAGTAATGTAAAGGAAAGGTATAGCTGAAAAACTATATTGTTAAATAGACAGTTTAGTGTCTTCTTTAATCAAACACAGACTTCTTTCGAGCATATGAAGATTATTGATAACGGTAAGTCTTAGGCCTATAATTAGGCTTGGTATAAAATAAGAGGAGAGAGCTCCCAATCAGTCGGAGTTCCTTACTCTAGTGCGTGTAGACTACTTTGTTCTATAATTAACATCCGAAAGCAACCGCGTTTAGCTTATTATACCATATGATAAATTACAAATAAGCGTGTAGACGCATTAGGACATTATAAACATTTTTTATTTAAATTAATCAAAACTTCCTCGCCTAAGAATATAATTATTCATATAAATATGAATGTAATATTAAATATGAAATTATTAATTATTAATATATGCCTATTATTTTATTTGTTTGCTTCTGCCAATAAAGTTAGATACTGCTTTTTACAACCCTTTCCTATATTCTTTCAATAGGAACATGTACTATATAGTATATACTGTATAGTATATAATTGAGAATAAAGTATAGTTTTCTATTTTCTCGTTTATTATATAGCTCTTGTTTTTTAACAAATCAAGTTGAACGTTGTTATAGCGACAGTCTATCAATTTTTGTATTAATATAAAAGAGTTAAATTTTTAGTGTCGAAATGTTTTATATAGTTGCTAATTAGTGTTTTATATATAGTTTTCGTTTAGCTATACTAATAAAGAAGTATATAGTTTTTTTTTGTTTTTCTGTCTGTCTGTGTGTGTGTGTGTATGTGTGAGAGAGAGAGAGATAGAGAGAGGCAGAGAGACAGAGAGAGAGAGAGAGTCTCTCTATTTATCTCTGCTTCTTTCATTCATATACTTTCTCTTTCTCTCTCTTTCTCTCCCTCTCCCTCTCTCTCTTTCTATCTGTCACTCTAAACTCATATACACTACATGTATCTTTACAGCATTTATGTGCACATAAAAAAAAGTCTGCCATTTAAATATGTTTGCACTAGTATATTCTAGGCATATCGAATATTTACAAATGCGTTTATAGTTCATTTAGATAATTCCCGTTCAAGTGATATCTTTTTTCCTATTGCTTAATGAAATTAGGAAAAAGAGTGCTTATTCATCATTTTGCTATATAAGAAGTAAGAAATGCACTATGATTGATTGCTGAAGTAAATACATTTTCCTTATCGTTAGTTTGCATAACTCATCAGTTTGAAATAGGAAAAGAGAAAATAAATACGTTTATAAATGTATATGTAAATATATATATATTCTGTATATACTGTATATATATGTGTGTGTGTGTATATATAAAGTTATAGATAAAAAATAGTACTCTTCTTTAGCAACAAAACAACAAAAATTAACCTCTTTTTCCTTTTCTGTTTTCTCATCTTAACCCCTTTATATGTCTCTTTTACCCTCCCTTCCCCTATTTGCCCTCTTCTGCTTTGTTTTTTTAATGAAAAAGCAAAGGTAGCTTTCTGTTTTCAGTTAATTGTTTTTTTCTGGAGAATAATTTTAAATAGGTGATTAATTAGGATTTCTTCTCCTTTAATTTATATCGAAACCGAAAGAGATAAGGAAGAGTGTAACAAGTGAATAGATATTAAAATTATCAATTAAAGCTTTTTACTTTCATAAATTTTGTAATATCGCAAATTTATTTATAAAAGTATTAGCAAGACAAACAAACTAAACGTTTTGACTATTTCCACTATAATCTTTATAGCAAATGTGATACTACCATTAAAGATAAACTTCATCAATTATCTTTTCTTCTTCCTCCTCCTCATCCTCAACTACGGCCTTCCTTTTTTTATATTGTTTTAAATTAATACCATTTTGTCTCCTATTTTACTTTCATATACTCAGCAATAGATAATAATTTTCTGTTTTGTCACTGTCACGATTACGATGACGTCACTAAGCGGCAGAGAAGCATTCGTTCAGAAAGAGCGCTATGAAGAGGATCGTCTTCATCCTCTTTCTAACGTTAGAGGTAAAAGTAATATAATAAAGTTTTCGTTTTCACTTAAGAAAATAATTTTAAAAAGAAGAAGAAAAAAGTATTTTAATTAAAATCCTCTTTAGAGATAGAAAAACAAAGAATGTTATTATTTTGTTTTATTGATTCTTTGGAAATAAACGATTTTAATGTTAAAAAGATATGAGAGAGAGAGAGAAAGAGAGCGAGACGAAATGTAAAGAGAACAGAAAAGAAAAAGAAAGATACTGATGTACATTATATATATATATGTACTACGTATATAAAGAAACAGAAGTATACGGAAATAACTGTGATTAATTTTTTCAGGTTTTTGCCTTTCCAAAAAGGGATTTAATATGGGAGGAACTACTCCGTAAGTAGTAATGAGAAAATAGCTCAATAGTTGACATTCAATGTTTTCACTGTATTTTCCTCTTTTATACGAGTTATCTATTAGATTAAAGGATACTAAACCTTATATGCTATTTCTTTTTCTTTTATAGGTGCTTATGTGCCATCCCATTGTGGCAAGAATGCTTATCATTCGCAATATGAGGGTAAATGGAGTAAGAGAATTGTTGGAGGAGAGTCGGCAAGAACAGGCGAATGGCCATGGTTGGCCACTTTACGCATAAAAATGAACCAATCTTCCCCTTTTGAACATTTATGCGGAGCGACTTTAATACAAGATCAATGGCTAATTTCCGCTGCTCATTGTTTTGAGTTAGTACACATATTATTGAAAAAATTTTATACATTTATTAATAAATACAGAAACATTTGGGCTCCATTCTTGACCGATAGACCTGATGCGTGGAGAGTAAGATTAGGGGAACATCATCTATTCGAAGAAGACACTGAACACGTCGAAATGAAGCCGACAAAAATAATTTTCCATCCTGAAAGAATAGGTAAATGAAAAGTTTTATCATAAAAAGAAGAGAAGAAAAATACATCATAAATTAATTAGGAAAGCTATAAATTAACGAATACTGCAGTTTACTACTAGGTCAAAAGGTTTAATTTAGAATGTAAAAACGCCAATTGTACTTATGATGGGATTTTTTTTTGGTTGATTTACAGTTTTTATATATACAATTTGCAAATACATAGATATACTGTATATATATATATATATATATATATAAAATTATATATACAAATTGTTTGATATGTAAATGTTAATCTAGTTTAAAAATGTATGGTTTCATAGAAGTTTAAAGTAGTTCTTCTCAATTTGTTGACCTCCAAGTGGAACCTAATTTCATTCGGAATGAATTCATTTAGCATGGGAATTATTTGCATTAACTTGATCAATTTGTCATATTTCACTTTTAAACTCTCTTTATACATAAAATATCCTTTTTCATTTTTTATAAGTTTTAAATAGAAAAACTTTAAGGAACACAAAAACCGTCTTCTTTTAACAAACAGCTGGTAAAACTTTGGACAGAGACATAGCTTTGATTAAGCTTGAACGTCCGGTAAATCTGAATAATATAGTCAACATCGCCTGTCTACCGGAACAAGATGAATCCCCCTCCGTTAATAAAATGTGCGTTACTGCCGGATGGGGTCATACTATAGAAGGTAAGTTAATAGCATAATTAATAGTAGTTTTAAAACAAGCGATTGTCTCCAAATAATAATGTAGGTCTTTGAAAACAATACAGTCGATTACAGCCGTTACCATAATCTCAATTTTCTTTTTCTAGCTGGTAATGTATCGACAATCGTTCGTCACGTTCTCGTTCCGATCTTACACAACAGAGTTTGCAATGAGATGTACGGTGTAATAGAGAAGGCAAAATTGGAAATTTCTGATAAAATTGTCTGCGCTGGGTAAGTCTAATAAACTTTTACAAATATAGCTGTCTATATTCTTTCATAAGCCTATTCTGTTAAAGTCGAAAAAATTAAATCTCACACATCTTTTCTGCTATTTTCGGTCCTAAATGAGTAAAGTATTCTCCGAGTCAAATTCTGGTTCAAGGTTACTGACCGATTATGAAATATTGACAAATAATTCGCGTTATAATACTTTAATAAACTTAAAAAAAGCTTAGTTTCCTTAGAACAATAACAAAATATATAATACTATTCATTATTTCATGCAATTCTAATAAAAGCCAGATTGTACTAAGTAATATATAAAAATAAGTGTATCTTTGATAACTGCTCTAAAAAAATTATAAATGACTTTGCACTAAGATATAAAAAAAGGAATCTGAAAGGAAAAGGTAAAAAAAGGAAACTGATTCAAAAACAAATTCTAAAGAATTATATTTAATATACTTATTATTGATATAAATAGACGTTATCCATTTGTATATAACTGTGTGTGTATATACTAATAAATATATACTCTGTATAATAGATATGGTAATATTCTGAAACGTCCTTGGTTAGGCTAAGACTTCCTATGTTTAGAATACAATTTGTAATCAGAATCCATCTACTTGCACGATTGTATTTCATCTATAAAAATTAATTCGCAAGTTCATAAGAAATTGATTATCTATTAAAATTCAATATTTTCATATTTCTGTTCCCCACTCAATTAGACTTGTAATGTATATATATTTTATAATTCCGTGTATGTTTTGTACTTTTCTTTTCATTATCATCCTTTTTCGTTATCTAAAATAATCTGGAAAAAACTTTGCAACAAATACTAATAAAACATTATTTATTAATTCTTATAGGCCTAATATTCCTTAATTATAAATTATATATACTGTATATATATATATGTAAAAATATATACGCAAAATGATGTTTTTTACTAATTACTTTAGAAAGCCTTTCTTCAAATCAAAATTAAATGTCAACGTATGAATAATAGTAAAATACTTTGCTACTTGTTTCTTTATTAGGTATGACAAAGGTGGAAAAGACGCTTGTCAGTACGATTCTGGAGGTCCTATGGTTTGCTACGATAGGGGAAATTCTCAATTCGTACTCCATGGTATCGTCTCAACTGGATACGGTTGCGCAAGACCAGGATTTCCCGGAATTTATACCAGAGTTTCTTCTTTTGTTGATTGGATTAGAAAGACAATTGCTGAAAATTAAAATTTACTTGTCGTAACTAAATTAAGCAAACATTTCACTTTTATTTTCGTCTGTTCAAAATAATATTCTTGTAAAAGATCAAAAAAAAACTGACACAATTAATAATAACTCACCTTGCATTTCTTTCGTTTACTTAATTTGTTTATTTATAGCTAGGCAAATGCTAAGATGTACTTGATTTTCTTGACAAACCATTAATTAGTAGATATTTCACCACCTGTTTTAATCTTTAGGCAATAATACTTCTTATGTAAAAGAGCGACAGAAAAGTGGGGAAGGATGGAAGGGGAGATAGAAATGGTAGAAAGGGAAGAAAGTAAATAGTTTTATCTAGCTAAAAGACAACACAAGCAATAAGCGCCATCTAAGTATCATATTGTGTCAACTTCGATCAATGAATTCAATATACATATACACCTTTACTTTTACTTTATTTTACAACTTTCATTCTATTGTTAATTACCACTAGATCTTATTGTAAGTTATATCTATCCTAGATGAATAATAAAATAACTTAACCCTGTGTTAAAAGTTTGCCAAAGGTCAATTAAATGATTAGGTGTAAATGCAGGTTGACTCTAGAATAGGCAATAGCTAAAAAGATTTCGAAAAAGATGGAAATTACTCTTTCAAATTGGAGCTATAGTTCTTTTGTGACATAATTTTTTATGTTAAAAAGAATAACGTACAGAATATAAATATACCAATATGCTTAAAAAAAGAGACTAATGTAAATGTAAGAGAACTTTTTCAAACAGAGAGAGAGAGAGAGAGAGAGAGAGTGAGATAAATAGATAGATAGACGAGAATTTATATTTTGTTTGTCCCTCCCTCATCTATTTAGAGTATTGCGCCATCTAACGTGAATAGATTTATTTAAAGAAAGAGAGACAGAGAGAGAGAGAGAGCAGTAATATTAATATTAATGGAATATAATAAAAAACAGAAGTCTTTGCCTTTTTCACAACGCTATTTTATTTTTCTATTATTCTCAACAAACCTAAATACAATATTGTACACAGACGCAAAGATGCAACATATAATTACATTCATGTACATAAATACTATTCTTTTATATATTAGTATTTTTTATTTCTCATTCTTTTTGCTAAAATCCATACTAAAGTCAATTTTCATAAAAGACAGAGAGAGAGAGAGAGTGAGTGAGATAAATAGGTAGATAGACGAAAGAGAGAGAGAGTCGAATTAACTAATTATAATATTCCTGCTGATGAAAAGTTCGTTGCTGTGCGATGACATGAGAAAGAAAGTTTGTCAGGGAGGAAAAGGCATTCACTGGTGCATTAAGTAATGTTGAGCAGCACTATAATTAAAACGTAAATGTTTGCCACGTTTATACAAGCCAAACTGGAATAGCCTATTTTGATGAAAGAAAAAAATAAAAGAGAGAACAATAGAACTCAATAAACATTAAAGATAAAGATTAGAAAGAAATTAAAGAAGAGAGAAAATTACCTAATTCTGATGGTAAATTATCCAAATTTGTGATTAAATTTGGTATGAATGATTCCCAGAATTTACATTTACGAGTTCGAAGTCCACCTTCGCCAATTTCATCTGAATTTGAGATGTTAAACTTCAAATATTTCCTATCTTTCATATCGAATCTAGGCCAATAGTTTTTATTATTAAACTTTATTGGCCTCCTAAAGAAGATGGGAAAGAAAAAAAAGACTTAATATATTAAAGAAGATTAACACCGGTTTATAAATTATAATTTGAATTATGATATTTGTTTACTTTGGATTATGAATGAATTGTTTCCAATACTTTATTATACTATCACTCAATCGACGTTCTTTGTCGTTAAACTTGATAAATTTATAATCCGATCGGAAAGGAGTTCCAAATTCATAATCGATTTCATAACCATGCATTACACCCATCCACTCCGGCCAGGGGTTTTTTTCATTTTTATGCATAAATCTATACATATATACAGGATTCGCTTGGCTTGCGTAATAAGTTGAATAGTTAACCGTTGAACATACAAATTCCAAATCACCTACAATATCGTCCATAATATCGCGTAATTTGGGTTGATTACGAAATTCTGTCGGTGTTCTATATTCAAAGTCGGTTGCCTTTTCAACAATCTTAAAAATTTTTCACTATTCATGAAAAACTTGAACAAATGATAATAATTAATAATAATGAAGAAGAATAAAAGATTAGAAATCTTCTCAATAGATTTCTGTCTTGTTTTTTGTTATTATTTCCAATTTTTTAAGTTATTTTACTAATTAACTATTTAATTATGTAAAGGCTTATGAATAGTGAAAATTTTATGCCTTATGATATTTCTCTGATACAGATTTTATAATTTTTCTCAAATAGAAAAAATAGTCTGAACTATCCCATGTTGAAGAGCTATTCATCTTTTTATATACCTCTGGAAATCCATATATAAAAAAGTACATTCCTTCATCCTTTGTGTTACCTACTATCATTGGTATTCTCTTGAATTTTCCAGATTTCAATATTTCTCTCGGATCCCTTTTTAATATGCTTCCGTCGATTGTTGGTCCAAAAGGTGGTTCGAAGTAATGCTCTTGTACATGATATAGATTATCGAGATAATCCTTTGCTGGTCTTGAGCGAAGACACTTAATTGTATCCATTTCATTTTCTAACCAACAACCTAATTTCCTGCTTAATTGCTCAGCCCTTTTTAGCGCTTTTTCTCTGGATTGAACTCCCCATCTTGCTAGAGGAGTGGCTGAATTCAATATTACCCCTGATACGTACTGGACGGCGTCAGAGAGAATGTGCAATCCTATTGAAACTGCTCCAGAACTCTCGCCAGAAAGTGTTATCCTATTCCTGTCACCACCCCAATCTTTAGCATAATTCCAGAAGTATCTAATGACTATTTGTTGATCAGCAATACCCTGACTACCCGGAACTTCTCCACCTCTGAGTATGAATGAAAGAAAATTAACTACGATAAAAAACAAAAGATATTTATCAAAATACATGAAAATACAAGAAAATACATCATGATTGATCAGTATGAAGAGAGATAGTTGAATAGGAGAAAACAATACACAAAAGAGATGGAGCAGGAAGCGAGATAAGAAATGTGAAACAAAGCAACGTAAACAAATCTCTATTATTAATATTCAATATTACAAACCTATCATTTAAATAAAAGAATCCAAGTGGTCCTGTACGGTAGTTCATTGCTACAACTATTGCCTGAGCTTTTTCAGCCAATACAGAACCATCATAAATATCCAAACTACAGCTACCTGATACAAAAGTTCCCCCATAAATCCAAATCAAAATCGGAAGTAAACCTTTCCTTTTCCACGGTCTCCAAATGTTCATGTACAAGCAATCTTCGCTTATATTTGTATTGGGATTCCACATTTCAACACCTTCGTGCATACCAAATAATGTATCAATTGGTTGAATACAAGTTGGAGGCAATTTTGTGGCATTTATGCCCTCTGGTGGATATTGAGTAAGTGGAATAGGCCTACGGAATCTGAGATCTCCTACGGGTGGTTTTGCGTATGGTACACCAAGAAAAGTTTCAATTCGAAAATCATTTACAACTTTTCTAGTTCCCGTCACTCGTCCATATGCAGTTTCTACTTTCACGTATTCGGTTAATGATAGATCCATGAGATAAACAAACAGTAACACTTTGCAGTACATCCTGTTACATATCTGATAAAAACAGTAGACTTTATTATGATGTTAAAAAAGCATACAATTTATAATAGGTGGGAAAAAATTGCAGATAGTTAAGTTAATCAAAGTATAGTCTTTTAATTATATAAATTCATTTTATAGCTATTTTATAAAATATTAAATCTCTAATATTTCGGATTAATTAAGCGATTATTGTCAAGATTGCTTAAAGAAATAATCAATACTGATATATTGTCAATTCATTATATTATATAGCAATTAAAATGACAATAATAATAGAGAGAGAGAGAGAGAGAGGAGGGTAAGAAAGAAGAAGAAGAGAAAAATTTAAAAAGCTTCATTAAAATTATATATCATATATAAAAAAAAAATGTCAAAGAATTAATTAATTAATTAATTAATTAATTAATTAAATTATATTTAAATAATAAAAGAATAGGAAAATTTTACAAATTTTTGCTTTGGTAAGGGAAAATTTCCTATACAACATCTACAATATCATTTTTTTTTATATAAATAAATTAACCAAACAACCTTATGCATAGGATCAGATCTAGTATTACTTGCATCTAGAAATAGGTAGACAAACAACTAAAGAATTCAAAAATTCCATGTTTTTTCTTTTAAAATCTTTGGAATAAAAATATTTTATTAATATTTGCAATAATAAGCAAATATACAATCTTTAGGTCAAGGTTAAATAGTATATATATGTATAGACTGATAATAATACGAATAATACTTGAAAGACAAACAACAAAAGTAATGACTTGTCTCTCTGTTAAAACTAAAAAATTAATAATTTTTAAACTAGATGTCGGCACTACGAAAAACTGGAAATAAATTGGAATGTTTGCCTAATTTTTCATATTTTTTTTATATATATTTATTAGGGTTATGATACTTTTGGAAAGAAAAATTAGATTGGATAAAGAGATTGTTATGGAATAAAAAAATTGGTGAAAATATAGTGTCAAGGACAAATTGTGTATACTTGGATAGACGTGAAAGAAAAAAAGACGCTCTTTATACCTCCTCCCCATAGCGTATGATATAAAGAGAGAGAGACTAATTTAGATCACAAAAACCATGTTTAAGCTTTTGAGATTTCTATCTGTAATAGCTTTTCGGTACTGATATGATACAAGATAATATTAGAATAATGCTCGTACTCTTTTTATCCCGAAAAAGGTCAAGATGGCCGTATTATTCCAGTCTGTCATAAGTTTTGGGTTTTCTACAATAGCAGGAAAAATTTGCAAAGAGTATTCTTTTAAGTCAAATGAGGAGGAAAACTAGATACGCATGCCTAGGTGGAGGAGAATAATGGTAAAACAAGTCGGTGGGATAGGGAAAGAAAAGGGAATTTTCCTATCCGTATCCCGAGGGCAAATTCGCTAGAGAGTAATTCGACGAATTGTCGGGACGTTTTAAGGCGGGTAGACGCTGTAGATATTTGATCTATAGCCGCCGACCCTTTTTAGCAACAAATATCGACGCCGTTTTTACGCTTCGACGCGCCTTCTAAAAATAGAACATTTTCAGAAATCGACTTCGCCCCCACTCAATAGAACGTTTATAGTTTTTTATGGAATTGAACAACGCCTCTGCCTAAGAGATTTAATTTACAAGGAAATGAATAAATAAAAGAAATAAATAAGTTTTTTTCTTCTTCTCCTTTTATGATTGGTAACGCTCTTAATAAACTGCAAACTTATTAAATACTGTAAAAAAAACCATTAGGAATAAATAATAAAGCCATTGTGAGTTGGTAATGCGATCAGACCGAAGGACAACTCAGAGGAAACTTTCCCGCACTCTAATACAACAGTTAGTCAATAAAAAAACTGGAAAGTAAATTCGAATTTCATCTTTCTCTATGTCTATCCATCTTTAGATATAAACAAATACCGTATATAGTCTTATTACTCTATACTACATATCTAAATACGTATATTGTATACTTTATATTGATCTACTGTACATATCCTTTTCATTAACTGGTTATAATTAACAGTCTATTTGATTTCTTTCGTTTTTCAGTCACATTAACTCTAATTAAGGGTAATATCCGCTTAGAAAGTACTTCGTAGTATATCACACTAAATTTACAAGTACTATTCAAACACAACTGCAAAGGATCTAACTCGGAAAAGTAAAACTCTAAAAGAAATTTATAATTAATTGTTATTGAACATACCGTATTTTTCTCTCTTTCTCTTTTTGCTTTTCAAATATAATGTTAATCTTTAGCGTCTCTTTTAACGCTTTAAACTGTAATTATACTTTTATTGTTTTCTTGTTTGTTTTTGAGTAAAAAGAGCTAACGGAGCAATAAGGATTATTAATGACCTTGAACTTGGAGAAACTGTTGAGAAAATAGATAGTAATGAAATTTAGAAAATTTTTTCCTTAAAAATGTATGGATTACTAAGCCGAAAAGATTTGGGAGAAGAGGGAGAAAGGCGTTAATTTTAATTAGACGCCGCCAGAACGCTTCCTTTCAAAATAATCTTGTTTCGTGGAGAAAAGTGTGCATTTAGGAGTAGGAAATGAGTACTTAGTTTGATGAAATCGCTCCTTTTCTCTCTCTCTCTCTCTTACCAATAAACAACAGGCCTACCTCAACCATATTTTCCTTATTTCTTTTCTTATAGTTTTTTCTTTTTTCTTATATTAGCCTTTTCCTATTCCTCTGCAAATCTTCTTCTTTGCCTAATTTTTAATTTTTCTTTTCAAAAAGTAAAAGCGGAAATTCCAATTTCTTTTTCCGGGAGAAAATCACTGAACGCAGAGCGACAGCAAAATGCAGTTTGTCTATGTACCAGGGAAACTCTGCAGCAACCAATCGCCACCAAAGCCGCCTTTATTCGCATAATTATACGACTGCATTACCTGTGTACAATAATTCTACAATGGCTTTTCATATACACACAAATACAAGTATACTCTCAAATTCGAAAAAGGCTAACACTACTTTTATTGACCATTTATAATATTATCCTTTTTTTTACATCACGAGTTGCCTTTATAGCAAATTAACAAAAGCATTATTCCTTTTTATATAATAAAATAGTACTTTATGCAATACGGTGACAATTCTCCTAGTTTTTTTTCCTTTTCTCTTTAAAATTACTTCTTTATTGCGCTTTGGGAATTTGTATTATTTAATGAGGAATTCCACAAAGACGAAAGATTAGAGTTTTCGAAAGAGAAACCGATTAATTAGGTAGAAAGGTGTTTTCTTTTTTTGCAATTCTTTCCCAATGTCGAAAATGTATATAAAACAATGAAATGTTCCTGTTCTTTCTTCTTTTTTCAGTTTGTTCTCTCTCTCTCTCTCTCTTCCTATCTATTTCTCCATTCTTTTTATTTCTAGATTTCCACTCTCTTCTGTCTTTTAGTCAGGTATCTTTTTGAAAAGAAAACTTTCGCTTTTCTCTTCTTCTGTGGATTATATTCTTTCCTCTCCTCTTTCGCTCTCTTTAGTTCTATGTAACTCTCTTTCTCCTTTTCTATCCTTTCTCTCTCTCTCTCTCTCATTTTTCCTCCTCTCCATTATTTCCTCTTTTTTCATCAATAAATTATTTATATAAAAGAAATTGATCGGATTAAAACGATTTTCGAAATCCAAAAGTTTTTTCTCGTTCATTAATAAATAAAAAAATTTAAAAGATTAAAAGATATTGACCTAAATAGCTTAAGTAGAACTACATGATTTTTGTTTTCTCTTCTCTTTTCTATTATAAGGAAAATCTAATTATATTTAACCCTAATTTAAATAAGCGAAAAATCTTTAAAGTAATAATGTTAGATTGTCAATTATCCTCTCTATAGTTGTTATAATATTAGTGTTTTTCCTTTCTTTATAGAAAAATCCTACTCTTTAAGAATTACAACGGAAATATCGGATAAAAACGTTTTAATGAAAAAATCGAACAAATCATATATTAGATTATTCCGTAACAACGATTTCAATTTTTCCGCACCTGACGAATTATTATTCCTCTCCTTCATCCTCTTCTTCTGCTACTGCTTCCTATCTTGTAACATTTATCTCGTATAAATGTTTATTATTAATTCTAACTTTTAAAAAGTATAGAACAATAAAATATAATTTATTGCCATTGAAAAAAACGGAAAAAGTTCTACAGCTAACCATCTATTTATAATTTTTCTTAGGGTTTTATAGGCCTACACTTTAATTACATACGATCCTGTCGCCGAGGTTTTGACGTGTGGCGGAATGTATTCTCATAGTGAATAGTCAACTTGGAAAAAAAAATAAAGAGTAAAAATGTGATAAAAAAAAAGGAAAAAGGGCAAGTCTTTGTACCTTAATTTTTATCAAGTATTTATAGTGGAAGTAATTGAAGAGAATTTTTTGCCAGACTCAGTTAGACAATAAAGCCCGAGAGGCATGAAACAAATGAAAATAGGAAACAGTAAGGAAGAGAAAGGAAAGGGAAGGATAGAGAGAAGTGTGCACAGTGAGTCAACTTATTAAAAGAAGAAAAGACACTGAGGGGATAAATGGATATAAAGAAACGTTCAAATAAACGAGAGAAAAAAGTAAAAGATTATACGAGCGAGAGAAGGAAGGACTGAGAAATATGGAAGAGGCGGAGGGAGAGAGAAATAGATGGAAAAAGAGTGAAAGAAAAGAAAAAAAAGAAAGCAAAAAGCAAATTTTTGTTAGCCAATACAAAAGAAAAGAATAGTGAAAACTTTTAAAGCAGTGTAATAAAACAAAACTACAATTTCTACATGTATTTGCTGAGCAAAATCAACACTCTACAGGCTGAAAAAAACTGATTTTCTTCCACAGGCATAGCTGTCAGGTGATGTTTATTGACGTTTTTTTAATGTTATGCAAATATTCCACATATCATGATATCTGCTTGCTTTCTTATCTTCCTGCTTTCTCCGGTCGCCTTGGGTTACAAGCTAGGTACTGACAAAAATGGTTTTAGGAGGATATTAGAAGAACAACTTGTTTTTCTCATTCCAATGTTTTCTTTGTTCTTTCACTTGAGAAACTTTGTGAAAAATTCTCATCAATGTCTAAGAAGTGAAAAGAAGAGAAAAAAAAACAAAGAATTACGAAAGCAAATAAGCCAATTATTAAGAAATTTTATTCCTATTTATGTCTTTTAATTGTCTTTTGTAGTTTTAATTGTTAACATCTTTCGTATCTAGGGATCGGTGAATGTCCGAGAAAGTATGGTTTCGTTAAAAAGTACTGTACTGCAGAGAGAAGCAAAGCAAAGTGCATTGAAGATAAAGATTGTTTAGAAACTTATGCGACCTTTTCTAGATGCTGTTTTGACGGATGTGGCATGAAATGCAGACCCGATCATCTTCTTATTCATACAGGTAAATATTAAAAGGCAGTTTTTAAGAGTTTAAAGCTGCAGGAAGTACTTATGAAAAGCACCTTTATAAACAACAAATAGTATAGAAAGCTGTTGGATGCCTTTTTTTATGAGGAACATCTTTGTAAGCATACGTAACAACGTAAAAGAGATAAGTAACATTTATAAACATTATCTACATAAATAATACAAATAGTAAATGATAGACATCTAATGAAAGACTTAAGTATGCGTATATATATATATATATATATATATACAGTGTATGTAGCTTTTTCATAATATTATCTATTCATTACTTAGCTTTCTATTAGTGTTAATCTAAAGTGGAATAGAGAAGACAGATATTTCATTATCTATGTTTTTATTATCAAAGGTCAAAAGCGGTTGAAACTATACCTAAATAAAAAATATATAAACCATTAAGTAAATCATAATTTACAATTGTATTTCTATCCCTTTTTGCCTGTCAAAAAAGACCTAAATTTTTTTCTCCGGGGCGTCACTTTAATTGCTTTATCGAGTGTGTACAAATTTCTAAACATCATATAATTTTATAGTTGATTATTGCCTTAGAATTTCTCCCATTCCCAACCTTTTTGTAGACCGGAAGGTTGTTGGGCACAATGTAGGCCTAATTATCAATGGAAAGGGATAGCTTAAAGAATAAATGCACTATTTATATACATATATATATATATATATATATATATATATATACTTTACGCGTTTTTTTTTCAAATCGTTTAACACAGTAGTTGTTTATTTATTATAAAACGAATAAGAGTAAAACAGTAACAGTTTATTATGAATTCTTAGCCATTTTGTAAAGGGAAGAAGTATCAAATAGATTCATTTGTAAACAGTTTGTAAATCATTGTCGGGGAAGACTTATCATCCTGGTGAAAAATTTCAATTTGGCTCAAGATCTTGTATATGCTCAAAGAAAGGACGCCCGATGAAATGCGAGGAAATTAAGGGATGCGAAGAATGCGTGAATAAGGTAATTCACTTTTCTATTTCTACCTCTCTCTTTCTCTCGCTTTCTCTCTCTCCCTCCCTCCCTCCCTATCTCTCTCTCTATCTCTTCTCTTCTCTTCTCTCGGCTCCTGTCAACCTACTATACTCATTTTCTCTTTCTTTTTCTACTGAATCTCTCTCCTTCTCTCTCTTCCTTAATTAATTAGATGACATTCAGGTGGCGCTAGTAAATTCTAAGAAATCTACTTAAAAAAATTTACTATTTATCTTCTTTCAACTCAGGATAAGCTTTTTTTTCACATTCAGCGCCATCTAAATGCGATTTTAGAAGTTCGATCGGATGATTAGAATTAGCTTATTTATAAACCATTTATTTAAAGCATCTACTCGACGATTCAACGCCCACGAAAGAAACGCCCAAGAAAATTAATGAAAAAGTAACATTTATACAATATATTAAGGATATGCCAAAAGATATCAAAAAATGGATCAAACCCCTTAAATTCTGGTGATGGTTTTAAATTTACGATAAATAAGGGTTTACAGACAAATGCGATACGAAGGCTACGGAACTTAACGACTCCCTTCCGCCATCTGGTGGGCTTTTGAGGTATAAATCTCTTAAAATTAATCATGCTATATTAAGTTGTCGATATTTTCTGAAATATAATGAATATTTTTAAAAAAGAAAATTGGAGATATGATAATGATGATAATAAAAATAGTAACAGTTATAATAACATAATATCTGAGACACGAATAGCAGCATGGAACATTGGGAGAAGGGTGGGGGGGGGGGAGGATAAGGTTTGAGCTTGTTCGTACTTAATTTTGAAGGGGAAAAGCGAAATCCCTACTAGATCGAATTGTAAAGTTGGCTAAGGGAATAGATTTTTCGATTCCAGCTGCTAAAACCGATGATTGGCTCTCATAATCAAACTAGGCGAATGATTCTATTTCCTTCGAATCCTCTGATTAAGGCCTCTCTAGTCTTATTCTATCTCTCTTTCCGTAATTCCTAGTCCATAACACAATAATACTGACACCAATAATAAATAAGTTAGGATTAGGCGGTAGAGGAAAGATTGTATTAATTTGAAGAATAGACGCCTCGTTTCGGTCACCTAAAACTTTGCTCACCTCATCAGGTTTGAGTCAAAGATTCAGGCCAACGGAACGAGCGAGGGGGAGCAACTGCAAAAAGGAATCTCTATTACGTCACAGATCCGTGCATAATGTACGCCGCTCTCTCAACTGTATGCGTAAATCGATTAATTAAGAAAACGTTTCAGGTTTCCTAATTTCATTGAGTTATCTTTGAAAATCTAACAATTTTTCTCTGATTTTTCCATTTATTAACAAACCATATCTCTAATTAGACTAATACGTTACGCTGTTTTATTTTATCATCTAATCAAAGGGGCCTTTAATGCTTGGCAATCACCATCATCATTTAATAATTATATAAACACTACTAACACTTCTAACAAGGAGGCTCCACCAAATAAGGAATAAGCATATTCTAGAAATTGCATAAACGCTTCCCAAATATAATACATTCTGACGTTTTCATTAACGTCCAAGAAGATTGATCAGAAGAACAAAAAAGAACCCTATGATAGGGGGCGCACCCAGTATATTAATACCAGCGACATCTATTGTCAAAAAAAAACATGATTCGCATAATGTAGTGCATAATAAGCCTTGATCTTTTGTTCTATTTCTCTCTCTCTCTTATGAGTTATTTTATAATTGAAGTAGTAATAATAAAAATATATTAGCAATAGATCTAATTGAAAAAATAAAAATACTAACTAAGTAAATTAATAAAAGGGCAAAAGGGAAAGAAGATATGTACATTTTTACTCTCTAATAGGTAAAAAACAAGAAACTTTCATAGACTTATACCTGTAATATATAGCTAAAATAATAGTCAACATTGCATGTATAGTGAAATGGAAAAGAAAGAATGATGGAACAGAAGAAGAAGAAAGAGAGCATATGTATTAAATATTCTCCTATAAATAATAGCTAAACAGATAAATTTAATACTCTAAAATAAGCTTTAAGAAAAAGGTATGCTCCATTTTCAACCTATTTAAAAAGAATAAAGTCGATTAATTAATTAATTAATTACTAGTTTTCTCCGTTTTCTATTTAAGCAACATCTCTCCAAATAGAAAAAAATATAAGGGAAAAAAGAAAGGTAAATACTTGTCACTTATGATTTCTTTTACTATTATTATCCTATTCATACACTATATTTATTCCTATTAGAAACAATTTCAGTATGTACGCATATGAGAGCTGTGAAACTGCACACATATATACAGTATATTTATATATAGCAAAGATGCCTTCTTAAGGAGATCAGCTTTTGTGCTATCATCGCACTCCCTCACGAGCCAAAATATGACAATGATACTCTTGAGTATTGAGAGGAAGTATAGAATAAGTCAAAGTCTCATATAGGATTCAGATAGTTGCTCTAATTGGGAGACAAAATTGCTAGCATTTCATTCTGACAACCCCATCTAGCGACTAAGTAATACCAAAGAAAAGTAGAAACAGAATAATAGCAGTAATTAATAAAAAGGGGAGTGTTAGCGGATGTCATATACCTTATAAGCGTCAAATTCGAGTGTTGCTTTATTGTTAAGCAAAAATGACTTAAAGAAAGAGATTGAAATGAGAAGAAACTGCATTCACACTTGCCTACTTTCTTTATAGATCTATATATATATACTTGTATGATAATCAAAGAAAGCTAAAAGAGAAGAGAAAAGCAGCAGAAAAATTTATAGGCATACTATATGGCATATATAAAGAGGTATAAAAAGAGACGCCTCTGGCTTTCTCTCTCTCTCTCTCTCTCTCTTTCGAAAAAAAAATTAATATACAAGTAAAAGTCAAAGTTGTAGCGATGTTGGAAAAACTGTGAAGAATCTCTTTGACTAGATTATTACATCAGGTACTTGACCTGTCTGTTTGTCTATTTCCAGAGAAAATAATAAACTCAAGCAAACATTCATTTCTCTTCTACGTTTCTTCGCAAAAATTGCATTTCGACCGGAAATTAAATAACTTAAATAAAATATCATAGGCCCAAGTGGATTTCTTTTAAGTAACTAATCCATTAGTAAATTTCATAAGGAAATGTCATTTCTTCAAAGAGTTTCGATCATAAGGCCGTTCTATTTTATGATAAGACCTCCAACTAAGCTTTTTAATGGAACTAATGAAGGTAAACGCTCCGAAAATCGTGTTCTGAATACACCATAAGTACTTAATTATATATTCATCTTT
The DNA here is from genome assembly GCA_904063045.1 of Dimorphilus gyrociliatus. Taxonomy (NCBI): domain Eukaryota; kingdom Metazoa; phylum Annelida; class Polychaeta; family Dinophilidae; genus Dimorphilus; species Dimorphilus gyrociliatus. The sequence goes on along the minus strand of CAJFCJ010000025.1, from coordinate 483,369 downwards.
ACAAGAGGAAAGTGAAATTAACGAAATGTTCTAAAGGAAAAGATAGATAAAACCTGAATATCGCTCATTAATTGTTCTTATAATGCGAGACAATATCTGAAAAATTGAAAGCTACTGATGAATTAACAAATATATCTTACCTTTTGTTCTTTAGATACCTACGTGATACAGGATTCAATTATCGTTTACCCTAACTTTTTAACATTAAAACTACGCTATACATAACACATCCTTTGTGAACACCAGCTGAAGTGGATATTTCAGTGCTCGCTTCTTATTGGATTATGAAAAAATGTCCAGACTCCTTTTCTTTGTTGCTTCGCTAATCATGACACGCTTTACTTGTTAACCAGAAATTGCAGATCACAAGAACGTAGAAAGGCTAATGAGCAAAATAACTCTGCACGCCATGAGAACGTGCTGCTCTGTCCTGTCCGACGGTTTTACTATTAATTTTAAGGAGACCGCGCGAACGCTGATCTCCCACTAACAAAAATTGTACAGTCGAGTCATCTCAATGTGAGATGATCGCAGACGTCAACCAATCCGGAGTGCAATGGAAAGGCCTCAGTCTGAGGAAGCCGCCTTCATGATCGCGGCGATTCCCCCTGCCAGGTAAGTATGCTTTTCTGGTGTCAGTGAGCGGTCTATATTTCGCCGTTTAGTGTGCAGTCTACTTCGTGGTTGATTTGCATGTTGAGCTCAGTGAGCTAAACACAGCGCCATCTTTCGGATATTCTAAAAGCCCATTCTATTTATAGATGATTAGGTTGACGTTTTTCAAGTGTAAACTTGTCATTCTGGTTCGTAAAAATAAAATTATCATTTATTTACCAAGTTAACTTCAATGTACCCGTAATAGTAGGAAACTATGACTTTTTGATTGATTAATAAACTATGTGTAAGACAAAGAGTACATAGCACTTATACAAAAATTGCAAAAAGTATTTTCTTGTTGTTATTATGTAGAGTTGATTAACTGTATCTAATATCTACTTAATGAATCTCAATGCGACCTAGTCTACAATTAATATAAATAATAAATAATAGCAAAATGTAATTTGTTTAAATTTGCAGCAGATAATGTGTAAAAACGTTAAAGAATTCTGCAATCATTACCAATAAGATTCTTATAATAATGTTCATCTTCCAATAAGTATAACATAGAGAAGACTAAAAGTATTACTTAATTCTTTTATCTACATTGGTCTCTTTGTTCTCAGGTTTAAGCTTGTTTTCCAGATAGATGCCCACAGATGGCGTCACAAGTGATAAAGAAAAGAGGTCAGAGTGTGGTCAAGTGAAGGAAGGTGAGGATGGAGAGATAGAAAGAGAAAGAGAGAGAGATAGAGAGAGATAGAGAGAGAGGGGGGGAAAGAGAGGGAGAGTTAACGTGATAGTTTTCTCAAGTATGTATGTGTGCGTAAGGATGATAAGAAAAGGGGGGAGGAAAGGAAAAAATTAATTATGACATTCATAGCCAACATTATAAATGTATAAAGTAAATACAAGAAAATAAACAAATAAAAAAAAAAGAACTACAGGAAGGAGAGTTTGGCAGGAGTTGATAAATCTTTTTTTGATTTGTGATTATAAAAATTGACGTGCAAATGTTCAATATAATCACAATTAATTACAGAATATGCTTAGCTCTGTCATAGTAGCCGCATTTGGAACACATTAAATGATGAAGATAGATTTAGTAACCTTCGATAGGCCTATACGTACATTTTAATGTCCCCATGAGTTCACTTCATACGTCAATTCCTCTTTAGCATGAAATATTGATGACTTAGACAGATATCTTACGTCATACTGAAGGCGTAAGCAGCTGTCTGAATATGGAGAGTCGTCAATTCTATACAATAATTAAATTTAAAATGAATACAAATTATTAAAACTGAAAATAAGCAATAATGAATTATTATAGGAAGCTATATATAGGATACTTACTGAATGTACTGCATACGCACAATACCTAAGACTTATTTAAGCAAGCTTTACTTACATTTAATAGGATGTGAGTTGGTCAATTTACCAAAGATTATGGTCTAAGTCGGCCAAGGTTAAAATTTTTATTATACTCCTTTTCAATGGGTCTAGTTTGTAAGATATTATGACAAAAAAAAATAAATATAGGAAATTATCAAACTAAATATAGCGTGCTCTGACTTAAGAGAATTAGGTATAAGTTGTAAAGATTAAGGCTCTTTTAATCGAGGTTCCTAGAAAGAACTAGATATTGGTCGAGTATCAGAAAAACAAATTTTTGCTATGGTAAGCAGGAGATTAAACTACATATGAAAGAGTGAGAGAGTGAGAGAGTGTGTGTGTGTCTGAGAGAGAGAGAGAGAGAGAGAGAGAGAGAGAGAGAGAGAGAGAGAGAGAGAGAGAGAGAGAGAGAAAAGAGAGAGAGATGAAGGAGATTTTGGGAAAAAGGAAAAGGAAAAAACACGTAGGGTAAATTCACGAACAAGAACCTATAAAGAGTTGATTCCTAAGGAACCTCAGGACAAATGTTATGTAGATTTAAGTAGTTTGACAAAAAAAGGTTTTTCTTGTTGATATTTTCTTTAAAAAACCCATTAACCATATCCAATATGCAATATAAACCACGTTTTACTCTTTATATCGATTTAATAAATAATTAATTCATTACTAAGGTTGATTCATAAAGCAATATTAAAAATATATAATATATATGTGTATATAGGTTTTATATATTGTATTCTTCATATAGTTTCTATGTCTATGTAAAGACGTTATTAAAGTAACGTTTCTATATAAAATTTATGTTACAGTTTATAAATACTGAATATTCGAAGATGGAGAGATATTTAGGAGATTATAGGCTTGTACCTCTATAATTCTGAAAAAATATCGGAGAGTTTAAAGAAACAGAAGAGAGAATGAGTAAATGAAGGGTGAGCGTGTGTGTGTGTGTGTGTGTAAGAGAGAGAGAGAGAGAGAGAGAGAGAGGGAGAAAGAAAGAAAGAAGATGTAGAGGGCTAATAAAGAGAGGGCAAGAGGAGGAGAAAGAAATGTAAAAGAAAGAAGTCTAGTGTAATTTTTTAAAGAATATAGTAATATACATAGCAAAACAGTAAAATAAAGATGAACAAAAGCTAATAGAAATGGCTTTTGTATATTGAAGCGTGTTCTATCCATATTCAATAGACATGACTGCTAAGATATATTTGCATAAACAAACAAAAGGTTCTTTTTTTAAAACATGATTTTTAATAAAATTATATGCATAAGCAAGTTTGTAAACGAGTTAATGCATACATTTATAAAAACTTGTTGCTTATTATGTGAGAGTACATTGTACATATATTTATTTATGGATATATATATACTTTGTATACAGCGTGTTAACATGGCGAAAAATCTTTATGAGTACTGAAGTGTTCCATCAACGAGTGGGCGGTAAAAATAATGTTGAAAAAGTTAATGAAAAGGTAAATAGTGTCAGAGATTTTTTAAGAGGTTATAAATACAATTTTCTAGGTTGTAATCACATAGATTTAGGCTTAACGGGCTATTTTTAGACAGGAACCACTCTTTTATTTCGCCTTTATTCCAGGGGCTTAACTATAATAAATGCATAAGTAAGGAGTAAAGTATATATTTATATAAAATATATATATATTTGGAAAGAAGAAATTTCTTAAAACACTCTCCTTTTTCCAATTTTAGCGGATTCCCTTAAACAATATTGGGGCTTTTTCTGAAGGAAATTCCTTTAAGCGATATAAAATGCTAATAGGGAAAATGGTAAAAAGAAATTCCCTTATGAAATAAATAGTTTTTACAGTATAAATTCCTCATTTTTTCTTTTTTACTCTAAAGAGCGAAAAGAATAGACATGATCTTTTTTGTCTTTTCTATCATCCTTTCATATATTAAGACAATACAAGGAGATCCTTTTTCTTGGCAAGTGCAACAGAGAACGCTTCTCTTGTGCTCTTATTAGTAGATTCTTCGTGCAAGTTAAACTGGATGATGGGGTTTCGGCAGGTTCAAATGGAATGAAAGGATCTTGTTGATCTCGGTTGCAATTTCATTATTAGTTGGTGGAGAATTGAAGGGCTAATGAGAACAACTACCGAAAGCGATCCACATCGTAAAAATTGTAGTGGAAAGATAAGGAAGAAGGCCAGTAATTTGTTTTGAAGACAAAAGAAAGTATAGTGATAAATCATTTAAATCTTACCGTCCGTCGATAGTTATTAGTTTGACAGAGGAACTGAAATGAATCGATAAGTTGGAATTTAGAGGCAAATCAATTACAAATGTCATTCGCAGCTAGCATCATTTGTTTTATATTGTCCTCTCGTAGATTTTTCCTAAATAAAATAATAATGACCTAAATAAAATGATGAAAGAAAGTTAATATGTATACACTCTAGTCCATGAAAGGAGATTGTAGGAAACACACGCATACGTATATACTATATACGGTATATATAAACAGTATATGTATATATATATATCTGTTATGTAGTATATTTATAGAAAAAACGGAAATGAAAAGGTGTGAAATTGAAGAGAGTAAATCCTCAAGAAAGCCTCGAGAAACACAGCTTTTTAATAGGATATTACTATTAATGATGTTCTCCCTTTCCAGCCTCTTTCGTAAGAATTTGTGCCATTTTGATTTCTACCTAAATTAGTTAGTTAATCTTATTTAGCTTCCAAGAATGATATATATTTATATATATATATATATATATATTAGTGTTTATGCAATAAATTGCATAGATTTGAATGAAAATTTTATACATTTGTATATTGTTTTGTATAAAAAGAGAACGGAAAAAAATACTGTTCATTATACATTGCTTCTGCATCACCGGACAACGAGAAAAACGAACAAAATATATATAAATATATACTAATAGTTTGTTATACAAAGCATAACTTTTCTGTTCTTCTCATACAGTTTGTTTGTTTATTTGAAAAAGTTATTTTTAATTTTTTTTAATCTTCTTTAGAGACTCTTGGGCAATAGTGTCATTTCACATTTATCACTTCCTCCTCCCCCTCCTCCTCCTCCTGCTACTCCTCCACCTCCTCCTATCCCTCCGCTTCCTTTTACTTTTCTTATACCTATGGCATTTACTTCTGTCATTGAAGTGGCTATTATTGTATGACCACCAACTCCACTATAAATTCCGTTACTCTGCTTTAATCTACCGCATAGCATGTTTCTCATTGTACTCCTAAAGTTTGGATTAACAAAACAGTAGAGGAAGAAGTTTGCGGAGAAATTGACGGCCACCATCCCATTACATATAGTATTGGCAATATGTTTTGAATTATCGAACTTTTGATGCACTTGAGGTTCAGATTTCAAAAATTTAAAAACTTCCGAAGGAAAGACGAAACAAATAAAGAGCAAAATAATAGAGATTAAAGTCAAGGTTACTCTCAACCTAGGAGTCGAAGATGTTGCTTGTATGACGTGTAGACGCCTCATTCTTGCTGATCTTTTTAATTCTATAAGTAGAAAGATATTACACACTAACAAAATACATAGAGGTATAAAAGTAATTAAGATAGGCTGAAGGTAAATATATGCTTTATGGATCATTTTGCTTCCGAAAGGATTAGGATAATCAACAAAATAACATGTACAGTTAATTGGTGGATGACATTTGTATCGTTTAACACCGAATAAATCTGGAGTATTGAAAACCGATGACACAACGAAACACAGTATGATGGCTATTCTTGTACACTTTACGGAGATTACTCTTCTCGCTTGTAAAGCGTGACAAACTGCAACATACCTACTTGCAGCCATAACAATAGTCAGCCAGGCACTGCACATCATAAACACATTGAATACGTAACCTTTGTACATTGAATAGTAAACCATGAACGAATTTTCCATAAACATATGCGTATACTTATTGGAATCAGTTTGTAAATATAATGGGAAACTTGACAAACAATAGCATAGATCGCTAACGGATAAAGCTAAAAGTCCATCGTGGGCTGATTTTTCCAGTCGATCCATAACACTTTGCAGTTGCTTCCGAGTTAATACAATTATATTCAAGAGATTTCCAACAATTCCGAAAAGACATATAGTCGGTATAAGTTTGTCAACAAACTTTTCGGCTTCAAGGTATAACTTGTCATTGTCACTCCTGTGAATTGTATCCACTTCTCTTGTAGTACATAATTGAATCCAGTTGGCAGAATTATTGGTGTTAATGTTAGCCTCCATTTCGACGAATGAGACAGTTGATGTCTAGAACAGCGACGTCTAGCGTTGATAGATGCATTTGAAAACCTGTAATATTTTCCTTTTACGTACAAATGCTTAGTTTATGCATAATTTATTAAAATCTTTATCATTTATTATCAGATATTATTCGTTTTGAGTATAGGCCTTCTGACCAATTCATAGTAAATTTACACTTGTAGTAATAAGCTAGGTAGACTTTGATGGGGATATAGAAAAAGAAGCCTCTCTTCCTATCTCATTGTATCTGTATAAAGTTGTAAGCGTTTCTCTTTTCATACTTTCTATAATATGCTTTTCTCCGCCGCCGATCTATCCATCTATCTATCTATCATTCTATCTCTCTTACCTTCAAGTGTTTATATACTGTATAATATAATCCCGCAGCTCTCCTATTCCACCCACTTCACACTTTTTCCAATCCTTTCACCTCTTCAGTTTCACGTTATAATTTGATTTTTAAAAGTATTAGGTAAAGAAAACAGAGAAAATTTACAAATCATATAGTTTATAACATACCTATTGATAATTTGTAAAAATAGTATATATAGTGCATATTATAGACATTTTTCTTAGGCAAAGAGAAGAAGCGTTTTAGTTTACAATACACAATTTTAAATTGATATTTTTCAGTAAAAAATATAATCATATCGAATGGATATTGAACAAATAAATATTAACTTCATTAATTAAAAAAGAAACGCAAAACCAATGGCGTCTATTATTAAATAGTTAATATTTAGGTCAACAATTAGTTGAAAATGTATAAAATTGAAAAGAAAGCGTATAATATAGAAAAAGGAAAAAAAAATCATGTAAACAAATATCTATTTGACTAGTGGATATCGCACTTTTCTCCCCTTCTCATGCGTACAAATTGCCTAGTGGAAGGTTAAAGTTAAAACTACAAAAGAGGGCAAGATCAGCGAAAAAAAAAGTGTTTTTTTTCTCCTTATAGAAGCTGTAACTTACTGTATGATATATATATATTTTGTTTTTACTTGAGGGTGCTATTCTTTTCCAACCACTCTTCTTACTCTTTCTAGGGAAATATATCATCATTTTAAGATATTCTTCGATATATTTCTACTTTAATCAAATAATATCTTGTAGAAGAAAAGTAAAAGGTTTTCCAGCTATTATAATAATTATTATTATATCACTATTGTTTTTTTATCCTATATTCTTTTATTACATTTTCATATAATTGATTAACCTTTTTTTTTTACTTATAATAAATTGTTTTAGCTATTAAAATGACAAAAAAAAGTCAACGAAGAGACGAGGATAAAGGAAGGAAAGAAGATAAAACAGGTTAATTGACCATTTAAATAATCTTGTATAAATTATTTGATCGATACAACGAGAAAGAAATAGAGAAAGAATTAAAGAGAGACGAAAGATTAAACGATTTTGTTTTTTTTTCACTTGAAGGAAATCACCCACTTTACTTGAAATTTCGTAAAGCGACGTAAGCAGCTTGTTTTTCCTTATATTTAATTAAAGACAAAAGAAAACCGTAAGAATACAAAAAGAAGAAAACAAAAAAATTTCCCACTTTTTTTCTCTCATTTGTTGATCTCTGTTAACAATAACACCCGCCATTTTAAAATCTATGTATTTGGACATTAGATAATTTATCAATCTTTCAAGAGAATTCAATAGAATAGGTTATTTTAAAAAAAACAAGTTGAAATACATAGACTAGCTATTAGGGACGTTGTGGGATTAAGGGGTGAAACTAGCCGGATGAGGCGTCTAAATTAGGCTGTTGGAAATGTTCCAACAACTATCATTAATCGGAAAAGCGTGACATCAAGGACCTAGAGTTTTTCGTTATCGCATACAGATCAGTTTTTTTTATAGAGTATTCGCTTTAATTTAAATTCCCTAGATTAAACTGATGGACACGTCATAAAGATCGAATAACATAAATCGTCATTTTTTACACATAATTCTTCTATTCCTAACCTATTAGAATATTATCCTCTGTTTTCCCACAATTTCTCTTTTTAAAGCCTACCTACCATAACCACACAGCGTAAACCAGCTGTTCAAGCAGCCGTTTTTTATCCTTTTGTTTGTCAAGTACTCTTTACAAAAGTAGTCATTCTATTGAAGTTCCTCATCTAAAATGACTACTATCTTTCCTCTAATCTTTCAAAGCTGTCAAATTGTAAGTAAAGAGTAAAGTATTATTGTACTTAAAATATATATAAAAAAGAAAAGAGGAAGAGAGGAAGTTATGTCTTTTTTGTTTTAACTTTTTCAACGAAAGTAAACAATCAGTGGAAAAAAGAAGAAGAAGAGCATGAGGAAGAGGAAGAGGAAGAGGGAGCAAGATAATAATAATAATTAAATAAATACATAATATTACTCGTCGAAATAACCTTTATATCACATCAATTTTTCCCTTTGATTTAATAAAATAGCATAATATAAGAAAACTTAGTAAATTCAACTTTATATAAATAGTTAATTGTTTAGAAAAATATTCGAGTTATAAAAATTCTATATTTCTCTCTTTAATAGATTTATATTAAAACAATTATTTATAGATCTAAAAATAGAATTATAGCTAAATAGAGAAATTTGAGTTGGGAAAGAAGAAATATTATAAAACTAGTACATTGCATTAGTTGATTGGCTTTGAAATACTGTTACACAAATACATTATTCTACTATTACATATTTAAGAGCTTTGTTTAACTAATTAACAAATATACACCTCCGCTTCTTAATAATTCAACTTTTCTTTTATTATACGTTTCTCCTCTTTCCCATTTTTCTTTAAATACTAAATCTAGTACATTCCATCCATAGTACATAAATTTCGCCAAGACTAGTAACTATACATAGTATAGTTTACATATATAGTATCTAGCTATTTATAGTATTTTTTTCGTTTATTTTCCATCTTAAACCTATATTTGCAATTTTTATCTTATAATTAATAACTTAATATCTTACTCTTTTCCTACAATTTTACTTTTTGTCTCTTCATTTCCCCTTTATTTTTTCACAATCTTTCTCATTCTCCCATCTATCTATCCTCTTCATACTTATATTTTGTTATACGTCAACTTTTATTTCCTGTTTGGATACTGGGGAAAAAAAGTAGCCAAAAAGTAGATTAAATCTTGGAATAAAGTGTGTTTGTTTGTAATCCATTTTGTTTCTTACGCCTAAGTGAACAATTTCCTTTTTTTTCTCCCATTTTTAGAAAAAAATATTTTATATAGAAAGTAGGGAATCTGTTAAAAATGACTTTTCCTTTCATTATCATTTTCTACATTGAAGATGATAAATAAATGAGAAGAATTAAAGATTTATGAATACAGGAGTTTATTATTTCTATAAATTTTTAGTTGTTTTTGTTAAACAGAGCAAAAAAAAGATGAAAAATAGAGTGAATCGATTTTTTTTTCACAACAAAAAACTATTAATGTGGAACTGAGCATGACTATAATCCTCTTCTATAAATCTCAGGAAATGCAATGACCAGTGAAGAATAATGCTCGACTTACCAACTGTAAACTTTTTTTTTTATTTTAGGACAAGGAAAGTAAAGACAAAAAAAATATTTACAAGGACATTTATTATTTAATTTCTTGTTTTTATAAAAAAACAAAAACAAAACAATAATATACAAAATGAAAGTACGTTAACTCTATAAAAAATAGTAAATTGGATTTAATACATAAAACAATAAAGAAAAGAAAGAAATTACGGTGTATATAGAACAATTGGGTAAGTTTTCCGAACGAATAAATTGATTCGTATCCGCATTCTTTTTTTTTTATTATCTTTTTTTCCCCTCTCGCCCCCCTCCCTCCTTTCCCTACTTTTTATTAACATGTCTTCTTTAGATCATATTATATATATATATGTAAAAAATACAAGATGAAAGGCTAGCTATTAATAATAATGTCTGCCTTTACGGTTAGGTATAAAGAATATATTTAAATTATATATTTGCTTTTTAAATGCTGTTAAGAATCTTTTTAAATAAATTAACTTAATAAATTAAACGGATATTAAATACTATAAAGATGTAATGTTTTCTTTATTGAAATAGTAAATAATAGCATTACTAAAATTCTTTATATCTTTCTTCTTCCTGCAAATAAACTTGATTCAATTAAGCCTAGTGGGCTCTTTAACATACAGAACATGTTTGTAATCTTGTGAATTTTTAAGTGACGTTTAAAGGACTAGAAAGAGGTTAAACACAGTTATATATATATATATATATTAATATATACAATATATATACAGATATGTTTCAATAGATAAATCTCTTGGTTGTTAACTTTCCGTCATGTAACGCTTGGTTCCTATCAAAAAAAAAGTCCTAGCGGATCGAATAAAGTCAATACTCGTAAATCATTCCCTTTTGATAGTTGGCAGGAGAAAGGGAAAGAGAAAGGGAAAGCAGAGGGTGAGACAAAACGGGAGTAAGAAAAAGAGATAGAAAAACAATACACATAGTAAAATTTGAAGAGAAAGAAAAAAGAGAACGGGTTAAGATGATAATAGAAGGATAAATAGAAAAATAAAAGGAATAAAAAATTTCAGTTAGTAAGGTCAAACTGAGGAAATAAATATAAAAAAAAGGATTTATTAGTTCTGGTGTGTGTGAGCAAACTATCCTTTGGCAACAGTAAATTATGGCGGAACGGTTCGATACTTTTCTTATTGTATACACGTCTATAACATATAACCTATATACAATATATTTACTGTATATACATATATATATATATATATATATATATACTGTATATACTGTATATATATAAATATAGAATTATCCCTTTTTCTATAATTTACAACTCAATAAAACTAGCAAAGTTACTTATTAAGTCTCTACTACTCAACGACTTTATATATACTATATTTGCACTGTTCTCTTACTTGGCAATGTAAAGTAGGGCTTTTTAACGGACTACTTTCCATTTTTATGTACACTCTGTTCATTTATATAAATATAAAGAGGTTATTAATAAGTATTGCAAACATTTACTACAGTTGCAGGACAATTGAAGTATTTCCTGTTTTTGATGGTCAGTTCGTTGTAAAATTATTCATTATTGTTCTTTGCTCATTTTTGCTTCTTTTCAATAAGATAATGGTATATATTTGCACATTACGACTATAAACAGGTTAGTTATACGATTTTAGACATCTGAGGAGATCTCAAAGAACAAAACCCTCCAATAGTAAGAATCACATCACTATATTTATATACTAAAGTAAGCTAAGACATCTTTTTTTTACGACTTTGTTTAGAAATTTAAGATTTAAATTATCCCATAACTGTTACATATTAAAATAAACTATATTTGATTATTTATTCGTCCAATGAGAATTCATCGTTACACATAAAATAACAGTTATAAAACAAGTGAAAGTTAACAACATATGAAAGTTGAAGCTTTATATGGTATATCCAAAAATTAGGACAATATATTTGACAATTTACAGATTCTTCTCCTACTTATTTTCTCGTTGCGGAAATCGATTTGTCATATTTCGACTTATAATTCCTTTTTATAACCTATTAAAGTTAATTGTACCATTGACGTCTAATTGTTTAGTATAAAGAGTAAATTTTTGACGATTAATATAAGCGTTACTTGTAAAGTACCTATTTAAATAGGTGAAAAATATAAAAAAAGGTATATTTCTAGTTTTTTTCCCTTTTATCTATCCAAGCAGTAAAATGTCTTAAAATAGGAAATAACATACATTTTATACATAGTATTCCATGTACATATGACATAAAAATATATACAGTGATATATAAGTAGTGTATATACTATATTCTTAAACATAGAGATAATGTCTATAACCTTTAACAAGAATCATCTATAACTCTGACATTGTTTTTAATAGATCGAGTTTAAAGTAAGTGAATATACTAATCTGTTTTAGTAAAAGTTTAAATACAAGATAAGTTTTATTTAATAAATAACTAAAGCTTATATTTTCTAATTAAAGGATAATGAACTTTTTTTATATACTATATAAATTCTATAAATAGTATATGCTGTATATACAGTATATGCATGCACAGAATTTCTCCCTAATCTTCCTCTTCATTCTCTTATTTGTATTATTCACTTCAATTTTTTTGATAACACAAAATAATAATCAAGGTCGCATGGTAGGACTTTGTGACCTTGTAATTCAATACTATTATTCTTTTTATAACTTCACATAGGATTAGAATCTAAGGTTGCACTATTTGCATTATTTTTATATACATATGTAGTCTTCTACTAAAAGTAACAAGAATGGAATTTTTCCTATGAATATCAAAGTTACATTGTGTAATTTACATAATGAATTTTTTTTCATATTCATCTGTATATCTTCTTTCTTATCCATTTCCATTTTTTTCCATTCCTACCATAAATGTTTACTTTTCTTTTCATTTTTCCTTCTCTTCCTTTTCTCCTGTTCCATGAAATTTTGTAATAGACAGCTCAATTGATAGGAAATTTCAAGATTTGTAGATTGTTATAAAAGAATAAATATTAAATTAATTGATAAATATCTCAATGGTATTTTAATAGAATAATAAATGAAAATATCATAATTAAAGTGAATAATTTAAAAAGGTATACAAATTTAAGCGATCGATTGTTTTATATTCTATTTTTCTTATTTGAATGAAATCTAAAGAGCGTGGTTATTAATTAATCAGAAAGTGTTTGTAAGAGGAAACCTTGTCTAATAAGCAATTTATTTGTTCGTTCAAAGAAAAGTAAATAGGGTTTTATTAATGAAAAATGTAAAAGAAGAGAGATTAAGTAAAGAAGGCAGTGACCCGTTGTGGGCGAACTAATTCCTTTTCTTTTTGGCCTTAAACAGCCATACTCTTAACTACTCCCTCATCTTTAGGTTATATATGCGCAAAGTTTTATCACACTATACAACATGTTTAACCAGCCTCCAGATATCAGTATGCAGAGAAGGACTTTTATCTCATATGGGATTGAAAAGCTTCATAACAAACGAAAACGAATAGTACATTTTTTAAAATAACGTTATTTAGACGGTACACAATTTCTTAATTAAGGGTTATTAAGTTAAATTAGCTTTTATATAAACGTTTTAATATTGTCTTCAAACCGGAAAAAAGTAGAAATTACTTACTTCCTACTGAATCTTTAAATACGTGAATATTCTAAAAACATCAAAGAAAACTTGGCTATTTAAAAAGAAATATTTAAATTTTCACGAGTCTATATAACGCCTGTCATTCAATATTGATATTTGAGTAGGCGTTCATTGGATAAGAGAGAAAATTTTTAACATTTGGCTTTAATAAATAATGATTCATTAGGTTTCTTTTAAATATAGCATTTTTTTTGTTTATTGGTTTAAAAATAGAAGAGGAAGAGAGAAATAGAAAAGATTATTGTATTTTACTGAAAAAGATGAAAATAAGATACATGTTGCAGTGTGGTATTTCGTCTACATTGCTCCTTTAAGAATGATCTAAATTTAATAAAATATTACTCTTTTAAATTTGAGCTATTTTCTTCATCCCATATTCCCTTCTTTACACGCTACTTTTTAGGAACCACTCCCCCATTCCTTTTAACCCAACCACTTTGCCAGGTTATAGTAAAGGGGGATATAGAGTAAGATAGATTGTCAATATCAGCCTACCATAAATATTGATAATATCATATTTAAACGAAAGAGAGATGGTATGTTAAAAATTCTAATATGTAACAAAATTTTTAGGTTTGTCGGTTTGAAGTTGCCGATTCTTTGATGTAAAAAATTTAATAACACACTATTTGAGTTAGAAAAAAAAGAAGAAGAAACCAGTTTCATCAAAGATTTTGTCATAACTACTTTTGCAAGACGCACGTAATGTAAGTGTACATATAAATATATATATATATAGACATATATTTATAGTAGTTATTTGTCAAAACATCCTTTCGCATTACTCGGTATTTTCTGTCTTTCCTTTCCTTTTTGCCTTCGTCCTTTTATCTAAAGTACGAAATTGTGATACATTTATAATAACCTTTATCTTATCACTTGGCAACCTTGATCCAATATCTCTTTTCCATGTAAAAACTTCTTAATATAACTTTATTACCTAATTTTCTATTGTTGTTTATACAATTATTATTAGATGTTTTGTTAGGTGTAATAAGAGAATAAAATAGTTTATGAATGTATCGCAATGAGTAAGCAAGAAAGAATTATTTTGCGCTATTTGAGACAAAAAAGGAAGATGATTTTGCTTTTGATGCTTTCATACCTAGATAGAAAGGCTAAATTCTCTTCCCTAAAGATTCGAGTCATCAACCAATGTTTCCAGCTATTGTTTGATGCTTTTTCTAGTCTTATTATATTTCTTGTAATAGGGTTTTAATGTAACATAAAACTATCTAGTCCAGGGGATAATTTCTTATGTAAAGTAAATAAATAAAACATCCAAAAAAGGAGACAAAAGTAAGAAAAAAAATATGCAAAATAATCCAAAATCTAGTACAGTTCATCCAACTTACTAAATTTACAAGAGACAAAGCTTAGAGTAAAGTGTAATGTAGAAAAAACTAGATAAAAAAAAGGAAGACAGATGAAAAAGGGTTTACATGCATTTTTAATTTAAAAGCTTCTCTATTACAAAGTACAACTTTTAGATTATAGAATAAAAGTTTATTCACCTACCTTGTTTAATTTGACAAGTAATTACAACTCTGTAACTAATTGTTACAAATCTACATCAATGCTATGCAAACATATGTCATTGTAAAAAATAAGAGAGAAAATAAACCAATTTCTAGTTTTATCAACAAAACATTAATCGAGTTGATAGTTTTTCATTCATTCAAATTATGTATTATATAAATAATCAGATTATATAGAAGATAAAGAATTTAAACAGTTTTCCCCAATTCTCTCAATTGCTTCTGAAAACCGTCATTTGGGCGTATACAAGGCCGCTTGTCCTTTACGAACTTAAGAGCATCGTCATAATCCAACTTTAGTTTTCTCATCACGAAGGCAATGACTATCGAAGGAGCCCTGGAAAATTCATTAAACAGGCATCAAATTCTAAATCTAATGAAACATCAATAGGTTCAAATAATTTGGTATTGCTAAGTGACAGTTGACGATTGGTTAATGTAGTCATTCACCAATAAAGAATATATATATATATATATATATATATATATATTTAGAGATAGAGAAGTAGAGTGGGTATGTATGAAAGAATCAGGAAAAATACAGACAGACAGTCAGACAGAAAAAAGGATATGTAAAAGAATTAGATTGACATTTTTATACAAAGGGCCCTTTAAACTCATTCAAACACCAACCTAGAGACACCCGCATTACAATGAACCAAAACGTTTCCTTTCGAATCTTTCAAAACTAAGTCAATAAAATTGAGACAGTCCTCCAGAGAGGAAATTAGATCAGTTTCCGGTACATCGAGAAGTTCTACGGTTTTATAAGCAAATTCAGACGGAAATGAGCATGGAATTATTGGCGCCAAATTTAGTATATGTGTTATACCACTTGATTTTAAGATACTTAAATCTCTAGCCACATCTTGACCAGCTAAATAAAGAAAAAAGACATTTTATTAATATAACAAAAATATAAAAGTATAATGAAGGTAAAAAAAATAATATGATAAATAAAGATATAGACTGAGATAGAGAGAGGGAGAGGGAGAGAAGAACATTATTTAAATATATTTGAATTTCATATTATGCATTAATATTGTTTTCCAAGAATTTTTACTTTTCCTAACGGTTATTGACATTTTAATTAAGAATATTTTAAGAGTTATTTGCTTAGTTAAACTTTTCATAATGAATGAAAATGATTCTTATGCCATTTCCTAATATTTTATTGACTCTTTAATTTACTGCAAACTTTCTTTATTATAATTTGTAATGAAAATTATACAACTATTAAAGACTTTCTTACATTACTCTTTGCTAGACATGTCTGAAACAATTAGTTAATAATTTATGTAGATCAATAAGTAAGTCTACGTCATCTTTTGCCATTAGCAAATGCAGAAAGCTTATTACTTCCTGTAAGAAAGTTATTAATAGATTTATTTTATAATTACAAGTAAAGTTCATTAGTTTTGCAAATATAACTCTCTCTATCAAATTCCATTATTTGAATAGCCTCCCTCCTCGCCCTTCTCGTAACCTATTAAATTATAAAATACAAATAAATAATACAAAGAAAGTATATACAGAGAGAGAAAGCTTTCATCCTGTTTTATAGGCAAAATATGATTATTTCTATCTTTAAAAGAAAAAAATTTTCAACGATAATAGATATTTACATTCTTATTTTATCTATTTGTAAAATATAATTACAATATATTCAATCATACTTACATAAGTATAAACCTGGGAGTATTTCATTTATCGTTAAATCTGGTTTATTATCCACTATAAATCCTGGTAAATTATTTTCTAAATTTCTTACTTTAAACGAAAGATCATGAATATTTAATTGTACTAATCGGCCATCTTCAGTTTTTAACGATGTTGAAGTTTTCTTTAATTTTGATTTCGAAAAGTTTTTCACTTGTTCCTGAAAGCTCATTTTTTTTCTCTTTTAAATCCCAAAAGATTTCGTTTTAATAGTCGTTAAAAAAGTCATTCTCTGTTGGATTTTAGAATAAAATCATTATTAGACAATAGCAATTGAAAATGCTTTTAGATTATTAATGGATTTTTTTCATTGAATTAAAAAACTCTCTTTGTTGGTAAAGAGCGATAATTTAGCTATTTTTTCTTTAACACTTCTATGTAAACTGGTATAATAGAATATATTTCGTCGTTATACTTTACGCTTCCAAAAAAAGAACAAACACATAACTATGAAAGTAATAATTAAGTATTCTTTCAAATATATAAATATATATATAGATATATATATAGATATATATATTTAATAAACAAATGTAATTATTCTATTGATATTTAAAAAGTTTAAAGAATTTAAAGAAAGGCTAATTAAAGGTAAGAAAAAGATAAAAGAAAGTTCACTTTTCTCTCTTTTTTTTAATATACATTATAATTCTATTTATTAATACCCATACACTAATTAAATATTAAATATCCTATTTAACACTTTTTGTACGATAATTAAACGTTACAAATTAGAAATTTTGCTACATGTAACAATATTTAATAGAGCGTTTTTAATCATTTAAATTATTCTTTATATCTCTCGCTTAGTTAATGAGAATATTTATACGCATAGTTATTTATATATGCATAGTATGGCAGAATTTGATAAAAATAATGGACGTTTTTTTTATCTATCAAAAAAGAAAAAAAAGAATAAAAACCTTTCTCCTCTAATTTACGTTATTATTTCGTCTTGTTACTATTTCTTTCATAAATTCAGGTTTTGTTTTTAAAAATAAAAAACAATTCTTTTTTTCTGTAGAATGCTATGATATGAATACGCTGCATTAAGAGATGAATTATTTAAAAATTTGTATACTAATAGCTTTTTTCTTCAACGTCTCTAATATAAAAACGTTCTTTTTGTAAAGTATATCATATTTACATAAAAAATATATATCTTTTAAAATAGAAAAATTAATAGTTCCAAGTCCTAGTGCTCAACTTTGAAGTATATTTACAACAAGAATAAGATACGTTTTGAAAAACTAATTTTTGTTTTTAAATTATTAAAACATAGTGGAGCTTTCTTTTAATAGGCCTACCATTTTTTCCCAATGAAGATTATTTTATTACGTTAGTAACATCAGGTGACTATAATTCACTATCCTTCAGGAATAAGTCTTTCTTTAGCATAGTTAACATAGATATAATTATTATTTATAGACTGCATTAAATATATAATAGACAAGTAAGCGGCGTCACTTTTCCTTTGACATTTTCTTATCTGATAAGCTTTTATGTCAACTCTTAAAAGATTAAGAAAACTTTCATTTACTCTCTAATTTCTTTCTTTTAGTGAACAAATACTTGTTATTTTTATATATATATATAATTCTCTATGATTAAATTCTACAGCCGCAACACAATCATTAATTGTCTGAAAAATCTGATTACAAAAACATAAAGACAGTATATATTACATGTATATTGACACAAGTTAAAATAAACAGCGTTTAATTAAATGTTTTGGTTTCGGCAACATACATTGAATAATATATTCCGCTTTTGTCTATTAACGTAGAGTGATCGCCCATTTCGACGATGCGACCCTGCTTAATGACGGCGATTTTATCAGCGTTATGGATGGACGACAACCGGTCAGAGATGATTATTGTCGTTCTGTTCCGCTGACCTTCCTCCAGGGCTGCTTGAACTATAATTTCACTTTCAATATCTAATGATGATGTTGCATTGTCCAATAATAATATTTTTGGACGTCTAAGTAATGCTCTGGCAATACATATTCTCTGAAGGTGGTTCAGAGATAGCTTATATCCTCGTTTTCCAATTATTGAAAAATATCCCTATCAAACCAATAAGAGAATTTTATTGACGTAGAATATTATTAACATATGTGGGTACTCACGTGTGGTAAGTTGGCTATAAAATCATGGACATTAGCTTTCTTAGCGGCATTAATGACTTCATCCATATCAACCAATCTCGAGTTATCCCCGTAGGCTATGGCATCAGCGATGGTGCCATCAAAAATAAATCCTTTTCCATCAACCAACCCGATTTGATTCCTCAACCATTTCGTATTCAATCGCTCTATTGGATTATCATCCAATGATATTAATCCCCTTGTAGGATCATAAAATCTCTCCAACAGACTAAAGCAGGTATTTTTTCCAACGTCACCTACCAAAGCTAGAGATTCTCCTTTTTTCACTCTGAAATTTACTCCTCTCAGGATAGGAACATCCGGCGTAGCGGGATGGGAGAACCAAACATCCTGAAAGGATAGGATTCCATAGACTGAGCCTGGCCGAATTCCTATTTTTGATTGGGCGTCCAATGCGGATGGTTTTTTGCACAATAAGGCTAATAGCTTTTTGATATTATCTATTGACCTTGAGTAATTAAACCGATCAATAGCCTGGAAATATAATGCCACAAGGATGCCTATGAGGATGGCCGTTATCGACCTAAAGACGTCTACGTAATCTATTTTGTCGTCTCTTATCAGTTTGACTGATAAGATAAACGAGGCAGCTAGAGCGAAAAAGATAAGGGAAAAAACCAGACTTCGTAGAAGAGATAAAAAAATACATTTAACAATATTCCAGCAGTAATTCTTATCAAAGACCGCTTTGAATCTTCGAATCATCCAGTCTTCCTTTCCAAATTGAGTAACGGTCCTTACATTTTGAAACGTTTCATTTAATATTAATTTAACGCTTTCCGTACCAGCTTTATTATCGTTTAACATTGAGGAATTTAATCTTGACTCAAGGTGAAGAATAACAAAGGTAAAGATGAGAAACCCTAGACCTAGTAAGGCAATTTTCCAAGAACAAATGCATGCTATTACAAATCCCGATATGAAGGCTAAAAAACAAATAGGATATTTTTATTAATAAAAGAGAATATCCAGGTAAGTATACGCTATATATATATTTTAAACTTTTTTTACCTGCCAATGATTGGAAGGATGTTCCCATCCTATTCTTGATTAAATTTTCTATGTCTTCTATACCTTCGGTTAATAAATCAATCAAGTCTTTAATATTCGTATTAGGATTTTTTAGATATGCAATGTCCTGGTTTAGAAGACCTTTTAGAAACGTAGTTCTAAGTCGAGCTGTAGTAGCAATGCTAAATTTAGAAAGGAAATATGCTTTAAGTGAAAATGCAATGAAAGCTATTCCTCCAAGAGCTAAGAAAAGGTATGAAAAGTAGTTTCTTTTTTCGATATCTTTTAAATTTCCCAGAATCTTTGAAAAGATAATGGCAAAAGTCGGAATGACAGCCCCACATATTAACGAAAACAATATTCCACAAACCAGGGCAAAAGTCTTGGTATAATTCTTTCTTAAAAGTCCATGTAAATTCGAGTTAGATCTATCGATACCATCCTCCGCTTCAAACATTTCCATTGAATCGTAAGCGGAACAAGTATCTTCTTCATCTGCATTGTCTTTTTCTCCTTCAGTACTAGTTAGCCTTGAATATAGACTCTCTTCGTCAGCTTGTAAAGCACCAATAGTACCCTCCTCTAGAATCTCTCCTCCAGATGTGATAATTAATCTTTCGAAATCTTTAACTTTTTCCAAGTCATTTTCAAGTATAATAACAGTTCTATCTTGTCTAATAACGTCAATTAACTTCTGAATAATCGTAGCTTCAGAATTTTTTAAGTTAAAGAATGGTTGATCAAGAAGGACAATTTTAGAGTTTCTCAAATATAATCTAGCGAAAGTTAATTTTTTGGCTTCAATTGCTGGTAAATATATTTCCTTATCTAATATTGTCTCAAAGCCACGTGGAAGGCTATTTATATAGTTAAAAACACCCATTAACCGGCATACTTCGGTTATTTCATCTATCGTTGCATTTTCGTTGCCGAATCTAATTGGAAAAAGTGATTTTAGTTTTTGGTTAAAATGTTAATATAAAAAATATACTGTGGCGACATCTATGGGTTTTCAATAAGAGCTTAGAATATTAGAAATGATCAATGGAAAATTACAAATTCCTTCGGTTCAAAGAATATTATGAAATAGATAAATAGAAAACATAAGTAAAAGTACAAAAGTAGAAAGACTATAGGCCGTTTGGTAAAAATAAAAAGGAAAAGCAAACTTTTACCTTAAATTCTCTTCAACAGATACTGAGAATACCTCCGGAAGTTTTGGTAAAAATCCGCAAGCTCTTTGTAGGCATTTCCAATTAAGGGTTGATATATCGTATCCATCCAATTTAATAAGACCATTATTTGGAAAATGATATCTTAGAAGTAGTTCAAAGATGTGATGAGTAGATTTTCTAGATATATCAACAATAGCTAATGTCTCTCCGCTTTCGATTTGGAAAGAGAAGTCATTTAACATTATTTCATTATCAACTTTGTAAAAAACTTTTTCGAATGATATGTTTCCCTTGATGCTCGGCAGAACTTCGCCATCCCTAAAACTTGGCTTTGTCAGCAATAATGGATATAAGGAAGCAGCGGAAACCTTTGATTCATTAACAAGCTTTAAATACGCGCATATCCTCTCAATTGACAAGAGTAAAATAATTCTCATAAGGAAAATAATCGTAATTATCTTTTTTAAATCGTATTTTTTGTTGTCATAGAGAATTTTTGGACCATACCAAAAACCTAAAGTATAACTGCCAAACTCCAAGAGAAGCATAACAGCAAGAAAAACACCGAATGTTGTATTCTTTCTTAATGAAATATTTTGTACGTTGAGAAGTTTATCATTATATTTCAAAGATTCCTTCTCAGAGCCATCAAAAGCAGTAACAGTGTCAATGTTATCTAGGGCTTGTTGCACAACATCATCAGCTTGACTGTAGCATTCACTCTCCCGTAAAGAGAGTTTACACCATATCACCTTATTTAAGAAACTAATGAAGGCAATGACAAAGCTTGCGGCAAATAGAACTATGGCTAACTTCCAATTGAGAGTGAATGAAATAACCAAAGCAACTCCAAAGGTGATACACCAATGAATAACTAAACCTAGATTATCACCCATACCTCTTTCGAAGGAACTTAGAGTCTTCGACATTAAACCTTCTGCTGTTTTTAAATTTGCAGGCTGAAACCAACTAATCTCTCTTTGTAGCACTCTTTTAAATAAAGCTTCTCTAATTTTATAACTTTGCCTCTGAGAGGATATTTTCCAGCCTACCAGTTGTAGAAAACTGACAATAAAGACTCCAAATCCAAGAGCGGCTATCTGTTTTGATTCCTTACGAATTTCACTTTCGTTCGTCTGCTGTACGAAATCCTCGACAACTTCGCCTATTTTTTTAACAAGAATAGGAATCGATATTCCATGCAAACAAGCTAACAAAGAAGAGAATACAATCAAGATAATATCCCAAAAATCGGCATAATTAAATAGTTGACTAAAGGAAATGGATAACTCTTTATTCTTCTTATCGACATCTTTGTTTGATTTCTTGTCTAAATCCTGATCAATGGATGAATAATTTGATCGCTGGCTTTCAGGAGTCAGTGGAATGCTTAATTCGTCTTCAGTCTTCATCTTATGATTTCATTAGAAATGCTCTGTCCGTAAATAAGTAGGAAGGGAGAGGACAGTCTAAATTTAATAGGCCTATTACTCCTTTCTATTGTATACAGTTTGATATGAATAGAAACAAATTTATTTATACAAAGTTCCATTTCAGTGCATCTATAAAAAGCTTACAAGAAGCTGAACCGGTCTTTTTAACTGCCTTTTCAAAAAGGGAAAAGCACTACTCTTATTTTATAATAGAAAATGAGCGACTTGTTCAAGATCTAGTTTTCTATTAGCAGAGGATATTTCTTTACTCTCTTTCTTTGCTATTTAAAAGAAAATAAGAAATATTGTAAAAGCATTTAATATGGATTTTTCTATAAAAAAAAATGTTAAATGAAAAGGTAGAAAAATGATATTTGAAAGTAATTTATTTTCTTTTTTTTATTTATTTTTTATGTCTAGAAATAAGAGAATATTTTGTAAAGAAACAATCAATATAGGCGATCAACTATGAGTTATTCATATTTGTATAAAGGAAAGAGTTAAGCCGGTAGCACCTGTTAAGAGTATCAATATAACTGAGTGAATTTTATGTTCAAATTTTTAGGCAGACATCGATTAAAATTGAAAATGGTTTCAATATTTAATTCACTCCTTGTAAGCATCCCCTTTTCCTAATTTGACCCTTTTCTTTCCTCTATCTCTCTCTCTCTCTTCCTCTCCATCACCTCTCTATCTTTACTTTTAGATTTATATACGTTCTAGAAAGGTGAAATGGGGCAATAAATCAGAAACGTTTCGCGTTGAATTCTTTACTTTTATATAGATAAAAGAGATATTTTTTAGATGAAAGATGTCAGCACTTGTTGCTCTCGAAAGCTTACATATATAAACACACACATAATCACATTTATTGCCTTAAAAACTTAAGAAGAAAGCAGCTTTATTCCATGAGGACACGTGAAGTGTTTCAACGAGCTTATTAAAAAAAGGAACCACTCTCTTTGAAATAATATTTTAAAAGTTAAAAGAAAAAACCTCTTCGAGTTGTAAGACATTCACTCTTCACTATGAAAGTAATAAGATTCCATTGAAAATTCGAAAAATCAACACTTCATCTGTTCTTATTATTGAGCAAGGCAGTTAGTCTAAAAAAGTGAAAATTTATACACTTTTTCTTTTTTATTTGTCTACTAACTTATTTTATAATTTTTCAAGTATTTCCCTTTTTGTTAACGTTACTCAAAAGAGAGAAAGAGAGAATGAGAGCGAAGAGAGAAGGTGGGATAAGGAAAGAGAATTATTTTACAAAAAAGAATAAAAATATTCACAAGAGGCAGAAAATTAAAAGTTATAAGGTGGACATAAATGTAAAGGTAGAAAAGAAAAGCAAACTTTTAAGGGTATATTTATCTGTATTTTTTTTTAAAACCCTAATTACCATATAGAAAAAAAATGAAAAACACTCATAGCCAATCCAACGTGATATAACAGATTTTGGCACGAAAAACAAAAATGATATTCTATTTTTGAAACCAGGCAGTGACAAATTAACATTTTTATATCATAATAATATGCAACAAAGCAGTAATTTCTATACAGTAATATATATATATATATATATATATATATATATACTCTTACATTTATGTATATATTTATAGATGAATATACTTATATACAAAATTGTATACACTTGAATATTCAATTACGAAAGAATCAAATGTATATATTTTCTTTCTGTACGGAACACGTCATTCAGATCGGCAAAAAAAAACATATCAAAAAGTATAAACGGAACATTCGTGATTATTTACAAATGAATTTTTTTTTTATCAGTTCGAGTATACATAAATAAACAGTTAAAAAACTAATTGGCCAGAATTCAACTCTAAGTCCTAATTATTATGCATGAACGCTCAATTTTTCAAAAGTCTTTAACGCTTTTTTTCTCTTTATGAAGAATTAATATTTTTTTTCAGGTTTTTTTCTTTAAACATATAATATATATATATATATATATAAATATATAAATATATATATATATATAATAATTTAACGAATAAATAATTAAATAAAAAAAAACCGTCTTTGGCGTTCCTTATACATAATAGGAAAGAAAAGATTTTGCAAAAAAAAACAAATAAAACAAAAAACTTTTTTTCCGGTGAAGAAAAATTAAGAGAGGAGAGAGAGAGAGAGAGAGAGAAAGAGAATAGGGAGATATACATTTACATATATATATATATATACACACACATACATATATATATATAAAAATATAGAGAAAAACAAGAAGAAACGGAACGAGATCTAAAACAATCAGTCGCCGTCTTCTTCTTCACGAAGCGTTGGCGTAGCCGATAATGCCGGTCGAACTTCAACAGCGGGGTCATCTTCCGGAACAACATCCTCTATATTCTGCTCTTCCTGTATCAGAATTGGATGAGGCATACTAGAACTAACAGGAACGAACATCTCCTGGACAAAAGGAGTTTCGTACATAGCTCCGTATTGCATTTGCTGTTGTTGCTGTTGTTCGGCGACCAATTCGAACGTATATTGCGGTCGTGGAGAAACCCTTCCAGCCGTTGTCGTTCCTGGACGGCGCCCGCGTCGTCCGGCTAACGCAATAGTCAAAAATTGTTCGTTTTTCTTTATGTTTATATGTGTTTTTTTTTTACAGAACTCAAAACAGAAGCACGTAAGAGAAGTGACGAACGAACTCTCTTGTTTTGGCAATAGCTGAGCAAATTGTCTCTCTAGAGTTATTACATATTTATACATATAATACATACATATGTATATATAGTTAAGTATATACATATATGTATATGAAATATATATGCAAATACACATATATACAGATATGAATATCTATCTATATAAATATAGACGATGTAAATGCATATACACACATATATATACTTTTCAATATATATATATATATACGTCTACACATGTATATTATACATATATGTAACAGATATATTAGGTATGTCTAAATAAATATATATATATATATATATACATATACAGTTTATATATATATATATATATATATACATATATATCTATTTTTTGTGTGTTTTTTGTTTTGATTTTTACAATCGTTGCGTTTGTTGCTGTGATGTATCTGTTAAGAAAAAAGGGTAGATACGTTCTTAATAATCGTTTATTGATAATTAACGCATGCCCTTTTCTTTCTTATGTCACAAATGTATGTATTTTTATCATTCTTTATTCAATTTTTATATATATATATACAAAATATCCCTTTTTAAGTTTCTTTTACGCGCGAGGCAGTTGTCACTTCTCTTTACGTTCAACTACATGAACTAAATGTATACATGTATAAATAAAATATATATGTATAGATATATACATATATTTTATATTCATACATAAAAAAAGTATAAAAGCTATACTTTTTAGATTTATTTAATAGGTTTCTATGCAATGTTTTATCGATTTAATATAGTTTTCATAATAAAATGATTAATTGCGTATTTAAATTCAATATAGAAAAGATTATTGAATATGATAATTAATTTTTTTTCCATTGTTGCATTAAAAATTAGGTTTTTTTTTTTTAAAAACAACAATATATTTATATATAAAATGATAAAACTATATAGAAATCGCTTTGTTTTTTTCTCATCCACCTCAAAAGAAAAAAAAGCGGGTAAAGCTTTCCCAAACCAGACATCTTTCTTTCTGATGAAAGATCTATTTAATACCCTTTGGAAAAAATTTGAATAAATCTCCTTATCCAACAGTAAACAACGACAACTGCCACCGCAACACACGAAAAGAAAGCGTAAAATAAGAAAGAAAACCTTGTACCCCAATAAATTTGTGACATAGAAAAATTTGGCATACATGCAAGAATTGTTTTTTTTTTATAACATATACACATATATATAAATAGAGTCTTTAAAATGATTTTAAACTGTACCGGAAGTGGAAATTTCTAATAGAAAAACCATGCCCGGCACCCCAAAAGAAAATTATTTGGATATGTTTAAAACTCACTGGATAAATGCGGTTGGATTAGCTCATCGGGCCGTAATGTAGGCCCTCCAGGCAATTCGTCAGTTTTTTCTTCTTCTCTTCGTTTTAGGCAGGCTGCTTTCGGGTTTAAATTTCTTTCTGTAAAGGGAGGAGCAAATGAAAATATAAGTAAAATATTAAAATGAGGAGAGGAAAGAAAAAGAAAGAGAGGAAGAGTTTAACGATAATAACATTTGAAAGTTGCCGAAAGAAAGCCGATGAATAGGAACGATAAAAAGGTCAGCTAGAAACACCTTCGACTATTCAGCTATCATATTTCTAATATAAAATTGTTTACAGGCGAGCCTGTTAAGTTATTTGACTCATCATTACATTAGAAAAATAATCTATCCTAGTAAGAAATATCATGATATAACAATTCAACGAAATATTTTACATTTTAATTGAGAAATTTATGCTTTTACGACCTTTTTCAAGTTCTCTTGACGAATACAGAAATGCAAATGGAAAGGTCAAGATATAATTCTTAATAGAACAACTTTTCAAATATTCTTACATCAAGCTTCTAGTTTATATATTCTTTATCTTTTTAATTAGTTCATCTTTTACAAGCGGGGGATTTTTTTTTTATTTCTTTTAAATGTATAGCCTTGGGAATTTAGATGATCGTTTTGTTATCATTAAAGAGAAAAAAGAAAATCTTTCCGCTTCCAACTTAAAAAGATGTCTGGTCACTTTCTTACCCGTTTACCCGTTTACCCCCTACCTCTGTCCCACGCGCGTTTCCCTTTTTTCTCTAGCCTCCCTACACGCTAACATCCCCTCCCACCACGCATCTTTTCCACACTTATTCTCGCCCATTTTAAGATAAGAAAAGTGAAGAAGAAAGTAAATCTTTAACGCTATTTTGTATCTGGCGATAATCTGTGACCTTTAAGCCGTTAATACCTATTGACAGGCGCTTTAATAGAAAGCTACAAAGCATATCGAATAACTAGAAAGTTAAACCTTACCCCTCACTTGCTGTTCAAGTGTCGTTATCACGTTAACCGCTTGTTGGAGAACCATCAACTTGGTTAACGGTTGACCGGTAGAAGTATGTAGAGTCACCATATGACCTAATTCTTTAAACGCTTCGTTTATATCCCTAACTCTCAAACGTTCTCGTTGATTGTTTGCCTGTCGTCGTACTCTTTCTCTTTCAGCTTTTACTTCGGGTGGATCATCCGAATTATCTGTAAAAGAGTTATCTGTGTTGAGATAAGAAGTATTAATAGAATGTAGTGTAATAATGATGAACATGTTTTTTTCATACATTAAAATACATATAAGTAACTAACTAAGAGGTAAATTAGAAAATGAGATGATTAACGATAAGGTAATACAAAGAGTGAAAGAGATTTGTATCTTTTTTTGTATCGAAAATCGAGAATATGGCGCGGCGTCTCTTAATAGCTTAAAGGGGTGGGAAATATTGCGGCAACGGTCGTTTGAAGGATAAAAAGGGAACGCCTCAACTACTTTTGAATAGAACTCAAATCTGTTTCTCTATTTTTTCCTCTGATTCCCTTCAAAAGGAGAGCAAAAAAAGGAAAAGAGGGAAAAAAACGCTTCTTGATAAAGTAGCCAAGCACATAAAAAAGAGGTAAATGGTCGACGCCGTAGGGGTATATTCAAAGTAACGCAGTACTCAACTAAAAAATTTTAAAAATGTTGTTTTTTTAAATACTAACCGAGTTCGCAAGATCGTTCAGTTTCACTCCTCCTAGCTCTTTTAGCACAGGTTGGCCCAGCAGAAGCGGAAGCTGCTGTCGCCTTAGCAACGGCTTCTTTAACAACAGCTCTGTTGGATCTAGAACCGTTTTCCTCATGCTTAATGTCCGACATATCTTTCCTGGAAGTTTCCGAATCCACGCTGGATACTTCCGTCATTACAGAGGATGGCCGCATTCCTGGATAGTTTCGATCATGATCGTTTTGTAAAAGGTGTCCTCCAGCCTGAAACAAAGTTTTCTTTATAAGTCGGCATGCTCTTTAAAGTATAGAAACAGATGTCCAACAATAGAAATACAAGGGTTGCTAATAGCATTAAGCCTAAAGAAGGCTGATTGAAAGATAGCGCTTGAATTGTTACAATGTCAATAGTTCAAGACCTTTGTTCAATAAACTATTCATTTATTATGAATTATAAATTAAAAGAGTAATAAATCTAAGTCGAATAAGAAAAGAGTAAAAAGTTAAATAAAATAGGAAAAAGGAATAAAAAAAAAGATTGAAGTTGAAGAGGAGAAATAAAAAATAAACCTAAGGCTTATAGAAAAGGTTCGGCGTATTATATCTCTGACGAATGGCGATATAAATAAACAAAAAACAAACGCCCGGGCATTAATCTCACCCGACAAAAACAAATAGTCTGCGAAAACGCTTTTTCGCGCTTCGCAAACTCATCGCCAGTTCGAATTTCGTTTGGAAAAACAAGGCGAATCGGCGCCATTCTGCGTTGTTCGTGAGTTTTACGCTTTTTGGCGGACGTTAATTAATGAGGGGACCAGTTTGGAGAGAAGAAAAATAAATTCGTGTCACTTTTCTCAACTTAAGACATTGATTAGTTACTTTTCACGAACGTGTCTAATTCATTAATTAGGAAACTGGATAATGATTTCTTACCATGTCCATATGTGATGGAAGTGCTCCTGGAGGGTAGCCCGGTGGACCAGCTCCATGATGTAGCAAAGCGGGCATTGTAGTCATAGCACCAGCCTGCATGCTATTCGGATCAGAAGCATGACTTCTTAAAACGTGAATGGCGTCGTCTAGGCGTTCTTCGAATCTACTTTGCTGTAGAATAGAAATACATGTGTTTATTCAATGGCATTCTTACGAATTTCAATAAATTAAGAATATATTTTAATTATAATGGTTTTCTTTGCATATAATATAAATGTATATATATATATATATATATATATATATATCTTTAATCAAGAGATTAATAAGAATTACTAAGATCTGGCATGCAACTAATAAACAATACAAACAAAGCCGATAAAATTAATTTTCTTTCAATTGTTTCTATGCAACAAAAACTATAAACCATTGTAAAATGTCTAAAGCAGTTACTAAATTAGAAATAAAAAATCCTTCCGCCTCATGAGATAAGGAGAGAGAGAGGGAGAAAGAGAGAAAGAGCGAAAGAAGAAGGGAGAAAAGAGATAGATAGAGAGATAGAGGATATTACCTGCGAATGATCGCGTAGCGTCTCGAAAGCGTCGTCTAATCGATCTTCAATTGGATTTTGCTATTTTGTTTGTTTTACAAGGGGTCAGTACGTTAATCAATCAGAAAGTTCATGCATAATACGATTAAAATAATAAAAATGGTAATAAATAAAAAGAATAATAAAAAAAGATGTCTGGATATATTAAAAATTATTACAGTTAGTACAATATCTAGTTTCGGCCAATTTTTTTTATAAAACCAAGAAAAAAGAAAAAAGGTAAGAGAGTCGACTTTCAAAATAAATAAACTCTGTTGGACGATTAGTTTCGTTTTCGTGCGTTTTGTATTAGGTTTAACTATTTTACTACTAGATAACTTAACTTACCAGTGTATGTAAGGAAGACATCGAACCGGTAAGCGGAGGTGGAGACGATACGGGATTTGACGGCTGGTCCCCAGCAGGATTATATATCTAAGGATAAGAAAAGGTATTATTTTAATCAATTTCTTAAAATGATAGAGAAAGAAAACGAGGAAGAGCAAGAAACTAGCTCGCACTCCCTTTCCTCTTTTTAGTCTTTCATAGATAGATTTCAATAGCAGAACGAAATTAAATATTAGAAAAACATTGCAGAAATTCCTTTTCACGGCATACTTTACAAAGGGCCGTACTAGGAAAAATAGAAAATGGTGTTCTATTAGCAATACTAAACGGTCTTTTATCTTTATTTTATAAAATTTTCCGCTATGATATACGCAACGAGTATCCCTTGTCGTTATTCTATACAAATTAAAAGATAATTTAACAACTTACAGTTCCTAAAGCTTTTCCAATACCAAGAGTATCCCCTGATTGTGAACTTGGGACAACCCCGTTCGGTGATGAATTTCCATAAGGAACTTGGGTATTGGCGAATGAATTCATTGGTGGTAAACCGCTAGCAGCATAACTCTGTTAAAAAATAAATAAATAAATAATAGAATATTTCAACGGTTCGTATCAGTTTAAGTAATAAAAAACGCCGTTTCACCACTCCAATCATTCGGCTATCGGGTTTTACATGCTGTTGAAATCTTTTAGACAGTGTATGAGTCACGTACATTTCGCTTTTCTTTTTTATAAACGTAGTTAAGTAACCCCGTTAAAGCATTTGTAATAGATTTATTCTCTAAAATTTATTGCTTTAAGCTACGTTAAGTTTTTGATGTATGGATAAAAGTGAAATCTATTACACATACATGTATATTATAAATGACATACACGTGTACATAAAGATATGTATAAACATCTATACATACACGTTGTATATATGAATATATTTCGTTTAATCTACGTTTGATCAATTTTAAACGCTCTTTGCGATAAAAAAAACTTCAGGCGTCGTTATAAAAATCTACAAAAATTGAACCGAGTCACGTAAATCGGTAGTTTAGACTTGATAAAAACGCTTTTATCAACATCTGCCGCATAAAACCTCTAGAGATGACTTACCAATCCGTCTGTACTGTATCCCGATTGTGCACTATATTGAACAGGAGGAGTAGGTAGCATCGAAGAGTAAGAAGTACTAGGAATATTGTTATTCCCCATCCAAGCTTCGGCGCCTGCATAGTATGGTTCGGCGTACAAACTTTTTCCTGGGACGTATTGAGAAGAGTCACGATTGAAGTCGTCCGTATTTGGATAGACCTGCTTAAAAAATAGAAGGAAAAGATGAATAGGAGAAGCATTATATCTTTAAAAAAAATTGTTCAACTGTATTTATTTAATTATCATATTTCATACAGAGAGATCTTATTTAAAACATTTTAATCCCCTCTAATCCTCCCTAAGGGTCGTTCGCGAATGAAAGAAAGAAACAATTTTCAATGTGCTTTGAATACAACTGAAATGGTCGGAGAGGAAAGAATTAAAAAGTTGAAGGGGGCAGCGAAGAGTTTAATTCTTTATATGCGGCATAAGTTCCAAACCATCCCGACATATTTTCTCATCAAAGGAAATAATGTAGTAAAGGTGAATTAAATAAGAATACGTAAGACTTATAAGAATGAGGAAAACATTCAATCCCAACCTCGATCAATCACCGACTGCCGATCTGGAACGCATCAAATCTCTAGCTACGTTACAGATCTCGGTCATTAAGATCTTCTTTGATGTAGCGGTTCGCGTATAAATGTTTCCATCTTATCGCTTATCGTGCCATTACTACAACATTTTTAACGAATTACGTTTCCCTACTACGCCTTTTTCCACGATCTATTGACACCGGAGAATTTTATCGCTATAACCCTACAACCATCATGACTACCGACAAAGAGGTGCATTCCTGATTTAGAAAAGGGCGAACCGATGACGGCATTATTGCCCTTAACGTTGCTACATTTCTTATCCTTATCTTAGGACTCTTCACGGCTCACTTTTTTTTATATTTAATTACATAGTATGATGAAAGAGCCTATTAGTACAAACTCTAGTCAACCTTTAGATTTTATACTTTTAAAAACTTTCCAACTGTACTTTTCCACGATCTATTGACACCTAAGTTTCGGGCCGCCCTTCTCCAGTTGCGAAGACAAACAACCCTAGCTATACGATTACAAAGCGACTTCCTTCCGTTTAATTAATCGTTTTCGGTTACCCGACTAGACGTTCCGCGTGTCCGGACGTCGCGTCAAATTCTTATCAACCTAGACAAAGTCTCCCGCTGATAAGATGGGCCATCTGCTCCACTTTAACTAGTATATTAAGATCATAAAAAGGTAGATAGGAGAAAAGTTTAACTTGAAGAGAGCGAGAGAAAGAGCGCAGGAGTTTGTTGGCAATAGGTCATACGTAGCCTCTAGATACCCGATGAACTTTACGCGCGATTTTAACCGTATTTTCTTTTACTCCGCCTAATTGCCGGGGTTTTTTTGCCGAAGAGCTTCTCCTTGTTTTTTTAAAACAAAAAAAGATTCGCCAGTAGGCCGTTCAAATCGAAAGGTATTAGTTATAAAACAAGAGAAGAGGGTGAAGAAAGAAATCTAGACAAGACAGAGGGGAATGAGAAAGAAAATAAGCTAGAATATAGAATTGATAATAGATATTACAACCCTATCTTCCTGTACTATTTTCATAAATAATTCAAATAATTAAGAGAACAATAACAATACTAGTCAACAATTATTTCATGCCCTTTAATAGTCATAAATTTTTAACTGATAACTCGACTCAGTACTTGGATGATTTTTTAGTTCGCCCGCTTTCTAGTTTACCCCTTCATTCATTCATTCTCTCTCTCTCTCCTATTTTCTTTCTATTTCTCTAACAAAGAAACTTTGTTCAAAAATAAGATTGATGTAATGCAATTGTTTTTTACGAGTAACCTTTCTCGTTTTTTGAATCGTATAAACTAGGTCTTGTTTTCTTATTTAGATAGGTCCATTAACAAGTTTGAACTCTATACGAGATCCTCTTTTTTTCTTTTATTCAGTTTTCAAATTCTCAAATATTGATCCAACTTATCGCCTAAGTAAACCTACAAGCTGATGAGACGTTACAGTAAACAATGACAGGTGGCCGTTTAA
Organism: Dimorphilus gyrociliatus; assembly: GCA_904063045.1. Classification (NCBI taxonomy): domain Eukaryota; kingdom Metazoa; phylum Annelida; class Polychaeta; family Dinophilidae; genus Dimorphilus; species Dimorphilus gyrociliatus. Next base: position 450,121 of record CAJFCJ010000025.1, on the reverse strand, counting down.
AAAAAGTGCACCTGACCAAGACCTCAAACAAGATTTTCAAAAGTGCATCTAATATTTTTAAGCTAAAAAATATTGCATTTAACGTAAACAACCAGCGCCACCTGGAATGGTAGAATGTATTTCGAGGAAGAAAGCATAACAAACCTGAGTGGAACAATAACGTTGCCTAGCCGGATAGTAGAACATGACTAGTTATATCCGCATAACAGAAACAGCTGGACAACAAAAATCAGATATCAACAGAAGTCTAATAAAAAACAGCTGTTAAGAGAAGTTTCTCGTAGACGCTGCTTCCTCTCAGTACACGCTACACGCACCGAATGGTATAAAAAAGATGGGGGATTTTCGTTATTTAGCCGCCCAGTGGCGCTGTCGGACGAAATCTGATCCATCCTACTGCACCAACGCTTTTTTTCTAACCGTCTTTACATTATGAAAAAATATAACCGGCTAATAGGCGTCCGCTGTGTCGGTATTGATAAACAGGCGTCTAAATAGGCGGGGCTTAAATATAGTTCTTGCGTGTTTTTAATTAGCTATCAAAAAAAGAAAAATAACGAGGGAATATGACTATTTAAGCCATTTTATTCTTGGTGTAAAGGAATAGTTTACACCGAATGCTTCCGTTTCCGGCTTATAAGAAAATTAAGTGATTTTTTGAGAAAGGAGGCGAAAAGATTATCTACATATGAAAACAATCTTGTATTCCACCTCAGAGTCCTGTACTAGTACGCTTTAACTGATAAGCAATTGGTCGCGCTCCGATATGGTTTAATCAATTCGTTTCATAATTAAATTCACAGGTAACAAATTGTATAATTCTTTCAACTGAACAAATCGCTTTGTTACAAAATTCTCGCTTTATAATTATTTATAATAAATTCTAAGAATATGCAAGCGGGCGGTCCTTTAACAAAAGTACGAAAGTAACGGGGGACGCTCGTTATAAAAGAAATATGTATAATAGTATTGAAACAACATTAAAGTGGAATGTTTGCTTATTTACCTTACTTATAGAGCGTTTCCTGTTGTAATATTTAATACATTTTTTCTTAAATGGAATTACGAAATAGATGGATAAAAGGGGGAGAAAATTAAGGGTAAAAAAAAAGAGGAAAGAAATCGGTCAGAGGTATTTAGAAAATGCATTTAAAGTTTTAAAAATAATAGCCCCAATGTATGCGGACTACTTTTAAAAGTTTCTATAAAAAATGTGACGCTTAATAAATTGGTATGTAGAGGAAATATGCTGATTCGGAGACAAATGTTTCCTGTTCCGCTCAAAGAGTAATTATGATCTCATATTACCAACGTTCTCGAAATATAATCAAAGAATACCCCCTAGGAGGTATTAGGTGAAACAAAAGACAAAATATAGACGGCATAACTTCTTCAAAAATATCTGTTGGTTAGAAGGTGAAAAAGGGGCCAAATTGGGCTGCATCTCACTCTCTAACCCACTTTTTACAGGTAATAACCCAAGTCTAGACAGACAAAGTATTTCCGGTTCCGATCCAAACGTTTTTAATTCGTGTCAATTTCGAAAGAGGAAAGGGCCAAAAGAGAATTGTGACTAGAACACCCTAAAGCATCGAACAATTTTCCTATATTTTTTTCCATCAACCACCCGATACTCGAGCCGTAAACAATCGTTGCGTAACCCTCGCCATCTGGCACCTCGATTCCCTTCCATTATTGAAGCGAAGGGGAAGAATTCGTTCTACTTTTAAGTTTCCCGTTCAAGAGTTTAGAAGTCTCAGGAATCGATATTTTAGCGGGAAATCCGATAAAAAGATTCTCGAACATTACAAGACCAAAATGCTTCCTTTTTCAAACAAAAAAAAACCGCGACACGCTCTAGGCACGCGACGATCACGTGACCCGTGTTCAAATTTGTTTGAAAAACTGCTAGGCCAGAAATTAAATAAAAAAAAAAGTCGTTTTCACAAAAGATTATTGAAAAATCGATGTTAAAAAACTTAGGCCCAGCGTATTTGAAACTCAGTCAAAAGCGAGCAGTGCGCGTGCCGCCGCCTTTGTTCCCTTCGCAAAAAGTTCCCCTACTTTCTAAATAGAGGGAGAATTCTTGTTTATAATCGTAGTGGGAGGCTGTGGAGACAAACCCGCACTGTTTTCATCCCTGCTTTTTAACACTAACAAAGAGGAATGATGGCGTCACTCATAAAATAAATGCGGGCGACATAAAGGCCTATGGACGACTCCATTTACATCTCCTTATCCCATTTTATACGAATAAAAACAAACCTGTCTTGGGTGAAGTTGGAAACCGTCAGTATTTGTTTCGAAAGCCATGTTTCTGTTTAATCGCATCGCACCAATATCGACCATGATCAATATAAAATATCAGGTCGGATAAAATCCGAAGAGGTAAAATACGCGTTCAAACCGATTGAACGCCGGACGTTGAATGTGCGCATACAATGGCGTCGGTGTACGCTGATTGGCTGTTCGACACACGCCGCACTTCCATTCAATACGTATCGCTCTTTTCATATGCAAATTAAGCTCTTTTTTACAGGCCAAAGCGGCGTTACTTATAATATAAAATGTACATATATTTCCGTGTACAGGCAATAGGAAAAGAGCTCAAAAGTGTTATTCATATTATTTATATATTTTATACTAAATTTACCATTCTTCTGCCTAGGTGTATTGAAGAAACATTTTCTTTTATTACTCTATCTACCAACCCACGAATATACACGCGTTTATATATTTCGTATATATTCCCTCCCAGCGTATATCCCTTTGTGTTTCTCTCTCTCTCTCTCTCTCTCTCTCTCTCTTCTGTCTCTCTCTCTTCTTGTATATTTATATAAATATATCTATCTTTTGTTTAAGTATGAGAATTTTTAGATTGTTATATAATTAATTCATCGGAATCAGTTTTTAATAAATTCTCTCTAATTTAAATCATAAATATCTAAGATATTCCGATATTTATATAACATCTTAACTGGTATAAATATATAAACTATCGGCTCTATCGGCTTTATTTCTTTTTGGATTTAAGCTCTTTCCTTCGCCCGTGATTTTTTAACCAGAAAGAAATCTTCAATCGATAAAAAATAACTAGATGAACTTAACATATCCACCGAAAAAAAACTATCATAGGCCTACAACTCCCCCTCTTCTATTAGCATACTCTACAAATCGCCTTATCAACCCCGAATAAGCGAAAGGGACGATTAAGTTAGCCAAAAGTAATCGGTTAAAGCTAAATAAATATGTTTCTAAAGATTTACTCTTTTAAATGTTATTGGGTAGAAGAATATTCGCGAACGATATTAGAAGTAAGAACGCTATGACTAATAATCAATTTTTCTATTTATAAAGGATACTTAGTCAACTGAGTAAATTATTTTCTTTTATATATAAAATATGACTATAAGTGGAAAAGTTTCAAACTTATCTCTTTCCTTATTTTCCACCTATTTTAAAAAAATGAAAGGAAACACTTGAAAAATATTTAAATAACTTTTTCTCTCTTTCTTTTCATTTCCACAAGATTTTCTTTTCCCTTTTTTTTCTTATCCCTTTCTTTTAAATATAGAATAGATAGTAATAAAAAATAGGGGAGAGGAGAGGCGGGTAGGAGAAAAGAAAAAAAGAAGATCAAAAAAAGAGATAAGTAATTTTGGCGGGAGAATAAAAAACATTATTTAATTATTACAATATATGAATAGACTATATATATACTTATTTCGTTCAATATATTCAATTCGATTTTAAGTATTTTTTACTCTATATAAATTTATGTTTAAAATATAAAAAAAACATTGAATAAGCATATATAGATTGTAAAAATTAAACGTTTTTTTTTGTCACGTTTTTCAATTAAACTTTCTCTCTACTATAGTTACCATTTAAACATAGTTTGTTAGTTGTTTCTTTAAAAAAAAAAAAAAGAGAGAGAGAGAGAGAGAGAGAGAGAGAGAGAATATGTTTGTTCAATATTTTTTTGAACGTGGCAAAGGGCAAAAAAGAAAAAAAAATTACTTCTTTTTACTTATCTTCCTTTAAAGTAATAAAGAAAAAAATTATCTTAAAAATATTGTGAATGATGTAAAGTTAAAAAAAAAAAAATCAAAAAAAATTTCATGCTTGATAGAATAAAGGAGGTGGAGTTTTGAGAGGGTGAAAGATAGAGAGGGGTGGAGTTGAGTATGGGGGGCAGCCGAGGGGAGGGAAAAAGAAGAAAGAACGGGAAAAAAATGGGCGTAGATTTTCGGGGACATTATTTTATATTTCGTACAAAAAATATTTATTTGCTTCCTTCGACCTTTTACCATTCTGGCTTTCGTTTATGTTTTTTCATTTGCAATATGTAACTAGGATGTGATAATTAAAAAAAATGATTAATTGGCACAGATTAGCCTTTTCTGTTGTAAATATTTTAGGTTATAAATTGTTCTATTAGTTTTCTTAAAAAAATTCTTCTCGAGTTCGAGACTTTAATTGATAAGAAAAGGATTCTTTATCGTATCATTTTCCCCTACGTACATTGCACGTGGATGGCTGAACGCAACCGAAAGTAATCATATGCCGATGTTAACGGCTAAACGAACTGGTAAGCTTTGTAGGAAAAGATATTAAAGATGGAATGAAAAGGAGCCCTAAGGTTTTCTTGAACCCTGATCCGAGTAGTAAATATTTTTCAAAATAGAAAAACGAACGACCGTAAAATAAACATTAAAAAACGGTTGCTTGGCAACCTTACTACGCACAAGTCAAATATGACTCGAACAGATGTTGTTCATCAATTCAACTCATTCAGCCTATTCGATTCGCGTTTTAAAAATGTTCGATTCATTAATTCTTTAGCTCACACTATTTGAGACTACTAATAATTACTCACCGAGCCACTTTTCCGTCGTTGTCTAGCCTCCGAATATTTTATAGTACCATTAGTTCGAATGTCGGATGAAGGAGCGTGATAATATGGCGAATGTGGGCCGTGTTTCGGAGATATGTTGTTGCTCGCTACCATCCTCTATTGATGTTAAAGAAGGACGAGGAGAGAGAAAAAAAACCATTAGTCAGTTAAAAGATAAACGAGAGTTTACGAAAATATTCTTTTTTGTCATAAAATAAAAAGTTAACAAAACACGTAAAAGATTTCATTCATGCGACATATCATCATTTACAGATAGGCCTATGAGAAACATCTTACTATTTCCTTCAAGTAACAATTATTCTAGTATTGGGACAGACGTCGATAGTAATAAACGTCTCCACATCTGTTAAAATAGCCGTGGAAAATCAACAACGTTCACACATTTTAACCATGCTACGTATATATGCGGGTATATAGGTGGATTATAGTCGTTATTCTTCACGGATTAACAACATTATTGCTGTTTTGATGTCAAATTCTTGATGAAGATGATGAATAGGATTATAATAATATAATTTTGATTAAAGCTATTTCCTTATTGAATACAGACGAAGTGAGGTAATAATTTTTACGAATTAAAGCCATATGAATTTACATTCAACGTATGTCTAGTATCGAAATAAAAAGTTATATGATTTACTTAGAAGAAAATTTTCCTTTTCCTAAGATATTATAGTAAGACAAAATGTTGCCTCTTATCTGTAAAATAAGCTCTAATATTAGCAGTATTTAGGATTAAGTATTAAGCACAAACACGCTAACTGAAACTAACTTAATTCCTTAAACAGACTACTTAGTTTATTTAAGGAAGCCCCAAAATAAGGTATCTTTCCGCAACACTTACGTGATGCAAATAGAATTGAGGACCATAGAAGTAAATCCATTTCTGATAGAGCGCCATCGAATCCATACCGGGGACTGACTTTAGTGACATGCAAAGGCGAGATGCTCGGACAGAGTCACGCGAATAACGCTCTAATGTGACGCCTAGTGACGCCTTAAGCTCAATCATATAATTTTCCACAAGAGTAAAGTTGCTTCTCTACAAATCCTTACAAAGATCTTAACCATCATATGAGAAGTTTAAAAGTGGGAAAATATTCAAAAAATAATTAACATAACCAATTTTTGCAGCGATAGAAATACAGAATAAATACTGTATATATTTTTAGAATGAACGATATATTACAGAGTTATAGAATTGGAAGAAAGAACAAACGAAAATGGTGACTATTAGATAAATTAAATTATACACATTACTGCAGTTGGAGCGAGTTCCCTAAGACATTTTTAATTTCATTTCGTCCAATTACACAATTGTTTGATATGAATTTCCAACCATTTTAAATAAAAAATATCATTAAATAAAGAATACGTCTTATTATTATTCTAATGATGTTATTTTAAAAAAAAATTATGAATAGATAGTTCAGATATGAAAAAAATAAAAAAGCCCCTATAGAAACATTAGTTGACTAAACAACGCAGTTGTCTAACATAAAATTGACATCCCATAAATTTTTGTCCAAATATCTAAAACACGCGTCCGTCTGTTCCAATATCAACAAATATTCGAGGTACGCGACAAACGCGCAAAGAACTCGCATACTGCGATGTCAAATAGTATTTAAAATAAGCGACAAACTCTATACATTGTTCTCATTTATATATTTTCTCTCCGTTGAAAATGTTTTTTCTTCTTTACCCTTGTTTCTCTCTTTCTGTCTATTTATCTTTCACTTTCTGTCTTTTCCCTACAAATTAAGGATTTGCAGTAGACGGAAAATTGGAAGGTGAAACGCACCTGAGCCTCTGTCACGTGATGCCTTGTCGAGAAAGAGACGTTTCTTTCCCAAAACGAATCATATAGGCGTCTCCGTCGACGACTCAGGTGCGCAGTAGACAATTTACGCCGCTCTAATCATGCACTTGACCCTAAATGCTACTCTATCTCAACTCTCATTTTAGATATTTTTCTTCCCTATCCCGATGCTTTTCTATTCTTTTTATCCTGCTTTCGAGTCAATCCGCTATATTATTTCTTTGCCCATACAGAAAAAATTTTTATTACGGTTATTTAATAGTGCGTATACAACGTCCGGAATACGGCCGTAGAAATTGATGAGGAAAACAGCTGCAAAACTAAACGTAGTTTGGGTTGTTTGCTCCGGTTTTTTTCTTTTTTAGACAGAAAAAAAATTTTGTTCTCTTTGTTCTGAGACGCGCGTGCCGCGGGAAAAGAGTACAATTTACATTTTCAATTCGTTCCTGTTTACGGAATGTGACGACGGTCGAGTCCGAACGCTTTTCATCTTTTACAACACAAAGACGCCGACTGCCCCCTCTCATTAGGGTACCCCGCTTTTAACGCTAGCGAATAATTTTTTTCCTTTTTTTGTTTTGTTTTCATGTAAATTACATTATTTCTAACAATGTTCCACTTATTAATTACTATCATTCTTCATTTAATTCCATCATTTAATTCTGTTAACTCTTAATTATTAGTACCCTAGATAGAGGTACAAATCTGAATAATATACAAGATTATCTCTTCCCAATACTTTTTTTTTATTGCATCTCTTTTCCTTTTCCTAACAGAAAAGTTGGTTACTTCTTTTTTTTGTTTCCCATACATTCGACTAGAATTTATCATCTAAGGTGTTAATTATCTATTATATTACCAAACTGGACGCTTAATAGGAGAGCAAAAACATAAAATAAGCATAATTGATTCTCCTTAATCTTTTCATTATGTATTCAGTTCAAAGCTTCTTTTTTTATTTTGCATTTAAGGCAATTTTTTGACGATTATTCATCGGTTGCGGTCATCTTCCCGATAATCATTGGAAAATAGTGTTTTTTTATTAATTGGGCGAAAAAAATCAATAGATTAAATCTAAATCCATAAATGCAAACAATTATCCAGCAGCATACGAATAGGCTTAATACTAATCAGCGGGCAGTTGTTTTGAATAAAATAGATAAAAAGATAAAGCGACAATGCTTTTGAAAGTGCTAGGTAGAATTGACAAGGGAGAATAGGAAGCCGGTCGTACTGAATTAGTAAGGTGTCAAAATAACAAAAATACAAAGATTAAGAAAGATGACAGCTTATTGAGACAATTATTCATGAGCGGTTACATCTAATCCCACCCAGTTTTCTTTTCCTATTGTAATTAATTCACGTAACGTTATTTATTATATGTAAACTTTCTCGGCGTAAGTTTTCCTCATTGAATATTTTTCCAGTCAGTTCTTTTAAAAACGTTTCCAATACATTATTTAATACTTTAAGAATGAAACAACTAAATATGAACGATGAAAAAGACTTTTCTCTTTGGAAAAGTTAGGTTAAAGTATTTATAGCTCAAGGACAATATTTATGGAATATGCTACACCTTATAATAAAATATTGTCAATGTACAATTATATTACCCGATGTTTAAACATTTCACCTAATCCCAAGATACGTACTATCATGAGTTAGTCAATAAATTGGCTGTAATTCGATAACATTTCCATTTCTTTTCCAATTACAAGCGAACACTATATCCCGCGAAATAGCCCCGGAGGTTTGGGGAATAATACCGCCGTAAAATGACGTCATCCGGATGACGTCACACAGCCTGCCAAGAATGACACACGACCGGTATTGTGTTCATCAATACGATGACGTCACACGGTTAACGACGCGCTGTCAATCGAGTAAATTAATTTCGCCAGTTTTTAATGCTCTTGACACGTTTACAGCGAGAAATTACCGTTCCTAAACTCTTTTCTGTAGAGTCATAAAAGTTGTTGTATTACGCGTACAATGAGCATTTTTTTTTATGATAATTAGTTCTTATAATGATGACTTGTTACATCTTACCCTCCCTTTTTTTCGCCTCAATCGTCAATTTTCATTCTGCCTCTTTAAATTCATCTAACCACCTAACTACGTACCCCCTCCCTTCTCACTCCTCCCAAATTCATTGTTCACTCTTACTATAAAGCATCTTCTGAATTACGAAGAATTGTTTAATCAACCGCTCGATGTTGCTAACAACACACGCTTAGCACTATAGAATCGGTCAGAGGTCGGCTGTTTAATACCCTTCTTAAAATGTTATATATATTACGATTAATTATTAACCTCTTTTCTTTATCTCGTGCATATTTCTTTCAAGCTATTTACAAATATGCTATCTATTTATCTATCTTTCTCTTTTGAGTAAGAAATCTAACAATAGTATCCAAAAAAAACAGTACACGTGATCATAAATTATATTGGGATACGACCGTTCACACCTCAAGTTTGTAAAATATAAAGGATAGCTAAATAGATATATGAAGAGATAGGACTTCCTTCAATAAAATTGCCAAGAAAATAACAAGTGCTTGAACTATAAGAGCTATACCAACAAGACTATAGACGCATTTCATAACAAAAACCAAACTATTTACAATTCTATTAAAGTCGAAATATATTAAAAAGATTAAGTACCCTTGACATTCAATACATTCAATTCAAATAATTTTATTTGAATTATTTCATTCTTTTAATTGAAAAAAATGTGATGAGAATATTAAACCAAACGCCTTAGAGAAGCCCATCTTAAATATAGCTAATCTTATTTGCATAAAGCGACGAAAGCGTGTATCTCTAAAGAATTATACATTCTAAAATAAACAATACTTATTACAAGTTTGGGAGAACAATAGTGGATTTCAAAGTAAAATAACATACTATTGAGAAGAATAGTAAAATGAGTAGGCGGCTGTTAATTAAAGCTTGAAAGGGGCAATAAATTTCATTGGAAATTCAACTCTATACTATTAAAAGACCTGTCCTGCATTATTCTCTTAAAAGGTTTTTAAATACTAAACAATGACCATTTCTTAGCCTATAAAACACGCAATTTTAAAAAAAGGATGTAATAAATTAGCATAATAACTTTACTAGTTTAGTAGGTTAAGGAGGTACGGAGGATGAGGGTAAAAGTAAAGTAGTAAAAGAATAAAAAAAAACTTCACTGGCAGAAATGGCAAAAAAAACAGTATAAGCTTGAAAGTTTGCGCCAAACAATACCTTTTTTCACACTTAACCTGATAGACATATGAAAAAATAAGACTTTCATTTTTTTCCCACATCATATGTTCCCCAGTTAATACAAATAAAGTACGAAATTTCCAACTTTCTCCTATATTAATCGGGCAATTAAGCCTTGTCGACTAGGCGTCTGTGAAACGCGTCTAGATTGTATCTGGGCAGATCAAAGGAATTCTCCGCCCTTTTTACGCAGATCAACGTGATAAACCGCCGCTAAAACATTCCTTGAAGATGGCGAACTTGGCGAAAATTAGCCGCTACTTCGCCCCTTTTTCTATCAGGCAATTAATTACGGAGTGGTACACGATAAAAATAGGACACAAAGTTGTTTTTTGGCACTTTTGCTTAATTGACGGGAACTTTAGGAAAAAAAAGTATTTGAACTAGAAATTAGTCACGTGATGAATTGTTCCAGATCAGTCAGCCTAAGTATTCGGCTTTGGTTTTACTTGGATAATTAAAAGGAACTTTTTAGATGTAGTTAAGTAGATTAAGTTTATATGGCCATCTACATTTGTATCTTGTCCATAGTCTTATAACTTTTTAGACAGGCCTCATCTTAATTTTATTCCAAGATTAAAGTACTTACCTATTGAATAATTTATAGAAGTGCCATTATAATTACTCTGCTAGTGATATATTTAAGGGGAACTTGTCTTAAATTTACGAGTCATTTACAACAATACAATTTGACCTTTTTTTGCTTTTTTACCCCCACCTATCAAGATTCCATTCTCTTCCTCTCTCTCTCTCTCTCTCTCTCTCTCTCTCTCTCTCTCTCACCCTTCTCTCACTTTTAGTATTTTATTGCTATAAACCGAAAGAACATAAATTTCTCAACTAGGCCTAACATAAATAAATAATTCAATTTCCAACGGTCAATTCGGTAACATAAAAAGATCAAGAATGATATAAATAAAGATCACTTTTCAAAAACTGTTTTTGATTCTGTTTACCAATTAAATGTAAATTATTGGCTATTTGTAATAATGAGAATTTGAAATGTTAAACAAGGTTCTTTTATTATATTTCTTCTATTTTTCTTTTGTAGTGGTAAAACCATTCTTTCCAATTAGAATTTAATATAATTGGATTTCTTGTAATTATGGCTATATTGTAGAGATTAAATCTGATATTTCATAATTAAGGGATTTTTACATCTGCTAGCTATCAATAGATTCAATGAGATTTACTCTAATTTCTTTCTCTTCTACATTGAAAATCCTCTCGTACTTACAGCTACTGCTGCGATACTATAAGAAAAGGAGAAAATACGAAATATTCTGAAAATGAACAAAGACTATGTAACTGACGCTAAGTTTTAGGAGAGGGGCATAAAACTTTGACAGCAAATTCGCTTTTCTCTTAAGCACCCTTCTTATCCTTCTATCGGCAATTAATTACCGGGTGGTGCAGTAAAAAAAATGTGGGGCGTCCGCGTTTTTTACGCAGGCTTAATTAAGGACGTTCGGCTACGCGCATTAAAAGCTCGTCTGTTTACACTAAGTCGAGCTTTGTTTATGTGTCAAACAGCCTAACTTTGTTTACGAATTCAGGAAAACACAAAGGGGAAACGATTTACCGTTTCCGAATTCACTGAGAAAAATGGCGTCGGACGTCGACGCCGTCACGGTTGGAAAGCGATTTCGTGACACGACATTTTAGGGAAAGTTTTAAGGTATTATTTACTTTCAGTCGGTAGATGTCGCTTCGTACAATCTAAAATTCTACTTGGGCGTCATCTAGTACAACAAGCTACTGTACATTATATACATCTAAATACTTGGTGGAGTAAAATTTACGAATTTACTTGTTCAGTAATTTTTTGTAAAATACAAAAATATTCAGATGTTCTTTTTCTGTTATATAAAAAAAGAGAGAAAGATGCTAAACGCTTTTTAAGTCTAATTCAATTATACAGCCAACAACGATGATTATTCATCAAACAGGAAATAATCCAGCCTACCCTTCTCTCAAAATGTTAATTGTAAAAATCCATTAACTGCAATAAGAATTGGAAAAGAATGTTAAGTCTTATACACTATCCTAATTATGATATCTTTAATAAAAGTCTACTATTTTCTTATAGTTAGATAAATTTTTAAATAGCCTTTACTTTTGTTTTTAAAGGAGAGATGATCAATTTGGGAATTGAAACGGAGAAAATAAATGGGGCAGTGTATTCTGGCAATTGTCCAAGAAGTCATTTTCTACTATTTAGGATGATAAATTTTAAAAAGAAATCTAATAGCTAAAGACGAAGAGCACAACTGCCATAAAAATGTCCTGTTAAGAGTTGCTTACTCAGATATACACTACAACGAAAAGACAGCCGTATATCTAATTCTATTAACATTACAAATACAACAACGGCTTCTCATTTCAAAGTCTTTCTTCTCCCCTGAAATGAGAACGAAAGGGCAAATGTCTAAAAGAGAGCTACGACTCGCTATCCTTTTACCCTTATCCTCATAACTCCTCTTATTCACATTTTAAGGAGACTAATCGTATAGACACGCCCATCTACCAATGTCGTTCGTTCCATTTAGACGCAAACGTGTCATTAAGGCAATAAATCGAGTTGAAATTTCATACAGCTACTAAACACCAAGGATCTCGTTCCAAAGATAAAACTCCGTAATTAAAAAACGGCAGTTCTTTTGATCTGAGCCGATCGGTCAACGCCGACAAAAAAACGCTCAGCCTAATGACAAACTCGACGCACGTTCAAAGTTCAAACGATTCCGCCGCCCGAAAGCAAAGAGGGAAAAACAAACAGTGAGGAGAGAAAAAACGCTTTTTCGGTGCGTTGTCGTTTTTCACCCGGATTTGTCAACCGCCCTCCGCCATCAATTTTTTTCAAAGGGGGACACTGTTCAAGCGTCGTTGAACAAAACGTTGCTGTCACGTTCTCGAGACGTTTCGCTCGAATGCACGCGTCAAATTTCGATTTTCTACCCAAGCAATTCTTTTACAATTCATTAAGCGACGCTTTCCAAAAGCGATGTAAATCCCGTACGAGCCGAAAAACACCTGCCTCTACCGCAAACGCAGATGTTTTTCTTTTTTTTGTCCGGGATGGAACTGGGTAAGAGACTCTTGGCTTGTCTTTTTGAACCTAAGGAATTTCTCAACTGTTTGTCAGAAGCGTCTTATAGCATCTGGACAGGTGTATAGACACCTGCAAAAGGCTGTGCGAGGGCTGCAGCTGCAGAAATCTCTGCAACAATCTGCAAGAGCCAATTACGACTCGAAGGCGGAGCTAACATCGAACAAACAGAAAAGGCAGAGTTAGAGGCCTATTGTACAACTCATCAAATGGAATATGATCAATCTGCCTAAATGTCTGTAGCAACATTCAATAAACAGTCAAATAGCTAGACTCAATTATTGATATAGAAAAACGGATAACCATAAAAAAGTGCGACTACTAAATATAAAATATGCCTAAACATATATATATATATATATATAGTTTTCATAAGCAAACATACCAAAGCCTTATCGCAATAAGCTCTTTTCAATTATCTTTCGTATATTCATAATAAACATTTTGAGGGAGAAAAAAGAAAATAAATACAAATCCATTGACAAGTGAAAAATTATTTTCTTTACAAAACTTAAATACTATAAATTTAATTAGTTAAGAAATAGCGTGACACTTGATTTCTATTTAATAAAAGTACTGTATATTAAAGTATATAATGTTTTCTATATTATACAGAAATCTACTCTTCCCTTATCACATCCTAAAAATTTGAGAAAAGACCTGATAGACAGTAAACTTGTTTAAGTGCTGCAGATAGAAACTAGCTTCTCTTTTTATATTCCTAAATTTGGTTTATCATTTGCAATAAGATTAAGCGACTATACAAAATCTCCATCAACTGCCATGACCAATTATCTCTTAAACAAAACAGTACTTGTAATAAAGCTGTACTTGCATCCTATATTTATCTCCTATTTCGAATAAAATGCCTAAGCTTATAATCCTAAGAGTTATTAGCATTGCAAAAAATCATAAATTCTAACTTTTTATATATTATAAGGAAAAGAGGGAAAGCTGCAACAATTGCAATAAAAAAACTGTAAATGAGCTACTCTAACCCGTTAACAACAGCAAGTGAATTTTGGCTAGTTATCAGCAATAGCTGCAATAAAAAAATGGACTAATAAGGCCTGCGTCTATAATTCATCAGCTGGTATTGGAATATTTTGTGGCAGTTGGATAAGGTAATTTACATAGACATATTCCAAAATAAAAGAAGGGAAAGAGTCAAGTAAAAACAGGCCCGAACTTCTACTATAACTCATCAACGGCAATAAGATAAAGCCGGAAAGAGTCTTTGCGAAACTCTGCTACCGATTGGCGGATCGATGCGTTCCAGATGCGCCGCTCTCATCGACGAACGGCATCTGCAAAATTGCAGCTGTTGCTCGGCCATTCAATATTCGAGTCGCCTATATTACGGAAAGTACTATTAAACAATTTTCGACGATTCGCCAATCTTTATTACTTTACGACACTCGAGGTCGTTAAGAGAGGGGGGGGTCGTCGTTTCAAATTTCACAGACTTTGCCTGAAGGTATATTTCTCTCCTCCTTTGTTCCTAAAATGTCAAAAAAAAGAACTTCTCGTTTCTGAGTTGTTCTTCCGTTTCCTAAAGTCTCAGCCTTGCTCTCAAATATGAAAAAGGGTTACAATGGGAGGGATGGGATTAGTTACTTTCCGGCTGTGACGTCATTAAAGAGTATCGCGATTTGTCTTCTAAACAGCCATTTTCTTTGTTGCATAAGTTTAAATTATTACAAAATAGCCAAGTTGAACATAATGAACAACGACAGGTTCGAAAAATACTCGTTTAATGAGATAATCATTTCGAGAGAAAGGAGTTTAATTCTTAAGTAGCAGTATGTATAATTATAGAATAAAAATAATTACACAGATGGAAATTGAAGAGATAAGAGATATGACTTTTAAGCTATAGAAATGAGAACTATTTATCCAAAATATTTATAATTTTCCTGGTATAAGATATGTTGATTGCTTAATCGATTGTATAAACTGATCACGTGACAAGTTAGTAGTTAATTTAATAAATAGAAAGCCTATTGATTTAGTTGGACGTAAATGCTGAATTAGCTAATTCTTGTAATTAAATTAGGGAATAGTCGGGCTGTGGATGACTTTTCGAGACATATCTAAAAACTAAAATAGATACGGTTGCATATAGTCGTTTCCGCTCTACTCTTCTCTTTAGGCTTTTCAGTTAAAAGTCAAGAATGTCTACGAACATCTGCGCCTCGACTACAAACTGGGTCAGGTTTGTAGAGATTGCACAACGTAGGCGGCTTTTAATAACCATAACCCTAGAATCAAGCATCACTAAAGCGTCTAGAGACGGCTGTAGTATTCGTGAAAAGCGACAGATGTCTTTGAACAGTAACACATGTGCTTTCTGGAACGTATCTAGACACATGTTCCATCCGAAATACAACACAACACTCCAGAATCTCGACTGATTCACATCACCTCCCTACTATACACCGTTTTACAGATCTCTCTCATTCTCATTCCATCACTCCTTTCTTTACCTCAATTTTTCTCACAAACAAATAATGTTTGATATAAGGATTAACAAAAAATTTTGTGCAATTACTCTTTTTTCGGATACTCATACTTTCTGCCAAACAACAATAACTGACAAACACCCGCTTACCGTTGGCTCTCGGCTGCCCGCATGGCGTACCGGCGAATCTGAAAAACAGACAGTTATCAGTGGAAATTTCGGGTAAAGAGATGGCCGAGATTATCTATATACGAAATCGGCCCGCACTAAGCGCTTATCGATTTTCGAACGCTTTTTAATTAGGCGGGCGTACAGTTTGTAAAAAGGGAAGATCAGCATATCTGTTATAAAAAAGGGACGCTATCTCCGCTGGGAGCCGTAATGGGAAACCATCTCTTATCTGACCTAGTTCCCGTTCGAAAATCGTCCCGATGTTACGTAACCAGAGAGGGATATAGAGTTTTATCTTTTCTTTAGAAAAAAAGATCGTAGAAAAAGAATAAGGCAAAGGATTAGCTTGCAAGACTGTGATACTTTTCATTACTTTCTCTAACATTATTTTACTCAATTATAGATTGTTATAATAACGAAACAGTAGAATATTTATATATAAATTTTTTGTTTAATTCTAACGTATTAAGTTTCGTAAATAAATCTAGAAAAGTTGAAAAATACAAAAACTGAAATATATATGTTCTAATATATATATATATAGTATATATTCCTTGTATAATGTATACACAATATTCGCTATATATATATATAGTATATACATTAATGTATAGAAATATTTTGTAAAGAGTAAGAAAACAATTGGATTTGTCATCATTTTCATTCCCTTTGTCCCTGAATGACGTAATATTTTGGCGAGAGAAGAAGCAGAATGACTAAAGAGGGGTGTGGGTGTAGAGAGAAAGAGAGCGATAGTCAGTAGGAGGTTTTGTAGAAAACGTGAAAAACTAGACTGCTTTGTGCAAGAAAGATCTATCAACGTACCTCCACTTCAAATCTCCTAAGTATCAACGCTGTTTTCTACTACACTCAATAGTGGTATAGAATGTGTAAAACTTTGCTAATTTACAGTTAGTTATCTGTGTCTTTTTTTATTTCTACGAATAGTAAAACTAATAAAGAAATTTTAATTAGAATGATAAAAATTTCACTTTAAATGTAAGATTTAACGCAGGAAACTCCCTTATTATTGTTTTTATCCTCTTAATTACGTCATTGTTCCAAGGAGATTTCAAGAAAATATTTATTCTTTATATCAAGTACAAGGGAATTATATCATAGTATCAGTTAAAAAGCCTTTTTAAATACTTTTATGCTTGATATTTGAGAAGCGGCTAGAATTTCGGTATAAATTTAAAAGAGCTCCTTGAGATGCAAAAAAAGGGAAAAATAATCTAACTTTGGCTATTGATGTCTATATTCTTTAGGATTGTATCTGTCATCGCCGATGCGTATTTTTAAAACTTTTTCTTTTATTGTCTACCGATAAACTTTCACCCTTAAAAATAAAACTAAATACGCATATCTCATGTCTTTTATAAACTTTAACTTTGTCCTAAACTTTTTCTTTTATAAACAAACGGAAGCATCTCTTACTTAAGCGCGACAAACTAGGAATACTTTTCAACACATGCTATCGATTTGGCGAAGCTGGCAAACTATTGTACCACGGTTCACTTGATGGAAAACAGAAACGTCAAAAATAATGTCAAACGATGCACGTCTCTCACAGCCCTTCTACTTCTTTCCCTCATTAATTTTCTCTCCTTCACTCACCCCCTTACTCTCCCCTACCCTTAACCTCATTTTTAAAAGTCATTCTGAAGAATGCACTTTTGATTTTTTTTTCTGGCCATCTCTAATAACTGAGTATATTGAGTTTAACTTACTGAGAATTTCTAGATTCGATGATGGAGGATACGGCTGCTGATCGCCATTGAAGTTGGCCGAAGCATTGTCAAAGATTTGCTGCATTGAATAAATAAAAATATAACTATCTTTGTTACATTAAACAGTAAAAAAAAGACTAATCTATAACGTTTTGATAGTGATAAGTGTAAGAAAAAGTGCATGAAAACTGTATGAGAATTTTGTTTCGAATGTAATCTTATCAAAAAAAACAGGAGAAAGAGACTAGAAATGGAAATTCAGTATATATTTTGTTTGTTTGCGAAACTTAAGTAGATATTTATATCTATTATCTTTTTTTTCTTCGGTTGTGTAAACAATGACAAAGAAAGTTTGAATTCAAAAGATAATTAGTGGAAAAACCACTTGAATTTTTATCAAGGCTTAAGGTAAATACAGAAATTATAAGTAGATACCTAAACTATGTGTTTGTATAAAATGCAAAGAGAAGAAAAAAATTAAGTACTATAGGACAACTAAATTCTTTATAAGAATTTCCAATTCAATATATAATAGTCTCTATATACACAAATAGGCATGAAAGATTAGAGTAGTTTCTTACCGTTGAATCAGAATAATTCGGGCTATTTTGATTGCTATGCGAATGCCAACTACCAGCATCACTTTGTACGTCTAAAGGAAGAAAAAAACGTTTTAGCATTTACATCACCCCTATAATTCAATGAAAAAAAATTCTCATTTTCTCAAAACGATTATACTATTCAACGCCTTTTCATAAAAGAAACCGTCAGCGCCTTTTTCGTTTCTTCAGAAAAGAGGTTCTTTATAAAAGTTGTCCAAAAAATATCGATTTTTTTTTAAAGGAACAGATAGGCGAAAAAGAACAAATCAAAATAATACACAAGACATTGAGCTAGTGATTATCGGTTTATATATTCTATGAAATAGTTTTTTGATATGTTGATAGTTATTAATAGAGAATTGAAAGATATTCTCCCTCTATTTGAATAAATCTTGAATAACTTGCTTAAGTGTAAAGAATTCAACTTATGCAATTAACTAAATCATTTCCTTTATTTATATTAGATTGAAAAAAGAAATCACGCCCCGATACACAATAAGGTGTGGAAATAATAAGTAAAATCTACAATTCAAAACCCTACCAATATATTTTGAATACAAATACTTAACAAAAACGAATGGACGAGTTAACAAACAAAGTGCGCAACTGATTATTGCAATAATTCTTTTTTGCATGATAAAAGATTTGGTAGACAATATAATTTTCTTTTATAAAATCTGCAATTATTATCTTGGTATGACTTTAACACTGACTGATTGGTATCATATACCCTACGACTTTGAAATCAACTTCCATAAAGATCTATATACATACACAATTTGTATGTTCATATATACCAAAATGTATATATATATATATATATTTATAAGTATATACTTCGTTTTGAACTATCTTTCTAAGCTTTTAACGATAGGATTGGTAAAGAAATATTATTTAAAGATAAATCGATGTCATTCAATTCAAAAGCTAGATGTTCTCAGGATGTGATAAATGACTTCCGCTAAAAAAAAATAATCTACATGGGAATGAGAGGTACAAGTCCATAGCTGACAGAAGAGGCAAATGATCATCTCCATAAGACCCTCGACATAATACGGGATTATACCGAGCGATCCCCTTAATCAAGCGTTTGTAAGAGAGAAATGAGAAGGGGAGGAGAAAGGAAAGAGCATAGTTTAAAACGCAAACTGCGCAAAATGATAATCGCCGTCTAGCGACATCTAATTCCCTTCATCCTCCACCCCCAAGATTCGATTAGCGTCATTTAATTGCACGATTTCATTAGCTCTTCTCCATTATCGCCCTTATTTATCGTTTCCAACACGGTCGAGTGGAGCTTCTTGCATTTTTTCCACTCCGCTTGCCGGGTTGCCTAGGAAACACCTCTTGGTATATACCTGGACTAAGAGCGTGCCACTGAATTGTCGATCTTCTGCAGGGAATATTCTGCCACATCGCAGTATCCTTTAGAGTAGTGTAATTCACAAAACTATACGATTTTCGTAGACCATTTACAGGTATAAAGGTATATCTTAAAAAATGGACTATACTATCTCCACAATCGGGGTGTCAGCTCGGGTCATTTAGTGTTGAACGAGCGAAAAGCGGGCGTTTTGTAGTAAAATAACACCATTAATTTTACTATTGATGTGCCTTCAACGCTATCCTTTAAACGACTGGGAAATTCCCACTGACCGATGACCAGTTTTCGGCGAAATTTCAATAGCCGAGACCACTACCTAGTTTCACACAATATAGGCCCAATTTGGCGTCAGGCAGTCTCGATATGCTAGACTGCCTGGCGCCAGGCATTTTTGCGGTTTTCTCTCACTCGTCTTTTATTTTTTTATTTAAAAGATTCTTTATTAGTGTAAATTCCATTCTCACCTCTCTATCTCACACCCCTTTTGTTTGTTCTTACGATATGGCACATAAAAAGAAGTTC
Organism: Dimorphilus gyrociliatus; assembly: GCA_904063045.1. Classification (NCBI taxonomy): domain Eukaryota; kingdom Metazoa; phylum Annelida; class Polychaeta; family Dinophilidae; genus Dimorphilus; species Dimorphilus gyrociliatus. The sequence continues at coordinate 430,132 of CAJFCJ010000025.1, read as the reverse complement.
TTTTATTCGAGGGGTCATCGGGTCGGAATAATATATCCTAACACGGATTTCCTTTCTCAATTCTTCTATTTCTCTCTTTTATTATATATATTTATATATACATATATACATATTCAAATATAAAGAGTATATATATGCTGTATGTATATTTGAATATTTTGACTTGTAGTTCAGAACCCAAGAACTAAACTTTATATATTTCATTGCACTGTCAATATACTATTGAAGCAGTTTAAATACGGTATGCACACTACAACTATATTCAAGTACGATCAACACCTGATTGATAATAAAAGTTTTTCAATTAATATACTAGTCTCTTTTTTTTCATTATTTTTTGAAAAGTGACGGTTACCGTCTATAAATAAAAAGAGAAAAAAGAAAAGAGAAAGAACGCTTTTCTTCTGTAAGTTTTTGTTTTTGGGTTTACCCTCCTAACCCTTAAAGAGTTCAGGACAATAGGAACGATTGTTCCAATTTTTTTTAACCTTTTTCTCATTCTACTATTTAAGTACAACAGTAATCTGGCCAAACATAAATATAAATTTAAAAGTCCAATAAAACTATGTTAAAAGCAATTGTTCGAACGGATGGACGTAATTGCCGTTGTCAAAACAACAAAAGAATTATGGGTTCAAGTTACTTTTATTAATCAAAAGCTAAATGGTTAAGAAGTTGATAGACTAATAAAAATGGGTAGAGTATCCTGGGTTGTAGGCTTTCGATAGCAATTCAATAACTCTCATAAAAATTTATAAGTGAACTATGCTAGCGCGAAACGAGCTTTTGTTCAAGGCGTGAAAAGTCAATAAAGAATAGGCGATTTTAACGCGCCTAAAGGCCTTCTAAAGAACGCCGCTAACTTTAATCGAGCATTCTTTAAATAACGTAAGAAATCAATTAGCTCTAGCAAAGTACTATGACGTAATTAAAACACGTGCTAAATCCACTCAAACGGATTAACCTTTTGTATAATTGCCAAACTCGACTCGGGCAAACAAGGGTGAAAATCCAATTGAGGACGTGTTAAATGGCCCGAGTGTTAAGCTATTTCTCTTAAACTTCCGTCTCACCTCCTCCTACCCCTCCCCTTTCCACCCCCCATTCTAAAAGTTAGTTGCCATATAAGCAAACGAGAGAACAATATGAGTATATACATATATAAATTTAGATATATATATATATCATACTTTATCCAAGGCGAATACCTAACATATTTATGCAAAAACCAAAACTTTACACAGTTCAATAATTGATATACCATAAAAGGCGAATTTCTCGTCATCTTACAAAATCAAAATGAAATATCATCGAGAAAAGTAAATGCGAACAGTTCCAAGATCAAAAGATCGCCTTTGAGAATAGTAAGAGAAATGTTCCAGCTCGTGGAATAATTGAAATGTCGATTGTGATAGGCAGACAATAAAATACAATTACTCGAGTCCGTCGATTGTCAAGGCTTTCAATATTGAAATTTTTCCCTTTTAACAGCATCTTAAAACCAATAAATTAAAGAAAAAGAACTTTGACATGAAGAAATTAAAAAAGAAAATACAGAGAATAATGAAGCATTGATATAGAAGGAGATGGGTCGCATTCTTTCTCGAAGGAGAATATATTTTGATAGTAGGACCTTTAGTAATTGTATTTTTAAGGTCGGATTGTCAGTGCGGCGAGACACTTGGTGTAAAATTTTATGTCAATTCACTTCAGCATGAAACACAAGACTGCTGGGAACAAAAGCCAAGTGCGAATTTTACGATTTTTTCCGCTGTTTACACAATGCACAATAAAAAATGATAAGGGAGTTAGAGCGGTTTGTCTTATCTGGTCTAGGCGCTATATATTTCTAAAATTCTCTAAAGCTATATAACACAGTTCTTTTCCCAGCCTTGTTTGCAGAGCAGCAGCAGCGGTATAGAGAGAGAGTTTGGCCTAGTTTTTCTCTTGCTTGTTTGGCAAACATCACTGTCAGGCGAACGACAGACGATTACGTGACCTTATTATAACGTTACGTTTTTAGTTTTCCGTCCAATATGAAAAACAGACAGTCACGAACTACATTCACCTTGTGAACATACCTCTAGAGAAACCGCAAATTAACAATAGCACTCTAAACTGACTAAGTCATTTTGCATTCTCTTCATATATTTTTTACTAAAACATAACTACTTTTATTGATTCGACCTCTACATATCGATTTAAATTGATTTATACACAGCATCCTCTCTTTAACCGAGATATGGTGAGAAGTTTTACCTGGACAACATCCGCATTCCATTTAATCTTCTCTCAACTTCACTTCGCTTCCCATAATTGTTTCGCCATTACTCGTCTTTTTAAACAAAGTTACTTTTTCTTAACGTACGAATACTACGACATAGCCATAAACAGTTAATAAATAGATCAAAAAAAAGAAGGAAATCAAATTTATTTTATCAAATAAACCAAGTTGAAATTCGCCGCCCTTTTCACACTAATATGATTTTCTTATTGACTTAGTTGAATAGTTAAAAACTCTCTTAAATAACCTTGATATCAGTTATTAAATTTATCTATAAAAAATGGCTTATTGTTCATTGAAGGAACATAACCTATTAATTTTTTTAATTGTTTTTCCTTATAAACTCATTTAATAAAAAAAATCGTCTCGTCTCCTACGCATTTTCTATTACGCTCCATTAGCGGCTCTTCCTTCCTTTTCTTCACGTCGGGCTGTCAACTGCAGACTGCTTTACATTTCCGACGCCTTAATGAAAACGATTGGGGCGGTGGGAACTTACATCAAAACCAGGCAATCATGCTTTATCTGAATGGTCTCAATCATTTTTAGATTTATAATCTTAACACTTGCTTGAATACTTGACTATTCTCTCTATCTATCTCTCTCTCTCCTTCAATCTCTTTCTCAATTTATTACTTCTTCTAACTCCATCTAGTGATATTAAAATCTCCCATCATATATATTTTTATGTGATTGATTCGTCACAACTCTTGCTCGTGATATCCACTCAAACTCCATCTACCGACATTTAAATTGCCTTTGGCAAACAATAGTTATTTAAAAAATATCTTTGCGAGGAATTAGCCATTATATAAACAACCGCATAGAGCATAATGGAAAAAATACTTTTTTCAATATTTTCATCTAAAAAGAAGGGGTTATACAGCTATGGATTAGGGTCAGAGCCTCGGCTAAAACGAATAATACAGGTTAAAGGGCGAAAGTGTCAAATATTAGGAGAATTAATCCTCTGCTCTAGAGTAAGTTTAAAAATAGAGTTAAAGAGAATCAACCAATTAAAAAGCGACTTTAGAAAATGCCATAAAAGAACATTAAAAAGTCAAATTTTAATCGAAAATTGTAACGAAATCCGTATTGAGAATCATCCGACAACATAAAGGCCTATTTTTATTCAAAACCTATTGTAGAATCCCATATTCCCCTATTTCTTATCGAATGAATATAATGAGTTATTTAAGTTGATATAATCTAAACGTCATTATTTAACAATTGAAAAGGGACTAATCGGAAAAAACAACTGCGGAATAAAGCCTGAAAAAATTTAAAAATTATATATCCTATTGTTAATGGGTTTTTGTTTATATCTATTGAATAAAATGATTTGAACTAAGCGACCTTGTTTAGTAAATTGAACTATATAGGGTCAACATTTAGAACCGGAAGGATGAAAGACTCCCATTTACAAGTTTCCGTGATTCGCTACTATTCCTGCAAACCTCAAGGGTTCAATCAGCTGCGACATCTTGAATTATTTACGAACGTTTCTTCAAATTATTCCCAATTTTGAACACGCGCTCTACCGTGCAGCACAAAAGAACAATCAATTTTTGTAACAAAGACAAGCAGCACTTCTTTCCCCAGCCACTAAAAATCAATTATTAAGAAAAATTCATTAATCCCTAGCAAAGCTTTGTTAATTGTTGAATATAGAGACTTCTTGTTGGTATAAAGGGAAATAGTGCCATATTACTTTTTATATTTTTTCAGTTCAAAGGACAAGAATCAACAATTGTTTTCTATCTCCAATCAAGGTGACGTAGAAAATAAAATTAAAAAAAAAATTGATTGAACGTTTACATAGCTCGTTTAATTGTTAAAATAGAGAATGAGTGTCTAATCAAGTAACAATCTGTCGTCTTCCCACAACGCGCAAAAACGATCTCTACTCCCTTTTACTGGCATTTATACATTGCTTTAAGCATTGTCTTTCAGTTGAGGATTGTACGAACAAACGATGGAACGTGACAAACAATAAGTCGGTCGAGTCTTTGTTTACGTTGTTTACCGACTCGCCGTCACGCTTACTGCAAACTTAAGCCCGATAAGGCGCTATCTTTGGCGGCTGATAACATCCACCTGTTATCAGCTAGCTGGCAGAAATGTTTTGAAAGAAAACTTTCTGTGAAATAGTTTTATCAGGCAAATTTTACATATACCTCTATTTTAAGTTCATCATCAATGGACATGTAAAAAACTTTAGCTTCCCCACTCATGTTCAATAAACTTTGTTTAAGACTATCCATTCCCTAACCGGCAATCTATACTGCCATGTGTCTATAATTGATATAAGAAATTGTTCAAATAAGTTTGATTGATTGTTACGGAGGCGGAGGAGTCGAGGCTAAGATTGTAAAATAAAATATAACAAATTCATCCATAATTGAAAAGGAATAGCCGTTTCTAACATGTGGAAAGAATTAATTAAGATAAGCAAACCCGATTTGAAGACAACAGAGTTTAAATTTCGTTAAGAAAACAAAAGTACATAAATTAATACTTCATTTAAAAAATCTTGTGCCTAACGAGTTCCTTGTTATCCTAGTTAAGAGAGACGAACGGATTGATAAAAAATCATTATTATCGAGAGAGAAGACATAGTTGAGCATTCATAGATACCACGCTTGAGGGCAACGATAGCTTAAAAATTCCAAAACAGAGGCAAGATATCGAAAGAATTTCTTCAACGCTTTTCATATCGGGTTTATTGACCCTGACGACCCATCTGTTATCCAGCTGCTCAACAGAAACAGCTGCGTCATCCCATTGCAAATGTTGCGAGAATTTAGGCACCTGTTTCTGGCGAATCGCTGCACACCACCTGCTTCCAGCTACCGATGCAGCTGTCTAATGCCTTCCACCTGCGCCTGGAAGATCAGCTGAGTCGAGCAGGAAAAACAGATTTTTCGCGGAAGCACATCTCCGTCTGTTTTCAATTGGCGGTACGAATGTTCCGCAACGATACATTTTCTCTAGATAACCTTACGTAGGTTGCGGTCGGTTATTACACGATTTAGTAGACGGATGGGTAAAGTTTTTTTTTACCTATTTATACATGATTTACAATCCTACTCTTTTTTCAAACCTCCCTAAAGAATATTCCTACGTAGTGTTCTTTAGTTACGAGTAATTAGCTACAAATTTACATAAAATGCGCGCGCAAAAACACACAATGAATTCTAATAAGTTAACCTTTCACTATTCTCATAAATAATAATAAAAAACTTAACTATGTAGTTAATGCTTTTATATAAAAATTCAACAACATCTTTTAAGAAAACTACGTAATTTTTAAATAAAAAATGAGCGAGTAGTCCTAAAATAAGCTATTCTGATAACTATTATTTGATAAGGTTAGCAATTAATGCTATATACTCTCTTCTTTATTCAATAACATAAAAAAGTATGCTATAACTACAATAACACATGGAAATGACAAGACGCGTAATTAATTTCCCAAATTGATCTTGCTAAAGGTACAGAGTTTATTGTTCGAAGAAAAGGCAGAAAAAGAGAGATACACAGAGATTGAGAGCTTGGAAGACGAGGACGTGAAAGATTTTTTCACAAGGTACAAAAGTCATTCAGTAAACAAATCCGTTAAAGATAGATCTATAATAGAACCGCACTTGGTACTCCTGTTGCCAAGAATGGGATAGTCGAATAAAAAAAAGTTAAGAAGGAAAAAATCAATTTTCGCTTTTTCCCCAAAAAAATCTTTGTAAGAAAAAGGAAAAAGTAAAATAGAAGAAAAGGCTATTTTATTTCCTCCGAGATACTTTCCTCTTCCTACTTTTACGAGTAACAATATACAAATAGTCCGATTGTAGACAGTATAAAAAATATATAAAATCCCCAAAACACACTTAACTAAGCAATAAGAGATCACCAGTCGTTTAAAGTAATTCTTTCAAAAAACATACGAACTAACGTTCGTTTTTCCATTTACCCCCTTCCCTATCTCCACCTCTATTATATCTTACCCGCTTCCTGAAAAAACGCCAGCAGCGTAGCTTATGTAAGAAGCCTCGAAAAATAGAAAAGTAGACGCCCCAGTAAATATTGCATAATCGCCTCTTAGACGCCCGTAAGAAACGCCTTTTGATAGATATCCGTCACCATAGCAACGTTTTACCGGGCGGTAAGATCAATTGGGCAGCTAAGAAGTGACTGTTGCGGTAAATATCATTACTCTTTCCGCCTCGACTTACTACTAATCACAGGGCTCAATTTTTACTTCTTTCCGCCTCGAATAAAACAAGAGTATAAGTTCACTTTATTTCTGTTCCCATTTCCTTATCTTTTATCGCATTTTTTTTTTGCTCAACTTTTATACTTTATATTATTATCACCTCTCTTTCCGTTTTATTCTAAGTTTATTGATAATATCTATCTTTTTTATATATTTATATATATACACACACATTCTTTTACGAATCTCAAGAATGGTATAAAAAAATTTTCACTAACCGTGTCTGTAGGACGTCGTTTCGACGTTACTGTTTGAAGATCGAACGGGTGGTGAGAACATCTGAAATTCGATTAAAATTACATTTTCTTCACGGCCAGATGTAGTATACATTAACCTATAACCTAACCCTGGTTTCTTGACCAGCGGTCATCCCCTAACCGGACCGTTAATAACTGCCGAATCGTTTTTTATACACATTGCAAACGTCTTACTCAGACATCTTAAGATGAACGATAGACAGTGAGAAAGAGACGAGACAGAAATCCTTCAATGTTTTCACCTTAAACGATTGATTAAAGCGTAAAAGACGTCTTTCAAGCCGTTACGACTACTATTATAAATTGTGTGGCAGACATAGCAAGTATTAACCTATAACCTTAACAATTGGCTATGAATTTTTTGACTTTATTGTTTATTTCATTTTATTGCTGTTAACATTGGTATTTTACGTTGCGGTTAAGTTATTAAATACTACTAAAATATATTGTATAACAAGCCAAGAATGGCATCAATAAAAGCGAAACGGTAAAAGACACTTACAACCTCCCTGTTGATTTCCCCTCACACTACACATAATTCTATTATTTCATCTTTTTATCCAAAAGGAAAAAAATAAATTCTATTTATCTAAGAATTAACCTTTGACCTAAAAATAAATTCATTAAAAGATATTTTAATACTTTTATACTGCTAATAAGAATAAAAGAAAATAAATAGTTGTAGTATTTAAAAAAAATGTAATGTCATTCGAATGTAAAATATCCATAAACAGATGTAAATTGATCGTTTGTTGATGTAATTTACATTAATCTGTTAACTTATCGTTAGAATTTCATCTGTTAACTTTTACATCTTAACTAATTGCCCTAATATGTTAGTCAGTGTAAAATTTGTTCAAGTCTTTGAATAATGTATAATGAAGGATATAATGGTGTGTTTTAAAAAAATAGAGCATCTTGAATTATTCTAAGTGTTATGTATATTCAATAAATTAAAAAAAAAAATTACTATATAAGGATGAATAATTATAGTTTATTACTTTAAAAACTTCATTTATCATAGTTTATAATAATAAATTGTTAGAGTAAACATTCTATTCTTTTTTTTCTTGGCCAAACTTTAATAAGTCAAAAACTTCTCGAATAGGAACTTTAATTTGTTAAACATTTCAAATGTTTCCTATTAATACTAAATTTCTCAGGCGTTTTGAATAACATTAACATAAATTAATGCAACAATACTAATTTGTATTTTATGATAACCATAACTTGACCTCTCGATTTCTCACCGTCTTTTAGATTTCTCAAACAGCTCGTTCTTTGGTTAACTATGTTGTTTTTCTCTTGTTACTTACTATCTTATTTTTTTTTGTTCACATGACTGCTAAATACTCAGAATACTAACCGCACTGAAATCCAGAAGATCGTTAAGCTCCTTATCTTGACCGACGTTCATTTCTCGAAACGCTGAAAACAAAGAACGAATTTGAATCATTTCGCAACTATTATTCATTATTTTAATCAGTCTTTGTATGCAAATTATACAATCATCAAATATTTTTATTCTTCCATGCAATGATGAACAAATAATTACGCGATCTGAGTGAAACTCGTCCTTATTAACGGTCCTTAAATGCACCGCGCGAAAACTTACACTAAATGCGAGAATCCTTTCAGCCACCTAATGATCGATAATCCTTTTCCGGTTTGATCGATGATCTGGCAGATTATTGGATTAGTTAATTCCTTTTCTAAATAATTTTAAATCCGGATTAAGTTCAATTTCGTAAAGTTCGTAACGAACAAGCGCCACACTTCCATTTTGCTATCTCGAGCATCGAGGGAAAACTACACCTTTATTCCTACGCGGACGACGGAAGAGTCCCGGAGATTTTCCTAAAAAATTTTTAAAATATCTTCTTTCATAGGTGTCTATGTAAAATTTTAGTAGTAAAATCAACGATTACAATTATTATTTTATTCATTTTTTTTTATTTTTATTTAAAAGTATTAATTTTATCAGGAACTATTTTTTCACCCATTTTGACAGTTAATCCGCTTTATTTTGAAATGATTTATTCTTAATTTTTAGAAAATTTAATAAAAATTAAAAATATAATTTTACTTTAAAATAACAATTTAAGAATTAGTCTTTTTCAAGTGGAACTATTTTTAAACGGAATTGTGGGTAGCGAAGATTCCCGTTGCTAATGGTAACATTGGACAATAACAACAAGCCGTGTATTGGAAAGGGAAGATAAGTTGTTAAAGATGTCGATTGCAGTGTGTACTCAAAAGCATATTTTCGGCTTGCGACGAAACGTCTCTAATAGTATTGCCTATCATGATGAACAAACAGTTGTTTATCCGGCAGGATCCAATACTATTATGTATAATATGGATCAGAAGATACAAAAATTCATACCTCCAGGTTTGTCTATTTTAGACATTTCGAAATATATAGTAAACCAATACATAATACTAAAATTCGTTTTAGACAACTTTTCTTGGCAAACTGTCAATTCATAAGTAGTTATATACTCTTTGAAAAAGTTTAAGTATTTGCATAAAAATTCTATGACAATATTATAACATAAACATAAATAACACCAATAAAGAAACAATTACGAGAATAAATCAATATTTTTTTTAATTAATTAAATTAAGATGTAAGGTAATTTAGGAAAAACAAGGCAAAGACAATAAGTTAATAACCTAAACAATTACATTGATATATGTACAAGGTTTTAAAAGGTTGTATTGTAAAAATAAGTGATTCGATACTCTGTTTATCTCCATCAAAAGTAAGTAGACCACCAAATTGTAAAAATCCACAGAGAGCGAGCGAGAGAGAGAGAGAGCTAAAGAGATAAAGATAGGAAAGATTATTAGCCTTGGAGAACAAATAATTTCTTAATAGCATTATTCTATTGTATGAAAGAAACCAAATAGGTTTTTTTTCTTGTTATGTGACATTGAAGTACAAAATACTCTGTCTTAACCAAATAAATCTTGCAAACTTTTTTTAACCTATATCCTTTTTTGTTTTAAAAAACAAATTTACTGACAATTCGACATTTTAACAATATTACAAGCTGTCAAATTTGGTTCAATTCCCTCTTTTCTTTGTTTTATTTATTGTTTCTTTACATTCTCATCTTTTTTTTTTCTTTTTGTTTAAGACATAACAATTTATTTTGATTGTAACTTAAGATGTTGATAAATATGTTTCGTTAAGTTTTAATTAGAAAAAGATCTAAAGCTACGCGTTAAACTAAGAAACATACGTTGTCTGTTGCTAGGGAAACAGCGCTATCCATCTTAGGCTATTAAATTGGGAGGTGGGTAGAGTAAGCGTTTAGTTGGAATTTTATCAAAAGAATAAGGGAATTTATTTATAATGTTATGAATCATTAAATGAAAAGGAGAATGAGATTTTCAAGTGGAAGAGTTTTAAATTACAGGTGGTCAACCCAATTGTGAATAATTATGCCCTAATTCCTATAATAAAATCATCGGGGCTGACCTCTTACAGAGATGAAAATATCTAAAAATAGATCTTTCTCTTTATCAATTATATCATGATTTCATTGCTACGATAATTACAGAAAATCCTATTTATCTTCCAGGCTCCGATAAAGTTGAAGCTCTTACAGCCATGGCAGTTTCTCCAAATAGGCGATATATAGCCTTGGCTGAAAGGCACGCTGGAAAAGCGACCGTTACAATTTACGATCTACACTCTTTAAGAAAAAGGAAAGTTCTAACGTCACCCGAAGTTCAGAGCTCAGAATTTGTTAGCGTTTCCTTCTCACCAGATTCAAAGTACTTAATTACGCAGGGAGGTAAGCCGGATTGGACTCTTTTGTATTGGACTTGGGAAAAGTCACGAGTAATGGCATCTACCAAGACTTCGGATCCAAGGGGATCATTGCCTGTCTACCAAGTGACGTTTAATCCACAAGATAATACGCAAATATGCGCGACTGGCAATGCAATCTTTAAACTATTTAGGTATAGTGAAACGACCTTGAAACAGTTCGCTTTTCAAAAAGCGGAACAAAATTATTTATGCCAAGCCTGGGTTTCGGATGAAAGAGTAGTAGTTGGAACGGACAGCGGAAAGTCTGTAATAATTAATAGCCCCCTTTTTTATATTAAATAAAAAACTATTTATTTCTTTTTACATCAGGCTACTAATTTTTGAAGCTGGAGAAGTTAAAAGTGAAATTAATCTTGCTGATCTAATCAAGTTAGACAGAGAAAAGAGCGATTTGGAAAGAGAGAAAACAATGACGACAATTTCGGATGAACAATCTTTCGATGCGTCCGTGAATGTTACAGCTATCGCCGCCTTTTCAAAAGGTTTTGCCTGTACAGTGGGCCCTGGAAGAGTGTTTATCTTTGAAAAGAGCGAAGAAAAAGAAGTTTTCAAAAAAACCAGAGAAGTTAGGGTAAGTTTCTTTGCGCAAACAGAAGAAATTTATTAGCTCAGTTAATTATGTTATATATATATACATATGTATATTTTCACATGAGAATAATATCAAGATTTCAAATGGTTCTTTTCTCAATCATAAAACACGTATAATACCATTTATACGGATAATTTATTTTGTATTGAAATCTCCAAATGGTCTATTATGATGCGTTAATGTAAATGAAAGCCATTATTTTAGTCATAAAATAAATTTAGGTAAATTTTATCACTTTTGAGAATATTTTATAAGCATTGCTATTTCCAAATTAACTGCTCTTGAATAGACGTAGTTTTTTCAATCATTTATTTTATAGCCCTATTAAACTATATTAAATACATCTATTTAGACTTTGAATATTCAATTAGCCTTGTGAAAATCATGTTTAAATTCCTTCTTAAACTACTTTAAAGAGGCGATGCTTTGTGCTATTTGTTGGAGGATAGTAAGAGTACAAGAAAGCCTATTCCAAGGAAAATACACACAGCGCCATCTATTTTTAAAAGTATTTTATAATAATCTGTAAAATCCATTAAAAGGTTGTAATCCATTAGTCTTACAGAGATTACATCAAAGGCATCTAGCGTCACCTTGTTAAGTCTTTCTTTCATAAAGTGTTCTAAGAATTCTAATTTTATCTTAATGAATATATATTTATTGAAAAGTGAGACTATAAATAAGAAACGAAAGAGAGGAATAGTTGTATTTAAAGAGTAATTAATAGCAAAATGATGAATGAGACAAGGTTAGATAAATCTTAGGTAATTAAATACATTTTGAAAACAGATTCCGGAAGATCAAAATACAATCGATCCAGCTAAAAACGCAGCGCAAACAATAACAGCCTTGGCAATAAGTCCATCAGAGGAAAGTTTAGTTTGTATTACGGATCAAGGTCAGAGTTTTTCCATTGCTCTTTCGTCAACTGAATTGGGTAAAGGGGAATATGGCAAGTTCGAATTCCTTGCGCAGTCTTTCCATCACGGTCAAGTGACTGGTTTGGATGTTTGCATAAGAAAACCGCTAATAGCCACTTGTTCCCTCGATCACTCTATAAGGGTTTGGAATTTCGAAACAAATAATATAGAATTATATAAGGAATTTCCGGAAGAAGCTTATTCAATTGCTCTGCATCCTAGTGGACTCTACATTCTTGTTGGTTTTAGCGATAAGCTGAGACTGATGAATCTTCTTATTGATGATATCCGCCCATTTAAAGAATTTACAATTAGAGGATGTCGAGAGGTAAGAAGCATTTATTCGATTAAATTATATAAAGTTCTTTTAAAATAAAATATTGACAGATAGGATTTTCGATTTAACACTTTAATTAAATTTGGTAAATTAGTATGTTTTTGGTTAATTAATCATAGGAATAATAATAGTAAGAGTAAACAACAGTCTAGTCTTCTTTTGAGTACTATTGACCCTTAGCTAAAATACCCTTATATGCGGGTGGATTTTTAGACGGCTTTTTAAAAGCAAATAGCCTCCATTGTTAAATGAAAAGTATTCTGAGTTCAAACAAACTGAATGACGTCTCTTTTAAAACTGAAACATTATCTACATTTTCAGTGCTCTTTCTCTAATGGAGGTCATTTATTCGCCGCTGTCCATGGGAACATAATACAAGTTTATTCAACAACTACTTTTGAAACGGTACAAAATCTAAAGGGCCATAATGGAAAAGTAAAAGCTGTTGTCTGGAGTCAGGACGACAGTAGAATTGTGTCTTGTGGTATTGATGGCGCAGTTTACGAATGGGAAACTTACACAGGAAAGAGACCTGGAGAGAGTGTTCTTAAATCAAATCACTATACAGGCGTTGCTCTGAGTCCAGAAGGGAAGACATATTACGCTGTAGGGTCTGATAAAACTCTTAAGGAAATTTCGGACTGTCAAGTACTCAGAGAAATTGATGCCAAAGATAATGCAACATTCACATCTGTTGCTATGTCACATTCAGGTAGAATGCTTTTCACCGGCATGCATAACGGAGCCTTAAGATCTATCAAGTTTCCTGTGACGACACCTGGAGAATGGATTGAATACACCGGTCATTCTTCTCAGATTGTTAAGATGAAAGTTACTCACGACGATCAGCAGTTAATTACTATCTCGGATGATTCATGCGTAATGATATGGAAGATACAAGACAGGGAAGGTAGAGCTCAAAAACGAGCGGATAAAGATATTGGATATGCTGAAGAAATCCTGATAACAAAGTCGGATTTAGAAGAAAAGAACTCAAATATGGCTGAATTGAAAACAAGAGTAGACGAATTAATGATGGAAAATGACTATCAGATGAGATTGAAAGATATGAATTATAACGAGAAGATAAAAGAACTTACTGAGAAGTTTATTCAGGAAATGGAATCTCTGAAAACCAAAAATCAAGTTCTAAAAACTGAGAAAGAGAAACAAGAACAAAAGCATGAAGACGATGTTAGCGACATAATTGAAAGGCACAGTAAAGAAGTCCAAGATTTAGGTATAACTAATTCAAATAAGTCTTATTTAATTATTTATTTATTTGTTTATTCTTTTCTGTCAGAATCTGCAAACAATCAAAAGTTGATGCTCGAATACGAAAAATATCAAGAATTACAAACGAAGAGTCAAAAGATGCAGGAAGATTACGAAAGACAATTACACGTAAGTTTGTGATTATTTTACACTTGTAGCTATTTTTCATTGGAGACTAATTTATTAAATGTTAATATTATTAATTAGGAACTGGAAGAGCAAAAAGAAAGAGAGCTGGAAGAGATGACCGAATTCTACGAAGCCAAATTGAATGATATGAACAAGAAGTTGGAAACTGCTAATGACGAGATGAGAGAACAAAAACGTGAATACGAAGAAACTAAGAGGCAAATTGAGGAGGATGCTGATAGAGAGATCCTAGATATTAAAAATAGATATGAACGTCGCTTAAAGGAAGAGAAAGACAACAATATGAAGTTGAAAGCTGAAACAGGTATTCTAAGAAAGAAGTTTACCAGCTTAAATAAAGAAATCGAAGATCATAAGGAAGAAATAAAGAAATATCAGCAAGAAATTCAAAAACTCAACAACATGATACATCAATTAGAAAAAGATATCCAAGGTCTGAAGAAAGAAATTCAAGAAAGAGACGATACTATTCAAGATAAAGAGAAGAGAATTTACGATTTGAAAAAGAAAAATCAAGAATTAGAAAAGTTTAAATTCGTCTTGGATTATAAAATTAGAGAGCTTAAAAAACAAATTGAACCCCGCGAAAAGGAAATTAAAAATTCAAAGGAACAGATTCAAGAGATGGAAAGCGAATTGGAAAGATTCCACAAGCAGAATACCCAGCTAGAATTAAACATTAGCGAATTAAAACAAAAATTAAAGGCTACTGAAAAGGAGAAGCATCAGGAACGTCAAACAGTCAGAGATGTTGAAGCTGTCGTTAGACGATTTAGAACAGATTTACATAATTGCGTTGGCTATATCCAAGATCCAAAGCTATTAGGCGAAAGTATCAGAGCTCTATATAAAAAACACGTACAGGATGACATCGTAAGTGTCTTAAAACTATTTCTTATCTTTTCACAAGTTAAAAAAAAATTTTACTCATTAGACTTCGGAGGCGAGCGTTGACGCTGACATCCAAAAAGAGTATGCCCGTCAAAGAGAACATTTAGAACGTTCAGTAGCATCCCTGAGGAAGAAACTCGTAAAGGATACAGAAATTCATAAAGCTGATAACGTTAGAATTATGCAGGAAAATGTCTCGCTAATCAAAGAAATAAACGATCTTCGAAAAGAGTTGAAGATTGCTCGCTCTCACGTCCACGACTTGGAAGCAGCCTTAGGATTACATAGGAAAACTAATCAAGCTAAAGCTACTGAAACTCTTGCAAGGGTTTGTAAAGAAATTATAAACAATAGTAATTAATTGTTTGTCTAATAATTTCCTTCTATATAGCTCCTCGACAACAATCCAAATACCAAATTGGAACTAGAAGTTACCGACAAGAATAAAATAATCGATATGCAAAGAAACGAAATTTCGAAATTAAGATCGCAACTAAGGGAAATGGAACTCTATGGGAACAACGACCGGCCGCCATCAGGATTACGATTAGAGCCAATAGAAACACATTAACACTACATAGAGACATGATTTGTAATTTTCGAATCTTTTTAAGTATTTTACGTATCAAATGAAAAGAAAATGATAATAATAATAATAAAGTTCTAATAATCAGTATTATAATCAACAAGGTTCTGACCTACAAATCACAGATATCCTTCGTTCTCTTTCTATTGGTTTTCCTTTGAAAAGTGATTCCTCATTTTTTAATACTGCGTGACTGTAGTCATAGCGAGCCTTTTTTCTGCGGGAACGACAGAGAAAAATTCACTTAGTTAATTAACTGTCAAAATTCTCTTTATACATCCGCAAAACTAGTTTAATTTTATTTCCTTTCCTTTCTTATTTTCTTAGTACTTACTTCATAACGTACAATGATCTTCTTTCTAGAAGAACATCGCCAAATTTTGTTTTATCCCCTTCGTTAATTAGTCTCATCACTGCTGATGATAATAACGATATTCCGGCTATCGTATCACCGCAAAACTGTATAACAAATTTAATTAATTAAGTTACTAATTAGATTTGTGTTTTTCCTCCCTCCAAAGTTATATTTACTTTAACACTATCAACATGAGGTTTTATCCATCCGTCTTTTGATAAATCTAATACGTGCACAAGAGGCAGAAGTTTGGAATTTTCTTCAAAAGCAACATTTCTTATTCTATCGACAATGGTTTGATTTTCTTTCTTCCACGATTTCCTTTCAGTTTCCCGATAACCGTGAATAGCCTGAAAGAGAAGATTTGAAAATTCCTTGTCCCGTTTTTCTTTTTTTGTTATTATTATTTTCTTACATCATCCCAATGATCATATTCGTATCTTAATCTCTTCAAGTGAACTTCTAACTCTCTGAGTAGATTATCTTCTTCCTCTACCGTTATAAAATCCTTAAAGATTAACATATTATTCGATAAAATATTATAGGTATTCTCATCATTTGTATCAATAACTTCATCGCTCAATGCAGGTTGAAAATTTCGGTTTAACGTCGAAATATTCAACGTTCGACAAAGATTTGAAGAATATATTTTAAGGCAGTTTTTTATTAACCGCCCAGTTTTAAACATGATCTAATTTAGACTCTTTCTAACGACGTTTTAAGGGAAATACAATTATTGAAAGTTACCGATCAAGCCGTAGCACCTTTTCGGTAACACCGGTTTTTGGTCTATTATCACGTGATACTACCAATCTTAGATAATAAAGAAGGATACCCGGCAAATTGGAAGACGTTTAAAAAAATCATAATCTAAAATCTTTCATATAGTAATATTATGAAGGGATTTCTAGGTCAAACGCTTAATGAAATAAAAGAGAATTTATTGAAGGGAAATATCAAATAGACGAGTTCTTTATAATTAATGGCTACTGTTCCTGTTTACCACAAACTGTGTAAGGGAGAATGTCAAGTATTGTATAAAAACTTTGAGGTCTAATAATAAAGGTCTTCGTTATCCATTTTGCTAGAAAACAGTAAATCCTTACTATCAATAGAATTATGATCTTTGGAGAAACTAATAACGGAAATTTGTATTAATATGTTATTCGCCTTAAATATTATATTGCTTACCGGAAGTTTGCCTAAAATCCACGACTTTCTTAGAGCTTTTCAAAGAATATATAGTAATTTACTATACATGTGGAGATTTTTCTCGGAAGTATTAAAAAATTTTCTACCTAGTATTTAGTAATTCTCGAAATAAGATTGTTATCGTTTTCAATAACGGTCTTAGAGGCGGGATAAGAATCTTTTTCTATAATAGAACATATTATACATATAATGACATTCTACTAACAGCTTGTTAGTTTACAATTTATCTCGGAGAAATATGATAAATTAACGTTATCTTAAATAGAACATTCTCTTAGATAATATACTAAAATTGACAAATGAGAGTCTTCTTCTAATAATGGTATATAAAGATGGTTAAACCCAAGAAATTATATCTAAAACGTCAAATTTATCCTAATGACGTATATTCTTTTTTCGATTGATGTTCCATCAAACATCCTTAACATTTGATTGTATACATAATCACTGATGGCTTGATTTTTTACTTCCCCAAAGAGTTTTATCTAAATTTTCTCTTCTGTAAACATATCTTCATTACTTTCCGAATTTTAATATATTCATACGTATTCAGGGGAATAGAGTTAAACCTTATCTTCTATCAATGAATTATGATTAATATTATTGATTTTATAGGAAATTCGTATAATCTCTGAACTTTCACTAATTCTTATGTGTTCTTTTATTCGATAGTATTATTGTGAAATGTGTTAAATTCATCTAGAATTTCGATACGTCTAGCAGTGTCTGTTAGATTCATTGAGTCTAAATCTTTCAGTTTTCTGTCGAAAATGCCTTTGAAATTGAGTAACCTAAAACCCTATTGATTAAAACTTGTACGGCATATACTGTGTATAAAGTATGCTATCGATTTTATGTAAATATAGTGAGTGACTATTTACCAGTAAGACATAGGCTACGTGTCTGCATATTATATACCATTGTGCAATCACAATTATTCATGCTTCATTTATTCATTTCTTACATAACTTCTTGTTTATTTTAAACAAAGTTAAAGTTTTAACGCTATTGGACAAATATAATAAATAATACTGATATAATTTCTGTTTTAATAAGTGTCATAAAGAGAAAATAAAAGTAATTTCGAAATTTAAAAATTTTGCAGTGTCCTGACTACTTGCGCATGCGCTTGCACTGTGTAGGAAACGGAAATTAGGTGACCTGTCGATATCGATAGAGAACCAGTATCGTCAGTATAGTATAATAATCCGTTGTCTACGTTACTGAATTAAAAGGAAAAGTCTACAAAATCATGGCCGATAATCAGAAGTAAGTATACTTGTCACTTTTTTTGCATCTTAAAACTTTCTGTATACTAAACTTACCCAAATAAAATCGAGCTTTGTCTAGTCTTACTTTGTCACCATTATAGAGCCGCACGAAAATGGGAACATTTTTTTTTTAACGCATAGGCAAAGCTTATCAATTTTCAAATAATTTATTAAACAAACTCGATAATATTGCAAATCTATCAAAATTCTCAAGAAACTTTAATGATGAAATGTTAAACATCATAAACACGAACTTGTCAATATTACATTCGAAATTGTAAAGTTACTAGTCATCTCATTAGATCATTTGTTAATAAAACCACAAATGTGAAATGGAAACATTAAAGTGAGATATTATTTTAATATTTGATCAAAACACTTTCGTATACTGTTCGATTGTGTAATTTTAGGATGACTCAGCCCTAAAATTAGAGCCATAATAGGAGCTATTTCTCTTGAAAATATAATATAGTAAACAAATTAATTATCTTTATAATAAAATAACATTTCTAATTCTTTTCAGTGACGATCTTGCAACAGCTATCCTTCGCAAAAAGGAGAAGCCAAATAGATTGGTCGTTGAAGAGGCAATTAACGAAGACAATTCTGTTGTAAGCCTTTCTCAAGCAAAAATGGACGAACTTCAGTTATTTAGAGGAGACACTGTAATGTTGAAGGGAAAGCGTCGTCGAGATACAGTATGTATTGTTCTCTCCGATGATACATGCCAGAGTGATAAAATTAGAATTAATCGCTGCGTGAGAAACAATTTGAGAGTAAGATTGGGAGATATTGTAAGTGTTCAGGCTTGTCCTGACGTAAAGTACGGTAAAAGAGTTCATGTCTTACCAATAGATGACACAGTTGAAGGATTAACAGGGTTTGTTGATGATAATAATTTATCCTAGCTATGTTAATAATCTACTTAATTTTTCAGAAATCTATTCGAAGTTTACCTTAAACCATACTTTATGGAAGCTTATAGACCAATCAGAAAGGGTGATATTTTTCTTGTAAGAGGTGGCATGCGAGCTGTTGAATTCAAAGTAATCGAAACGGACCCTTCTCCTTATTGTATAGTTGCACCTGATACCGTGCTACACACGGAAGGTGAACCAGTTAAAAGAGAAGAGGAGGAGGAAAACTTGAACGAAGTTGGCTATGACGATATCGGAGGCTGCCGAAAACAATTGGCTCAGATTAAAGAAATGGTTGAACTCCCTCTTAGACATCCTCAATTATTCAAAGCTATCGGTGTAAAACCACCACGTGGTATTCTTTTGTACGGACCTCCAGGAACGGGAAAAACATTAATTGCTAGAGCGGTAGCAAACGAAACTGGCGCATTTTTTTTCTTAATCAATGGACCTGAAATTATGTCTAAATTAGCGGGTGAAAGCGAGTCAAATCTGAGAAAAGCTTTTGAAGAAGCAGAGAAAAATGCTCCCGCTATAATTTTCATTGATGAATTAGACGCTATTGCTCCAAAGAGAGAAAAGACTCATGGTGAAGTTGAGAGACGTATTGTTTCCCAGCTTTTAACCCTTATGGACGGTCTTAAGCAACGTAGTCATGTAATTGTTATGGCAGCAACTAACCGCCCTAACTCTGTAGATGGAGCTCTCAGAAGATTCGGTAGATTCGACCGAGAAGTAGATATTGGAATACCTGACGCCACAGGAAGATTGGAAATTTTGAGAATCCATACCAAAAATATGAAGCTCGCTGATGATGTTGACCTAGAACAAGTTGCAGCTGAAACTCATGGTCACGTTGGAGCTGATTTAGCTGCCTTATGTTCTGAGGCTGCTCTCCAACAAATAAGAGAAAAAATGGACCTTATTGACTTGGAAGATGAACAGATTGACGCTGAGGTCTTGGACAGTCTAGCTGTCTCTCAGGAGAACTTTAGATGGGCCTTGGGTAAATCTAATCCTTCGGCTCTAAGAGAAACCGCAGTCGAGGTTCCATCAGTCACTTGGGAAGATATTGGTGGTTTGGAAAAGGTAAAGAAGGAGCTTCAGGAACTTGTTCAGTACCCTGTGGAACATCCTGATAAATTCTTGAAATTCGGAATGACTCCATCAAAGGGTGTTCTTTTCTATGGCCCTCCTGGATGTGGTAAAACTCTATTGGCTAAAGCTATTGCCAATGAATGTCAGGCAAACTTCATCTCTATTAAAGGTCCTGAACTCCTCACGATGTGGTTTGGAGAATCGGAAGCTAACGTTCGAGATATTTTCGATAAAGCAAGAGCAGCTGCTCCCTGCGTTCTCTTCTTTGATGAGTTAGATTCAATTGCCAAATCTAGAGGAGGATCTGTTGGTGATGGAGGAGGCGCTGCTGACCGTGTTATCAATCAGTTGTTGACTGAAATGGATGGTATGACATCTAAAAAGAACGTGTTCATAATTGGCGCCACCAATCGACCCGATATAATAGATGGAGCTATTCTTCGTCCTGGTCGTCTTGATCAATTGATCTATATACCATTACCGGATGATGGATCTCGTATTTCTATTTTGAAGTCTAATTTAAGAAAGAGTCCTGTTGCGGACGATGTAGATTTAGCCTATCTGGCAAAGACAACGCGCGGATTTTCAGGAGCCGATTTGACGGAAATTTGTCAACGAGCTTGTAAGCTAGCCATCAGAGAAAGCATTAATGAGGAAATCAAGAGAGAAAAAAGACGTACTGAAAATCCTGACGGTATGGATGATGAGTGCGATCCTGTGCCAGAAATTAGAAAAGATCATTTTGAAGAAGCTATGAAATTTGCTAGAAGGTCTGTTACTGATAATGATGTTCGTAAATACCAGATGTTCGCTCAGACTTTACAACAAAGCCGAGGATTTGGAACAAACTTTCGGTAAGCAAACGAAATAAATAAACAAAAGAAAATACTTTGAAATTTTATTTTTTCATCTCTAGCTTCCCAAGTGAACAGGGTTCCAGTGACCAGCAAGCTGGAGGAAGCGGAGGTTCCAATTTTCAACAGGGTGAAGACGATGACCTATATAACTAGACTTTTTGTAAACTTTTCAGTATGCGTGATACGTTCGTAATTTCTTGTCCGGTCAATTACAAACAGTACTTACAACAAAATAAATAAACAGCGATATGTACTTTATTGTTTATTGAAGTAACTTACATGGAAGCGCTGTGTACCTTTGAATGCAATACAGATAGTTTGATTGCAAGCATCTAATAATTTTTCTTGTAACAAAAATTTGTTGATTTGATAATGCCTTATCTTGAACAGATAATATAGATTTAAGAAAATAAAAATCAATCTATAAATCGTATCTTGAAAATGTACACTCTTCAAGGTCTCTGCTTGAATGAAAGTTGGCTGTAATAAAATTGAAATTAAACTGCACGTATTGATCTTCCAGTCTGCTTTTGAACAGGAGCGAAAAATTATAGGGGAGACATAAAAATTCGAATAATATTAACATTTCTAACATAAAAATTATCAATTATATATGAAATATTTATGTAAATAATTTAAGCGGGTATATTAAAAATCGATAACATCCGTATCTATAAATAAAGATAGAAGAAAATACGGGAATTTTTGTATCCCATTTGCTTATTTACAGCTGTTCATGTGTTTTTTATCCCACCTTTTCATCAATTTCTGTAACGTACATCATTCCGTTACATTTTAATCTCTAAACTACTTACTGGACGATATTTAGTCTTTGGTACTTGTACCCGAAGTACTAAGACAAAAAAATATGTACTCTCCAGTAGAAAGTCTTAGGTCAATTGTATAACTATTTCGTTATCAGTGGAATTCTTTTTATTCACATATATTTTGAAGCTTAAAGATCATTTTTAAAAATAGGTAGCAAGCAAAGATAGATAGAATAGATAGAGAAAGAAACAACTTTCTAGAGAACAGTTTTTGTTTTTTTTTATAAAAGAAAAACAATATTCTTATAATAATTTCTTGGTTTTTTGAGTGATTTCATGGCAGTAATTTATTCCAGTTGTATATTGTCGATTAGCAATTAGAGTAAATAAACAAAAGCTAAAAGTTGAGAAAACTTTAATACCCTAAAAACAATAATAAATTAGCATTATTTATATTCAATTAAATGTTTAACATAAATACTCTAACATTATAGAAATAATGTTTTGATGGAAACTTCTTTTCCGGATCGAAATAGAAATATAACGCCATGAATATTAAAAGTCTTACAGATTCCATATAACAACCATAAATTCTATAATAAAGAACGATAAAAGATTAAATATATTTTTAATTTTTAGATTTATATAGGTCAATTACTTTTTATCGTTAAGGGCACCAAAGGTCGTTAAACTGTATAAAATAAATAATATAGCCAAAGTTATTTGGTATGACGTCATTATCTGTAATAAATATATAAGAAAAATATAATTCTCTTTGATAAATTTGTTGGAATATGTCTAGTTTACGGTTTTAAATTGAACCAATTCCGTATAAGCCACAATTAGTATCAAAAAATGTGCAAACACGTAGATATTGTACCAATAAGGCAGGTGATTGTCATAAAGTTTAACCGGATATTCTACCTTTTAATGAGGATATTTTTAATTAAAGTTTAGTAATTTTTTCCTCATAGGAGAATTATCTTACTTCTGGTAGTTCCTCGTGTTTACCGAGACGTGGTGTTCCCTTATGCCATCCAGGACCTTTGAATATGGTTGATAATTTATCTAAGATTGTTTTTTCCTGATTAAATCTTAACCAAATCCATTTAAAATGGCATAGTTGTACGTTAAAAGGATTCCAGGTTTGTAAAGGATGCACAAGGCCATAAGATACTTCCCGTTCTTCGGCTTGGAAAGTTCCAAACAATCTATCCCAAATAATAAGGGTACCCGCGTAGTTTTTGTCAATGCAGTATGGATTTCTTCCATGATGCACTCTATGATGGCTTGGCGTATTCATAATCCATTCAAGTGGGCCCAAAGTGTCAATTAACTAACACACAGACTTACATTTGTATTTTAATAAAAGCAAGAACTATTTAAACTACCTCAGTATGTATCCAATATTGATATAACAGATTAAATTGTACATGGACCATGTACACTTGAGGAGGAAGAAATAAGGCTAAAGGAGCGTAGAACATCCATGAACAATACCTTTGAAATATCGATTGTCTTAGAGCCGTTGATAAATTGTAATCTTGAGAACTGTGATGAACCTGATGAGCAGCCCAAAAAAGATTAATTTCTGCAAAACGTTAAAATAAAATACTGCAAACAGTTCTTATTAGAAATGAATAATTAACCATGTCCAGCCCTATGTAAACAATAGTATCCCAAATCAACACCCAAAAAGCCGATCCACCATGTAATAGGACTATTCCAATTCAATTCTGCAATCTTATAGTGTTTGTGAACGTAGCAAAAAACGACAACTTCAATCGACCTTCCAAATAGACTATCAAAAAGATAAAATATCAAGAAAACATCAATAAAAACAGACTTTTATAAACAGTATTACATAATATTCTTCTTTAATCAAAGTATTTATGATTAAAACAGAGAATTAAATCTCTTATTTTTTTTCTATGTTAATCTCTACGAAATCTAATCTATAAAAAGATACAATCGGGGTTTCAATCTAACGAATTAACCTTGAAAATTTTGAATTAAATACTTAAAAGGATTAAAAAGATGAAGGATTAGGTACACTTACAGAGGTAGTTGACTTATTATACCAGCGGATATAGATGACATAGCATCGTTTAGTCTCATCATTTTTTTGTCTTTGTACCAATTGATGATGTTTTCGGTTATTATCAATACAAAGAAGAATGGTAAAGCCTTTTTGTAGTTTTTATTCAAGAAATAAAGGAAAACAGAAAGAAATGATAATTAATGATTGGAATAAATTTGAATAAATTAAACACAAGAAAGTATCGTATTATTAATGAAAACTACATAAAACTCCTCTTTTTCGTAATTACCTCATTAATATAACTAGGTACATTTTCGGGACTATCAAAGGAGCTTTCTTCCGGTTTGACGAAATAGAAAAATCTCCTAAATCCAGTGCTAAGAGGAACTTTGAATAAGTTATTGTCAATCTTTGATGTATTAGCCATGGTCAATTTGAGTAAAATGATAATTAAACGAAGTGTCCTATTTAGAAAAAGAATAGATAAGATAAGCATTTACGTATTATGATTGCTTGTATTTACTCTCTATTATTAGAGATATAAGAAATATGCAATAGCTAGTATAACAAAAATACAGATTACGTAATGTTACGATTGATTAATGATGCACAAATATAATTTAGACAATTTGAATGAAGTACGAAACACATTTTCATACAACGTTCCTTCTCTTCATTCTGTAAAAGCTCTGCCTAAAGGAGGAAGAATTCTATTAAAACTTGTATTCATTAAACAAAAATGTCTGCCCTTACACTTGATTTGAATTTACAGAGTTTGATGGAGCAGGAATCATATTCACTTGAACAATTTTCTAAACATTCGAAGAATTTATCGTCTGTCTTCCCTAACGCTAAAAATACTGATAATACGAAAATTACAAGTCGCATGTTAAGCCTGAATGATCGTTTTTATGAATGATCTACGTAAAAAGTTTACAGATATATCGAAAATAGTTAAATAACCCATTTTATTTACCGGAATAAATGTATTATTTCCTGTTATTATGAATAAGTTATGTATTATTTAGCTGCTCAATGGATTCAACCATCTCAATTTGTCTAATTCATTTTTTCTACTCTTACTTTTTGAATATGCTTATTAACCTTTCATTCTTTTTTCTTCCTGTCCCTACCCTTTTGCCCGAAAGATCGTAAGATGTCGCTTCGGTGTTCTATAGCAGACAGCTCGATTCAATTCAAGCGCGCCGTTCGCATCAATAGAGTTCAATCGATTTTTTACTTCCAACTGTTTCCTGCAGCCTGTTTATAGTTTATAAACAACGCGCTCCACGGCTAACTTGATCATTTTGAACGCTTTCCAAAACTTGTAACGTTGATTATCGAAGGAAATTACAACGGATTTAAGAAATCCCCATAGTAAGGCGGTGTCAACGTGAGTCAGTCGACTAACCGCGCCCCACAAGAAATGGCCAATGATGGTAAATGGCATGGAGCTGATGATGCGTGGTTAAGAATTCAAGTAACGACCTTTTCTAATTGGGTCAATGAACAGTTGCGTATTAACAGCGCCGATGAATCGTTTTTAGTTCAAAATCTGGAAAAGGACTTATGCAATGGAGTAAGACTATGCGAATTAGTCTCGTTCTTAACCAGAGGAAAGATAGGTAGAATTGTTAAAAGACCAAATAATCAGCACCAGAAATTGGAGAATGTCACATTGGCTTTGCGTGCTATAACTAGAGACGGAGTAAAATTGGTAAATATTGGTAAGTGATCTAATCAAAAAAGTTGTTTTGTCACGACAAGAATGAAAGAGCAAATCAGGGGAGTAAAGCGTAACATAGACAAAAAGAAGTAATAAAACGAATATAGAATAAATATATGCATACCTATCAGTATGTAAGAAGTATATAGTAGCATATAGAAAGACTGAAAGGGAAAGATAGAGGGAGAGAGAAGAAATACTGTCAATTTATAATATCTATTAATGGAAAAAATACTATATACCTTAATTCTTTTCATTCGTTTTTATATAGAGTATTCTTGAACTATTTTAACTATTTTTCTAGGTGTATTATTAAATTTAGAAACACTCTAAACTTGATAATTAGCCAAAAATGTTGACAATTTAAAGGTATTGCTTCAGAAAAGGAAGTAGGGGTAGGGCCATAAAGAAGTTTTTAGTATTAACCAACGCAATGATTGATTTAGCAATAGAATAAGATTGCTATTGGTAGTACATTTATATAGATTCTATGAGATTGCTAAATACTCTTATAAAGTATATACAAGTATATGTATATATATATTCGAAATACTGTTAAAAATGTGTGTAAAATGCGCATAAAACCTAGTTTTATTACAAATTTTACGCCTTTTTCTGAGGCTTTGTTCACTTTTAGCATATATGTAAATTTTCTTAACCAGTTATAGACCTCTTACTGATACTAATACAAGTTTAAATAAATACATAACATATAGTTATTGCTTATTCTGTAGATTTTAACCCTTATCTTACGTAACCTAAAAGCCCCGCCCCTTTTTCTGTCTTGTCAAAATATTAAAAGGATTTATTATTTTATGTTTCGCTCTTTTTTGTAGTTTTTTATCATAGTCTTACTATTCCTTAAGGTTATAAAATACTGTTATTCATGCTCTATCTCTTCTTTTTTTTTCCTTGAATAATCCCTAAAATATTTCATCATTCACGTTTTATATCTTTTCATCTTTGATTTTCAAGTAGCTTTTTTTCATTATCAGATCAATTTTTTTTATCTCTCTTATTGCATTCCCCATTTACCTATTACTCCGCCCCTTTCTCTCTCTCTCGTTTTCTAACTAATTATACAAGAGAGTTCTAATGAAAAAAAAACAATATTATTGATAAAACTATTCAATCAAATTGATCATTCAAAAGTCAACCCATGAATAATATATAGGATTCCTTATTGTTGTTGTTTCTCTGTTAAAACTTTGGTTCAAGTGAATTGAATACTTTTTTATAAAGTCTTTCTTGTGTTGTAGGGTAATATACAAAAAGTATATTAAATACAATTTGCCTATATGTGGGTAAGCGAGGGAGAAGAAAAGTAACACGAGAATTTAAGCGGCTTTTCATTAGGATTCCTTGCTTATTGAACTATACTAATACTACTAAATAATAATAGTAATAAAAGGCATATTTTATTAAAAAAAAACTACGCTTTAATTGAAAAGATTATATTATTTTTGCGTCATTAAATTTTGTTTTTTCTTTTTATCCAATAAACGACGTATATACTACATATATTTATATATTTATGTATAGTTCTATTAAACGTTATTGAACACGGGATACGTAACATATTGTGTAAAAATTTTGTTGTATTTTGTTATAAATTGTAAATTCTTTTAAGATGAATATGAATTGTTTTTTATCATATTTATATCAACTTTTTACTAATAATATACAAGTAGTCATATTTGATAGTTTAGTAGGACAATCTAGAGTGTGTCTTATCTAATTGAATACTCTTCTGTTTTTTAGGCTCTGAAGATGTCGTAAATGGGAATGTTAAACTTATATTAGCCCTAATATGGCATTTAATTTTACGATATCAAATTTGGACTGGAAAAACAACGCCCACTACTGGGAAAAGATCTCCTCCGAAAAAATTAATGCTTGCATGGTTAAATGCAGTTCTTCCAGAATGCCGAATAGCCAATTTATCTACTGATTGGAATGATGGTATCTTCCTGCATGCTCTTATTGATTGGTGTTCACCAGGAGCTAGTCCTGATTGGCGTCATTTATCTAGGAATGACAAAATTAAAAACTGCAAAACCGCCCTTGATTTGGCTCACGATCTCTTCCGCATACCCAAGGTGCTTACCCCAGAACATATGGCTTCCGTTGATCTTGATGAATTATCTGGAATGACCTATTTATCTTATTTTATGAAAGCAAATTCTGCTGGATACGACCAAACTTTAAAGTGGGTTCGAAATCAGATGCCAACGAAACACGTTAATAATTTTACGTCGGACTGGATAGACGGGATCTTACTTCGATCTCTCGTTGTTAGATTCGGCGGGTCGCCTCCAGATCTTGGAGAGGATAATGTTGCAAATTTACAAGCAGTTATGACTGAAGCTAGAGTCTCTTTAGGCATTGAGCCTGTTATACCAGCAAAGGAAATGGCCGATCCAGACGTCGATCATTTAGGAGTTATGGCCTATATTGCTTGGTTTATGAACGTTAGAAAGAGTGGAGTTAACACAAATGGACTTGTTAAACACGAAATGATACAAAAAACATCGACCGCCTCGCTAGAATCTCTACCACGGCCATCTATAAAGGCTAACGCTGTTCAGCTAACGCAATACAATAGAGAAGTTCACGGCGGTAGACCAGTTGACTTCACTTTACGATTAATGGAAGGAAATTCAACGGCCGATGTGCGCGTTGAAATAATTGGCCCAAATACCAGACCGAAAGCGATGGTAAATTGGACTGGAAAGTATGGACAGGGACAATTTGTTCCATCTGAACCGGGAACACATCAAATCAGAGTTCTGAACGGAAACGAAGTAATAACAGGTTGTCCTGCTCCTGTTTTAGTAAAGCTCTCAGCCGTGAGTAAAGCTAATGGAGTTCAGCTAACCTCATTCAATAAGGATGCAATCACTAAGCGACCTTCGGAATTTACTTTAAAAATAATCGATGAATCTGTTCGCGCTTCTGATGTAAGTGTAGAAATTGTTGGAAACTCCTCACCCATTGCAGCTGTCAATTGGATTGGTAATCAAGGTAGAGGAACATTTACGCCTACTGAATCCGGTCAACATCAAATTAGGGTTTTGAACGATGGAGAATTAATAAGCGGCTGTCCAGCACTAGTTTGGGTTAAAGCTCAAATTTCAAAGGACAGCGCCGTCCAACTAGTTTCTTATAATAAAGAAATTCAGCTTGGATTACCTGTTGAGTACAGCGTAAAAATAATTGATGATTCAGTACCAACGTATGATGTAAGCGTTGATATTGTTGGCCCTACTATTCCGGTATCGTCTCCAATTAATTGGACTGGAAAGTTTGGTAGGGGCTCTTTTATGCCAACGGAATCAGGCCAATATCAATTAAAAGTTATGAATAACGGAGAGGCAATAGCCGGTTGTCCCGTTTTTATTAGGGTCAAAATGAGAGCGGCGTCGGCAGTCAGTTTAATAGCAGATGAATATACGTCAGTGGGTGAACAGGCAAATTTCAGATTAGAAGCCCTAGACAAATCTGTCGATCCAAGTAAAGTTCAAGCAGAAATTATTAGCCCAACAGGAACTAAACCGGATATTAACATCAGATGGAAGAATAATCAGGCTGAATGTTACTTTGTTCCACTAGAACCGGGACAGCATCAAATTTATGCAAGGCACGATGGATTTCTCGTTAATAATTCACCAGGATATGTTAATGTGAAATATCCTGCTCAAAAAGCCATTGTTGTGAAGCAAATTGATGCTGTTAAACACTTGGGAGAAATTGTAAATTTCCAGGTAGAAAGTCTAGACGATCAATTCTCTTCATCCGATGTTCGTATCGATATTAGAGGACCAAACACAAATCCAAAACCTCAATTAGTTTGGGCTGGACGTTATTGTAGAGGTAATTTTGAACCTTTAGAAGTTGGACCACACGAAGTTGTTGTTTCCCATAAGGGATTTCCAATAGAAGATTCACCCAAGTCAGTTGATGTTAAAGTAATACCTTCTCGTTCTGCACGAATCTTGAATGTGTCGCAAAGAAGTATAGTTGGCCAAGCTATTAAAGTTGAAGTTGCCGCCGAACCTGGTATAGATAAACGTCAAATGAGATGCGAAATAGTAACGCCAAATTCTAGATCTTATGCAAGACATATAACATGGAAAGATAATATTGGAGAATGTTCATTTGTTCCAGATGTAAGCGGAGATCATTCAGTGTTAGTGTCAAATGGAAAATTTATTTTGGAAGGTTGTCCGATAAATGTACCAGTTCTTGCCGATCCAAGTAGAGTAAGACTAGCATATTGCGAGAAGACTTGCGCATTGGGATCACAACACGAACTTAGGGTAAGATATTTAATATTTAACAAACAATATAGTATAAACAATAAAAGGTACAAACTATTATGATTCAGTTAAACGTGTAATGAATAATTATAAATGAAAAAAATATGGAAATTAATAATTGGCATAAAAGTTCGTAAATCGATATTTTAAAGCTATAAAAAACTATTTCTTTTCATTTCTGTCGAATTTTTAGACAAAAAGTCTCTGCGTATTAAATTTATTAAATATATATATAGTATAGTATAAAGTTTCAAATATATAAATACTATATATACTGTATACTATATAGAAGGGTATATTCTCAAATTAACTACATATTGTATTTACCTTATTCTAATCATAATTCTGCCTTCATTTCAATTATTGTTTGTCAAAATGATATTTATAGGAAAACCAATTCATCACTGACTTTAAAGGCAATTTTTATATTTTATGAATATTAATTAGTAGGTGGGTAATCAATAGTCATAATTCAAACTGAAAGAATAAGTACTTACTTGTTATTTTCGTAGTAGATATTGAATTAGTATACGTCTTGCAAAAATGGAAAGGACACGATTTCAAGATGGTTGTTTTGTGAATAATACCTTTCATAAAAAATTACCAACGTTTCAGATTGATTCAAGCAATGCTGGCAAAGGAGACTTGAGGGTTTTGGCTAAAGCTCCGTCCGGTCAAACTATCGAAGGGTCTATTAAGGAGTATGATGGAGTTTTCACATCTAATTTTATTCCTACGGAAATTGGTGATTGGTTAATTTCTATTCTGTACAATGGTAAAGATCTCGAAGGTTCACCGTTTAGCATTCGAGTCTTTGACGTCAATAGAGTAGTAATAAGCGGACTGGAAGGTGGAGTTGCCGGAAGAAGTTTTTCGTTCACAGCAGACTGCTCAAATGCAGGAGAAGGAAATTTGTTGGTTGAAGTCACTCATCGTGGAAATCCAATTCCAACACAAATTGAAAGGGAATCAAGAGGTGTATATAAAGCAACTTTCACTCCACATGGATCTGGACTTTACTCAATTAAAGCTCTTTTCGCAAATCTGCCTATAAGAGGTTCGCCCTTTACACTAGAGATAGTAGACGCTTCCAAGGTACATATTTCTAATATTAAATATATATACATGCATTAAAACAAAAATATAGGTTCATAAACATTACTAATTTGTAGATTGAGGTTAGCGGTGATGGTTTAAAATCGAGTGCATTGGGTAATGTTGCCAATTTCTTCATCTACGCCGATTCACCGGGAACCAAACTATCGGATTTAAAAGTTGACATCACTTGTAAGTAGACGCGCTTTTTTTAAACCTCTTTCGTTATTGGTCCTAGAGGCATCTTTTCTAACTTTTAACTATCACTTGTAAACTGTATAGAGATATTGTTTATTAACCTTTAACCCTCTGATAAAAAGTAGATCTTTTCCTTTTCTTGTCAAACTTTCACAAGGTTTTCGCATAAAATTTACTTTTTAAAGAAAAGAAAAGGAAAAGAAAAGACAATCCTATTATTCTTCTTCACGCCCGCGCTTCACGAAATACCTAAAATATTTACCTATTCCAAAGTTCCTAATCCGATTTTCATTCATTTTCTAATCCTATCCGTTGAACTTTTTTTCACAGCATTCTTTTGTTTTTTTTTTTCGAATTTCCCGCCTTTTTTTTCTAAATGTTATCCTTTTTTAAGGTTGGTGTTGTTTATTTAAATATATATAATATATATAGTTTAATTCTGCTTATAGACAAATCATAATTATATGAGCTTTTGTTGATTTTTAAATATGATAAAAAATTTCTGTTACTAATTAAAAATAAACAAATTCTTCTCTCAACGAACTTTTTAGCGCCAAGCGGTAGTTCTGTTCCATCTAAAATCAATAATCAATCCAGCGGTGTTTACAAAGTTGAGTATCTTCCTAAACAAGTTGGTAAGTTGTATATTTGATTTAATTTCTCTTTCTTACTTAATCTATTGGGGTATCAGAAAATGTTAACAAACTATTTCGCTGTCGTTTTTAGGAGAACATCTTATCGAGATTCTATTTATGAATAGACCCATTAGTAATGGTCCTTTTAGAATGCAAGCATTTGACGCTAGTTCAATTGTTATAAAGAATTTAACTTCATTCGGCTTAATTGGTCGACCAATTGAATTTGATATAGATGCTTCACTTGCTGGTTCTGGAAATTTGGAGATTATGGTTAACGACGGTTCTGTAAAATGCGCTGCTCAAAGTCGGGGGAATAAGCAATTTCACGCTGCCTTCGTACCTTTAGAGGGAGGTACATACGTTGTTAGAATGAAATTTAATGGTGTCGAATTAAGGGGTAGTCCTTGGAATATTGATGTTAAATCTGCACAAAGAGTTCACGCTTCTGGTCGTGGACTTTCGGGTCCCATATCTTGTCATCAAATAGCATCGTTTGACGTGGACTGTGGCTTGAATAACAATGGGACCGTAACTGCAAATGTAATTTAAAAAATAAAAAACTAACAAAAACATGATAAATTTCAACAAACCACGCTTTTCTTTTCAGGTTACTTCACCTACTGGAAGGATACTCCCAATACAATCAAGCCCCATAGGATCTGGAATTTCGAGGTTGACATATACTCCTCTAGAACCTGGCTCACATACAATTGATGTTAAGTTTGAAGGCATTATCATACCTGGATCACCGTTCACGGCAAAAGCTTATGATGCGTCTGCTATTCAAATTGGGGAAGCCTCTATTGCTGTAGTAGGAAAGCCGGTTGAGATGACAGTGGATGTTTCCTCAGCAGGAGAAGGTCCATTGGAGATAACTGTTAATAATGGTCAAGTACAAAATACTGTTAAACCTGCTGCTGCTGGTCGTAAAGGACTCTTTGTATTGTCATTTGTACCTAGAACATCTACACCTCACATAGTCGACGTAACTTTCAATGGTGAGAGAGCCCCAAGATGTCCTTTAACTATACCAGTTCTTGACACTGGGAGGGTTGTTGCAAGAGGGCAAGGATTAGAGAATTGTACTGTTAATAAGCCAGCTATGTTTCACGTTGATACAACAGCAGCAGGGGAGGCCGACTTAGAAGTTATAGTATTCGGTAATAATAATGTTATACATTTGCCTTTTTATTCTATTATTCGAACATTTTAGGTCCAAACGATCAGAAACTGTCTATAGATACTAATGGATCTTACTCTGGAGGATTTGAAGTTGTTTACGTTGCACAGGAAGTTGGAAAGCATCAGATAATTATCCTATACTGTGGAACAGAAATCAGAGGTAGCCCATTTACAGCTCGCTGTAGTGATCCGTCAAAGATTTTTGTCTCCGAAATCCATGATGGCTTTGTTGGTAGAAAAAGCAGCCTACTTGTAGACGCTAACGGTGCTGGAGAAGGAAATTTACAAATAGCTATTGGTGTTGTATCTGGAAAGAATATTCAAAATCATGTACAGCAAATTGGTTCTGGAAAATTTGAAGTAACTTACACACCTTTGGAAGGAGCTTTGCACGAAGCTTCAGTCACTTTCAACTCTTTTCACGTAAAAGGCAGTCCTTTTAAATTTAACGTTCTCGACATATCGAGAGTATCTGTTAGTGGAGATGGAATAGGTTTAGTGAAATGTAGAGAGGAAACATACTTTAGACTAAATATGCCTAGTACTGGATTCAACAAAAGTATGTTAGATGTAATGGTAATGGGTAAGTGTTCAACGTTTCATTATCTAGCTTATCATCTAAAGCTTATAACAATTAACTATAATACGTTTGATATAATAAGCATTAATCATAACGAACTATTAACATAATTAACAATTACGCTTTATTAATTAATCCAAAATGAACGCTTTGATAATCGCTACTGTTTACGCTTAATCATCTATTTTTTCCGCATTTTTTTCTCCAAAAATTTATGATTTTTTTTGTCAACTTTTCTGCAATTTAAACCTTTGCAAGGTAAGCTTCAAACATTAACATTAATTAACTAATTAATTAATTAATTAATTTGCTAATAACTTCTTTAAGAAATAAATATAATGAATATTTTATATATAAACATAGATTACGAATCAAGGAAGTTACCTATAAAGATTAAAGAAGTTGACGAGCATGATTTTCTTGTTTTTTATACTCCATTGGAACTTGGAATACACAATTTATATTTAAAGATTACAGATCAGGATGTTAACGGATCACCTTTCCAATCGAAAGCTTATGATCCTTCAAAAGTTACTGTAAATCCAGTTCATAAGGGAAATGTTGGTGAAAAACTTACAGCTATTATTGACCCATCTAACGCTGGTGCAGGACAATTAGCCATTAAAGTTACTGTAGATAATAAAAATGTGCCTAATGTACCCATGTATGGAAAAGATCATAAAATAAATGTATCTTTCACACCGGAAAAGGCTATGGATCACTTAATGCACGTTTCCTTTAATGGTTATGCAGTTCCGGGAAGTCCATTCGTAACTAAAATTACAGATTCGTCAGAAGTTACTGCTCACGGAGACGGATTAGGGTTAGCTTCAGTTCAGAAAAAAACATCCTTCTTTGTAGTCAGTTCGTCTATGGGAGATAACTCTGAACTAGATGTTGAAATTAAATCTCCTTCTGGAAGGAAATTGAATCCCCTTCCATCACCTACTGATTCATCGGGATGGAAGATTGAATATATACCTCAAGAAGTTGGAATGCATGAAGTGAGCATTAAATTAAACGGAAGAGAAATAGCCGATAGCCCATTTCATCCTGAAATTTATGATTGTCGACTTGTAAAAGTTAGTTCAATAGGACCAGGTAATGTCGGAAAACCTGTCGCCTTTCAAGTCGATTGTCAAACAGCTGGAATAGGAACAATAACAGTTGATATTCGAGCAGAAGACCAAGCTCGAGCAATAAGTCAAGTAGAACAAGTTGGTGATTTCGTTTATGAAGTTATTTTTGTCCCGAAAGATAGAACTCCTCATACTATAGCTATTCACTTTAACAAAGAAGAAGTTGAAGGTTCACCATTTATATGCCCTATTGTTGATTCTTCTCTAATAAGGATAGATTGGGATAGAGTTCGTTCAATTCCTGTCGATAAGGAAGTAGTTTTCAATGTTGACATACCTCCTTCTGGTTCAATGTCGGAAATTGAAGTTGAAGTAGTAGATCCTTCAAGTAAAGAGGTTCACTATGAACTTGAAAAGAGAAATAGCGTACTAATTCCAAAGTTCATTCCAAGAACTATTGGAAATTATACAATTATTGTCACCTGTTCCGGTCAACCTGTAGCAGGCTGCCCCTTTACATGTACTGCGTACGATGTATCAAAGGTTAAAGTAATCGACGTCGATTCAGGCGGCAAACTTGACGACAAACTAGGTTTTACCGTCGATACTAGTAAAGCAGGTTCTGGAGATATAGATGTAGAAGTGTACTGTGAGAAACAATTGGTAAGGACAGTGAGAGAGAAACTGTCTAATACGGAACATCGTTATCACTATATTGTTCAAAGACCTTATGAACACACTATAAATGTTTTTTTCAATTTAGAACAAGTTCCAGGTACGTAAATCAATAAGATTATTGATTATTTTGATTAATTTAAACTAATATATCTTTTAGGCTGTCCTAAGACAGTACCAATGGCTCTTCTTGATCAAGTTCTCATGCTAGACTCATCTTCACCAACCACATTTGAAATCAATCAATTAGCATCGGCAACATTAATAAAACAAGGACAAGTTTCATTAGATGAATCACAAGTGTCAATTAAAGGTTTTATTTAAAAAGAAAGCTCAAATCTACCTTTCATAACCAAATATTGTTCAACTTTTCTAAATGCTTTTGAGAGATAACATCTAATAAATCGTTCATTTTTAATCTCTCTTTCCATCTATCTATCTATCTCTTATGTATATTATTTCCTTTAATACTAATATTCTTCTTTTTACACAGTTTAAATCGACTATTTCAAATAAAACAATCTTACTAATCCCTTTTTCAGTAGTAGTTATTAATCGTTTTAAAAAGAAGCAATAACTTTTTAATGGTACTATAGATAATTGATTAAGTAATTAAAAGCGTCTAACTTATATATATATATATCTTATTTAATTGATAAATAATTGTTCCTTTTTCTTTATTTATTCCCTCGTCTAGCTCCAAATGGAGAGATGATACCTGCGAAGGTTGTCGAACTTCCAAATGGAAACTTTAAAGTTGAATATACATCGATATATACAGGAGAGCATGTTGTCGAAGCTTTATACGCGGGAATTCATGTTGCGGGAACACCTTTTAAAGTGCAAATTTTTGATCCAAATAAGATACACGTACAACTTCCAGAGAGTTTATTAGTTGGTGAGAGAGCGGAAATTGGAATAGTTACAGCTAATGCTGGTTCTGCCGAGTTAAATCTAACGATTACATCTCCAAAGAATGAGAATATTCCATACGATTTAAACAAGAACGATAAAGGTTTTACTGCTAATTTTATGCCTTTTGAAAGTGGAACTTTTAAAGCTTACGTACGTTGATTTGATTGAAATTTTAATTAGTTAATGATAATAATTATTATTTAAACGGTGTTTTTTTAACTCTTTTATAGATTACTTATGGTGGATTAGACGTTCCGGGTTGTCCTTTACCTATCCACGTTTCTGAGAGTAGTAATAATTTTGTAAACGTCGTTGGTGAAGGCCTCTTTAATGGTGTTGAAGGGAGACCTTCTACCTTTGTGGTTGAGGGA
Source organism: Dimorphilus gyrociliatus (assembly GCA_904063045.1). Lineage (NCBI taxonomy): Eukaryota > Metazoa > Annelida > Polychaeta > Dinophilidae > Dimorphilus > Dimorphilus gyrociliatus. The sequence continues at coordinate 393,430 of CAJFCJ010000025.1, read as the reverse complement.
AAAGGAAATAGAAGTCAACTTGCTGTTCAAGTGGATGGGCCAAACAGCGTTGCTAAGTGCCATGTTGAGCCGGAATCTGATGATAAGTACAAAGTAACTTATGTTCCGGTTGAGGTTGGACAATATTTTGTAGTTGTCAAATGGAATGGTCAAAACGTTCCGGGAGGGCCTTGGAGACCGCAGATTATATCGCCGAGTAAGGTTGCTGTTATCGGAGGTTGGCAATCACATATGGACTCCAAATCGAGAATTGCTCTTGTCGTAAACGAAATGAAGAGAATTGAATTCGACACTACGACAGCCGGAATAGGAAACTTGAGCGGAGAAGTTAGGGGACCAACTGGCTCAATACCTGTTGAGGCTAGATCCTTGGGATCGAATCGTCACTTGCTTGCTTTCACGCCGCAAGTAGCGGGTGAACATTACTTAAATGTGTCATGGGGTGGAGTCGATCTTCCCGATTCTCCTTTAGCTGGTTATGCTCTACCAGAAAGGCATATGTCTGCTGATGGTATAGAGAAAGTTATCTTAACAGGATCTGGCCTTCAGAATGCTCGTGTTAGAGAAGAAGCTGAATTTGTAATTGATGGAAGTCAAGCCGGACCGGGCGCTCCAGATGTGAAAATCGTTGGATTGAAAGTGCATGTTAACGTTGCTATAACACCTATAGGAGAGGATAAATTCCGCTGTACATATATCCCCGAGCAGCCGGGGGCCTACTTGTTGAACGTAAAATGGGGAGATAAAGACGTCAAAGGTTCTCCCTTTAAAATATCAGTCTCGGCACAGGCAGATCCTAATAAGGTGTTTTGTTTGAATGAAACTCTTCGAACCGCCATCTATGGCAAAGACATATCAACAATTATTGATACTAAGAAAGCTGGACCTGGTGAATTGCAAGCCCAATGTACTGGGCCCTATAAAATAGCCTTTTGCGAGCTATTAGATCAGGAAAATGGCACATTTAAATTAAAGATAAAACCGCAAGAAACTGGGAAGCATACTTTACAAATTAAATACGCAGGTCAGCATATCCCCGGAAGTCCATTTGAAATTAAAGTTCAAGGAGCGCCAGATCCCTCTAAAGTCCGGGTGGTTGGTCCGGGGATTGAACATGGTATGTTAGCAACATTTAAATCAAGATTTGTAGTAGAAACTAAAGGAGCTGGTGCCGGGCAACTAACAGTAAGAGTTCGAGGACCAAAGGCCGCTTTCAGAGTAGAAATGAAAAAAGAAAGCCAAATGGATAGAACCATTTTATGTAGATACGATCCAACCGAAATTGGAGACTATACTATCGCAATTAAATGGTCCGGCTATGACGTGCCAGGTTCCCCGTTTCTCGTCAGAATATTTGATTCTATAGAAGAATTAGAGAGATATAAACTTGATCATCCAAACGATATAGGAAATCCAAATACATTAGCAAGATCCAATTGGACTGCCGAAATGTAAAAGAAAAAAAAGCAACGAAAACAACTTAGCAAGAGGAAAAGAGCCATAAAAAATAGAGAATCAATTAATAAGAAATAACGAATCATTTTCTTTATCTAAATCACAAAAAAAGAGATATAAAATAAAGAAATTAACAGATATTTGGATTTTTTTTCTTTCCCTTTTCCCCTCCCTGCCTTCTTCCTTCTTCCAGCTCCTTCTATCCTTCTTCCTTCATCGTCTTTATTTTAATATTTATAACACTTTTGGTGCAATTTTTATTACGTTTTATAAAAAAGAATAAAAGACACTTATTAACTTAATCCTGTTGGTATATTAGACAAGTATGGAAGTTATACAAATATAATTAGGAAAACGGGTAGAAAGTAATTAAACGGTTAGTTCTAGCTTTAAAAAAGAAGAGTACCACGAAATCATACATAAGATCAGCCTATTGTTTAATACTAAAATAATAATGAACATGTATAAAACATATTTGTCACACCCAGACAATGAATAGGCTTGTTTCATTCCCTCTAGCCTAAATAACTACCAATGAAGGGCTACTAAATCTATGCCCCGTCTGACCTAGACTCTTGTGACCAGACAGTTCTAACTTTACACTAAGAAAAAAACTCTATGAGTAGTTTATGTGCAAATTGAAATGTTTACGAAATGTATACATCTAGAATTGGACATATTTCTTTCCTTCCTGATCAACTTGACCTATTAATTCTTTTGATTAAATAAAAACAAGACTTCTATAAAACTATTTAACAAGACGTCTTGCTCTATAATAGAAACACAAAGAAGAATAGTTTGGTATTTAAAGAAGCTTTCTTTTAATCAAAAAATATCAAGAAAACAAATTCTACACTCTAAATGACAGAATTATTCAATAAGAAGTTCCTTATTTCCAGATATATCATTTATAAAGGCTTTAGATCTACAATAGAGACTTTGCCATTGACGATAATCGGATCTCTCTCGCCTCATTAATCCCCACTTAACTGGATGAATATAAATAACTTGGTGAAATTTATGTATTGTTTCCCATTGCTTATTCCTATTCGAAGGTCTTAAATCAACATTCTTTAGCGGCTGCTTCTTAGACATACAGAGTATAACAGTTGGTACAGATATTTCAAATGGAATCTGATAATCCAGGAAATGATTATTTAACTTTACAAATTCATTAGAAAGAGAATAAGGTATATAATATATATCGCTGTAACCTCCACTAACTGTATAACGAGTTCCACCAATGTTTTCCAATCTTTGTCCGCATTGCCTTAAATGAACATCACTTGATGTATACAAATCACCCAATGCCATTTTAATATCATTTTTATACTTTTTCCATTGTAACCAAGTTCTTTCGTTATCTATCTTTCTAATATCTCTCTTATAAGCACCCTTTACCCAAACATGAAAAAGAGAAGCTTGTGATAGCCTATGAACGTTCAATAGCATATCGTCAGATATAATTAATAGGCCTCTTGTATGTCTATGGCGTAGAGATAATAATACACTTGTACAAGTTTGCCCAAAACCCCCAGTTATATGACCTTTATAGTTAATATATCTGACAAAAAAGTTCTTGAAATTTTCGGGAAGTTCATTAGGCCCACAATAAGCGATATACTTGAACAATTTTCCATATAGAGAATTTACGTACGGCAAACTTTTATAGAGAGGATGATTATAAACTATCATTAACAATACATCATCTCTCATCGGCATCTGGCCAGTTAGTGGGGCATGTAAATTCACTTCGTGACAATTCGGTTCCGCCATCGGTTTCTCACCTTCATCCTTCCAAATAACAGTGTAACAACTTTTCGTTTCTCTATCTTCTGGTAACGATGTTGGCCAATGATATCGTAATTTTTGTAATGTATTTAAAGTTCTTGAAAGTAAATCCGACGATTCAAAACTTTTCAAACATTCAAAAATAGTTTTACTGCTGCAGTCAATTCTCATCGAAGGTGGTATACTTTTCAAACCTAAATAATCCCTGTTATCAATTGTTCTTATAATTGTATGAGAATTCAAAAGTCCAAGCGCTTTCCTAAATAAGGGTATATTGTCCATCAAAGGAAAAAGCCAAAATGAATCACTATTGAAAAGAATATCAGCTGCAACTGGAATTTTTATTAGCCTATTCTTAACGTGAAAGGGACTATCCCAGTCATTCATTGGAAAGTCCACTGTTTCAACAGTCAGGGAATGAGGTGTCTTCATACACACCTCACCTTTATTTGTGGTTGCATCATGTATAATAAGTGTAGAAGATTGTGTCCATTTAGAAAAGTCTGTTGGAAGCGATTTAAAAAGGGCAATTTTTTCTCCACCACTTAAAACAACATCCTCCAGAAATTCCAAATCATCCTGATACGTTTTATCCTTCTCGCAACTGTATATTTTACTTTTTATTCTCACATTCAAGATCCAACTTTTGGGTATAACTTGTTCAACCTCATGACAAAAATAGTCATCTAACACTATCCAATTGGTTCTTGTTTTATCTACTACTTTCAGGTCATTAACTTCAGACTTTTCTTGTGTTATGAGGTCCTTAGAGATCAAGTATACGACTAACTCTAGTAACAGAAATATTAACACAAAGTAGAGAAATGTAGCTAAAGAGCATTTTTTTTTATTTAAATTCATTGCTATATCTCACTCTCTACTTTCGTTAACCTATTAAAATAATAATAATAATCAAAATATAATTAAATCAACCATTACACGTTAAAAATTATGGCTAAAACTGACCTTCAATGTCAATAAGAGCAGTCTACCCAAACTGGGATACAAATGACACATCAAGTGACCTCTCTTTCAGACGATTTTGAGTTTTTCTCTTTTTTCTTTTTAATTACTACTCAATCTCACCGAATCATACTACACATGGAGAAATTTAGCCTAAAATCCAATTATTTATGTTCTATATTTAATTTAATAATCAACATTTTATTTTTAAGCCGCTGATTTGTTCGTTGTATTTCGTAGTTGTATCAGTTCAACGTAATATTGTATTCCTTGAATAGAAATCATTAAGATAAGCCAATGATTTACAGTAAAATTTTTGCCAATCTTGATAATATTGATCACCTTTAACCATTAAACTCAATTTAACAGGATGCAAATACATAAGGATATCGAATTTATGGAGATGATTCCAAGGAAAATCTCTATTTTCCGTCCAATCGGCTAGTCCTTCAATAGTTTCTATGGCTTCTTTTGATACGTCTAAGCAGTGTAATGTAATTGGTATTGCCAATTCAACAAATACGTTATATTTCAGGAAATGGTTTGTTAAAATAATAAAATTCTCATTATATGTAGAAGGTATATAAAAGAAATCTGAATAACCTCCATAAACATGATATAAATCTCCAGTTAAAATTTTTATGTTTTCTGCGCATGCCCGTAAAGTTCGTTTCTTCGATTTTAATAAAGCTTCTAATGAATTAATTGTCTCTGTTCTATAGACAGTCCACCACGTCCACGACGTATAAAAGTCGCACATTCCCAGACGGCATTCCTTTCCAATTTTTATATTGCCAATTTTCGATGGAGATAACCATATTTTCGTTCTGGGCAAATCGGATATACTATGAACATTGAACAACATATCATCAGATATAACAATTAAGCCATTAGTATGTTTATGGTCTAATGATAAAAGAATATTAGAACAAATGTAACTGAAGGCACCAGCTACATGATCTTGAACGTTCTGATATTGAATAAAAATTCCACCATAAAGGATTGGAGCAGAATGTGGTCCGCAGTACGCCATATATTTGAATATTTTTCCATAGAGAGAGTTTATATATGGTATATTATTATAGAATGGATTATTAAATACAACTAATAAAAAAACATCTTCAATGCTTTTCGTTTGTCGTAAGAGACGATCTTTTATCTTTACTTCCTGACAATTCTCATCCTTCATTTGTCTTTCTCCTCTCTCTTTCCAAAATACTCTTGAACATTTCTTATAGTAAGAATCATACTGTAAAAATGCAAAAGGCCACTTATACGACTGTTTATCTAAAATTCGTATTGTTTCTTCAAGTATCTCAGTTTTAGGTAAACTTTTCAGACAATTTTTTAAGGTTTCATTTATGCAGCGGATTTTTATTGAGTTGAGTTTTTCATCCGATTTTTTAAGGTGTTCATTATATACAGTTCTTACGAAACTATACGAATTCAACAGACCAAGTGCTTGTCCCAAATTCCTTCTATCCTTCCAAAGGGGAAATAACCAAAAAGCATTTCTTTTAAATATAACATTTGTTAAAGGTGAAAATTTTAAAGTCTCTTGTAAAATATGAAAAGGGATATTCCAATCTTTCATATGAAACGCATCCGATTCTATAGTTATTGAATGAGGTGCTTCCTTACAAACATATCCTTCATAGGTTGTTCTATTTGGAATAATAAGTGTAGAACTACTCAAATGGTTAGTGAACATGGAAGAATGAGATCCAACGACAACGATCTGTTCACCGCCATTTCTTAGAACATCTTCTAAATATTCGAAATCATTCTTGTACGATTTATCTATTTCACAGTTAAAAATTCCATTACTCTTTTCAATACTTAAGTACCAATTTCTCGGAACGAATTCCGCAGCCTCAATACATGTATGGCTTTTCGATAGGATCCAATATTGTTTCTGATTTTTGGTTGTTTCTCTTAAAGTATCATTTAGTTTATCGGCAATTGATGAGATTTTGAAGCTATTTAAAAAAAAGAATAATCCTCCTAGTGCAGTTATTATTAAAATATTCTTTATTGAAAAAATACGATAGAATATAATATATTTCCTTGCCATTGCTTCATATTCTATTTCAGTTTGACTTTTTAAAAAAGTACTAAAATTCCATCACCTGACAGGTATTCACTAGCTTTGATAAGGCGGTTCTCTGTAATATCGCTCTGTTAGTTTGTATTTAACATACCTGTTTTGTTAGTTTTTCTACTAGATTTCGTAGAAACAAACATTATTTTTATCTTTATGTTAATGGTGATATATATTGCATAGTACAATTTATACGAAAATGATGGTGTAATAAAAATGGCGTCGCCCATGCAAACTGAAGATCCTGTTGAATTTGAAGTTAGAAAACGGTTACCGCCAAGACTACCTAGGCGTAAAATTGATATATATGTGACAAAAAAGACTAATTTCAATTGTCAGATGGCAAAATGTGGAAAACTATTTGATGAAGGTGAAAATGAGATATATATTCATGGATTGGGTGCTGCGGTGAACAGAGCTATTACATTGGCTTTAGAATTGATTGAGAAGTCAGGAGGTACGCTATCTCAATCTGTTGAAACCTCATCTGTTCGACTAACTGATGATATTGAACCGCTGACCGACGAAGGAGAACATAGTACAAGAACAAGGACTAACTCTGCTATTCATATACGAGTATTTAAAACAGAAATAAACAGCTGATAATTATTCAATTGATTAATATTAAAGTATATTCTAATTTAAAGATCGAACTTGTTGAAAGAGTTTACTAAGATCTATAGTTAAAACAATAGAAAGAGAGAGATTCTAATACGGTTTAGCTTGCATAGCATCAAAAGAACTTCGATCAAATCCAGAATGATGACCTGGAGATGCTGGTTGATAATGTCTTGATGGGGAATGCATTGGACTATTGCGTCCAAAATTATGATCTGGTCTATGCATTGGAGAGTGTGGCATTGGGGGTTGCCTTTGAGGAGAACCTATGGGAGAAATGAACAAATTTAATATTCTTAACATAGGCACAAGTGATGCAATTACTTATTCATTACAAAATAAAGTATATAAAATCTATAATAACTAAACAAATCATTACTAAATTGTGGAGGATTATAGACTGGGGCTTGTTGTGAGCTTGGAATTTGGGGTACTCCTTTGCGATAAACCAACATATTCAGAATAGCTTTTCTTTTAATATATTCCACAGCTTTCTTGTGAGTCACTACCGTCATATCATGACCATTTACCTATTTTTAACAAAAAGAAATTTCAATGACTAAATATAATTTTCATTTCCTGTTCACCTAGATAAAATTACCTGTAGGATTTTATCGTGTTGTTGCAAACCAGCTTTATGGCCAGGACCATTTTCGTAGATGTAGGTCACGTAAACGCCCTTAACGGAAAAATTTATCGATACAATTGGCACAGGCTGAAGGATTATACATTAGATTTCTTACCTTGTCTGGATATCCTTGGGCTGAGAGAGTATTATCTTGATCAATGCCCCCACCAATACGAAAACCGCAGCGCAATTTTGGCTTGTTATCTTCGTCTAATAAAGCATTTCCTCTTTCGTCGTATTCTATTTCTTTTTGGAGTAAGATTGGGATCTAAAGGTACAAAAATCAACTCCATGTAAACTATAATTTAAATAAACTGCTTCATTGTGTTAAAAATTGTTTTTGACCATTTTAAGGCTCAAAGACGATTTATAAATATATAAAGCATAGTCTAATTTAACACATATTCTATAACTAGTTAAATAGAAGCTAAAATTTACACTAAAACACTCCAGCGGTTCGCCTGCTGTATGTCCCGCCATATTTTTAGTTAACTGGTTGAAATGTGATTGGTTAGTGACTGGTTAGTAACCGGTATTTTCGTAGGCAGAAATATTTTCTATTTTGTATCAAACTTAAGTTTGTAAATGAAATTCAAAGAAGGAGCAATAATTTAAAGAAGAAGACAAGATTTTTATTCAATTAAGATTTACCAGACTACTTCGTTAATTTTATTGTTAATAATGACAAATTTTACATATATTCATTTATAAATAACTTGATTAACGCAAAAGATGGTTTAGAGTTGACTTAGGCGTAAACAAAGAGAAGATAATCTACGAAATCGTAAGTATCTAATGTAATTGACCTGTGCTTTTGAAAAGATTGATCTCACAAAATCAATTATCATCATTTTTAGGATGTTAACATTATATATGGCACTGGAAAATGATGTGTTGCAGTAGAAAATTAAAAGAGAACATTGAAAATAAGCCTAGTAATCCTGATAAAGCTGCTTAATCTTTTTTGTTCAGTCTTCTCTTTGAATTTCCATTGGCATGACTGTCACCGTTTTGAATTGGTTTTCTTGAGGCTCGGTAAGTTTTGATGTAAAAGTTTGAGAAAAGTACAAGCATGCAAATCATGTATCCAGCGAGTAAATTTTGTCCCCATTTAGGGAAGTCACATCCAACTCTGATCGAGTTTAAGGTGTGCGAAAGAGTGATACAGAACTGAATCTAAAAGGAGAATAAAGAAAAAAGATTATTTTTTTATCAATATACTTCTTTATCATATTTTTATTATTATTGAGCATCTGTCTTAATTAATAGTCTTAAATAAAGTTGTTCAATTAATCTATATCAGACAATTGATTATTTATATAAGAAGATAGAAAAGTCTTAGTAATATTAGATAATGTTTTTTCCCTGTTTATGACTGATATTGAATGACATTGATTGCTAGAAATTATTTAAAAATTATACTATAACAAATAGTTATAGCTGAAAATTTGCTCTACACTTCAAATATAGAAGTACGTATGTATCAAATCGGAAAAATAGCTCTTCGTTAATTTTCCGATAAGAAATATATTACGCTATCGTTGGACTTTCGACGAGTCCAGTATCAATGTCATTTTATGACGCCATCAATCATAATGAAAACAGAATAATACTAACCAATTGGAGTTTAGTGATATACTTTTTCCACCAAAGATATGGTCTAGCGGCTGGAATAGCGGTTAAACCATAATATGCGTACATAAATACGTGTACAAGTGAGTTTAGCCAAGAGCCAAAGAATGCTAAAATAAAAAATTTATATATACATAAATGTAATAAAATGTAAATAAATGAGAAAGAGTAATAGGTAAGCGAATAGAAAACTTACATAAACCACTGGGGATGAACATTCCAACCCACCACCAGATGTTTAGCATAGATGCATGATGAAAAACGTGCAGGAATGTTATCTTTTTTTTGGTAAAAATAAAGAGAAACAATTAAAGGATATTTAAAATAAGTATCATTATTGGATATAAAAACACTTAATCAAAACGTTTTTATTTTAATATACTGTATATGTACTAAATGTATAATTAAATACATGCTTTTTCGTCTTAATTTATCTCGTTATCTAATAAGCTTTATCCTAAAAGTGGAAATTAATTTTTTTTAATAACTTTCCAAGAACAATCTAATAAATCAAATACATGTTTAAGTGTTTCGGGTTCACTTTTTTCAAATTGTTACAAAGACTTCGGATACGGAAATCAAACAAAAAAAGTATTAACAAATTATTAATTAAAACTGTACCTGATTATTTTTTTTACGTAGAACCATTAAAACAGTATCTAATAACTCAATTGCCTTTGAGAAAAAGTACCACCACATCACAGCAGCTACCTAAAGAAATATAGGTAATAATTTAGTTCAGCAATATTTCCTTACATGTTGGGGGCGTTTATTACCCTTAATTCTCTTGGATCTTTTCTGCGTTCGTCATTAAGTTCGGCACAGATAAAATTATAGTCAGCCTTCCATGTTGCAATTGGAATCTAAATTATTAAAATTCTATTATAATCTATTTTAAAACAGTAAATATCATTCTCATGCCATTTTTTTAATATTTGATATAAATTTACAGCAAACTAAAATCACGATGATCGATATATTTATTTTTTTTTTGCTAAACTAGAACGCATATTCCTTTTTAATTAAAAACGCTTAATATATCGCTAGAATCTTACCTCTATCACCATATATAAAGACCAAACAACCAAACCTAAATTATAAATTATCATAAACCATTTTAAATCATAGGCGGGTCTATTTTTCATAAACTTTTGTCCAAGTGTAACAAAGAGTAAATAGGCAATCGTTATAATCCATACTGGTACTGGATTAGATTGCAGGAGAAACCAATCTTTTGATCGTGGATCTGAAAATAGATTAAGATAGACGTCTAAATGAATGAAAAGCATAAGGGATAGATAGATAGATGGATAGGTTCTTTACATATAATTTTTTTGAAAACAGATAAAAAGAATAAAGTAGTTAATAGTTTAAAGAGAATAAGGTATATACCTTTATTTAACAATTGAAATATTTATTAGGTTACTTTTTTTAAGTGCTATTAATGATTTATTACAGCTAGTTAGATCTGTATTTATTCCAGATAGTTCTAGTGTATATCATATGATATTAACAAAGGTGCCTTTTACCAGAATTTAAACTAGAGCACTTTTTAAAATATTACAAGTCAAATTCTTTTTTAATTTTGAAAAATTCAAATCAAATAATAGTCATTTATAAAACCAATGTTACTTACCTCCATAGGGCAAAACTTCTCTTTGAAAGAAATCGTATACTTGTGAATACATTTTAGATATTAATGCCTGTTAGAAAAAGAAAGAACTTAATATAAAAGTATTATGTCTCAAAGTTCACTTATCTACATGGGACGACTATCTTGATAAAGGTTGAGATATCCGTTTAAAATGTGAACTTTGATTTTTGAAATCGTTGGTCTAAGATTATCTTTGATTATGTAACATACGATAGTATATTCATCTTTTACGTTAACAAGCCGGTTAAAAACGATCAATAAAAATGAGCGATAAATTAGGTCTAAAGTAACACGTGCTGCATAAAAAGCCGAACACGAGATTTTGCATTTAAATCGTATAATTTATTATATATTTCTAAAACATAACAAGCAAAATGTTTAAAATGTGCATATTTTACTTACCAAATTTAATGTACAGTGAATGAACAAACGAGTACTAACTAAATGCTCACAGGAGGATGACCTGATGGGGGTCAATTAAGGTCACCTGATCACATGACGAGCATCAGCTGACATAGTCAAAGCCAATGAGAACGTCTGATCAATGGAAGAGAATGATCTCTAGAAATTAAATAACCGGAAATACCATGGAACCATGCTACTTGGCGTTGAGCGCCATTATACAAGTTTCGAAAGTTTTTCAACACATAAATTTTTCGAAATAAAGGTAATTTACAACGACTTATGTAGATCATAAAAACAGAATTAATATACAATCAAAAATAAATGGTTTATAGATAAATGATATGATTATATTACAATTATGTAACCAACCGTCTTCCAAAGAGACAGTGAAACTCTTACAAAACTCTCATACTATCTTGTTCAAAATTGTATACTTATTAAAAAATCTTATAATTTCCTTTTCGAATATGTTATTGATGTTTATTTTATGTTTAGAACTTTTTACTATTAGGTTAAGAATTCGACTTGAACCAGTCTATAAGGATCAAGGAACCTCATAACATGGCTTTAACGATTGCAAGGTTAATAATTATGTTTTAAAAACCAGGGTTATATTATTCAAGTTCTAAATCAATTTTAAGAATCGAAGAATATAAATAATTATAAACTTGATTCTTGTTAAATATAGTTAATTACTTGAATTTTACAGCGAATTTCAATGGTATTGTATTTTATTTAACAAGTTCTTTTACTTCGTAAATAGAGTAGGCGCAAAATTGGCAATAGGAGGAGGAGCTTTATACTATACATTAGACAAAGGAGTTTGGAGTACAAACACAGATGCCAGTAAACTTATAGATGAGGTACAAAACGCTGTTTTAGAAGATACTAAAGCTTATATAAGAACAGTAAGTTTTTTACAATGTAATACTCGCCCTTGATAACGCAATATCTCATACTTTTTTAGATGCCGTCGCCTAACGAAACAAGTGAAAAGTTAAAAGGCTATTGGAACTCTAATGTTGAATCTGGTTTTCGTGTTGTAGCTAACGCTCCAGAAGTTGTCACCGCAAAGACAACTGAATATTCAAAAAAGGCTGTAGCAGAAATTGCTAAAAGTCTTAAACCATGATAATTGAATTTATTATTAACTTGAAATATTCATACTGGAATTTACTGCATAACGAAATATTTAAATTACACAAACTACATGTTTGTTCATGTAATGAATGTAATATTGTATCAGATATTTGTAACGCTTCCTGTGTTATAATGAATAGATTTGTTTTTTTTTTTAAAAACAAAAAAGAAAGTCATCTAATGATTTAAACTCATAACTCCAAGTAGTATATTTAATTTTATAACAATATGTATTATCAGAACAATACCGAATACCATCTATTTGTTTTGCATTGAACTAACAGTTCTCTTAAGTAATCTTACTGAACATGCTTATTAGTATATATAGGTATAATATATATTATAAGTATATATACTGTATATATACAGTATAACATATATACGTGCATATAGACAAGCCAAAAAGGTACATCGGAAAAGATGACAGTTTATTTTTCACCAAACGAATATCTTAAGCATTACACAACACTGCAAAGTAGTCACGTGTTATCACAAGAACGTAACAAGAAGAATTAATCTTCCTACAACGTGGATCAACATGCAGAAAAGTAGCAAAAAATGAGAAATACCTACACATACTGTACTTATAATTCGTAATTTAATTAATGGCTTTATTATCCCTACCCGACCCTTTTCCCAACCCTCTTGAGCACGCTACCCACCCACGTTAAAGACCTGCATGACAAAGATAAACCCGCTGAAAAAACGCAACTTTATAGTTCAAGTACACTTTTTTGTTTTACAAGACTGGAAAATGCCGTAACGAACACCACAAGTATGAAAGAAAAACAAGCACAATTTTATCACAAATAAATTTACCTAACATGCAGAAGACGAACGAATGCATAGTTTTTAATACAGAATACATGTGCTCAACGTTGCTGATATTAAGGTTAAATGTCAGAGTACACCTTAATATCTGAGAATCAACATAAGAATTACATGATATACTTGTATGACATGGTATGTTACGATTTAATAACATTTATAGATTAGCATGGAACACATACTATATCCCGTTGTACATACTTTCATTTTGAAACAGATATAAATTTTAAGACAAGAAGACGCACGTTATGTCCTGCATACGTACAAAAACACATTTGACAAGTCGTATTGCTTACACCTCGTTGACAAATTTTTACATCGTCACGATAAAAGAATCACTGGCTTAATTACTCCTATATGTAGCACCACAAAAAATATTTAATAAAAAACATCACAAAGCGCTATAGATAATGACTATGGAATTCTCTGTTAAGCAGGTTGTTACCTACTTATACATCGTTTTATTTGAACATACATATTGACACTGCCCAAATAATCGTCAGAAGTCACTTATTTTAGAACGAGACTTCCATTTTAAGTCATTGGCGCACTAAAAATTTAACGATTAACGCGGCACGAAGTTACACACCGGTCAGAGACAGGAAGAACAATGAGATAACACACGAAAATTAAAAGCCCGTAAGCAAGCTAACAGCAGGCCAGTTTCCCACATAACATATAGATAACACAGTGTTAATCCCCGCCTAAGAATTATCTTGCTTAAATTATATAATCTTCCCTACTCCTAAAAGTTTTCAGATTTAGTTAAGAACTTTGAACTGACGGCGAAGTAATCATCATGGCAGTTAGTTCTTCATAATTTAACATGCCTCAAATCAATTTTCATGAATCGAATTTTTTTTGTTTTCAGTACGTCTGTTGAGCTACTTTTTAGAATTCTTGTGAAAAAATTTAAGATTTTAATTTTGTTTAAAAATCTTGTGTATTTAATTAAAAGATGATTTAGCTTTTTCCTTGAAAGTATCAGTTGACGTTAGTATAAATTCCAAATCGAATTTTATAACTAGAAGTTTTACTTTGTTTTAAAAGGAAAAGAAAATGACCTTGCATCATAATGATTATTCTCGTCAGTTTCAATTGTATAAAAATACCTAGAAAATTTAATCTCACTACTTAAGTTTAGTTTAAACCTACGTTTTTTGTGCAGTTAACAGTTTAACAAAAAAAATTTAATAACAATTTAATCTCTTAAATTCCTACTTTCCTAAACGAAAACGGACGTTCCCCTTTGTTATTAACCAACCCCGAATCTCGTTTTCGTTATCTTAATCGTCTCTTAATCTGACTTACTGGAATTTACTCTTTACGAGAAGCCTACACGCGGAATACAATATTGTGAACAAATATGCAAACAATCAAAGCTATAGAATACGTAGAAAAATAGACAAATATTTTTCACTAATTCAGACATTATAACTTACACTCAATCTTTCTCTTAGAGGAGCTGGAAATTGTTCGCTAAACTTTTTCCAATTATCCTCACCCACTTGATTTTTGAAGCCGTGTAAAATTTTATGAAACATTTCCTTCAAATCGTCCTTGGGATGGGTCCAACTGGCAACAGCATCGCAAAAGAAGATAAAATCGTGAACAATTCCGGCTGCGTTGACATTAATCATGTTGCACATTCCACGGAAAGCTGAGTCTTTCTCGTCATTATCTCGAATATTACGGAGAGAAGTGCACCTGAAATTAAGTACATGTTTACATTCTTAATTTATAGCATACAAATATATATAATGATTAAATAGTAAATTTTTTAAAAACATTATTGCCTTTAACGTATAATTAAAAGTAATAATGTTTTTTATTCTCAATGCATTTTATTTACCATTGTCTTATAAAATGTTGTAAGGATGGTGCTACTTCTTCCGGACAAACAAGACCCAAACGACCAATTGTAATTGCTATAAGAATATTGCGCATTTAGCAATTAAACTCTTGTAGGCATTAAATATTACCTGTATTTTCTAAAAGTGTTTTTGGAGTGTTCGGTCTGTTAATAATTTGGACAAGATGAGGGAGAACAATGGGTACAAAAGGTTGAATATCATTTTCCATTTTAATAGAAATCTCTCCTATTGCCCAAGTTGCATTGTTGCAGACCGAAATATATTCCGGATTTAAGTTACTTCCAAGAATTGGCATAAAATTCCCTGAAAGAAAACAACTGAAGATAAAATGCTATTTACGATTACAAATAAAATAGACAAATTAAATTCTTTTGATCAGTGGAATAAACGTCTTCCTTAAAGGATTCAGCAAGAGAGAGTTCCAATTTCATCACACAAGATATAATGACAGATACCTTTCTTTTGTTAGAATAGAATAATAAATTTTCAACTTACCAATAAAAGGTTTCACGTGCTGAAAGCACGCTTTAGTCAGGTCACCCAGTAGAGCGAATGAGCTCTGTCTAACTTCAGGCATTGGATCTTGCATGCATTGAAATAGAAGTTTAAGAATATGAGAATTAGCGACTAATTTCTCAATATGTATGTGTAATCCTTCAGCTAAACCAGAGAGGAGATCCAAAGCAACTATCATAAAATCTTTATCTGGTAGCTATTTCAATTAAGAATAACACGCAAATTATAAAATTTAATTATAACTGTGTTATGCCGACTTACATCATAGTTCTGAGGATCATGCTGGTTTGCTATACATTGTTGAAGGGTTTTTTCAACTAGATTTATGCATCTGCCATATACTGGTTCACAGTAAGGTAAGAAGCCATTTTGAAGTGCGGTGGCAACACTCGACAAACACTGTTATTACATGATAACAAGATTAATCACTACTTTAACTCAATTATCTATTACAAACCTCTAACAAGGGGAAAAGATCCTTGTCCTCGTCCTTCAAAACATTCCATTTTTCGATCAGTGGTGGCATTAACAAGTTTATATATTCTTCTTTGTTTAGGTGACCACCTACAGAGTCAGCCAACGTACCAATTGCATCGTATAGAATTAATAAATTCTTATGCTGTATAATATATGAAAAGAAATTAATATATTGTAATATTGATTTATGTAAAAACCTGATATTTTCCAAATGCTCTTACTAGGGTTTCCAGAATGAAACCTAGATAGGGAACGAGTTCGGTGCAAGCCTCTTCCTCAAGGGTTGCAAAAGCGCTGATTTACGTAAAATGCATATTTGTAATTCATTGACGGAATTTTTTGTGCTCGCTTACCTGCATGCTGCTTCTTGAACTTTTTTGTTCGAGTCCAGTATTCTTTTAAGTAGTTCTTCCATTAATGGTTTAAGGTAAACATGTTGGGGTTGTTGAACAACCCAATGAGCATATCTAGATAGAGTCCAACAGGTTATAGATCGAACCAGAGGTTTTGAGTCTTGTAATCTTTCAATCAAATAGGGGACTAGTTGTGGTAAGTGTTGAGTCATTCCAGCATGACATCCTTCGGCAACTGCTCCAAGAACTAAAATTCCAGATTCTTTTACAACCCAATCTGAATGAAATAATGTTTCATTTAGAATAGGTAACAGTATTGCCAAAATTGAGTCTCCGAAAACATTTGCTAACACATCCAACCCAGCAGCGGAACATTTTCTTAAATTCCAGTCGCTCATCGTATCATCGTCGTCTTCATCATCCCCTTCTTCATCATCATCGTCATCTTGTGCCTTATGAGTCTTCGACCTATGAAATCTGGGTCGAATATCCTCTTCTCGGTCAGGAATAGAAGCATCATCATCAACATCACCCTTTAAAAGAGCAATATCAAATTCAGAATACTTCATACCTGAAAAGTTCATACGGAAGTTTGATGAAAAAGATAATAAAAAATACAAATGTTTCTATGGATACAATGCGGAAAACTTCTTGCATCGTATACATAATAGAGAAAAGAAGCATAGAACATTTTAGCATTTATAAGATTTGGCGTGTAAATTTCTGTGTTATAAAATCAGATTTATTGCTGTTGAAAGACATATTTTAAAGGAAAATCAATTAAAATAAATATTCTTTCTATGATTGTCAACTTGAGGTTAATGTTAAAAAAAACTTGTATGTGAGACCACGTCATTGCAAATCAATTGAGTTATTTGATGCATAATTGACTAGGGATACTAACCTCTTATAAGTACAGGGACAAGCTTTTCCATATATGGAGCAAGTAATTCTCGGCATACTGGAGCTTGTTCTGCCAAGGATAGCCAAAATTCACAAGCTTCTAGGGCAACACCATCATCTCTATCTTGAGTTCTCAGAAGCATATATTCGACAATAGATGATATGTGAGGGATCAATCTGTCCATTCGTACCTCAACTAACATTACAAGTGCGCGACACACATTCTTTCGAACGTCTGCATCCTCGTCCGAAGCCAAAAAGAAGAGATTTTCAATAAAAGAGTCGATGTGAGTCATGAGAGCTTGGGTTCTACATACAATAAATTGATTGACACATGAAATTGCATGTGATCTGATTGTAGGCGATTGATGCTTGAAAAATTGCAGGAATTTAGGTATAAGAACATCCAATGGACCTTGTGGACCTATAGATAAAGAATTTAATGATTAAAGTAAACAATGTATAGGAAACTAAAAACAAGCAAATGCAACATTCCACTCAAAAAATAAGAATATTGAATTTTTGCCTCCAGCACTACATAAATGAGACTAAAAAAACGTCTATTGAAAATAATTCACTCTCTATCGTCTAGAAAAGCAGCTTTATGTTTAATCGAAATATCTATCAAGATTATATATATATATATAGACAAAATATCTTATAGTCATTTATAAGGTTTGATCGAAGTCGGCCATTATTTTTTTTGAATAAAAATTGTCACTATTATCAGCGAGTCATTATAATTTTAATTGTTCTGCAAATAGGAACAATAAAATGATCTAAATGGCGACCAACAATCCGTAAAATATACTAATATATTTCATATAACTAAAATAACAAATCGATTTCGGATTTTTTCCGCAACAAACTGAAAACTATTAGGGATTTACCTGTGTCCAATGATTCGCCACAATCCTCACAGATTTTTTGTAAAGCTCCAAAAGATCCTTCACAAACATTGTAGTCTTCAGAGTCCAAAGCATTAGCCAATGTAGGTAATACTTCCGGCCAATTGTCTATGCCACCTTTAGTAGCCATAGTCGTAACAAGGATACCTATGGTTGCTCTAATAAGAGGTGAAGGATCTCCAATACTGTTAAGACTCTCTGTCTTAATGAAGTTTATGACTTGAGGAGGTAAAGACTCATAGTTGACTCTGACAGTGTTCTTCAATATTAGACCAGATAATGACCTTGTTGATTCGTCTTCATTTCTTAATTTTGTGAGAACGAATACTAGATAATTGTTAAAGTCTGGATATTGGCTCAACTCTTCCAATTTCTGTTAGAATGAAGACTTTTACATTTTTTTACCACGTGCCGGATGACTATAATTTAAAAATGTATTTTTCCACATAAGTCGAATAAACTTACCTGTTGAATACCACGTTGAATAGATGTGTCTGGATGGTGGGATTCTCTTAACAACTGTAAAATTTGCTGCAGGCCGTTTTCTTCAGGTTGCCAGCCCATTTTCATGTTGACAAGTTCTCAGGCCGCTTTTCTTGACAAGATGGACGACGGTTTTGATGAAAACGAGGCTTAACCAAGAGCGGAAGTAGGTGGATCACGTGATAAAATGTGTTCTAAGTACGAAAATCTTTATCAATAAAATGCGAAATCTACGGTTATTTCAAAATTATTGTGTGGTTTTTTTAGACAGTGAATATATTATTAATAAATGATTCTATAAATTTATACAATTTCAAGTTTTTAATACAGCTTGTTTTCTTTAACCGTAAATTTTAAGTGTAATAATTACAATGACCTACGATAATACACTCTTCGTTATTATTTATATTTAAAACAAGTGAAAAGAATATATAATTAAGTTAATTTTAAAAGAGAAGAAAAAACAAAAGGCTGTCAATAGTTATATTCTTTTAAAATATAAAACTTGATAATCATTTTTATTGATGAACGATAGATTTTTTCCTTTTGGAACACTTGAATTAAAGTTCAATTACATCAATATCAGCATAAATATTCTACTGAATTAGCGAAATTTTTAACTAGACTATAAGATTCTATAATAATGTATCAGCTATGAAAATAAGGACGGAAAGTATTTCTTCTTTCTCTAACGCTGTATATCTACTCTATATACGGCATTTGGTTGTAAAAGTATTCAAATGATAACATTTGAATTAATTATTCATATTTAATATTTAAATATTTTAATTAGCCAAAGATAAATTCTAGTTAAAGTTATATAAATCCAAAATAAGACTTATGAACAATGTTCAAAATGCTTTTTCTATTGGCGATCTTAGTAAGAAATTATAGAAGCAAAACATTTAAAGTTTCTGTGTTTGATAGAAAAGCTACGGTAGCTTTTAGAGAGTATTTTAAAGTGAAAAATAAGACTGAAATATTGAAATCATCTTTGAATATTTATATGACAATGGCCATTGAGAGTTACAAAAAGGAAAGATCATATGCTTTTTAGTCAACATAAATATGAATAAAGATTTTATGATTTTAGGGAGCAAAGATAATCGTCTTTCCGGAGTATGGTCTCTTCTTTCCTCACTATTTGACTTCCAGAGAGGATATCTATAAATTATTGGAAGAAATACCGGATCCAATTCGTAGAGTTAATCCTTGTAGAGAATTGGGAGGCAAAGAAGATTTTCTAATTCAACATACGCTATCTTGTATAGCTAAAAATTATTCACTATATTTAATAGCTAACATTGGCGCGAAAGAAAATTGCCCTCAAAATAATAAACAGTGCACCCAGAACGGCGTCTATCACTTTAATGCAAATGTTGCATATTCGCCAAGTGGAGTTCATTTAGGAAGATATTTTAAGAAGAATCTAAGAGACTTTGAAAAGTGGTACGATGTTCCAACATCTACAGTACCATCTTGTTTTAAAACTCCTTACGGGACCATTGGAATGCTTATCTCTTACGATATATTTAACAGCGAAGTAGCTATTGATCTTATAGAGAATCGTAAAATTGACATTATTGCATTGTCATCCGTTTGGATAAACACAGTTCCTTTTCATGCTATTCCTTTTCATGCTTCTTGGGCGTCAATTATGGGAATAACATTATTTGTAAGTAATCTGAAGAATAAAGACGATATGATGTTCGGAAGTGGTATTTATACACCTTACAATGTATTGAAACATAGCTCGAAATCTTACGAGGACGAGCTTTTAATGGCCAGTCTTGATATTCTATCAACCAGAAGGGATATTACTTACTTTCCAGATGTAAAACTTTCTAGATTATTTATAAGAGAGGCGAAAGAGAAATTTAAAGCATATATAGACGGAGTGAATTATACAATGTCGTTGTTAAACGGAAGAGATAACGAAGCTAAAACAAAGATATGCCTTAAAAACTTTTGTTGCTTTGTAATAATCAAAAACAAAGCTGTTAATGTTACAAATTTTGCTGTCGGTATTTATAGGGGAAATTCTAAAGGAAGTGAAAACATTGTTGAATCGTGTCTGGTAATTAGGTGGAGAAATAATGACATTTCGCATAATATTAGGACGCAAATAGTAATTATGGCTAATTTTACAACTAAATATGTATTCCCTATATATCAGTTAGAAGAGAAAGCTTTCCAAGATGCAGAACCAAATTATAAGAAACAATTGTATAGAATGAATGGTATATATCCGTATCAATTTTATACTTTTGAGTATAATCTTTATAAAACAGTAGGACTATATGGACGACCATATAAAAATCTACTTAAGAAAGTAAAACCCAACAAAACTGCAGTTTCTATTAATAGTTCAGGAATTTCGTATTCTTTTTTTTATCTATATAAATTTATGTATACTGCATATATAAACCTTGCCTTATATCTATTTTTATATAAACTTATAACTATTCTCTAAAATTCTCGGTAATGCGATTAATTATCTTTACGCCAGTTTTATTAGAAGGATAAGAGAAAAATTTAGATTTACACGTAAACGTATATATAAATCTATATATATATATATATATCAATATCTTAAAAGGAATATTTTATAATAGGTTTTATACAATATCACGTTTCAGATAACAATTAAAGAAAACTATTTAATTTCAATCCCTTTCATATTTTTTATCTAATATTCATAAAAAAAGAAGCCATAGACTACACAGATATACGAGAAAAGGGGATCAAGACTTTTTTTCCTCTCAGATGATGACCTCAAATGACTCTTTAAGACTTTAATAAATCTTTTTCTCTTGCAAACCTGATAAGTTGCTTTTGGAAACTTTTGTTAGTTAATATTACTCCACGTCTGGATTTTACTCTTCTGACAGCTTCCAATAAATCCAGTTGTTGGTCAAGCATTAAATAAGCTACGCACATTGTAGCACTTCTATTTACTCCCATTGCGCAATGAACCAAAACTTTTCCACCGTATCTGATTTGTTTTTTTGGCAAAAGAGTTTATTATATCATTTATTCTTATATTAATAAGAGTAATCGAATTATTTAACAATTAAATAATCCATCAATCCATACTTAGCTGAATATTACATTGTTAATTTTTAGTGATTAAATGAAAATCCCTTCAGAGTTCTTTTGTGTTTTCATTCGAATAATTAAAAATCATTATTTTCTTAATTAGAAATAGTAGACTATTTATGGGACATTGAAATCTATATTTACTTAATTAGTAGATATTATTAATGATGTTATTTTTAAAATCTTTTGCCAAAAATAATACCGTCTTGCTGCATCAATAAACCCTTTAGCTTTCATAAAATGTTGCATCATATCGTAATACTCTGTATCTTCGGCGAAAAATTGTAAATAGCCTACAATACCGCTATCTGGTGGATATGGAGATTTCAGTGATGGTTGGTATGCAGCACAATTTAAAACGTGTGTAAATTCATGACGTTTCAAATATCTAATATCTTCGGCATCCCTGTATGACCCTATTGACATATAATCCGTTAAAGGTGACGCGTAATGAGAAACACCAAGAGGAGTAGAATTTCCTAAAATCCCGTATAAGCGTTCAAGATAATAGCTATCAGGTTGTTTGGACGGACTGTTGGAATGCTATTGCAAAAAGAAAGAGAAAATAGTATGTTTAGAAAAATAATAAATGCAAACAAAGTATAAAATCCCAATTAATAAAATAGGTTTTAGACAAAAAACAAAATAATCATAGAGTTTAAAAATATCAATTTTACTTATTTAGATTATATCTTTCAGTTCTAATCTACTCCTCCCACACCCTCTTTAGCTTCTATTCACCTATTTAAGCTAAATACAAAATATTTTCGTTACTTGTACGATACAGTTAGCTGCAGATCAGGTGTTCGCTTACGTTATTATATATAGTATATGCTAATGCAAATTGTTGGAATTCAACCAATGCTATATATTTTTTCTATTGATTTCTTTCATTGTATAATTTGTAAACTAAATATATTGGAAGAATCGATAAGATTCCTTCACTAACAATGAGATAAAACAGAACAAGTTTACTTACAGAATTCCAATCTGATCTCGATAGACTATGTCCCATACTTCTAGGAATGGTACTAGAAGAATAATTATTGGAACTTAATCTGTTGGACGGGAGGCTAGAAGGTACAGAAGAGTAGGAAGAAAATCCTGATCCATGAGAGTTTGAAAGCATATAAGGAGGACGATAAGATGAGCTATAGGTACTAGAATATGCAGAGTTATAGTTACTAGATCTCCAAGGAGTCCGATAATAATTGTGAGCCATTTTTATGTTCAAAAAGTAGAAACTTTATCCCTGTAATTGTTAATTTTATCAAACCTCCATTTTGCCGTTGCTATAGAGAGATTGAAAGGCCTAGGAACAGCGGGAAAATTCGAAATATATTCTTCTATCTTTATTATCTGTATTATTATTACTAATGAATAATATAATTAAAGAATTTTTAAACTTTACTTCTCTGAGTTAATTTTTTACTCTTTTAAAGGATTTTTCCTTTATTCTTGAGAATCATTGTTGATATTTCAATAAAACTACTAATACGATATAATCTCGTTAATAAACTTTATTCATTTAGGTTATTTTTTAAAAAATTTATGGAACAGGAAACTTCAATTTCTTAACCCAAGATATATTCGTTTAGATAGTTAACCGTATTATTTTTTATAAATAAATCTAGGTTAATATGTCATTCTTAATGCTGAGGCTAAAATGTCAATCCAATAGTAGTAAAACGTACGTAGAATTCTTGATGTCTTAATCATTTAAGTCTGGATTTCTTCTTTGGATTAAATAATTTAATTAGTAAAGTTCTGTTTCTCTTTTCAGTTATACAAATAGATTTATTTAATCAACACTCTTCTTTTCATTTGATAAGTCTTTGCTGTGTTTATATATCAACTTACTATGTTTGAAAAGTCTGTGTTTTAAAATATTTTAATAAATTCCTTCGTTTAATGGAAGATAATCGTATTTAAACGCTATCTTTTTCTCATCAACACCAAAAAAGGAAAAACATTAGCTGCTGTAAGAAATTGTTATGTTTTCTTAGCAAAGGAAAGGCTTGTACAATACAATAAGATAGCTTATCCCTTGGACAAATAATTAACAAAGCTATTTCGAGTTTGAAATAGTAAGTTTATCCAATCAAAAACTAGATTAAAGCTAGATTAAAACTTCTTTATAAGCTTAAAAGATTTCTTTTAGGAATGATTATGATAAGTGAATAGTGGATATTATAGTTTTCTTTATTTCAAACTGAATATTTGTTAGTTTTAGATGCTAACAAATATCGTCTAAGGAAAAAAATTACCATCCCCAATTTACGAAAATTTACTAAATTGAATTGTTAACTGGACAATTCGTGATCAATGGAAGCATCAAGCCATGGCTTATTGGAAATTTTGTCTTCAGTGTCTCCCTAATTGATTTCTATTGGCTCTGTTAAGCAGCATTTCTAGTCAGTTTTAATTGTCAAGTAATATGTCAAGAAATTAAGGAGGAATGTGAAAAAACAAACAATTATTAGTATTAATACTCCAATTTTCTTTTGTTTGTAATAGATTCTGGCAAAATCTTATCCAGAATAGGATAAATGTCACCTTGGGTTAGGCTTGATCCGAACAGGAAACTGAACGTAAATCTAAAACTATATGGGTAATTTTAAGGCTTATTCTCTTAGTCGTGGTAGCAACTTTTAAGAAAAAATATCTGCAAAAGACTGAAAATCTGGAAAATCTGGATTTGCTTTCGAGGCGAGTCAACTTTTAAGTATTTCTTTGAAAAGATGACGTGAGAAACCTAAACCTTCTTTAAAATATAAAAGCTAATTCAATATTCTTGAAAGTAGAATTAAAGGCAAGAAAAAATATTAAATCAAAGATATTTTTTCTTAATATTGCGTAATCCTACATTATTGATAAATTTTTTTTTATTTCATTAATGATTTCTAAAATAAATTAAATAAATGTTATTTTAAGTAGAATATTTATAGGTAATGTGACTTAGGAGCATGTAGAGAGCTGCCATTTTGGTTTTTCATCAACTTCCTATTCGGAAAGGCCTTGACCTTTATTTAAAAGTATTGTGAAACTAGACAGTAATTTTAAGTAATATGCTCTTGATCTTTGTTTGACTCATACTTTGAATTTCGAAATGTTTTAGAGCCTAGCTC
The DNA here is from genome assembly GCA_904063045.1 of Dimorphilus gyrociliatus. Classification (NCBI taxonomy): domain Eukaryota; kingdom Metazoa; phylum Annelida; class Polychaeta; family Dinophilidae; genus Dimorphilus; species Dimorphilus gyrociliatus. The sequence goes on along the minus strand of CAJFCJ010000025.1, from coordinate 368,474 downwards.
TCAGTATTCAAAATTAGTCTAAAGGTGGAATGGAATTTACAACAAACTTGGAGAGATCTCTCTCAGAGGAGAGTGAATCCCAAACAACCCCATTCCACAGCCTACCACCAGAAATATTTTATAATATCTGCCGCAATCTAGATGTTAAGTCATTAGTAGGAAATTTAAGTGCCACCTGTAGATACTTTAATTATTTATTACAAGAGGAAAATGCGTTATTTTGGAAAACGTTGATGAGAACAAAATGGCCAAATTGTGGCAGATATCCTGCTGTAAATATCCCAGAAAATAAAATTAATTGGAGGAATGTTTGTCTAGGTTGGGAGAAAATAGAAGATGTATGGAAAAACAATAAAGGTAGTATGATTGAATTTTCCAACAACAGGGATTTTGCAGGCGTTGTTGATTGCTGTTTGTTATATGATGTAAGCCAATAAATTCATTTAGTTTTGAGGTTTAATAACTAACGACAGTATTTTCATATTTTAACAAAATAATATTTAAATATGGCGATCAGAATGGCAATAAATTAGTCACTGGTTCGCGGAATAAATCATTGCAAATATTCGATTTGGAAAAATTACAGAACAAAATTCCATTTTTGGCTAATGTTCAAGCATCAGCAAAGACAAATGCACATTCCGGTTGGATATGGTGTATGGAAGAGAGACAAGGCAAATTAGCTACCGGAAGTTGGGATACTTCAATAAAAATATGGGATTTAAATAATATTGAAGAGGCTGAGACATCTTTTAAAGCTGAATCTCCTATTTTATGTCTAAGAAACGAGGAGCATAAAATTTTAGCAGGATCTTTTCATAAAAAATTGTATACATTCGATAAAAGGGTTGATGGAGAATGTTGTAAATCTTTCCGAATGCACACTAGGCCAATTTTGGCTATTGACTGTTGTGATAAATACGTAATTACTGGTTCCGAGGAAGGGACAATTAAAATTTTGGATAGAAGGCTTTTAAAATCACCTCTAAAAGTTATAACTCTGCCAAAACAGGACGAAAAAGTCGTATATCCAACAGCCATTTGTTATAACGGCTATACTTGCTGGGTTGGTGATAGTATGGGTAATTTAACATTAATTAATGCAGCTAACAATTTTGAAACGGAAAATGTAAGTAAATCAATGAATACAAACAAAATACCCTTTAACAAGTACAAGAGAAGTCTAATTACATTTAAATACATAGTCTATAAATGCTTTGGATAAACGACGAATTGGCACCATTCTTGAGAGGTCTGGGGGTATCTTTGTGGCTGGTGGTCGACAGCAAAATCGTTCGTATGTCAATATCTACACACCAACTAATAAACCAACACCAATTGCTTCTATAGAATATACGCAAGAAATATCAAGAGTGAGACAATAACTCTAATCAATTTTTTTCTTTCTTTTATGCTATCTTATTAACAATACAATTGATTTCATCCAATAGATTTCGGAGATGAATGGAACGTTGGCAATTGGTTTAACAGATGGTGGAATTAAAATTTGGAGACCAGCTTTAGATGTAAATTGACGATTTCTATTCCATTCTGTGTTATATAATACAAGTTTTTCTTTCATTATAATTTGAGACGCTTAATTCTCTCACATCTATAATCAACAGCAGCTGAGTAAATTTATTGGAAGCTTGCTGAAAACTAAGTTTAATAGAGAGATAATTTTCTAATTTAAACTTCACTGCTAGATTTTACTTCATGTTTTGGTGGGATTGGAGAGGCTAAACTTTATATTTATATAAATCTTGAGCGTAGTTATTAAGAGGAGAAACAGTTAAGGAAGGGGCAAAGGAAAAAAATTATATATAGGTTCATAATGGCTAATAATTTTTCAACAAAATCAATATTCCCAATAGAGAGATAAAGTCTTGATAGTTGATATTTTATTTTTGATAAATTAAGTTTTTCGATATTAATTCATCTGAAAATAAACACTTATTTTATCTATTACAATCAAAATGTAGCAAACTACTCCTTCAAAGGTCGAAGATTAACCCATAATCCATTCAGAGATTTTATTGTTACTTGTCCTACGGGCTGAGCTTTGAAACCCTTAATTTCAGATAAAAAAAAATGTTTTAAGACAATTGCTACTGTCGCTTTCATTTCGTTGAGGGCAAAATTTTGCCCTATACAGTTCCTGAAATATGAAAAAAAAATTTGATTTAATTCATAACCTTTAGAAAGTCTTTAAATTATGTAAGAAAAAGACCTTGGTCCAGCCGAAAACGGAACGAAGGCGAAAGGGTCTCTCTCCCCTCTAATCGAGTGCCTTTCAGGATCAAACTTATCAGGGTTTTCCCAAACATCCGGATCATGATGAATAGCATAAATTGAAAGAACGACAGCAACGCCTGATTAGAACAGAATTTAAATATTTTTAAAAAAGACGAGAAACTTGGACGTTACCTTTTGGTAATCTTCGTCCATCACAAAGTGTTCTTTCTTCAGTAATTTCTCTTTGTATACTTGGTACTGGTGGACTAACTCGAAGACTTTCTTTCAAAGTTTTTGTCAGATACGTCAATTTTGATAAATCATTCCTGTCGACGAATTTTTATTATACACTTGGAATATACACATTTCGGCACGGCACATTTCAGTAACCGTTTCGAATAGATGCATACATTAGCCGCAATAAATATTGTATATATATACTGTATATATAATCATTTAAGTAATGTACAGCATATCGAGATGCTATTAATAGAATACAACAATATACTATGAAGAGGAGAAAGGCAAGATATAGCCACCAATTTGGATGATGAGTTATCATGACCTTTTCGGCGTCGTCAATAGTTTTATAACATAAATTATAACAAACGTTTATTCTCTTCCTACTTTCTCTATTTCGCTTGAATTGCTAATTTGAAATGGATTTTTAGGGACGTCGGCTTTCCTTTACGTTCTCCTTCTCCATAGATTTTACTGGATAAAATGCTTACCAGGAAACGGTATCGGATTCTCCTAAAACTTCCATTACTTCCTCTCTACATTTCTCTTGAATTTCCGGGTATTTTGCCAGATTATAGAGGGCAAATGAAATTCCTGCAGCGGTAGTATCGTGACCTTCAAACATAAACGTGTCCACTTCATCAGCAATCTCCTGGTCGCTGAGACCTTTTCCGTTTTCGTCCTAAGCGAATTCCCATGATAATTAAAACTCATAACACAACAAGAAAAGGAAATTGTTTCAATTTCACGTCAAAGGCGATAATCTAAAAACTTTCTTACCCTTGCCGAAAGGAGAATATCGATAAAATCCAAATATCTTCTATGTTTCGTATAATCCTTTAATGTTTCAAATATCAAATAAAATTATTGGAATGCGAATACGTTTGTTTGAAATTGATCATCGTACCGGTTTTGCTTTCAATAGCGCCTGTCTTTCTTTTATAACTTTTCTGGTAAATGAATGCAGTTTATGTATATTATACAAATAGTACCAACTTGTCGGTGTTAGATAGTATATAAATGTAATTAAATTCAATACATTAAGCGCTCTTTGCATAAGTAAACGAGTTACATTTTGAACAGCCTCTAAGTAGGGATGAGAGTTGCTGAAATTGAAATTAAATATTTTAATATGCTCTTTTCAGAAACAATAATTAGTTTAGTTAACCTAGATGTTTGACAGTTGCTTTCTTGACCAAAGATACATTTTAAAAGGTCGTCAAGTGTTAGCAGACTAATTTCATTGTAGAGTTCAATATCCATATTTTCCTTGTGTGCTAATTTGTCTTTCCATTTGTTCTATATATAAATTTATATAGATAAATAAAAAGTATATGTAAATCAATGCATGCATGTTACAGATAGTAGTGAAAGATAATACGAATACTTACAATCAACGTATTAGCGCAATCCGAAAACAATTTAGAATAAGGTTTCAGAATATCAAAATGAAACGCTGGTGTCAAGAGTCTTCTACTTCTAAACCATTTAGGTCCTGAACTGAGTAGGAGACCATCTCCTAACCAGAGTTTTAGAAAGCCATAAGAGTAAGGTTCTTTCGGTTCTTAATAAATATACTTTCAAATTAGGTACATATTTATCATGTTACTCTTTAATTGTGTTACCTGCTGTAGATAGAATATCTTTGGCGTATTTTACTTTTGTAATTATCAATCGGTCGCTAAATGGTCCGATGGAATTTATCCATGCACCGTTGTAATCCTTACTAAATTTTTGAATGGTTTCGAAAGCTTTAGAGCGATCTTTAAACTGAATAATTTTTGGGAATTAAACTATCTTATGAATATACTACACTATGAATAGCTTACGTAAAGAGCGTGTCCATAAAGCCAATGTCGGGGTGGGGTGGGATATTGCGACAATGCTTTCGTTGTTTGTCTACGCCAAAGAAATAAAGAGTAGAGATGATGTGCAGATTTTGCTACAATATAAATCCCAAGGGCACTACCAAGAAGTTTTAGAGCCTCTTTACTCTGAGAAATTTGCAAAAGTATATAGCATAAGTAGTAAAAGAATTGTAAGCTTATTTACCTTTAGAAGCTTAAGAAGATCCTTCTCTTTTCCCAACAGATTATATAGCTTTTCTAATAGAGCTTCAGTAGCTCGACATATTCCACCCATATCTTGACGTATTTGCCTTGTGTGCTGTAAACGTTTATTTTCAATTAGAGATTGTCTTCATAAACATATAAAATATATATATATATATAATACACCTTATCTGAAAGCTAAAATTTTTTTGGCCTATAAGAGAGTCAACATATTAGCATCCTTTTATATTTTTTCAATAGTTTAATAGTAAAGAAATTAAAGTTTTATAATCTAAATTATTTAGATAACAGCACTATTTTCAATTTTGTAAACGTACTCCTTATACGAAACTCTTTGCTTGGTAATCTATTAGAACAATCAGAACATACTGCTTATACCAAGTGTTTCTATGGAATAAATGATTAAGGTATGCAAAAAAAAAGATAAGGCTTTTTGCTTTATTAGAGTTGAACGTAATAAAAATCCATAGCTTGTTCTAGTTTTAGTTTCTTTCTAGTTCATTTCTATTTAAGAAGATAAGGTAAAAATAGTGAAATATTTATATTAGTAGCTTTTCTAATTAATAGCCAAAATAGTAAGTTGTAGAATTTGATTGAGGTACGGCTAATCTTTCTTAACTTAGATATTTTTCCCTAATACCCTATGACAAGTTCAAAAAGTAAGACTTCTTGTAATATCGCTCTAGTTCCTAATTCGAAAGAAGATTGAGAATATAAAACAATGCTAAGAAGAAAATCTTGGAATAAATAGTTAATGTCTTTATTTTCACCTTTGATACATTTAGTACGAAGTAGGTCAAATTTGCGGGAAAAACACATATTACTACCTAATTTAGTTGTTACGTAATAGTAAGAGGAAAAACAATTAAGCGGAAAGTTTAATACATTTCCACCCTTGTACCGTTAATCTTCAAATACAGAAACAGCTTTACAGATGAGTCATAATAAATATTAAAGAGAGTAGAAATACAATTCGATTATACTTACGATATCCATTTTAATATATAAGTTTGATTTGCTTGAATATATATTAGACAGCCCAAGTTTTTGAACTTTAGAAATTTAGACGCGGTTGATGAAGAGGTTTAATTTAATTTTCTATTTTAACTTTAATATAATAGCTAATAATTAATAGATTTACGTTTATTTAATTGTCATAAACTATATTTAGATAGTAAAAAGTGTATTTTATTCGAAATTATTTCATCTAACATTTTTAAATATCTAGATATATGAGTATACTAGTTTTCGAACTATCATGTTCATTGTCTCAGAGTGATAATAGGGAAATCAATAGCTAGCTTTAATGAAATTTTGATAAATCTTAGGTAAAATATGAAATTATATAAAATTAATGAAAAATACGATAGTAAAGGTTAATTAAGTCATTTGTTTGATATATTAAAACAATAAAAGATGTATATTAATTAACTTTCAAAGAAGCTCATTTTTCTTTCTCTATTGTAATTACGTTATTAGTACGGACTTAGAAACGACTTATAAATTATAATAACTTTAATACAAATATTTATTTATAATCTTCTTTATAACAAAAATATGTCATAAAGTATCACAAACTATATTAAATCTACTGTAAAAGATAACGTTTTCTATATCAAAATATGTGAATATTGTATATCTGTTATACAATTTATTATACTTTATACAAAGATAACAGCGGTACGTTGAACTAAACTCTTTAACGATTATTAATATGTTAGAGAATGTTTGGGATGATTATAATCTACTATAAGAAACTATATTCTATTTAAATAGCTTCTTTATTATATAGAAATATTGGCTAAAAATATGGAAAGCTTAATAGAAACTGGCAGAAATGGACTCGATAAGATAATTGAATATTTCCAAACAAATTCCCTACTTGATACTATTAAAGTGAGCATTTGAAAAAACGAATAATTTCTATACTAATAGTACAAATGTTTAATTATGAATTTACATCTATAGGATCGCAAGACTTGGAAAATAATAGGAGCGTCTTTTGGGATTTACCTTGTTCTAGTTTCTGGTCAAAAGATGTATTCCATAATACTTTATAGGCGAAAAATGAATCGAGCACTCAAAGACCTCCCTAAGCCATCAAGCCATTGGTTCTATGGTGAAGCGCATCACGTAAGTTGAAAACTCTTTCATTTTCTCTTTCTTTCCATAATCTTTATAAATTTTTCTACCTTTCAGTTTTTTAATAGAGAGACAGTTTTTCAAACTATGGAAAAGATGAGCGAAGAATTTAACGGTTTATGGAAAGGAAAAACTGGCCCAGTTATTGAGAGAATGTTTATAACAAAAGTAAAATACGCCAAGGAAATACTTAATACTGCTGGTAAATTGAAAACAACACTTCTTTTTAATTAAATCATCAATTTATATAGCTAATTTTTGTTTAAATTTATTACATTATACTGTATTTTATCAGAACCAAAAGATAGCTTCGGCTATAGCTTTTTAAAATTATGGCTCGGAGATGGTTTACTTTTAAGCTATGGTCCAAAATGGTTTAGGAATAGAAGATTATTAACGCCCGCTTTCCACTTTGATATTCTGAAGCCGTATACTAAATTATATTCCGATTGTGCCAATGCACTAGTAGTTAGTATTTTTCTTTTAATGCAAACGCAACCATATATCATAACCTAAAAATATTGTTTGAATATTCAGGCAAAGTGGCAAGCGCGTCTAGAAAATGGAGATGGCAATCAAATAGAATTGCACGATGATATAAGTTTAATGACTTTGGATTCTCTTCTAAAGTGTATATTCGGTTTACATACAGAGTGCCAAAATGAAAAGTAAATAATATTTAAATGTGTATAAATAGTAATATAATCAATCTTATGTACTATTTTTTATGCAAACAGAGTAGAGCATCCTTATTTACAAGCCGTACAAAGAGTAACATATCTGCTAATTCAAAGATTTGTTAATCCAATTCTATTATCTCCTTTCATTTATTATTTGACACCAAATAGCTGGAGCTATTTGTATAATATACATAAACTGCATTCATTTACCAGAAAAGTTATAAAAGAAAGACAGGCGCTATTGAAAGCAAAACCGGTACGATGATCAATTTCAAACAAACGTATTCGCTTTCCAATAATTTTATTTGATATTTGAAACATTAAAGGATTATACGAAACATAGAAGATATTTGGATTTTATCGATATTCTCCTTTCGGCAAGGGTAAGAAAGTTTTTAGATTATCGCCTTTGACGTGAAATTGAAACAATTTCCTTTTCTTGTTGTGTTATGAGTTTTAATTATCATGGGAATTCGCTTAGGACGAAAACGGAAAAGGTCTCAGCGACCAGGAGATTGCTGATGAAGTGGACACGTTTATGTTTGAAGGTCACGATACTACCGCTGCAGGAATTTCATTTGCCCTCTATAATCTGGCAAAATACCCGGAAATTCAAGAGAAATGTAGAGAGGAAGTAATGGAAGTTTTAGGAGAATCCGATACCGTTTCCTGGTAAGCATTTTATCCAGTAAAATCTATGGAGAAGGAGAACGTAAAGGAAAGCCGACGTCCCTAAAAATCCATTTCAAATTAGCAATTCAAGCGAAATAGAGAAAGTAGGAAGAGAATAAACGTTTGTTATAATTTATGTTATAAAACTATTGACGACGCCGAAAAGGTCATGATAACTCATCATCCAAATTGGTGGCTATATCTTGCCTTTCTCCTCTTCATAGTATATTGTTGTATTCTATTAATAGCATCTCGATATGCTGTACATTACTTAAATGATTATATATACAGTATATATATACAATATTTATTGCGGCTAATGTATGCATCTATTCGAAACGGTTACTGAAATGTGCCGTGCCGAAATGTGTATATTCCAAGTGTATAATAAAAATTCGTCGACAGGAATGATTTATCAAAATTGACGTATCTGACAAAAACTTTGAAAGAAAGTCTTCGAGTTAGTCCACCAGTACCAAGTATACAAAGAGAAATTACTGAAGAAAGAGTTTTGTCAAATGGAATGAGACTAGAAAAAGGTAGAACTTGTTTCTCTTTTTTTTTTGTTACTCGAAATGGCTGTAAACTAATTGATTTAAATGAACACAGGAGTAGCAATTTTCTTGTCGATATATTGCTTGCATAGAGATCCAGACGTTTGGGAAAATCCTGGAAAGTTTGATCCTGAAAGACATGCTAAAAAGGGAGACAAAGATGCTTTTTCATTCGTACCATTTTCGGCTGGACCAAGGTTATTATATATAATTAAATGAAATACGTTTTTATGTTTTCCCTTTACGATACTCTTTCAGAAATTGTATTGGACAAAATTTCGCTCTAAATGAGATGAAAGCAACAATAGCAATAATTTTGAAAAATTTCGTTCTAAAAGAGGTTGAGGGATTTAAGCCTAAACCTAGCATGCAAATTACTCTGAAATCATTAAATGGTTTACCCATTTTAATCGAGCCTGTAGCATAGAAACAGCTTTGATTTTGTTAGCACAAACTAGCAAAGTTGATTGTTTGATTGTTAAAAATATTTAATAAGAAACGTAAATAACAAAAATGGCGATTGAATGTTTAAGAAAGATAATCTAAATACAGAATATAGAATTAAATGGAAAAGATTATTAGTTATTTTAGATTCAAAAGTATATTTTAATATAATTTAAAACCTTCATTAAGCATTATCATAATTCCTATTGAATATAGAAAAAATAGTATTTTTAATACTATTTTTACTTAATTCATTTCTTATTTAAAAGTATTTGTTTTTCATTTATAATCTTTACTTGTCTTTTTTTTATTCGTTTTCTTTTTTATATAGAAAATTTTCAGTGTTCTTTGTCCAAAGAGAGAAATGCTCATTAGACTTGTCAAACATTGGCAAGATGTTGAAGCTGAACACCAGTGACCCATAGAAAAAGAATAAGATATTAAAAAGAAAGGTTTAAATCATCCATTTTAATATAGTCAATCAAGTATTAATTTCTTTCCACTTGAATGTATATACTTTTCAGTTTTCTCTTTAAAAAAAAGTTGTAAAAAACTCAGTTAGAAAAAGAAAAGAGAAGAGTCTTTCCTCTTTGTTTTTCCCTTTGTAAAAGTTGAAAATACCATCTTCGCAGCACAATGAAACAGCATGTATCAACGATTTTTCCTTTTCTTTCATTGCCTTTTCTCTTCGCTTACAAAATAGCTTCTTTAATATAGTTTTCAAGCATAACTATGAAATGGCCTATTTGAGCTAACGACAACAGCGGAACTACACGGAGCTGATTTAAAATCTGTCAATATTATATCCCTAGCCAAAAGTTCAAACTCTTCTTTATTAGAGTTTGTCTTTACTGAACTTGTACTTGGTACAACATCCTCTTGGTGACGTCTAAGGTGTAATTGGGCGTTTCTAGATGTCACCTTTCTTGACGTTCCATTCATTGCTGTTGTTTTCGTATACGGCAAAAGAGGCCTACCTGCAATTAGTAAACGTTTTTTAAAGATAATAAAGTGTACACAAGATTACTTGTCACAAAAAAGAACAAGTACAAGTAGCTTTGTTAGAAAATTTACATTCTTTAATTATTAGACCAAGTACCAATACGCTAGAATAAAAATTCAAGGCGCCATCTATCCATAAATTAAAGAGGTATATAGCCTAAATACTAAAAAAGCCTTTCGGGATTATGAATGTATACATCTATAAAAGGAATATTGAGTAAAATGGAAACTTCCCTCCTAATTGGGAAAATGCACAATTGAAAAGTTTTTGTTATAAATACTGTAATAACAATAATCAACAAAAATATGGTGGAATCCTTTCTGACAGATTTGGCCAAGTGAAAAATTACATCGATAACTCTTAATAGAATCACTCACACGTGATATTCAGAATAATATTTTAGGGAGGGGGGAAAAATGAGTTCTAGTACTACTGTATATATTTAGATATATGTATATTTATACGATGAACTACAACAAAGACTTATTTAAAGGAAAATAGAAGCAAGTAACGATTAGAGATATACTTTTTTTTTTATACAAGTAAACAATTTTCTGTCCTAATTACTATAAAAAAGAATTTTAATTAGAGAATATCTTAAATTTATTACGAGGTTGAGTTAAAAGAAAGGGTTTTTAGACGGCCTGGGAGCGTCATTCTGCTCTTCCATTAACTTTGTTATTTTAAAGGGAATAATCAATTTTTTCGGGGAAGGCTTCCACAGCTGTTACGGAAGAATACTTACAGAGTCACATAGGCTATACTACACTAAGTATTGAGGCAATACTGTCTTAATTTCTGTGTTAATGAGGAATCTAATAGTTTGCTATTTGGAAAACACTAATGGAAGAAAATTTGAAACAAATGTAAAAAGCTCTTAAGGAAAAAGTAAAAGGGATGATGGGAAAGAAGAGAAGAAGAAGGAGGAAAAAATAAAGAGGTGAAGAGTGAAGACAATGGGAGGGAGGGGTAGGAAAGGATAGAATGAAATTAGAGACAAAAAATAAATAAATAATTAACGGAAAATTGCAGATAATAGTAGTAACAATATAAATAAAGGAAAAAACTGCAATATTACTTTGTTTATTGATAAATAATAAAATAAACAAGGAAATTAATAGAATAATAGATTATATATTAAATAATATAAAATATGTTTATTTCTTTCAATATTCTGTATGTACTGCTTATACTACAATATCTGGTATAAAGGAATGGATTGAGAGAGATTGACACAGTGCATAGATAGGAAAAAAACTTTCATTAGTGAATTGATAGATTTTAAGTGGAAGAGAAGGTGCTAAATATGAAGATAGATTTAGAATAAATATTGTAAATAAGTATCTTCATCTTCTCTTCCTCCCGAAAATGAGTTGGTTTAAGGGAGGGAAGAAAACAAGTAATAGCACAAAGTAAACAATAAAGAAATTCCTATTTCTGTTTTGGTGTTTTTTCTTTAATTATATAAAATAAATGTATGTATATTGTTCTGTATGGAGGAGTTTCTCTTCCTCTTTTCTTAAATTATCTTACTTTTTAGATAATTGTACAAGTAATTAGTTTACAATGTTAATATGTTGTTTTCAACACAAAAATTTAGATACGTTTGTTCTCACCTGCAAATTGATAAGCTGCTTTGGCTAGTCTTCTTTTTGTTGCTCGATTCTGAGGTTTTCTACAGGGTTTGAAGAGTGTGTGAAGAAATGCCTGACGAAACTTGATTGACATGATATTGTAGAGTATTGGATTGATTACAGATGACACATAATACAAGATACCAGAAACATAGAAAAGAACTCTAAGAACAGATTGTAGAGGCTCTTTTTGCTGTTCTTTCTCCGGAGCGTATGTTGTCAATAGTCTTTGAGTGTGAAATGGAGCCCAACAGACAAAGAAGGCAACGACGACGGCGACTGTAAAAGAAAAAAGGCTCATCAATCAGAAAGCCTATAAGGAACGATTGCCTCGTTTATTAAGCTTGAGAGGCATTATTTTTCAGGCGCCTGCCTCTTTTTCCAACTTCCGGTTTCAACCAAAACGTGCTAGTTGGACAGAATCCCACTTTATTTAATTGCAAGCTAAGCTTAGTTCAAGTACAAGTAAAGTACCTGAGCAAACCACTTGTTAATAACGTTAAGCATAGTTTCCGATATAGAAAATATATAAATATTTCACTCTTTCTTTTAGTTATTCTCATATGTAAAGTGAAAACAAGGCAATATATTATTGGAGAATGAAAAGAGAAATTTTCCTATATCTTCATGTTTCTATTTTAATCAAAATCACAAATAAGTAACATTCCAATGATATTTTTTCACTGTTCTATCGCAACTTAATAGTTTCCAGATTTAACATAGAAAAGAAAGAGCCACTCCTTTACGTTGTTTTTTCATTTTACAAGCTCACCTGTTCCCTCTTAAAATAATCCAATAATAACAACACAACTTTTACGAAAAACACGAAAAACACATTAAAACGATAATAATGTGTTGTTCTATTTATCTTTGACATAATTAAAAACAAAATATAAAAAAGAAATGATATAATCAAGCAAAGTAAAAATAATAAAATCTATAAACAGTACAAGTGATGGTAAAGGAATAAATAAAACTTTCATTTTATATAATCTACTGTATATAAAAGGCGAATTCTCTTTAGTAATGATTTTAGTATATATCTAATAAACGTCTTGAAAGATACTTTTCATTATTTCCCTAATGGTCTCCTTGTTTAAGAAGTTAGAATGAGATTTTAGCAAAATTGGTTCGTTTTTCTTAATTTATTTTCTTAGGTTTGCCTCTATTGATGTTCGTCTATTTCCAATTAATCTTTCTCTTTATAGCCTTTCTACTAATACAAGTACCGGGTGCAAGTATTAGTAGATTCCCTTTGTAAGATATAACTTAGGTGACTACCTCTTGTGTTTCATTTTTACAACTTATTATCCGACTAGATTATCAAGTATTTCTTCTTTATTATTCACTGACATATTGTTACATAAGTGTACAATAAACGTCAAATAAGGGGGAAAAAAAAGAGAGAGAGAGAGAGAGAGAAAAGTTATTATCTATAATTCTTTTTTTGTGACCTTGTTACCTTCAGGTAAAGAGAAAATTGTTTCACTACATCTAAGCAATTACTGCTACAAGTCTGTTTTATGACATTTCTTTAAAGGTAATTCGAGGCAAATCAAATTGTTACTTTTGGTGAGTAAAGCATTTCAATAAATAATAGTTTTGCAATAATAAAAGTGAAACAGGAGAAAAAAAGATAAAAAATAGAAGAAGGAAAAGAAAGAAATAAAAAAAAATCTTGTTAACTTTTGGCAGTTTTAGAAGTATCTTTACTCAATAAGATTAGTTTCAATCACTGAAAAAGCCTCTAGAGATTTCAAATTATATGCTGAAAAACGAGACAACCGATATTTTCGTAAACTTTGCACGTTCAACTATTTTCCACTTGTTTATCATCAATATGTACTCTTTTTATTTAGGGCAAAGATAGAACTACAAAGTATTAAACTTATTAAATTATTATTAATAGCGCAATCACTTCTATGAATATTTATATACAAGTTACACTTTCTTACTAAGTAATACTTTGAAAAAAGTTAGAAAAAGAAAGTTTTTTATCATCGACTCTTAGTAGCACTAGGTAGATTGCATAGATTACACTTTTTTTTAGATTTAGATACTTTAGATGCTTAATATACGTTTCTCTACGATGGTAAAGGGTGATAACAACGTCTGATATGTTTTTTTCCTGGAAATAAACTTTAGAAATTAATCATTTTATATAATAAAAGAGATGAGATTTATCTTCTTTTCTCTTCTATTGTATAGTTATAATACCTATTAAAAAGTATAGGATAATAAAGTCAATTCATCAAGAGTTTATATGAAAACATCATTACACTTAAGTAATTTTGGCAATAATAATTGTTCGATTTATCTTAAGTGATGGTTAATTTACTACAGTCAGTTCAGAAAGAAAATAGCAATTTTATTTGGAATTAATCAGATGGAAAATAACGATTATGAAAAAAAATATGTAGGCTGAAATCAATATTAGATTACTGACAGGTCGGATATTAAAATGGGCAGTTAATAAAGGCTAAATTCTTCCTTTTAGTCTGTGTGCACGCAGACGCTATCGATTCATTCATATATCAAATGCACTGTTGGTGCTTGACCTGAATCTTTTTTAAGAAAAATGTTTCTCCTTTGAAGATTCCAAGGGTTGTTAGAAGAGTATCCATATATATATATATACTGTATATATATATATATATATATATATATATATATATATTTATTTGCTATAGGAAATGAAATGATTGGAAGGGAAAGTACAAATATGCATTCATTCTTCGTCCGATAGACGGCGTTACAATATGTAGTAAATATGTAAATATATATAGAGTATGTATAGACATACAATATATTATATATCTCTAATGTGGAGCCATTTATTTTATCTTTCTTCAATAAAGAACTAAAAATTTCCCTTTAGAGGATAACAATATTTTCCATTTCATTTTCCGTTAAAACGACTTCTTAATGTTGATTTCCTAATCGTTTGAGAAGAGTTGTAAAGTCAATTGCGCAATTTACTGCAAACATCCACTAACCCTTGCCTTATCAATCCCAAACGGATTGACTTTCTTAATTAAGAAGTAAATTGAAATTTAATGACTATTCAAATGAAAATGAAGGGAAAAAAGATAACATTTTTTTGGTTAGCATATAAAAAGGCTTATAAATCACTGTGTTTCTCTATTTTTTTTAGTTATCTAAGTAGTGTAACTAAATATAACAAATTATTAATTACTTAGTAAAAAAAAAGAGCCAGTAAAAAGAAATATATGGCAGAAACATGATTCAGGTCAAGGACAAAAGGCTCTAACTCTAGTAATTTAAAGTTAACACCTAGCTCCTTACTAGTAATCTCACTTAATTATTGTAGTTAAGAAATCAATGAATAAATTATTTTATGTATATTTATAAACATATATGTATATCATACAGGATATACTTTATATATTCTTGTTTTTAAACTTTGAATTTGATCTCATTACAAAAACCAATTAATTAATGGTTTGAATATGAAGTTTATTAAACCTAATTAATTGTTTATAGGCTTATTTCCACAGTTTTAAGATGGTATAATTTAAAAATCTGAAATACTACTATTTATAACTTAAAATCCCTTTAATTAATCTAATAATTTATTTGTTCATCTGCTAAAGTAAACATATAATGAATGTAGCAGTTTCATATAAACAATCAGGGCTCTTGTAAGCAGCTGATATAACATTTATGGTGTGTTTAACCTTCGGTTGTACCGAAAATTTTTGATAGGAAGATTATTGCATTGGCTCGAGATAGGAGAGAAAATTAATTTTTCTTTTTATTATAAAGGAATGCTAGAGAAGGAATGAAAGGGTTGAAAAAAAAAAGATTCAAGAGGTCCGCAATGATTATTTGACGGCTTTTATGTTCTTGATGGGAAATATGAGATGCTTTATATTTTGCTCTTTATAGCAGGGTGATAGGAGAAATTTAAAGGGATAATAAGACCATTGAGTATTTAACGATTATGTTGCTCATATAGTTACTGTTAATGTTTATTCTGAAAACTAAATTTAAACAAACAAGATCGTAGTGGTAATATTTCTTATATCAGAACATTTAAGATGATTTTGACATCTTTCCATCTATCCCTACAGGGAATTTAACTGGAATAGAATCTAGAGAAACGTATTTTTTTCAACTTGTGCAATTGTTTGCCTTTTTTTCTCTCTCTTTTGAATTATCTACTATAACTAAATATTTAACGTTTGCCAAGTATACATATAGGTGTATTGAACGTGTAAAACTTTTCAAGTTTCTATCATTAAACTCAATAAAAGACAAGAATAGAAAGAGATTTTATTTATTATGTATAAGATTTGATAAAAAATGGCTTAGTTCTAAGAATAATAGCGCATTTATAAAAATATATTAATGGTTGAGCTAGTCGTCTTTTGATACAGTTAGTTTTCTAATTTTAAGCACGTCCAAACTATCTTGGATTTATTGGTGTAAGGAAAGATAAACATTTTGCATTTCTCTATTCCCTTAAGTAAAAGTTTAGAGGATAAAAGACTGAAAATGATATACTGTATATATATATATACATCTACAGAGAGAGAGAGAGAGAAATAGAAGAAAATAAATATAAACGAAAAAGAAAACGCTATTATTCGTTTCCTCTCTATATTTTTAGTATGAAAATATAAAGTAGCAACTTTTTATAGATCTTTAAAGTACACATTAAAAATTACGCAATTCTCAAGTCAAACGATACTTAAAGAGAGTAAATTATATCAATCTTGTTTTTCAACATAAATAATTGATAAATAATATTTTGAAAAAAAAACCTCAATGGAATGTGCATTTTAGACAAGTGAGAAAAAAAACAACAGGTTCTGCTGTTAAACTCTTTTATAATATGGTTCTTATCGTTTTTGGTTTTTTTCTTTCTTAACTGTTTTATCGGTTAATGATTTTATATAATTCTATATTTAGAATAGAAATATACCGTTATGCGTCTTGTAAATTTATACGGTATACACTGTATATACAGTATATATATATATATATTTATATCTGCTACAATTTTTACTTAAAGGTGTTGAGAATGCGATAAAAAAATAAAAGATAGCAGTAATAAAAAGAAGATACTAGAGTATGCAATTTTTCTACTTCTTTTGAATCTCTCTCTCTATCTCTCTCTCTATCTCTCTCTCTCTTTCTCTTTTCACTATGTCCTTTCCTCTTGCTTAGTTATTTCTTCTCTTCAATACTGTTTACTCATTCGCCCTTGACTTAGATATTTAGGTTTAGCATTTAAAAAATGTATACTGTACTTATTTTTTATTAGGCCTATTATCCTTTATCTGATTAGTAAATTAGTTATTGAGCGAATTTTATAATGTAAATTATCTTCTGATTAATTAAAATGATACGAAAAGATAAAACTAAAAAGTAAAAAACGAAACGGAGGAAGGAAGGAAGGTAGTTTCTTCAAGGAAAAAAGAAGAAAGAAAAGAAAGGTATAAATTTACTATTTACTTGAGAATTTTTCTCTTTTCATTCTTATTTAACTATTGAAAAAGAGAAGGAGCAACAAATGAGTTAATACCTCAAGTAAGATAGGGAATTAAAGGTTAATCAATCAATCTGTCATTCTACTAATCTGAGAGTTAGTTAAATTTTATATGACATTTTCTTCAAGTTTTCATCAAAGAGCTTGTTAAAAGGGAAATATCAAGGACTTCGTACATAGTATAATTGATAAAACTTATGTTTGCAAGCTCACAGGTATTCAGATCATGACTTATTCCTAAATGTGTCCTTATCACAACTATTCATTATTATTAGATTGATATATAAATAAATCAAGAATGATCTTGCCTAAATTTATTTAAAATAGATTTTTTACTATTTATTTAACCCTAATTGAGCACAAGGTCAATCCTAAAAGAAACTGACACTGGCAGCTATAAAAATGGTGCTGACTTAGACGCTGGGAATTGATGGATAGCAGACAAGGAAAAATGTAAAGTAGGGACGTGGAAAGGAAAAAAGTGGGAGAGAATGAGAAACTGAGAAAAGATTGACAAGTTGAGGTGAATGGTACAGTAGGATTATTGGTTGGGCAAGGTATTAGTAGGAAGCCTCTTTCCTCTTTAATGCATTTATCGAAAGACAACTAGGAAAAGATTTTTGGTTATTGATAAAGAAAACGCTAAAGAAGCTCGGACAAGCGTATCCGAACCATCCAAACGTGAAATCCTTACTGAAAGATACTCTGAAAGGTTTTTAACGCATGAAATCTAAAAAATCTCTTTTATCATGCGATCTTCCGATTCCTCGTGAGAAATACAAACTAATTACATAGCCAATTTCTTTACTATTTAAACAATCAAATTGAAAGAAAAAGAAACCAGTAGCTTCTAGGATTTATTTCCCTATGATAAAAATTTACGTCACTAACCGCCCATTAACTATTCGGACTGGAATCGTTTCCTTTGATAAATTGGACGCTTAAGAAAACAGCCTAGTTATTTTTTCCTATTTTCTTGTGATATTTTTTTTAGAAAATCATAAGAGTGAAATTTTTTTTCAACAAAAAAAAAATACAAAACCATGACATATGTCTGAAAAGCGTCACATAAATTGGTTTAATTTAGGTATATGATTATCTAGGAGAAAAAACTTGAAAGAAACAGAGAATTTTTGCGCTTTAATTAAAGACAATAGCGTCTAGGTCAGTATTATTTTTGTCGATAAAATTAAAAACTTAACAAGTGTTATATTTACCTAGCATCTTTAAAACAGCTCTTCTGGCTCTAGACTGTTGTTGAGTACGAAAATCGGTTGGATGTCCACTTTGATCAGATATATCGCTACCGGTTCTATTTATCGTACTTTTTCTTATCGTCCAACCTATAAGGGCGTAGAGGGCACCAATCACTGTCATTGGTGTAAAGAAGAAAAGAAAGGATGAGATTTCAAAAACCCTTTCTAAAGGTCTGACGACATCACATATTTCGGTTCCATCAATCTCTTCACCGGTTATGTTCCACTGTAAATTCTTTATGCCGAATTGGCTTGCTAAGGGTGCTGCACACACTAGAGATACAAACCAGATAATTATAATTATCTTTATGGCTCTTTTTATCTTGGACATGGTATGCGACCACATGGGATGACATATAGCAACATATCTTTCAGCGGTAAACGCAGTAATAGTCAATATACTAGCGTATGTGGATGTTTCGGCTATAAGGGCACGAGCCACGCAAAAAATTCCACCAAAAATATCTGGATAAGTTTGCCAAGTTATGCAAATTTCGTGCGGTAGACCTAATATCAGAACTATGAGATCAGCGACGGCCAGATTGAAGAGGTAGGCGTTGGTGGGTGTCTGTAGATTTGCAAACAACAAAAGCAAAACGTCGATTAATAACAAAGAGAGAGTGAGAGAGAGAGAGAGAGATAGCATAAATGAGAATTATGATGTATTATAGCTAAACCATATTTTACTGCTAATGAGCTCACTTTCTATATCTAAAGTATACTATATACACTTCAATATGGAATCTTTATTATAAAATTTTAATTAAATAGAAGTAAACAATTGAAACTCTATCATGAGAGAAAGTATCATATACGAATAGAACAAGGTTAAGAAGGATTTTTTATCTAATAAATTATGATATAATCAATTTAAATTGTTCAAAAATTTTAAAGGTTAAACATTTCAAAGGTTGTATAATTAGAAAGGGGAAAAAATGATATTTTTAATAATCTCTCTCTACAAATCCTTAATGGTTTACAGATTATAGGGAATTAGTTATTAAAGAAAGAAAAGTAATTTTCTCCCCTTTTATATGATTGATAGTCCTCAATAATGATCTATAATATTATACAATATATTTCTTTGTGCTGATGTAACGTAACGTTCTCTTTTTAGAGAAAGGAAGGATTGATAACGAATGTATAATTCGGGGGAGAGGAGAATACACGGAATCAAAATAATTATCTAGGGTTACGGCAATTGGTCACGTAGTTGGTAAGCTACTGAAAAGATTAGTACGAAAATAGACAGAGTTTATTTCTACTATAATATATTTTATTGTTTTTTTTAGCTTGAAAGTATCATTTTTTTTAATAGGGAGAAATAAAGATAAAATCAACTAAAGTCGTATAAAAAAGCTAAAAATATGTAATACGGGGTGAAAGAGTTCAAATAACACTTTATATTATTAAACAATTGATAATTACTACATAAGAATTTCTATTGGATTTTGAGAACATATATGTCAAGTACAACACAAAAAAACATAATCAGAATACTCTGAAGAATACTAAAAGCTCTCTCTTAATTTCTTAAACGTTCAATTTCAGTAGTCTAAAGAGTATAAAACTTTTACACCTAATTTTTCTTCTTTCATTATCTAGTGTTATTATGAGACTTTAATTCCTTTTCCCCCTTATAAAACATTAATTTCCGATTAATTAGTGTTCCACGAATAATAGAAGTAAATAGCATAGCGAGCTGAAAAATTGTTAATGAATCATAAAATATTATTAATTTTTCTCTTCTCTTATTTGTTAAGTACAGTTTATAATGTTGATTGTTCTCTTTTTGATAATAAACTTTAATAGCTGAGTTGAAATGTGATCTGATCATGAAGATTAGCTTTTAAGGTAATACATATGATCTTTGAATACATGCTAAATAAAATACTTGTATTATTCTAACTATATATAAATTTATATCATTTCTTGTAAATAATTCACTGATTCTATAAGCATCATCTGATACTTGCTGGGGAGTACAAATAAAAAGATGGGAAATTTGTCAATGAATATTTATATAAAAGAACCAAATAGCTATATTTAGTACTGCATATACATTTTATAATAGTATTGTAATTATTGGTATTGTTGGTTTGTTTCTTTTTACCTGCATATATCTATTTTTTGCAATTATAAGGCATGTTGCAACATTTCCAAAGACACCAGTAATAAAGATAATAATGTAGATTATTATCATAGGAATAACTATGCTTAAATCCTGCCGTTTACGTCCATAATTTTCAAGAACATATTGAGTAAGATTTGAAGAATCGATCATTGTCTTTATCTGTATGAATTAAAATGTAACAAATTTATAAGTTGATACAAGAGTAAGGGTGGCAGATGCATATAAAGTATATAAAAGAAAAAGATTGTGGGGGGTAAAAGGCGGGGGAGGTGTGAAAGTAGCAAAGATATATTATATACAAATAGATGAATGAAATACAATAAAAACAATAGTATTTTTAAAAGATATACAGTATATAGTAGTTCACCTACTAGCAAAAAGAGCATATACTACCTTCTAATCAATATATAGTAAGTACTTTATTACATGGTGTATATTATTTATGAACAAGAGAGTTTGTAGCGTATTAATAATGGAGTATCTTTGTATAGATAAATGTAAACGTTAAGTTGATAATTAAAGCAATCTAGATAATAAATTTTTAAGCTTTGCTGCCTTTTAATGAAAAATATATAAGAAAAATCGAAGAGAAAGAGAAGAGAAGAGAAGGGGGAAAACAAAAGACAAAAATAGGAATATTAAGAGTATGATTGAGCCTATAAAATTCAACATTTCATTTTAATAAATCTAATAAGAGTGTGATAAGTTTTGCTCATTTTCAAATATTTCGTACTAATCCCTTTAGACTGGAATAGTTGAGAAACAAAAAACATGCATAATCATATATCTGAATATTTTATATATTTACAATATTTATATTAGATATTATAGAATTTTTTTACATTGTTTACAATAGATCATTATTAATATTTAAATGGTTGTTTGAATTATTAAGATATCTTCTATAACATGATATATGATTCTTTTATGGTAATTTTGCCTGCATTGAAACCAAAAATCGTATTAATAGCATTTTGGTGCAAAACTAAATTGACATATTTTTTAATTGAAGAGAAGGTCTTCTCATAAAGGCTCGCCTTATAAATTAAATTTATCAGTACTTCACCATAAATTTAATTCCACCATAAGTCGCCTTACCCATCTAATACGGGAAGTTTGATTTTTGTGAAAGAATTTCGCATATTATACATGATATCCATTTGCAATTTATTCTGTATATTTATAGTATATACAATATACTAATATTTAGATATTTATAGGTATCTTTATACCTATATTTATAAAATGGAAAATACTCTAAAAGGAAACCAAATATGAAAAGTTATTAATACGAAAGTTGATAGATTAGACATTGTATATCTTACATACAAATTATGAAACATTGTCAATGTTAATCAATCAAAAGCAAATTTATGACCAAATGTTTGGGTGCAAGATTATTATATCTTTTTTTCATAGAATTCTTTTAAAGAATTGAAACTAATCGTATTAAAATAAAAAAAAATATACAGAAAATGGCATAAAAACTCTAGGTAATTAAAGTTTTCTCTTTTTTTTTTTGGCCAAAAACTTCAATTAAATTAATTACAATTTGATTTATCGGATTAAGGCCATCGAAAAAATAATGTGATTTTCCCTTTTCTTTTTTGTTTTGTTACAGAATTAATTCTGGTTGAAGAATTCTTTATTTTTTTAAATTTACAGATGTTAATCATAGATTTTGTGATTTTTCTTTTGCATTCGATATTAAATATAATAGACAGTGTTCTATATACAGTATATATATATATATATATATATATATACTTGTGTACATATTATCTTGATATTTAAATGAGAAAAGTTATTTTTGCTGTAATGACACGTTGAGATAAAAACACATTTCCATAATACTAATAGAGAGTAACGAAAAGGTAACAAAGCAAATTGTATAAAAATCCTTTATATATTTTTATGCATGTCTCTATTTATAGACTGCAGATTCTTAAATAAGTTTAAAATATTATTTCCCACTTTATTAGCTTTCTAGTTAAACTGATATTTTTACTCTCTATTTTAAAACTAAAAATCTTAGTCTTAAAGTATGCTACTATCTAAAATTATATAGTATATTGAAAGAATGATAGTTCTTTTATTTATTGAATTGTAATTGTATAATTTATCTTTTCTCTTTCATTGTTTTACTTTATCATAATTAAGCGACTATAATTATTGTACGAAACAGAAGACTTTAAGAATATTTCAATTCAATACCATTACAATTATCTATATTTTTTGCCAAAGTGATTATTGAAAACAGCAAAAGAAAAATGATTATGTTATGGAAAAACTTGTTAATTTCTTTCTAAACAGATTCGATAGGAAGGAATGATAAAATACTTGAGAAGGAAAAGAAAAAAATTGAAAGAAGAATAATTTCTTTTTGAACAAGTGAAGGAAATTAAAGATTGTAGAATAGGCATCAAAATAATGACATTTTATATGAGAAAAAAAATCAATAATTTGTGTCATTATATTTCCCGTCACATCCGAAAGAAAATTTTCCAGGCATTGACTTCGCATGACGGTCATATCGATTTATCTCCATCTTCTACATCCTGATACAAGTATTTTTCTCTTTTTTTTGTAAGATTCCTTCTTCTACCTGATTTATTTTTACAGATAATTTAATGGGACGATCTACAACCTTAGGTGTTCGTTGACAGTAAAACGACACTTAGTGGTTTTTATAGTTTTTTTTATGTTTTATGTATTAGTTATAGATTTGTATACGCTGTGTTGTTTTTATTTTCTTTAAAGATTAAAGGAGAGAAAGAGAGAAAGAGAGGCAGACAGAGTGACTTAGTAAATGGGATATGAGAAAAAGTTTAAAAATGAGGAAAACTTAGCAAGTACAGAGATAAATAGAAAGGAAAAAAATTAGCAGAAATTTACAAACCATCAGCCAAAATTGAAAATTGTTACAGCAAGAGAAGATTTCAATGAACTAGAA
This sequence comes from Dimorphilus gyrociliatus, assembly GCA_904063045.1. Taxonomy (NCBI): domain Eukaryota; kingdom Metazoa; phylum Annelida; class Polychaeta; family Dinophilidae; genus Dimorphilus; species Dimorphilus gyrociliatus. The sequence goes on along the minus strand of CAJFCJ010000025.1, from coordinate 344,940 downwards.
TAAGAATTCTAAAAGTTTGCAGAATTATATATTGTAATATTTACAGACAGCGAAAAACACTTTTGCAATCCTAAAGAGATCATCTAGTTGGTTCAATAAAAAAATGTCCATTTGCTTGTTTTTTATTATTATTATATATATATATTGTTTTTTAAAATAAAGGTATTTGATGAATAATGAAGGAAGAAAATTTCCTCTCCTCCTCCCCCTCCTTCCCTATTTCTCTCTTTCCGAGAAAAAATTAATTTAACAGAGAAGCTAGAAGCATAGAGGAGAAATGAAAGATAAGGGAATCTATAATAGTCAGCTTTAGTTTAACCTATTGCTTATTGATTATTATAAAACTTACAAAGCAGACTTATTGCTTCCATCGATATATATTTGATAAAATAGGTTAATGTTACAAACGTAATATCTATAAAGATGCGTAAGTAGCTGAGTGAAAGATTTCTATTAGATTGGACACAAATAATATTGACTTTATCTTTATCCATGCTACTCTTTCGAAAAGTATACAGTGAAAAGTTATTTTTAATTTAATGTATGTAGGCTGACTTCGTCTATGATGATTTCGGTTCTAGGAAAACCTTTAAAAAGTAGAATCTCGTTCTATATATCTGGATTTGATAATCGGTATAAAAAATTGTTTTTGAAGCTATTTTCATCCCTATAATAAATATATAATAGTAAACGATTTTTGTATATACTAAATATATACACTGTATATAGCTTAGGAGTTGTACGTGATTTTAAGCTAAAAAGTATAGCAATTGTACTAACATACCTGCCTGGATTAGCATAAAACAGACATAAGAATCAGATTTAACGATTTTCTAGTTGAAAAGGTCAAATTTTTAGTTTACAAATTTAAACTTTACTTCTCCATTTTATCTTTCGCTAATAAGTTTTTTCTTTAGAGTATTCTCTTATTCTTTATTCAAAGTTTTCCAAAGTTTATTTGTATGACCAATAATACTTCAGACCATCATTAAAAATATGCAAATAAGCCTCAACGTCATATATCGATGCGTTCTTTGTATATTATCAGCTCTATAAAAAGGTTATTTTTCAGAAATTAGATTATTAAATCCATTTCTTTGAGGCAAAAACTTGCGTTACCTATACTACTACTCCACGTAGTACATAATATTACATATTATACATTTAATTTGTTGTAAATGAGAGATAGGATATTCCTTTTAAATTGAATAGAAAGAAGTAATTGTGAATAGAAGTTGATTACTTCAACAGACTTTTTTTTAGATCGTGATTAATAGGGAATATAAGAAAGAAATAGGCGCTGGAATACGAAGATGATTTGATAGAGGAAAAGGAGGAGGAAAGGAAGAGGAAGAGGAAGAGGAGGTTGAGAGTGTATATATAAAAATATACAGTATAAAAATGCTACATATTCATTGATTGACTTTTTTAATTAATATATTATTACTAATAAATATAACATCGAGATAAAAGGTTGCTCGTATATCATCTATTATTCTACACTTTCTTCTCTTTCTTCTTAGTATTTATCTTGTTATTCTTTTAATAATTTCCACATTTCTCTTCCTTCTTTCCCTCTCTATCTAACTTGAACAATGCAGTATAATTGTTATTATTCTTATATTTCCTATTAAATTATAGTTAAAATAAAATAAAAATTTATATATTTATATATTGTTATATTTCCCTTTTATTCCTTTTTAATTTAATAAGCAAAAAGACATGCAATTTACTAATTTGTCATGGAAGGTATGAAACAAGTTTAAACAATTTGACCTAATTAAACTTTTATGGTATTTTAATCTCTTTATATAGTACGTTTATTAAAGAAAGTGGCTTTATACATTAAGTATGTAAAAGTAATATAAAAGAAAGTATGCTTACTATTTTACTCTTTGTATATTTATATAAAGTATACTGTATATATACAGTATATATATGTATACATTTATATATATAAGCGTTTTATTGTATTACCTAAATTGTTATTAAAGTACAAAAAAAGAAATTAGTACTCTACTTTTCTATCTCTCCATCTCTCTGTCTCTCTATCTCTTCCTTTTTCCTCTTTTCTCTCATTGATAATTTAGTATATACTGTATAGCATATTTGCACAGAGTATGTATGTTTTCAGGAAATTCTATTCCTAATCTAAGCCTGATGATTAGGCCTATGTTCTATTTTCTTACTACGCGTAAAAGTTTGTCTGATTTTATTTATATTTGGTTTTCTTATTTCTTTCCCTTTCCTTAATCATCTTTAGGATGATTTCTTCTTGATAAACTATCCTGAAAATAATTTCCTAAGAAAGGAATCTGTACTTCTATTGTTTATTATTTTTTCTACAAGTTTACAATAGAATATAAAGCGTATGCATGCAGCACATGCTACATTATGTAAAGTATTGTATTTATAGTATTTGTATAGCTATTAATCTTCATCTTTTTATCTAAACTTTTAAACAAGAAAGAGAGAATGAAGTAGGCTTAGATTATAGACATTAATAATTTTAATATTATTTATTTATTTACAGTTATTAATGTAGTAATAATGAATATGAAAAACTACATATTTTTAATGATAAATTTAGCTATTTTCTTATTTCAAGAAAAAGTTGGGAACATGATTAATCTATTATATGTATTTTCTTTTACTTTTCTTCTTCTTCTTCTTCTTCTTCTTCTTCTTCTTCTTAATCTTAATGAATAGTTAAAGATGTTTTACCTCAATTTACTTTGTATAGAATATATTACTTTGGTAAAAGACAGGAAAAAGAAGCAGGAAGTAAGAACGAAGTTGTAATGAAAGATAAACTAATGCTAAAGATTTAAGTATATCGATTACTTTAGTTTTTCTTTTGTTCACTTATTTAAGACCATTTCTTTGCAAGATTTAAAGAGAAACTATTAAAGAGTATAAGTTTAAAGATTAAAGATAAAAAGGATGACGGAAGAGTGAGTAAAAGGAGAAAAGAAACATAAAGCATTATATAAACCTTAGCGTAGTCCGATGATTTATTAAATTCCAGATAGTGGTAGAAAAATCCTTAACATTTGCCAAGAAACTTTTCATTAGGCAACGCATTCCAACAACTGGCGTCGACTGCAAAAATACGATCGTTTTCGAATAAAGCGCCATCTAGGTGGGGCGTGAAAATGAATTATTGGGTCGATTTACATAGCATCTTTTGGCATAAATCTGTTTCAAGTTGAATTTTTTTCAATTTTACTTTATGCCTTTAGTATTTTAATCTAAGCAGAAAAGGAAATGTTAATCAATGAATTCTATAATAAAAAAAGAATGTTAAGCGTATCTATTTGTTTGAAACTTTTCATTTTTTGTTTTATTGTTCATGTGCTCCTATTATATACTAAAAATTATATAATCTTTATTCCAACGTAGTCGTAACCATACTCACTAATTATTTAATTAATTGATTTTGTTTCCTTTTAGAAAACATTTTCAATGATCTTTAATTAATTGTATTTTTGAATGAGGAATAAAGGAATAAAGGAAAAATCTGAATAATTTGTTATAAAATGATATTTTTACTAATAAAATAAGAGATAAATGGAAGAGGGGAGGAAAATGAAAAGAAAGAGAGATATTTCTTTCTTTTATTTTGATCAAGCGATCGTCCCTAATAGTTTAAAAAGCAATTTTTTTTTACATATAGTTGATTGATTACCCCACGCACCGTAAATTATTGAATTTCAGTTTTTTTTTTTCAAAGAATATCCATATTCAAGCTATCTCCTTTCTGATTAAGCACAATTTATGAGCATTCGATACCTATATTCTGTAATAATCGTAGATCTTTGATATTGAATGTTCTCTAATGCTCAATTTTCTATTTACATTCAAAGCGAAAGTTTTAAGAGTAACTTGGTTAAAAAAAAAAGATTATTAGGCTTACTATACATTTTTGACTTGTATTATTATTAAGAATTTACATTAGTGCAAAAACGTAATAAAAACAATATAGGATTTAATCCGGCTTCTCTTTTCTCTAGACTCGAGATATTTATCGAAAGAGAAACCTTGTAATGAATACACAATATTCACATGTGAAAAGGTCATAGTTTTGCAGCTTAGGCCTGACTCGTAAAGGTCGTACTAGAAATATATAGTACAATAATAAAAACTATACTTTTCACTAATATGTATAAAGCCTATTTGAAGTTATGTATTGTCAAACTAAAAAGTACCTTATAAAGAGCAAAAAACCTTCTAAAAGGGATATATCAAGTACAAACAGAAAGAGAACGGGTAGAGTAGGGTAAAAGCTAACAAAGTAAAAAGAAGAATAATTAGAGTTTACTATTAATAACTTTGCTATTGAAAAAATTTAGTGTTTTTTTTAAAAAAAAAATAAAAATACTAATGATTAAAACTTTTCCCTAAGAAGACGAAAAGAAGAAGAAAAAGAAGAAGAGAAAGAGAACAACAAAGTTTCTTTATATGCTGTTAAGATACTAATATAATACTTAAGACGAACTAAGTTTTTAAAATATAAAGAAATAAAGGCTTTAACAAGTTGTGTAGATTGTTGAAATAGGTTGCTAGTTAAAAATACTCCCTATAGCTTTCATTTCCTGATGTTGCTAGAAATTTGTAGGAAAATAATTGAATGAAAGTAAAATGGTAGTGGGCGTCCCCGAAGGCTCTAGAAGTGTAATAAACGTTGATCTACTTTCTTTTCAAATCAAATCTAACGTCATTCGATAGTAGGTCGTGGAACGCATTTTTCCATTCTTCTATCTACCTATTTCGTTCTCTTTTCCTTGATTGGTTCGCCCATTCAGTCTTATTTTCGATTTATTCAGAAAATGTCTATAAATAGTTTAAATTTCAAGTAAATCGAGCGAATAGATATTTTAGCACATAGTAGGACTTATTAAGAATTTGAGACAGGCGGAAGAGAAAAACGTATGACCTTTAAGTTACAATGTAAACACTATCGACCAAGTGATTACAAAATAGCGCACATAATGAGTTTTCTACTGTTTCGTAGATATTGTAAGTATTTTGTTTTCCAAATAAGAGTTTTATACCTAAGGCGCTTTTCCGTTTTGATTGAAAAGGCTAAAGTAACAGGCCATACTGAATCCAATATCCGTCATTTCAGTCCCAGCTAATTGGGAATCACGCCTTCTTCTGTCTTTTTTCGCTTGATATTCGATTGGAGGGGAATAAAAGCGAGAAAATGGAAAGAAAGTTGGATAAGATGCTAATGTCACGGTTTCTTTTCTTTATCCCCTATTTTCGCTGATATTGCTAAATATCAGAACAGAAGAAATAATTTTATCCGACCTTGAAAAATCTAATAGGAAAAGAAAGAGAGAAAGTGAACTGACAAACCGCACAGATATACACGTATATGAATATTACAGAAGATTATTGAAGTTATTAATGTAATTTTTTTTTATATATGACTGATAATTGAATTGTCGATACTCTTTGTCGTACTTCCTGTTAATCTTCCCTCTAAAAAGAGTATTTTTAAAAAGTTAAACAACTTATTTTGTTAATAAAAGATGAAAGAGAAAAACGAATGCAAAATATGAAAGATGGCATCAAGTTCAATAAAAATATAGTTCAGTTTTCTTTTTCAATTTCATTAAATGCAACTATTAAAAGATATTTTAATACAAAGAAATGTAACATTACTATCTTCTTCTAGTTAAACGTTTTATGAATTGTTCTATTTTGTTTTCTGAACACTTTTAAACTATGTGAATTCAATATAAGCCGTGTTACTTCAAAAGAGAAATGATTATACTTAAAGTACGTATTTAATAGTATTATAAGTTTAAAATAAAGGTTCAAAACAGTATTGATTATCTCTGCAGTTCATGTAATTTATGTACGATACCTTAAATATTTAATAATAATCTAATCCTTCTACAAGAAATTAGAGGAAAAAGATTTCGTTAAAATAAATCTGAGAGACAGAGGAAAAATGACAGATAGACTGATAGATGTATGGAAAAAATAGATGTTATATTGAGGAAATATATAGTTTGAAAGAAGTTATTGTTTTTTAATAAGCCACGCAACATTTATTAAGTGTGAATTCTTTTGAACAAGTATGAATTAGTCTTTTTTGTGACTCCTTAGGAAAATCATTATTTCTGCTCAATATATATATATTGATCTTGATACGTATAATTCTATACATTTCGGTTCAGCAACTATAAAACTGTTTATTTTAGATACCTTGAACAGTCATAGTTGAAGTCTACATGCTATGTGCAATTGGAGTTCGTGACATATGGTATGAATAAAAATTTATTAGTTATATTAGAAACTATCGAAATAAATCTTTAATAAATCTGGTATTTTCATAATAAAAATAACCGCGCTGTTTCAAATTACAATTAAAAGGTTTTTTTAACATGAATACTTATATATTTATATATCAGGCTAATTAGTTCTAAACACCGAAAAAACTTATTCTTGAGTTACATATCCAACAAGAAGGTATGTTGTAAAAGTTTATATTTCATTCAATTTTATTATTGTTTATTCAAAATTAATTTATTTCTTAGAAAGGGTTAAGTGAACCTCTGAGAAAAAATGGGTAGTCAACCAACGAAAACCGTTAAATTTGTTGAATCAAACAGTGAAAAAGGACAACAAATATTGAGAAAATATTCTGATATTTTACCACCTGCTACCCAACCTCAGGTAACAACTCTTCAAAGAAATACTTTAGATCATAGCGCAATTGTAAGTCATGTGAACGTGAACTTTATATACGGAAAAAAAACCACCAAACACAATAGAAATTCAAGTATAAAACTTACAATAAATAAAGATATACGACTGTAGAGATAGATAGATGTATGGAAGGATACATTGATAGATAGATTGATAGAGAGATGGATAGAGACAAAGTAAGGGAGAGAGAGAGAGAGAGAGAGAAAATAAGATAGATTTAGTAAATAAGCAAGTAAGTGAGAAAGGGAGAAAAGGGAGGAGAGAGTAAGGGAAGAGGAGATAGAGACAGAAAGAAAACGAGAAGAATAATGATTGGGAAAATTAAGATAAAATTTTCTTTACTTTTATAAATTATATCAAGCAAGCAGAATTTATCTTAGAATTGAATTGTCACCCTTAAAACGTTACGATGTATTCTTCTTTAAGTATATATACTGTATGTAAAGAATTTATATGTTATAAATGTAATACTATTTATTTTGATCGCGTTTAAGTAATTTTACAAATTTTTCTATTTCTATCGACTATTACTTAAGAAAAGCGATAGAAATAAACAGTTTATATAGTAGAGAGAAACATGCTGATCAATTATTGGTGTTTTGGCATACATAATACTTTACAATTATATAATTGTAGTTTGTCAATTAAACAAAAGATTTTGTCGAGTGTACATATTTTATCTACAAGGTAGATAGTGAATTTAGTTCTGTTCTGGAAAATGGACAGAGCATGTTGGAAAGTATCAAGTTTTTTAACAAGATAAACAAAGAGTCTAACAATCACTTTTCATTTTCTATTATGATAATGATAATAGAATGAAAGCATGCAAAAGGAGAATTTCACTTTCATAAGTTATCTCTTCCTTAAAGAGTTTAGTAGGACTAGTGTTAGTTAATTAATTGACTAATGAACAACAGTTAATGAGCCTTCGAATCCTCTATCTTTATTATAATTTTAATAATATTTTACCTTCTAATCCTTCTTTAAAAAGAGCCCTGATTTAAATGATCAGATAGTTAATCTATCAATCAGATACATAAAATTGATATTATCTGTTGTCTTTCCTTTTTCTACATCTACCAATCCCTTATATGGTTGCTGTATAGGCTATTACAACAAGAATAGCATAATTTATATTAAATATTATAATTTAATTATAAATATGTCATTATTTAAAGGCTGAATGTTCACAACACCGAGAACAACCGTTACCACTTCCTAAACCTTGTAGAAAAAAGAAAAATGAAATATTCCAAGGGGAAAAGTTTTCTGAAATCGACAAACTCTCGAGAGAGGTTTGCAACTAGAATAAGATTACATTTCTGTCAATGCAATATTTCCCTGTCTTTTGTGAACTATATAAAGAATATATATATATATATATATATATATATACAGTATATATATATATACTGTATATATTATATATTATATACTGTATATATATATATATATACTCTAATATATATACATTTTATATTACATATTTAATTAAAAATTACTTTCTTAACATCCTTTTTTATCATTTATTTATAGTTTGATATAATGAAGATGAACGATTGGGATGAATTTAATACATATATGAAATCTATTTCAAACACTGAATTAGAACTTGTTAGGGCCTTATTTTCCTGGATAGCTTCTATAGATTTCTCAAACTTGGAGAACAAAGTTGAAGATTTGCCAGAGGGTGGAACGCCCTTAGACTACATGTTAAAAATACAATGGAACATGGGAAATCATGCTTACTTTCTTGCTATGTGCTGCAGGTATGTAAAACTTTTCCTTTAAATGCTTAAATGTTAAATTTACTATGCAATAACTTTTCATCTCTCCCTCCCTGTCTTATTTTCTTTGCTATATCAATATTTTTCTCCTTAATTATAACATTAAATACTTTAAATCTCGTTATCTCCATATTTTACTAGTTAATAACAAAAACCATACACTTCATTGTAAAAGGATACTTTTTCATTTCCCATAAGGATTTTTGCGACGCTCTTAAGAGAATTCTTAATAATTGTTAACATAGAAAAAAGAGCATTTGCAGAAAGATTTTTGAAACTATAAAATAATATGAATGTAATAAATAAAATACAATATTTGTATAATTAACTTAAATAATTAAAAAATTCTATGAAAAATTAACGGTAGTCTAATTTTGAAAAAGACGAATACAAAATGGAAAATAAATCTATTTAGCAGAGAAAAGACAATTTTCTACAATTTTATTGCAAAAAAAACCCACCCACACATTATTTCATTAAATAGACAATCGGAAAAATGTAAAGAGCAACAATACTACAAGACAGGATTTAATAATTCCCAAGTATGTTTAATATATAGCTCTATTCCAGCTCTCATATTTATCTTTTACGTCAGTTCTCGTTAATAATTACTACATTTCTTATAAAAAATCAATTTTATACTTCATTTTTTTTCCTATTCTCTAAAATCTATCTCTATCTCTTAAATAGGAACTAATTATGTATGATTAAGATCTTTGATTACCCTCTGCACGCTTCTATACAGTGTACATCTTGCTTGTTTTTGTTTCTCCCTTCTTCATAATTTAATTCAATAATTAGAGAATATCCTTAAAAATTATCAATGGCTTTTTGATGACGTAGAAGTAGTTCGTTTTTTTTATATTGTGTTCTATATAAAAATAGAACTGAAATTACCAACATTAAACTAATAATCTTTAAATATAAAAGAAAATAAAGCAAAGGTAGAAAAAGGAAAGAAAAACTATTCTATTTTCAATTTCGAGCAATTATTTTAAGCATTAATTAATCCCTTCATAAGTCATTAAGTAATGAAAGAATATAGAATGAATAGCGGTGGTAAACATTTACAGCAACTAAATGGGGTTAAGGGTAAGGGAATAGCCAGAAGAAGAGTAAAGCTGCTACTGCATATTTTTGTAAGAGAGAGAGAAGGAGAGAGAGAGAAAGAGGAGTATGAACTGACTAGAGTGACGAATAGGAAAAAAGAATGATAGGAGAACAGAGATAAAGTTGTACTGAATAATTTTCTACAAAGATTGATGACTATTTAATTGCTTGATTTTCTTCATTAGTAAAGTCTTTTTATCTATTTTATCATCTTTTCTTGTCTTATCTAGTTTACCCTACGAATATTTATTTACATCTATCCGTAAATGATGAGATACTGCAACAAAGATAGTAAAAGTAGTAGGAGCTACTGTCAAAATTTCGAAATCCAATTTATCAAATCCTTTTATTTCCTTTCGTTGTTCCCTCTTTTTGTCTCTATTTTTCTCACTCTCTTCCCATTCTCTCTCTTTTACTCTATTTCTTTCAATCATCTCTTATTTTTCCTCTCTCTTTTTTCTCTGTGTTAGTAAAATTATTTACAATGAAATTCATTTATTTGCATCGAAGATAGAGTATTTAGCTGATTATAATCTAAAGCTATTAGAAATTGAATTACGTAGACTAAAAATTTAGTTATTTGCCTTTCTAATAAGAGATAAAGAGAAATAAAGAGACGGAGAGAGAGAAAGAGAGATTAAAATACAATTGAGTCTTTTTTAAAGTTAAATTAAGATTAAATATACTCATTGTAAATGTTAATTCTTGAATATGTCACAAGGACAAAAGTTTCTATACAAAGAAAAACTTAAGAAAACAAAAAAGGAAGTATGCTAAAGAAAAGATTTAGAAATAGGTCAAATAAAAATATAAAGTTTTTAGTTTATACTAATGTCCTTATCTTATAGTGACATAAGGTTATCTTAAAATATCGTAAGTTCGTATGCAAAGTAAATAGAAAGCTAGAGGGGAAAAAATGAGAAAAAGTCAGGTGTTTCACCTATTTTTTAATGATTTATTCAATGATTAAAGTTTAGATCATGTTCTCTTCTCTTCAAATTTAATCCTTTTCATTATTTCATACTGTATAAAACCATTATTTCTTAAATTTACACAACCTAAATGTCAAAATTCTTAACTATTTATCCAGCTTGAAAGAATAGCGTACATGTAGGCTTAAATATCTTTATACATGTTATTAATAAATGTTACGGTATTTATTCAAAAAATATTCAATTAAAATTTAATTTTTATATAGAGCTCTGAACATCTCATGTAAAATAATTAATGGAATAAACAAGAGCGCGGCTTACCAGTTGGAGGATATGCCTATCAATCGCAGACTTCTGACGGCCCAATGGAACGCGGTTCTTATCAACGATGAATGGCGTCTAATCGACATTCTTTGGGCGTCTACTTGTGTCATTGGAAAGACGAATAAGTCGTGGACATTAATTAAGGAAAATGAGGATAACGAAATTGATGAAGAGGAGGCAGACAAAGAACCGGAAACCTTTCATAGGGTCAATGAATTTTTCTTTATAACTGATCCCGAAAAATTAGTATATACTCATCTTCCCGACATTCCACAATGGCAACTGCTGAGCAAGCCAATCACAGAAACTCAATTCGCCGAAACATTCTACGTTAGAGAAAGATATTTCGAGCTAAATATGACAAATGAAACAACAAATAGGGTTATAAGATCAAAAACAGGGGATATTAATATAACCTTCTATGTGGAGGATAGTGACCATGCGGAGAAGAACATTAATTTCAAGTTCCTTCTCTATCGCAAAGCTGATGATAACGAAAATGACGAATTTCAGAATCTTGAAAATTTTATTTTTTATAGTAAAGTAAAGAACAAAAGAATATTTCAAATAAAGTTTCCAATAAAAGGTAGGTTTAACAACTTCATTATTTCCGGTTTCGTCCTAATTCAGTAACGATTTTACCATTAACATAAAAATTATTGATTTACAACTTAATTAGTCTATTGGTTTATGTATAAAAGAGATTGTTTGGATAGTTCAGATAATTATTAAATTGTATTCTATCACCTGAAAAAAGATTTACACGCGATGAGGACTTTGTGGAAGAAAAGCCATACTAAATATTATTTGAACTTCGTACAGGAACTTTCAAGCTGGACATTTTCGGTACTGATAAATCTCGGCACGAAGGATACGACTTAGCATGCAGTTATTTGATTATTAATGACAAACCTCTTAAGGTCGAACCTCTTCCGGATATTCCGGAAATTGGCTGGGGAATAGGAATTGAAGCGAAAGAAAAAGGGATTGAAGCGAAGAGCCACCAATCTCCTATTATAGAAACGTCCGACGGAAAGGTAGAATTAAGATTTAATTTGGCTAAATCGTTATCTGTACTTCAAAATCTGAGGTCAAATTCCCTGGACGAATTGCTACTTTCAAAACATACACTTTTAAGAACTGAAGGAGATGAAATGATTGTTAGTTTGAGATTACCTACAGGAGGAGATTATGCTCTAAAACTTTTCGCAGATGGAGAAGGATCAGAAGGAGACTTACCAAACGTGTGTAATTATCTTATTAAATGTTTGAAAGCAGATGAAGAATGTGAAGCTTTCCCTAAAATGCACGAAGGTGCCGTTGGTAAATCTCATCTAGCTTCTAAGCTTGGTGTAGTCGCCCTAGACAATTCGCCTATTGTTAAACCAACCGATGGTAAGCTGTCTGTAGACTTTCAAGTAAATGACGAAGAACTTGAAATTTTTGCTGAATTAACTTCAAATAACTATCAACCAGGAGATTTGTTTAACTTGATAGATAAGAGAATAGATAATTCAGGCAAAATTACCACGTTCGACATTGATCTACCTGGAAAAGGAGAGTTTGCTTTGAATGTTTTTGCAAAGAAAAAGAGTACTGGTAACAAACTCTATCATATCCATACCTACCTTATTGACAACGAGAGTAGCAAAGGTTCTTTGCCATTAAATCAGAGTATACCCATATTCTCAAGCGAAATTTTCAAAGACACTTTAGACATTTGTCTTCCTGCTAATAGGGTTCCTGTATATGCGGAATTTCAGGTAATAGCTTTTTTCCAACATTTCTTATTCTGTCCCAATATTTTTTTTTTGCCTTTTCATTTGCATTTATCGATAAATTTAAACTTGTCATTCAACTTTTCAACCCTTTTTATTTGCTCTTTTTCCCCCTTTTTAGAGAAAAAACGCTCAAGGATTTGACAATGAAAACTTTTCTGTTCAGTTAAATGGAAAAAATAATTTATTCCATTTAGAATTTCCAGAAAATGGAGAATATAAAATGGATGTTTACAAAGGCGACGGAATTAAACGTCTTCAACAAATCTGTACTTATCAGTTTTGGAAACGCGATCCATATCCGGATGAACTTAATCCGATACAGGAAGCTGAAGAAGGCGAAACTAGTGAAAAAGAAACAGAAAAAGTCCTACCTGGTGTATATGAAAGTAAAAAACAGGTAATTGAATCAAAAGAGCCTAAAGGAAATGAAGAAGAAGAATCAACAGGTATACTATATTTTGAACTCAATGATCCTTATTCGAAGAGTGTTTCCATCTTCTGTTCTTACTTTTTCATCTTTTTTCTTTAACAGAGAATAAAACAGAAGTGGCCGAGAAAACAGAAGAACAAAAAGCATTAGAAGAAGAACAGAGGAAAAGAATGGAACAAATAAAAGCTATAGGTTTATAGATTAATCTTTACCTTTTCCTTTTAATTTAAATCTTTTTTAATTTAAAACAGAAAGAGAACATGCTAAGTGGCGTGAACTGTTGAAACAAGCTATGAATAAGGAAGATCCTCATCAAATTTCTACAGCAATGAAGAATTTTCGCCAACATAAAGTTACTGATAAATTAGGTTTATTGAACAAAGCACAGCAGCTTTTTGATTATTTAACAATAACTGAAGGTTAGCTTTTATTCTAATTGAATTAAACAGTATATTGACAAATTGATTATTTTTTTATTATCTTAATTAGAATTGTCCTATGCAATGGGTAAAAGAGATTTATCGAAGTTGAAATTAATTATTAAAAAGGCTCAAGGGTCTTCCGTATCAAAAAAATTAAACCTTCAAATTAAAATGGCACAAAGAATTGAAGGTCAACTAGAAAAATTAGAAAAGCTAAGGCACGCCGTAATGACTTTAAATCAAAAGACAATAGCCGAATTAAAGAGTTATAATTCTCCTCCTGAGCCAGCTCATTTATCAATGATTGCTACTTTCCTATTACTAGGTGAAAAGGAGAGTATCCTTAAGGTATTTTAAACATAATATACACTTATTAATTATATATTGTAAAAAAAAGAAAATGTACATATTATAGGATAGTCTGCTCTCTTAACGTTATGATCATTCATTCCAGAAATGGGGAAATATCGTCGCATTAATGGGAAAAACTGGAAAGCTATCTTTAAAACGAAGGGTTCAAGAGGCGAATGTTGAGAATTTTTCCTATCCAGACTGTAGAAGGGCTAGAGATTACATAAAAAATCTGGAATTAAATCAAGTTAGAGACGTGAGCAGTGCAGCGGCAACGTTTTTTGTTTGGGTAAGCTAATGTACTTTTTTTCCTTTCTACTATTCTTAAACAAAACAGGGAGAGAGAGGAAAAAAATTAATCGATCCTAATTGTAAACTTAATAACTGGCCATTAATTTGTGTTTTAAAAAAAACCACAGAGTAAAGGAATGATTGAAGAGGCTGAAAGTCGTTCTGAACAATCTGGTAACGATTTCAGTCGAACTACATCTTCAATGGGAGTTAAAAGATGAATAGTGATTGGTTAATCATAATTACATGAAATAAGCAGTCGACGATCATTTGAAGAATATGCATAAAGTGAAAATACATAATACTGCTTAAATTATATCTATTTATTCATAATTGTTCACGAAATACCTAAAAAGTACATTTTTCTTTTGCTAAATGATTTTAAAACTGAAATATATCAAATTTCTTTCAAATTCCTATTCTATAAAACCGTATTAGCAATAATATATTGATCTGTTTATACTGCGCTTAGAAACGTGTATACGATTGACTTCAGCAGTTTAACAGTTGAAGCATAAAAGAAAAAGAAAATGTCTGCAAGATTATTTATACTTATTTCATTGGTTAAAACGATTCTTTCGGCTACAGAAACAAGTTTGTCAATTTCTTTATCATTTCAGAGCAAAAAGATAGATTATTGTATTTGATGAATCTTCATCAATAAGATTTTATTATATATAGATATTGCTCTTTATTTTTTTTTATAAACAGTATACTTGAATAATGAGGAAAGCTGCACGAATAAATTTATACGTAATAAGGAATCTATAAGGATAGAATCAAGTTCTGAATTGACATACCCAGATGATATTTCGTGCAAATTGACAATAGAAGTGTCAACTGGTAAAAAGCTAATGTTCTTCTTTAACAGATTTCTTTTAGAGCAGAAAGTTGAAAATAAGTGCGTTGATTATGTTGATATAAAAGAGGTAAATATCAAAGTACCGAAACTGAATTATCATTTCTGATAGATACTTACCCAGTGATGGTGATTTAAACTTTCGAGATACAAACTAATAAAGGCTGTAAAATATAGTTTGTGCTACTAAAAATTTATTTACTATTGCAAAGTAATGATAAGCTTATGTCTAAAATACTACTATTATTATTTACACTGGAGATTTAAAATATATATACATATTAGCATATACAGTCACGATAATAAGTAATTAGTACAAAGAAAATAGGTTTTATTAGGTGATTATTTGGCGTTATATAATTTTGATTTGCCTTATCATCATATTAAATCTGTACGTGAAGTCTTGGTTGAAAAACTGTAAAAGTTAGTTAATTTGCCTCCTTTTTAGAGTTGGATTTTAGAAGGGCCTGTTTTTCAACTCTTCCATTTCAACTTGTATTTACGTAAAACCTTTTTGACATCAGACAATGATATCTGAATAGGCACAGTACAATTTTGTAAAACTTCTTGCGCTGTCCAGTTTGGTTTAAATCTTCATTTGTTTGTAATCTAAAATTCCATTTTCCTTGTTATTGTTTGTGATCTGGGAGATAATAACTCTTAATTGTAAGATCATAGTAACTGTGTTAAAATAGTCCTTTCACTTAATGCTTTTTCTCTTCTACCATAAATATAGACGTTTCATATTTTCAATATCTCTTGCATTAAAAAGTGTAAATAAGGTACTATTTTTAGATCGGGTTTATGAACCCTATTACCTTTACTAAAACCCAATTTCACTATTATATTTCTAGGGAAAAAATAATAATAAAGATAATGTAGTTGTAGTTTCAACAACGGAGAAGCTTTCTTATATAACCTAAAATACAATCAATTTATTCATAATAGTGAATATGCATTGGCATGGAGTCTCATATAAAACTTTATCAGTCTTTTTTTTTCACTTCTTTCTTTTCTCCATCAGAATGATCAAAGTATTACGAAAGGACCTCTTTGTGGTGAAATTTCAACTGATAGCCTTAACTTTACAACTAATTCTTCTAATATTGCTGTTTTTAATTTTGTCACTGATAAAACAGCTGATTTTAGAGGCTTTGAAATTGTTGCAGTAGCTTATACGACTGGTAAGAGTGCATTTTTTAAATATATACATACACAGTATATAAACTTTATTACTACGTTTAAGGAAAAGAAGTAAATCTGTAATAGAATTCATTCAACCTTTTATTTGCAGTTCCGTGCTCAGCAAATCAACTTGCGTGTGAGTCTGGAATATGTATTAGCAACGATTTACGTTGTGATGGTATCAATCAATGTGGTCGAATTGCAAATGACGAGCAGAATTGCCAAGGTCTCCTTTACTCATTTGTCTCCTTCTCTCTTTCCCTCTTTCTCCACCCTTCTTTCTCCTCTATCTATCACTCTTTTTCTATATATTCTCTTCTTCGTCTATCCCTTCAGGCTTTCTCTCTTTATCATTTTTTTTCCTTTCGACAGCCATCGCTTTCCTATTATAAAAAAGCTAATAAATTCATGATTCATCACCTCTTCAGATCAAGTAAGCAATAGTGAAAAGGCAAAGAACTTAGGTCTCATTATAGGACTTGGTTGTGGGGGATTGGTGCTATTGATAATATTATTAGTAGTAATTTACAAACTATATTTGTATTATAAGTATCAGAAAGCCAAGAAGAAGTCAGATTTGAGGTAAACATAGGACTTTTTTACAATTACAATTAATATATCTACCTTATGTTTGTCGTACAATTAAGAAATGATATACATTAATCAGAGATTATCACACTTTTTAGCTATTAGACAAACATCTGTGGATATATTTATCTATATAAAAATAGTTTATATTGGTTATGAATTTTTTATGATAAAATGAGATAAGTTTAAGTACCTACCTTACTAAAAGTATTATTATATAAGTTTAATTTAAGCGTCCAGGCTTCTCTTGATATTTATACAGTTGTATATTTAGAAAATGTAGCTTTAAACGATATTTTCTAATATTTTCAGTAATCCGTGGAAATGTCACTATGAATATGAATATCCGATTACTGATAAATACTTGATATTTCATTCTGGAAAATATGGACGGAGAGAAATAAAAGATTATCAATGTTTCGAGAATAGGGCTGCTGATATGAATGTTACTTACGAGGCTTAAAACTAATTCTTCTATTGCTAGATTTTTTCAACTTTCATCTCTCTCTCTCTCTCTCTTTCTCTCTTGTATAACACTTGAAAGATTTTATCAATGTCTTCCAATAAGAAAACAAATATATATATTTTCCTGCTACTTTCAAACTCAAATTTTTTATAGTAATACTGACAATAAAAAATATTAATGGCTTCTTTTTATATGTTTTAAAAATAAATGATGCTTTAGGCAACTAATTGTCATTCTTGGCAAAATGAATTTGTATTAGGAAATATGTTTTAAAAAAGGAGAATAGAAGAGTGAAGCTCTGAAGTATAATAGAATACTATATTCTCTTTCCCTTCTTACTTTTTCTATTTTTACAATGAAAATCAACTATTGTTACATCAAGTCTTTCATTAGGAATATTGCTCTTTCATCAAGAAACATTTAGCGCCATCAATCGGATATCGTAAAAGTTTATTTAGATGGAGAAAAATTCTCCAAAAATAATAATCCGTTCCCTGAGTAGAACCTTTTTTTTTACAACAAAGGAGAATGATTCAATTGATGATCTTAAATCTCTAGGGATAACTTTATAAATTGAACTCTTCATTGTTATTTTCATTTTGTTTACCCTTCCTAAATCACGCATTCTAAAGGAATAGAAAGGGATAGATTGATATTAGTTAAAAAGAGAAAGGAGGAGAAAAGAAGAGATATTTTTCCTTTTTCTTTTTTTTTCTTTCAATCAATCCATCATTGTCTTTTTTTGCTTTCGTAGCTTTTTCTAAGTATTATTTTTTTTTAATGCTCGTAAGATATAATCAACTACTACTACTCTCTCTCTCTCTCTCTCTCTCTCTCTCTCTCTCTCTCTCACTCTCTTTATATTTATTTTATCTTAGAGGCTCCTTTAGCTAGAATTTCTTGGAAAGAATTACGTCTTGTAGGTAACCCTGACAAACGAAGCACTTTTGTATTAGTTAATCAAGATTACAAATAGGAAGAGAGTGTTTTGTATTTATCTGTAAATATAGGCATAGTATATTATCACGTTATTTATGAACTAAAAATGATCATTCTAATCCTAATTATTACATTCATTCTTGTAGAGTTTTTTATAGGACGATAGATGGCGTGCAGAGTTGATAAAATTAGAAAAAATAATTGAATATGCGCATATTAGATACATATTTATGTCAACTTTATTAGTACAGTGTTTCATAAACAGATTTATAATATGTGTATATACAGTCCCGATAAAAAGTCTCGGCCAGGGTTGTTCTCAGAGTGGAAAAAGTGAATTATTTAACTAACAGGACTTGCTTAATTATCTTTTTTTGTTTAGAATGAAGGATAAGACATTTATACAACCGAATTTATAAATAGAATTCATTAAAAAATTTTTCCTGCTTTACAGTATTTTTTATTTAAAAATTTTCAAAAACAAGGAGGAGAAAAAATTTCGGCCATGCTTCCAAAAAACTTATCAAATGTCAATTTTAAACTAATAGTTTATTGCATAACCTTTTTTTTGGATAACTAGTCGACACCTTTTTTTGATTGATCTGTATAGATTTTTTATGTAGTCCCCAGAAATGGAAAAAAATTCATCTTTTATAAGTATCTTCAAATCATTCAAATTTTTGGGTAATTTTTCATAGACCCTCTTTTTAAGCACTGCCCAAAGGTTTTCTATTATATTGATATCAGGACTTTGGGCAGGCCAATCTTTTATAAATTTTATTTTATTTTTTCTGAGGAATGTTTTAGAAATTTTCGAGGTATGGCATCTTGCCCCATCCTGCTGAAATGTGTTTTGTCTAGTGTATATAGGCAATAGATGATCTTTTAGAATCTCTATGTATTGCTGTGAATCCATGGATTCGTCACAAAATGCAAGAGCTCTGGAACCATCACATTTTATAGCTCCCCAAATCATTACCTTGCAGTTCTTTGCTTTAAAGCTCTTTCTGCAATATTGTGGTAGATGTTTATCTCCTGTTTTGCATCTGACTCTTGTCTTTTGCTTTGGGTACAGCTCCAAAGTTGATTCATCCGAAAATATGTAGCTTTCTATCTCCTCCTCAGTTTTTTTAAGAATTTTTTTGGCAAAGAGAATTCTCTTCTTTCGGTTACCTGAGTTAGTCAATGGTTTCACCTTTGCCACATAGCTCTTTAGCCCATAATTATAAAGGATCTTCTTAGCAGAAGATAAACTTACCTTACCTGCCATACTCCACTCATTGTATGCCTGTCTGGCAGAAAAAAATGGGTTTTTTTTTTGAATTATAATAAGATTCCTCTTATCTGATTTGCATATCTTTCTTGGACGACCAGATCTTGGTTTGTCTTCCATTGAAGAACATTCTTTTGCCTTTTTTAGGTTGTATCTCACACTTGTACGAGGAATATTTAGCTCTTTCGATATTTTGACCTGGCTTAGCCCTCTTTTATTTAATTGTACAATTTTCTGTCTCATTTCAAGACTTATCTTGCCCATTTTTTAATTTTTTATTGTTCTGTTGTTCTCTGATTGTGTAACACTACTCAGGAAATGTCATAGAAAAATATTAATGGGGTTTTTGTCTGATAATTATCTATTTTTTGGGCAGGAACAGGGAACATGGCCGAAATTTTTTCTCCTCCTTGTTTTTGAAAATTTTTAAATAAAAAATACTGTAAAGCAGGAAAAATTTTTTAATGAATTCTATTTATAAATTCGGTTGTATATATGTCTTATCCTTCATTCTAAACAAAAAAAGATAATTAAGCAAGTCCTGTTAGTTAAATAATTCACTTTTTCCACTCTGAGAACAACCCTGGCCGAGACTTTTTATCGGGACTGTATATATATATATATATATATATATATATATTTATTATTAGTTCATCAGTCGTACTGAAATTCAAATTGAATACTATAAGTCCGACACTCGCTGAGTAGAGTGAATTGAGTTTCAGTATATAAAACACCAGAGGGACTTGTTAAAGATTCAAAAATCTTAGGTCTATCGTAACCTCCGTTTACGCAAGTTTCAATGTCATAAGTTAGACCAGATTTCTCAACAAAGCCAACGCCAATAACATCATTAATTTCATAATTAAAATGAGTTAATGAACATTCGTTAACACCAACTTTATTTGCTATACATCGTTGTTCTTTGACAGCCTTATAAGAATTTTCGTTAGATCTTGGTATATAATCACTTTCTAATATAAAAATGTACATTTCTTCTGTGTCAGGTGAATATTGAGAAAGATAGTAAGAAACTTTTAATATCTTTCCAGTATTTTGAAATTTAATATCTGGTCTAAGAATGATTAAAGTGCCTTCATTTGGTGTTGAAACGGCTCTGGATATTAACGGGTTGCCATTGAAATCTACAAGATGAAATAAGTATGTTTCCATATATTATATTTAATATTACCTTCCGGAACTTGATATGTAGCTTTTTATAAAAAGTATTAATGTATTTATTAATTTTGTTAGATAATTACAATATATACTAAAAACTTACTAGGAACATCAGTGGTTGTGGTAGGCATATTAGTTGTAGCAGTAGTGCTTGTAGTATATTTTATTGTAGCTTTTTTATTATAAAACAATGTGAAGATACAGCAAAAAGTTATATTATATAATAATTTATGTATTTACTTGTTAAAGTAGACGTTTCTTTCTCAGTTGTAGTTGGATTTTCAGTTGTTGTACTTTCAGTTGTTGTTGTTGTTGGATTTTCTTTATTATAATTGTAAAATATTTTATCAATGAATAGAATAAGAATAGAATAGCTTTAAACAATGTATTTACCAGTACTGGTCGTAATCTCTGTTGAAGTAAGTTCTTTTCATTATATAGATAAATTTTTGGGAAAAAATATGATTTATATATTTTAATCATTTATTTCAATATTCTATTATATTACCTGTTGTTGTTGTTGTTGTTGTTGTTGTTTCCAATTCTTTTATAATTCGAAATATTAAATACATTGTTAAACAGATTGGTAAAATATGAATACTTTAGAAAAATTAAAAATTACCTTCTTCGAATTGTTGAATTTCCGTTAAATATTCACAATTTACATCGTCAGTTAAATTTCTTGTTGAATTTATCAATTGACATATTTTTGATGATTTATAATAATTAGAATTTTTACAAGTATTATCACTTAAACAGTTTGAAATACAATCAATTCGACCTCGAACTTGAAAACTTTTATAAAAGTTAACATCTCTTTTCATGGAAACAATTGATATATAAGCTGTTTTTGTTGACACTAAAAAAAAGCAAATTCTTAATTGTATAAGAAGTAAAAAGATTTTAATTGAGAAATTTTTCTTCATATCATCAATATTTCGTTATCATTGCAGGAGCTTGTTAAAAGGAATGAGAGAGAAAAGTAGATTTACTGGGGAAAGATTAGGTGGTAAGTGATTGATAGAATAGTCTCAATATTTATCATTAATAATTCATTATACTTGATTATTGGAATTATTCTACATATAAAAAAGTATGTCATTCGATTTAGTCATGCCATTGTTACAGATCAATATCTAAAACATATTGTGACATTGAAGGATAATTGCGAAATCCGAATGATAATACTTCAAAGTTTTTACTATATAATTTTATTCACTTCAAGACATTTATAATTTGCCTATTAATTGCCTTTGTAGTCTTTTTTTATCTTAACTCTTTGTTCCTGCCTATAAACAGTACATTTATATTATTTTTTCTTTATTCCACGAAAGGAAAGTAAAACAAAAACATATGTTTTCAATCATGAGTGATTGAAAATATTTTAAGAATTCATAAACGCTAAAAGAAATCTTTATCGGTGGTCAATTTTTATTAATCTACCATTGGACTTTACTTTTATTTCTCTTTGATGAATACAAAACAAGATGGGTTAAACAATTGATGAAATATAAACAAAGAATACAAATGTAAGAGTTATATGCCTAGTTATTGAGCTACCAACTATATCATAGCAAACGTCACAAAATTATGAATGAAATTATAGGATCGAATGAGTTAAAGTAGAATCACTGTTTTAGAAATATAGGATTAATATTTATACTAATATTAAACAAATAAGCTTTTTATACAATCTACAGTATACAGTATATATGTATTCAAATTTTACAATTATACAGTAATGTAATTAATAAATATTCAACATTTACGTCATCGCGCCATTTCCAGTCAGATGTAGTTGTTTTTGTTTAGTGCAATCAATGAAATTGTCCGAACTATGTCTGGAGAATAATCATTCATTATCAATATTTTCATTCAAGGGTGTATAATAAATATATAGGAGGATGTCCTTTTGCTCTTATATCATAATTCGTGTTTTTTACATCTAATATGGAGATTTACATATTTTTTTCATAAACAATCATTAAAAAGACATACTAATCAAAATAATAACTTGATAGGAAATTCACAAATGCATTTACAAACGAATTTAATGAAAATTAATGAAATATAAATGTATATTTGTAATGTTTACTTTGTATTTATTTCATTTTTAATGGAGACAAAACTTACAAAAAAGATAAAACTTTACAAACGATAGTGTTTCAGTAAAATATAAAATTTTATTAGTTTGTAACCCAGTTTGTATGCTAATATTATCGATTAGTTTTGATATTAATCTCAGATATTATTGACACTTTAAATAAAAACAATATAAATCTATTTTGTATTCTCAATATGAAATATACATTTTAAAATAATTCTCTACATTTATATATTCCATTATTTTTTCAATAATACTTATTTTGCATATTTATATAAAAAAATGTAAATTTTCGTTCGATTATATCCTCTTTCTACTCATGAATATTTAAATAAGCTAATCGGAATTTTCTGTACATTTAATCTATTCTATTCCTTAACTCTGAGGGGTGGGAGAGGCGTGTATGAGGTAAAGATGCATCTCATTTTAAAAATCCCAATTTAGAGTAACCAAAATATTTAAACTAGGTGGCGCTATACTTTCCCTGTATATCAGAGTGAAAAGATTTCTCTTTTTTTTGTGTTTTTACAAAATTAGTAGCTTTGTTGTAGCCTTATACCCATCTATAAAATAAGAGCTATTCAAATATATATATATTAGTATATATATATAGTGTAGCCTTTATTAATCAATAACTTTGAAACTATAGAGGAAAAATTATCAAGTAAGTAAAAACTATTTAAATATTTCATCTTATCTTATCAAACTATCCTTAATATGAATTTATGACATTTTAAAATAAGTATGACCACACAAATACAATATAATATACAGTATATATGCATTGATGGAATAACATTTTTATCTTCAATTCCTGAGTCATGTATATTAGCATATAGTTCATCTTATTTGAAATAGAACAAAAAATCTATGTTATTAGTACATTTGTAAGAAGTGAGAAGATTTACTATCCGTAATAAAATGATCTAAAGATTTCTTTGCAGAGCACCTGTCTGATACTGCAAAGAGAGAGAAATATGCAACAAAATCGCTTCATACTTCTTCCTATTATATACATTTCTTATCTTTGCTCATTTAAAACTAAAGTTGTTCAATCTTCTCGGTAAGAAGAGATTCAAAACATTTTTTCAATGCTACATTACTAATTAAGAAATACATTTCTGTAGGGAATATTATTCTACTAGTAATCTATTGAACGTTGAAGCTAAGCTTTTAAACGATTTATTCGCGAATTATACAAGAAGTACAAGAAGATTTTCTAGGCCTATAAATGATTCTTCAAAGCCTATTAAAGTGTTTTTTGGTATAAGACTTATGAAAGTTGAATTGGATGAAAAGCATCAGAAAATGAAAACTAGCGTATGGCTAAGAGTTGTAAGATTTATATGTTAATTTTGTAAAAATATACTATTATTTACTTGAATTTATTTAAAGAAATGGTATGACGAGTCGCTAAAATGGAATCCTACCGCATATAAGAATATAACGTCGTTAACGGTACCTTATAGTCAAGTATGGCTGCCCGATATTGTTCTTGTAAATACGTAAGTAATAAATGTGCTTGTTAAGATCTAAAGGTATTTTTATGGTAAACTATGAAAAAAATGGGATGTAAATATATTCATTGTAGACTATTAACTATATAGTTTATTAATTATACAAATATAAGCGATTCCTTCGCGTTTAGAATTTCATCGATTGATGAATACTTGCGTTTCTTTTTATGTTAGATCTAATTTTTTTTGTAGATAATTAGTTACTGGTGAAATATTTGAGCTTTATTAGAGATATATTATGCTAATAGTTTAATTTTCCTAAGAGAATAAGCCATTCAATTCAATTATATATTGGTATTTAAATTTTTAGAGATGAAACGGAAAAAAATATTCGAAATGCTGATTTACAAGTGAGAAGTTCCGGTTCAGTATTTTGGTCTCCTCACGTGTCGTATGAAAGTGCTTGTCTAATTGACGTTACAA
Organism: Dimorphilus gyrociliatus; assembly: GCA_904063045.1. NCBI lineage: Eukaryota > Metazoa > Annelida > Polychaeta > Dinophilidae > Dimorphilus > Dimorphilus gyrociliatus. Next base: position 320,256 of record CAJFCJ010000025.1, on the reverse strand, counting down.
ACTATCCATTTGACAAACACGACTGTGATATGTGGTTTCAATCGATGTCGATTTCAAAGAAGAAGTTAGATCTAAATGTTTACAAGTATAAAAACAGTTCGGCGTTCGACTTAGATACTTATTTAGGCGCTTATAAGGAATCGCAGGAATGGGAAATTATATCGAATAGCACAGAACTCGTTATAAGAGCAAAAAGCAAGGGAGTTATGATAAAATTTTCAAAAAGGCCAGCAATCAAATTTTCTTTAGCTTTAAGAAGAAGAAATAAATTCAAAATGATTTTGCTGACGTTACCCTCTGTTTGCCTCTCATCTTTAGCTCTGTGCATCTTCCTCCTCCCTCCCGATAGAGCTGATAGACATTCATTAGGTACTACATCGCTTCTACTATACTTACATATCAAAAATCTTATCTTACTTATTTGCGTTGTTTCTATTCTCTATAAGGTATGAGTGTCTTCGCTAGTTATATTGTACTTCTCTTAATTCTGATCGAATCGGCTCCTCCATCAGCGGCTTCTATACCGAAACTGGGATTATTTTATATATCGAATATAGCGTTGGTTATAGGAATATTGATATCGTCAATAATCTCCGTATCTGTTAGTCGACGGGGAGACTCTGGCGAAGACGTTCCGTCGTGGATGATAAAGGTTTTGTTAAACAATATTTATAAATCCATTTTTAACTTCTATTCGTTTAAAAATTATAGGTCTTTGTCTATAAAGTATCAAGAGTATTGATGTTACGTAATCAAATGCACGCATCCTTTAATAAAAGTAGAACAAGTAATGATGATCGAAAGTCCAACGACTTGGAAATGGAAACTATTGAAAATTTGACTGATTTAGATAAAAAGTTCATTAATTTTAGATGGAGGAACATTTCAATGGTTTTAGATAGATTATTTGCTCTAATTTTTATTGTTTTCTTTATATCTTTGGCAATTCTTTTATTCCCACATAAAAGTTAATATCTTGATATTATTACAAACTATCAAATATTCAAGAATAGTGTTGAAAAGGTTCTTTGACATAATTAAGTAAATACTAATATAATTAAAATATACACCATATTCTAATATTTTGCAATAGATTCTTCCTTTCTTCTTATTTTCATTATGCTTGGAAAAATATCCATTTTCATTACAGTAGAGTGTAGGAATAACCGCATATGAATAGTGGCAAATATATATTTGGTGTTGTTAGAGGATCAAATATGGAGGATACGGACAGTATGCTAGATCTAAAGAGAGTAAAAAAATACTATAGGAAATATAGAAAGGTTTCCCAACTGTCCAGGGAAGATTCTGTTGCTGGGAAATTGCCGTCATAGTGATCATAATAAAATCTATTCTCATGATATTTTATGAATTTCCATAAAATAAAATAAATTTTAAAACAAATACATAGGGAATAGTATGTATAGTTTACTATATATTAGGGTCACCCGAAAAATTCTCGCCGCATTACTGTATTTTTAAAACAGTACACTGTAGGCCTATATTTCTATCATTAATAGAAAGTGAATTGATTTATGTACTGTCACTAAAAACTTTCTTAACTTACAAGCCCTGGTTGAAAAGTTATTGAGACTTTAGTTGTGGCACGATGTGGATGACGGTATAAAGCAGAGAGTAATTATTCAATTTTATATAATATATAATATATAATCATAACAATAGCATGTATTATCAAGGTAAAATACTATCCTCTACATCTTAAAAATCTATAAATAGTTTGTTTCACAGTTATTCAATAGAATATTCTACCAAATTTTACTTATGCAGAAATTGATTACTACGGCTATTTCCCTCAAAAGGATCTTCGCCACCCTTAGATAATACAACGTCATATAAATGTACAAAAGCAGAAACAGGGTCAACTTTGCTACTTTGTATATCATTTAGCAATGGTTTATTTTAATATTTTATTCGTTGACCTATTTGATAGTCTTTTCGTGTTTACTTGTTATGAATGTAAATAAAGGGGAAAATGTAAACTTATAAGTGAAGTGAAGCTCATCACATATATAGTACAATGTTCTACATAGTAAAAAATCATTTTCCACAACAAGTCAGTAATGGCAAGTATTTGCTTTCTATTTCGTTTAATAGTACCATAACCTTTCACTAGAGTTTATTTCATTCAGTTAAATAATGCAAGCTTCGATTTCTATGAATTATTTCTTTCTAGCTCTTATACAACAAATCAAAAATTAACTATCTTCTCGAAGAATAGATTGTTGTGTCTTCCCATTACAATCCTATGTGTAAGCGTATAGATTTTACTTGATAATTCGTTAGCATGAAGAAAACACAGAAAGATTTGTCTATATAAAAATAAGAATGAATAAGGGAAAGAGAGACAAGCAGACAGAGACTGAGATGTAGAGAGAGAGAGAGAGAGAGAAAGTAAAAACCTCTAAGGTATTTATTTATCTAGCTAAAAAAAATAGAACAAAATTCTTATTCATATGGCCATAAGTATATTTTAGGAAGAGAAGCTTTTTTTGACTCAAAATCCCAATTGGACGATTATACGTCGAAACTCAACTAAGAATGTTTTCAATAAAATCAATTTAATATCTCTTTCAATATTCAAATAAGATTCCAATAATTATTATTTCATTCTTGTGCGTATTTCTCTAATTTTAGTGAGAAAATTTCATAAATTCTTTAAATATTCATACCTTCTTATATGGAAATTTGTAATTTATCGTTAAATAATTTTTGTATATATAATATAATTTATTTTTGATAAATCTGTTATAACATTTTATATAATACATATGTAATCGATTAAAAAAAATCTGGAATTTTCGGACCATTTCGTATTGTCTTTAATGGAAAAGAAGTATATGTCATGTAAAATGTAACGCTTCATATCGCACAAAGAACGATTCCCTTTAACGATTTGTATTTATTCCTCTGTTTCTTGTTTTTTACTTTCTGTGAATTATCCAATTATTACTAATACAATATAGTAATACGTATAATAAAGTTAATTAAAGATTACGTAGAATTTATAGTTTGGCTATAATTTTCATCTCTTGTTACTTGTATAAAATTTTTCATCTGTTATAATTTGCCATTAACTTTTAACCCTTAAGTTTTTATTCTAAGTATTCACTTTGAGAGAGAATGATAACAATTTTCTAAATATCCTATATAGTGTATGCATATATATATATATATATATATATAGAGTGTATATCTTCTTGCTTAGCTATGTTTAAAAAAATGTTTTTGAGGATAAACAATAGATGTCACTAGAATGAAATTTCTTCAGAGAAGAAATTTTCCGGCTCTCTTATTTACATTCTGCATAAACGAAAGATGAGAAATCTTTCATTGGTATTTTATTATTACACAATCTTATATTCCCTTCATATAAAATCTTTTTAAGATGAGATCCTATATATTTTATCTCACTTCATAAGTGCTACTATAAAATTCTTCTTTATAAAATCTTTATATTCCCCCTTGGAGAATAAATTAAGGTATAGAGCACCATGAATTTTATGAATAGAGATGTAGAACTACTACAAACTTTTCCCTTTTCTATAGTTCAAATAGGAAAGTAATAAAAGTTAAAAAAAGAAAAAGGAAATAAAATTGCATCATAATTACATATGCTTCGTAGTAATAATTTTTTCTAGATTATATAAGTTCCAGGTAGAAATTCATATATTGGATTGATTTTTTAGAATTCATTCCAATCATAAACATAAGCTAAATATCTCAGGGAGAGGTTTACGCAAGCATTCAGTTCTGTCTAAAGATCAATGATATATAGATAACACTTTGCGTTTTGCTTAACCTGTCATTCAATAAATATATATTTATTGTTTCCAGGAAAATGTCTTAATGATTGTTGACAGTATTATGCGATGAACTATTCAAAACTGAAATAGAAGATACAAATACAAGAAATAGAAATATTAAGCCCACAAGAAAGAGATGTCTATGTTATATAATGAAATATGTTGGATATATACTGTACAACTTAGAAATATCTGACTAGAATAACTAAAAACCTTTCGTTTATTAATAATTCATTTCTATAATACAATTATCCTTGCCACTTTGTTTTTTTTTTTCAATTTTTCTTTCAATAATATAGATGTCACTACTTTTTTGAAAATGGTAAAATGTTCAAAGCAACTAAAACTAATAGTTTGATGATGCAGTGAGAATCGTACAGAGCAACTAGGAAGAGAGAGAGAGAGAGAGAGAGAGAGAGAGAGAGGGGCGGAGAAAGAGATTATTTCATTTTCAATTTATAACAAAATATTCTTTTTATCTTCTAAGATAATCTTAAAGATAAAGATAAAACGCCTTTAAATTTATTTGGGAAGAAAATTATTGCATAAAAGAGGGAATCCCTAAAAAGAAGAGTATTACAACTACAAAAAAGACAAAATGAAAAAACATAGAATGAATAAGCAGAAAATTCTTGTTTTTTTTTAAAAAAAAATTGATAATAATATAATTTATCCAATTAAATAACTTATTTATTTTGATAAAAAATGGACAATCATCATCGACCTTGTAGACTCTATGCCGTTACCTATAACAACCGTCTTTTTAAATAAAAGCATATTCTTCTCACAAGTAGATTTCAGTTATTTAGGGTCTATTTTCTTCAGTAAAGCATATATTCTAGTATATACCTAGAAATAGCATTTAAAATAGATATATCGTATCTATAGATCAATTGTCTACACAATCCTACAGTACATTAGTTATGTAATCGACTTTAAAGTTTAAATCTTTAGTAATACAAAAATAATTTATTTTACTTGTGTTATAAAGAAGATTCAATGTCTATCTTATTTCTAAGAATAAAACTGATATTACAGTATTTAAATGTAAAACTACTATCTTACTTATGGTTAATTAGGTTTAAACATATAAATATACTATTACCTAGATAATCCAGTAACACACCATTCGAGTGTTTATACTGTATATTCTGTATATAGTGTATAAAATACATTTAATTTTACTGATTTAAAATGTACTGTATGATAATACAAGTATTATACTTGTACTGCAAATGTACTGTATATAACAAACTGCAAATAAAATAAAACAACAAGTATCTACTTTCTCTTAACTAAAATTATAATAAATCCTGTCTTTAATTCACGAAATCCTACAAAATAACTTCAATTAAAGCTGATATTGGAATCCTAAAAGTTCAATTAAAAGAATTAGGAAAATTAGAGATTAAGATCTAAAAGTAAAACAACAATGGACATAATAATGGAAAAAGATGATTTATAGGAAATTGAAATGGAAAATAATGTAAAAATTAGACAATTTCATTATAATTTTAATATTTGAAAGGTTTTCAAGTTAATTCTTTCCTTTTTTCTAAATAGAACACATTAAATAATAGCATTGTTGCTACTTTAAATTCAGTATACAAATATTACAAGCGATTTAGGTAACCTTTACAAGAGCTTAATTTTTTAATAAAGGTCATTGTAATTTTCGCTAAATCCTACTATCTTCTCTTCCTTTCTTTTGTTCCCTCTCTTCTGCCTTATATATACTGTATATATTCAACTAACGAATTCTTAGAATAATAATAAACTATTAAGTGTATTTACTGTATGAAAAAATGCTTAAAGAATAAATAACGAAGCTCTTCGATTTCTTTCTCTTGATCTACATCAAATAACAAAAAGTAGCAATAATTCATCGTAAGAAATAAGAGCGTGTCAATTAATTAGCATTAATATAGATTGAAAAGAACGTATAAAGATTTATACTTATTAGTAAGTATGAAAAATTAAGATAACTGTGGGAGGGGAAGAGAAACAAAGCAGAAATGCTTTCTAAATATGTCATCTTCGTCTGTAGGCTTAAAGTAAGAAGATTATAGGAGCTTGTTTATTAAGAAGAGCAAATAATGTACATTAATACAGTGTATATATGCAATATATAAAAGAATTCTAAAAGAATAAATATAATAAAATACTTAATTCAAAATATTACACAATATAGTGTAATGTAATATAATAAAAGAATTTTATATACATTAATTAATCAGTTACAAAGAGTTTTATGTATTATTTAACCAAATGGCTTAACTGTAAATCTTTATAAATTTAATTTCTAAATAATTGAACTTGTTTTGTCATTATCCTTGTTTTAAAGATATTTAGTAATTCTTAAGTTAACAATATTAAAGTTATTATGTGCAATATAACATATTTATATATAGATAGAAACATATATGTATGCATTTATTTAGAATATACCGACTATTTTTCGTTATTTGATACATTTTTTTGTAACTTTAAGACGCGTTAAAAGTACTAATTAAATTTGAAACTAAGCAATTTGCTTCTAATATTTTTATAATTTTGTTTGGGGAAAAAAAAGTAATTTACATTAGGAAACAAATTTATTTACTGTAGTTTTTATAGATATATTACAGTTCTATCCTACGAAATTCTTTAAAAATATTACTAAAATACGATTTATATAATATTAGAGTATAATATTCCGTAATTTTAGTTATATATAAATTTGAAAGAGCAATGTTTGTATTTTAATAAAACTCTTAACTCGTTAAAAGAAAATGATGGAAAGATATAGAAAAAATATATATAATAGATTGCCACCAAGATATATTTTCTCTGTATTATAATCCATACTTTTTCACATGGCGTTTACCAATTTACTTGAAAATTTCCAACAGCTCAGATCATCCCTTTACCAACAACGAAGACGACAGCGTCTCTCAGTCTCTATATACTTCTCTAAGCGTGTATATATAAACTGTATATATATATTAGTATATATATATATATATATATATAAATACATCTCTCTCTCTCCTTCTGTCTCTGCCTTTTACTCACTCACTCGCTTTCTCTCTTGCTCCTTCTTGATCACGCTTGTTGCTCAGTAATTTTATGTTTACTTTCTCTTCAACTGTCTTGTTTTGGCAATTTGGTAAATGAAAAGATATTTTTTTAATCTTCAAGAAGAGTGCAAAGAAGAAAACATAGTAAGTTGATCTAAAATATTTTCTTTATCATTAATTATTTAAAAGTTATATAGAGGTCGAATCTTGTCAGCTGTATCAATCGTTAGCATATGTACTATGCGTAGTACAGCATAGGACAGTCTATTGTATATGATGTACAGTAAATATATATATATATATATTTACATACTGTGTAACTATTCACTTGCTTCGCATTTGCATACAATTCGACAAGCCTAATGGATGAGAAATAGAACGTATAACAGAATAGATTTTTGTAAAATAGTTTATTCACAGTTTTATTGAAACAAATTCTTTTCGCTTTAAAAATAGATTATATTACGTAATCTAGATTTCGAAGGAGGAAATTCGTTGTTCCCAAATATTAGTCATCCAAGTGAAAGTGTATAATCTTCTTTTCCTCTAACATTTGTAAATGATAAATACACTATAAATGCAGTAGATTGCATACTTAAAATTAAATTTATTATTAAAATACAAGTATACAAGCATTATTATTTCATATATATATATTTATGTTTCTTATTAGATTCTCGAATGCAAATATTTTAAAAGCCACTGTAAAATAGGTTTTTGAATATGTTAAATAAGCAAAAAGTTTAAATTACGGATAAAAGAGACTTTTACAATTCGATTTTAATTTAATGCTTCTTTATGAAAACATTAATATAAAGATTCATTTGCCATTTGTATTGATATATCGATAGAATAGATCAATAAACTTACTGTAAGTTTGGATAAAATAGATGTTTTTGCCTTTTTAATCATATCGCTATTATATTCTTATGTCATTATTCTTTATTTTAGAGTCATAAGTTAAATACTTTGTAATAATTGTCTGGTTTTACCTATTCTCTTTTTAAAAATTTAATGCAAAATCAATATTGATTAGGTTATTATATAATTTATTCATTAAATTCTCTCTTCCTTTTTGTCGTCTCTCTAACTCCCCCTTTACTTTATTTCTTTCACCCCCTCCTGTCTTTATGTATTCATTAATACATATATATATATATATATACTGTATACTGTATATATATATACGTATGTATTCAAATATTTATATATTTCTCTTTTCTTTGAAGTTTTCTGCCTGTACTCACTCGTTGAATGTTTTAACCATTCCATTAAAACATTATAATTCTCAAAAACAAAATGTACAAAATCTATTAAAAGAGCAAGTTTTAAAGTATTATCTCTATAAGTCGTCAATTAAATATTTGTCACGCGTAATGAAATCTTAACTTTAATTGCATAAAAATCAATTAAAGATTTTTGTACAAGGTTATAGGCCTGGTTCTTTGATTTTTATATTAAACATATAATCATCTCCAACTCATATTTTCTTCCAATAATAACAATAACAATAATAAAAATGTTAAAAATATAACGAAGATATATTGTCGTTTTAATGAATAAAATTTTGGTTGGATTTTCTTTAATTAGCTTCTTTAACAATCTAATGTATGTATACGTATATACAGCATTAAGCCACGTGCAGCCTAAAAAGCATATTATATATATCTAATAGTTTATATTATACATAGTAAAAAAGGGTATTAAGTTGTTGTCAATTTTAATCTTACGAGAAAAAAAAATTATCCGCATTTATCCAATTAAGCCTAACATTATATGTTCTATAAATACATAATAATTAAAAAGGTATTCATGGTGTTAAATATTACTGTATAAGTAAAAGTCTGTATTGAACGATCAGTTTTTCTATCCTTCTTCTTTATGACACACCAAGTTATTATATTGAGTTTGACAGCAGAAACCATTTCCTAGATAAGTATCAATGTTCGTTACTGAAGAATGCAAATTTCCGGCTGTCGTAAGTTTTAAAAGTGAATCGTAGTTGTGTAAAGTATGTCAGCTTCAAATTGTAATATACAGGGCATATGTATATATCTATATATACTGTATATCTATATATATATATATATATTAGATAAAAGAAGGAAATAACTATTTAGAATCTGTTTGTAGTCTCTTCTTTCAATATACAATTAGAGAGAATTCTTATATAACTTATTATATTTAATAAAGATATTCTATGTTGCTTATATCAGATTAAAAAGAGAACTAAAAATATAGCATAATGCATATATATGTTGTAATAAGACAATAATAATATAAGCTTTTTTGTAGTATATCTTCTATTTTTATTGCTTAGCTTCACTTTTTCTCCCTCTCTACTAATCTATATTGATTGTATACGATAAAATATTAATTTTAATTCTAATTAAATTACTCTGTCGATGCTTAAAATGATAAAAGTCTAAATAAACTTGAATTTAATTTAGTGATTATTATTTATTTTATTAGTATTTATAATTTAAAGAATAATAATAATTCTACAGTCTATTCATGTTAATAGTCGCATAAGAGTTTTAATTCATAATACATATTTATACCAATCGTTAAAAACTACCTGATTTCAATACTAAATAATCAATATACGGCGTAAATTCTAGCTGTGCTTCAATATTAATCAATAAGAAAACAGTAAAAATTAAATATCGTATAAATTCGATATTTGATAGACTTAGTTCACGAACACAAAGAATTCAACAAATTTTACTTTTTTATTCGAAAAGAAATAATAAATGTTAAAAGAAGATACATAAGGTATCTTTTCCACAATTTATAATTTACGAAATTTAACTATTGAGTAATAATCGTACAATACAAATATCTGGCGTATTATTTAGTCATACTCTATAACCAACCATTAAAAGTTGAAACCTTTAGGCTTCGTGATCAATTTAAGAAAGTTTTAATAATTAAACGGTTGCAGAATACGGAACCAGTTTAAAATTGTAGAGGGATTCTTTTGGAAAACACCTTATGTAAGAAAAGCGTTAAAAGAGCTCTAAATGTTCTTTAGAATGAAAATTTATTAGTGAAAATAATATTTCCAATGAGATTCTATAACTTACCATTGAGAGAATAGTCATCGTTTTTCTCCTCCAATTTAAAACGTCTACAAACAATATAGAAAGTATGAATAGTTAACGGATATATATTCCTGCAGATATGGCACAATCGTTTGAAAAATTAGGAAACTATAAAGAAAAAATGACAAGAAATGATGATCAAAATAATCTCGAAGATGATGAAGGTGGTGAATGGCAAAAAGTAACAAACGAAAGACGAAAGAACATTTCATCACAGGTTCGTAATATAGATGGCGTAACAAATTAAAGAAAATATTTCCTACACCTTTTCACAATAGTTTAAAAATTAATATAATTTTTTAATATAAAAATAATATTAAAAGAAATATTGATGTAAAATTTATGTACGTTATTTTTTTTTCTTTACGTTATTCTGGAAGAACAAAACTACGAGAGTTTTCTAGAATGTTTATTTCGTGTTTAAAAACACGTACAAATCTCCTCTGCTTCTTTGTTTCTTATAATAAACAAAAGAAAAACTCCTTCCCTTTTCTTCCTTTCCTTCTTTCATTCTTTCATTATTTTCTTCACATTCTTTTATCTCTATAGATCCTTTAATGTTCGAAACGGTTTTAAAACATTACCTTTTCTAATAAATTTAATGAATCCGAACATTTTCTCCCCGTAAAATATAGAATTATTAAAATCGATCCTTCTCTTTAAAAATTTTAATTAATTTAAAGAACATAATAAGAATAAAGATGTTTTGTAATTTACTTAGATAAAATGTCCTTTATCAGTAGATATACTTTGGCTGCATTCTATAATTAATGCAAAAAAATTAGCACCAAAGTCGTTATTTTGTTTAAGAGCGTAGAACTAGTTTTACCTATTCTCTTTGTAATTTTTTTTATTTTAGTCGATACCTTGATGATAGAAAGTTAGAATTGTTTGCACGTTTATTCATTGTAAGGCGACCATTTAACAACAAAATAACTACATTATAGGTAAAAATTAACAAATTATACAGAAAGAGTAGAGGTTGTAAAACGAAGAGTTTTGAAATATCACTACAAATTATATTGTATGGTAGATGGCGCTATTAGCCAAAATACTATAAATTCAAAGGCTTTTTAAAGAAGTTTTCTTTTGTAATTCATGGAGAAAGACGATTGGATCTAATAAGGACTTTTCGACAAGTTACAATTAATTCATTTTATATAGATGACATCGCAGAGAGCGTCTTTCTCAATGGTTCGTATCCTTTTTGGAATATCTAAATTTTATCATTTCTTGAGATTTAATAGACACTTGCTTAGTAAAAAAGTGTACTAGCATTACTGGTTGGAAATACATTGCGGACTATTATTATTATTTATAGTCGATGAAAAGAGTTTGATAATTTTTATGTCTGATGAAACTCGAGCCTACTTGATGAGCAGCTACTGCGTGATTAAGAAGATGCAGAATACGTAGATAAGCTGACCTCTGAAATTGCACCAATAGGCAATGAACAATTTTTACATAGAGAATAGCGTGTATGCATATCCTTTATATCGAGCCTAAAAGTATATAGAATAACAATATATAATTTATGTGAAAAGGTGACCATACACTTGTGTCAATTGGTTTTTCTTTAAATAGTATTATTATAAGCATTTTAAATAAGTGTTTACATGTTAATATCTTCATGATAAATCTTACAACAGGTTGTGCACCTGCAACATTCGATTAAGTTACCTGATAGTTTTCACGATTATAACTGGAAGTTGGCCTGTAAGAAATGTTTTGTAAGAACTAAACCAGGAAGTGGAGGCGTTAAATTTTATGAAAACATGGAGCACGACTGTAGCAGAGCCTTCTTAATAGTCAGAAGAAAGGGATGTAATGGAGAATGGTACAAAATAAGACCTAATCTTTTCTTGGTACTTTTTATTGTACTGTTAATCTTGCCTTTTCTGTAAAACTATATATTAATGGATTTTTAATAGCAAAAATCTCTCTCTTTCTTAATATTATAATACCAAATATCCAAAATGTATTTCTTTTCTTTTGCAGGATCATAAAGGATCGTATTTAATTTGCAAGCATTATGAGAATAAAAAAGAATGTATAGTGGGAGAAAATGAATGCACTTTTGCTCACTCGCATGTTGAGATTTTTTTTTGGAATCAAGAACGAAAAGGCCTTTTAAGAATTCAGGATGTACTTCGTGATGTCAAACGATATTATAACGGTAAGTCTTCAGTTCTTTCTTTAATCATGTGATTAATTTAGTTTAATATTTAATACATTTTTGATATTCTAGGTCAGCCACTACCTTCCTTAAAACTGCAAGATGAAACGGACAATGAGAAAAACTACGTCCCAGGATTCGTTACGCCACAATCAAAGACATCATTTAATGGTTCCACCTTTGTTCAACAAGACAGAAAAAACCCTGAAAATCTATCTCAAGAGATTTGTGGCCCAATTTCGTTCCCTTTGGAGCCAACGTCACTTTTTCGAATAGGTTGTGAATCATGCTCTATTCTGTTAAATAATTCTCACAGATGTAATCAAAATGTCTTATATGTAATTGACAAGAAGGATGCTAAAGAACAAAACACTTTATCTTTGAGATGGATAGCTATTAGGGAACGAAAAGACAATGGACAATTTAATGGCCGATATGTATTATGCCACGAAGCTACTGGACAAGGCGTTTGTAGTGTAGGAATAGAAAGATGTAGCTTTGCACATTCTCGAGCAGAAAGAGAATTATGGAGTTTTGAAAAGCAAGGCGAATTCGATATTAACAAATTTATCATTCAACAATCAGAAGGATTTCGAAGGAAATTACCAAATTTCGAAAGGAAAAGTAGTAATATACCAATTTTACCCATACAATCGCCAAGATCTCTTCCTACCCCTATTGGTGATGGAAGAACATTACAAGTTGCCAAAGTTCTTAAGGAATATCCTGGAAAATTCGCTCTTCTTTGCGCATTGTGCTTAAAATCTAATATAATAAGTTCCCAAAGCGAGCTAGATCATCTATATTGTCATAATAAACATAATTGGAATTCTAATATTGTTTTAGGTTAGTAAATTGAATTTCTAGGTTATTTTATTAAGTTAATTCTGTCGAATACTTTATTTTTATTAATTATTCACTTATTTTTTGCTTAATACTCTAGGTCATCTGATGCAAGATAGTCATTGCTTAACAGTCATACGAAATTTACCTAATCAAGTGAAAATTAATCACAAAGTAGGCATGTGTGAAAGTTACATGTATAGTACAACCTGCCAGTTAGATATAGCCCAAAAAATGTATGTGTTTAACGTACCATGTCCTTATGGTTTCGATTGTCAAATGGCTCACTCAGAGTTAGAAAAGAAAATTTGGATTTTAATGTTGAGCAACGAAGGAATTAATTTTAATGAATTTATTAAAATATCACTAAACAGTACAAAAGAAGTAGAAAGTGATAATGATAAAATAGTCACAGAATGCCTTCGAAGATCCGATCGTCATTGTATTTACTATTTAAAAAGCGTATCTGATTTACTTTCTCATGTTAAAGTTCTTAAGAACGACTGTGGAAAGTTGATTTTAAATAGTAATGTTAAAGAGGACTTTCAATTTATTAACGATCAAAAAGAAAACGAAAGAGTTCTTAATAACAGCGAAGATTATCCTATGGTACAAGATATTCCCTGTGAAAACGACAGGGGGATATCAGCGATAATAGATATGGATCAATTTGGATCGATTCGGGCGATTCCTTTTGATGATTCTTTTTCCATTTTGAAGATAAATAATCCTAAAAGGTTGAGGAATATAGGAGATATTGCAAAAGTAAAAAAATTAGAAGAAGATCGTTGCGAAGTCATTAGTATTATTAAAGGCTATAGAACTGCTAATCTTCCCACATATGTCTGTCAGTTATCGAAGGATAATCAATTTGCTATGGCTCAACCATTTAAAGTACCTGGAATACGATTACTTCAACTTGACAAATATATAAATTCACCTAGCGAGGTAAGATAATCTTAATCTTTTAGAAATAAAATATTTCTAATAAATTAAGCTCGTTTTTTATAATTTATCTTCTGAACAGGTGGCTGTTTTCGATATAATGATATCGGGTAAAATATTTTTTAAAGAATACGTTCCTTGGCAAAAGAATATGTTATTTTACGTCAGATGTGTGGGCTTTTTTGAGAAAGACGATATTAGTAATTATATTGGAATTGTAGTGGGAACTTTAAAATCACCTGAAACAACTTCTGATCAGTTAAATTTACTAGATGAGTTATTCTTCATAAATTACAATTTACAATCTCAGCCAAAATTTCAAATTGATAAAGATAGCAAGGCTGTAGTTGGTTATAGTTCCCTTGATGGGCAATTAGCCATTTCTTTTAGGGAATTTGCTTCAGATTACTCTTTAACTTTACACGTGCCAGACGTTTCTTTGTGTATACCCCCTCATTCGGAATTAGATGTCTATGCTAGGACTTTATTTATGACGGCCGAGAATCGCTACATTGTACCTAGGAATTTAGTTGAAGAATATTTTACTTTTACAAATGGCAAACGGATTTTCTGCTTCAGCTTTGAGTTTATAATAGATCACAAAACATTTGAAATTATAAGAATGGACGTTGATAAGAAAACAGTTTGTTGTATTGATACCATCTGCGAGTCTATTGCTCCAGAGTATTATAAAGTTTGATATCTTTTGTTTTAGTACTTGTAAGTTTTTTAATTTTCCTTATAAAAGATTGCAGATCATTGGAGATTTAACCGCCTGGGAAATTCTGTAATAAATCAAAGACGAAATTTACTTGTTGAAGAATTGGAGATTGCCGTAAATATTTATGTCTTAAAAATGGGTAAAAATATTCCACGTCTTATTCAACCAAGGTCTAGTGACAATGAGCGGTTACGACATACATTTTCAAATTTGTTACCCCATTGTATTGTTTTAAAACGCTCTTTGTTACCTCAAGGACTGGTTTGTCGGTGTGAATCAATTTGTAAATGCTTGGGAAATAATCGGGAAAAAATGGATATTGTTTATGTAGAAAGGCAAGCTTGGAAGAAAACTTTTCAACGTAACGACTTTTTACTGACAGATATAATGAACATTGAAAATATCCCAACTTCTTGTTACGCTTACTGTCAATTTGCAAAGACTGCTGTTCCACAATTTTACATTTCGGGTGACAATACTATTACTTGGAATGAAAAATATGGAGTAAATAATATTACAAGTTGTACGAGGCCATGTAGTAATTATTTTGACGTTTGCGTTCAAAGAATTTTTAATAATGCTGATAATTCTTTGAACTTTGAAGAATTATGTAGCGCAGCGACTAGCTCACTTATAAATTTGAAAACATATAAATTTTGTAGGGAAAGATTTCGATCTCCAAATAATTCTGTCTTAGCATCAGCAACTATCGTTAGATTGGATAATAATGGTTTAGTATTCTATGTTCATAAACAAGAATACTATATTGAACTAGATCATCTTGGAGTGTTAGATATGACAGAAATAGCAGTCGGAAGACGTCTATTAAAGTGGAATAAACGTGTGTTCGATTTCAAATCCCAGAGGCTAAAGCCTCGAGCAGGAAATTTACTTGAGATAAATCCAATTTTGAATATGGTTATTTTACCAGGTAATTTATACTGGAAGTTAATATATTCGATTGTTGGTAGAGGAGAGGACAGAGGAAAAGTCATGAATGTCCTCTCTGAGGCTAAAGCTGCTGTTGCGAAATACGATGAACGTGCTCGTACAGTATCCGTTGACGATGTTGTAGTGGATGGAGAGGATTGTTCTGATCCAATTAGCTTTAGTGCGGTAATACTATCAGGATCTGTTTTTACCGTCCAGTTAAGATTTACTGAATCTTTCTTACCCGATTTAAAGATACAACTTGTTAAAATAACACCATCTATTCATGTATGCATTGAACATTTATCAGCTCCTGGCTCATGTTTTGTTGAAAAAATTGAATCTGAACCAAAAACTGGGACAATAGAATATTTTTCAAATAAATTATTGAAATTTGTGGACGAGCTAGGAGCCAGAGAAGCAGTGACAAAGCGTTCTAGTATTTCCGCTCTTGTCAGACGAATTCCCGTCACTGTAATTGGAAAAAATGAGGCTAAAATTACTGTACTAAAAAAATGGTGTTTGGACCGTTGTCTGCCTATAGTTTCGGCTAGTGACGTCAAACGAGATGGTTATGATTTAGTTTGCATAGTCAACGGTCTGTCAGTTTGTCATGGATTTGTCGACAACGTCATGGAAGACGGGGAATTGATGACTGTTCAATTTAAAGTATCAAATGGCCATTTGGATAGTGGCGTTTCCTGCATAGAATTTCTCTCTAGACCAGTTCGAGTAAGAGGGATAAGAACTAGTTTGAAACTCTTACCTCGAACTGGTAATAACTTCTTGAATAGATTAATAATGGGTGAAGAAAAATACTCTACTTGCTGTCATCCAGATATTCCACCAATTAATTCTTATGTAAATTTAGTAACGTCTGTAGAAGAGAGGTTAGCGTATTTGATTTTGATATTGTATGAGTTATCGTCCAACGGCAAAAAGATTATCTTCGCCACAGAAAATGACAACATCATTTCAGATATAATAAAGCATCTCGGCTTAATGATTAACATCAAGTCTATCAGTAATAAAAATGATGAAATTGAAAGTAAACGCTCAATAACAGTTGGTTTAGTAGATGATATTATGATGTCCAACGATTCTTTTGACTGTGTAATAGCCTACGGTATTTCATCTCCCCTGGCTTTGCTGGCAGTTTTATCCGTAACAAATGCAACAGGACTAATTATTTTCGAATCATGCGATCTTTCTAATGCTGTTAGAAAGTTAATGTCCTATCTATCCTAGATATTTATACAAGCATGTTTTTTGACATGTACGAATACTTTTTTAATCTTTTAGAGATATTTTAATTTTGAGCACCTTTTAACGTGTTCTATACACTCCTAAACAAATTTACATTCGTACGGATATGGATGTGTAAATTTCAAATTTGCTCCTTAAAGTTGGTTAACAAAATTAAGTAAATCAACGTTTAATTTAGGAGTGAATTTGAAATATTATAAATTATATTTTTAATTAAAGACCCTATAAATAATGAAATTGTACTTAATTGAATCGTTACAGTCCTAAAAGTCATTATTAGTTTCGTATTTTTGAACAACATTAGTTGTATTGTATTTCTTTTACATTTTTTCTTTATTTAATTATAAATTTCGTCTTTCGTTAAACTTTTGTTGATGATGTAAATTAATTAATTTAAAAAAAGGACTTACTATTCAGTATACATATAGTGTATCAAAGTTATACCCTATATATGTATTCATAAATGTTTATGCATATACAAATATATATATATATTTGTATATATACATATATATGTCAATATATATATATATATCATTATATTGCTAATTAATATATAAATATTTATTTACAATCTACGTTTTATATGTAATTAAAAAAAACAGGATTTTATTTAATATTTAACAAATATTAACTAAATTGATAATGTAAAAATACAAGTTTACGTCAGTTGGAAAAAAAAGGAATGACGATTATAGCTTATCTTTATTTTTTTACCTTAATTAAATTAAATGCATCAATGTATACTGTTGAATTAAATATTGTTAAGTTAATATCAAGTGAATCAAGATTTGGATGTCAAAAAGGTTTGCTATTTTTAGATATTTATAAACTAAATATTTATTTACTCTTGTACAGTACCGAAAAATAAAATATGTTTAAACGCCTTTCATGTTTGTTCATCTTTCATGTCGAATACTCGAAGTTGTCAACCGCTTTTCAATTCGAATGGAACCATAGGAACTTATGGAACAGTTATTGATTTTAATTCGGAATTCGATACAATACATGGTCCGTTTCGTATTGAAACTGAAAGTCATAGGGAATTATTCTTAAAATTTCGATTAGACACATTAAAGTAATATATGAGTGCTTAATTAATTATGATAAATAGTTAATTAACTAATTCCTTTTTAGCACGAAATTAAATGGCGAATCGTGGGAAACTATTTATAAAATTCATCCTTTAAGATACCAAAGAAGGTCAAAATCACGGAAGATACTTATGTTCATGGATACATTTATCATTATATCATATAAAGTTGATAAATCAAATTCCTATTATTATGACTTTATTAATAATTTTATAAAAATAATTAAAGATTTTTTGTACAACTCGAAATAATATCCAGTATTACGGTGACAACTGTAGGTGTATGGGCTACTTTACAGAAGATACTCATTGTTTAAGAGATGGAAGGGTAATATGTAAAGATCGCTTTAAATTATTAAAGACCGATAATATGTGTATTATCGACGAAGAAAGTAATAAATGTACAAGTAATTATAACAGAATAAAGAAGTTATGCTACTCCGTGGGGAAATTAATGTGCATTTTAAGTAGATTGCTTGTATTAAATGACAGTATGACTTGTTTACCTTCAACCACTAATAATCCCATTAATCAATTCAAATTTACAGCTGATAGGTAATATAACATGTTCCTATTCATGTAATACTTTTAATATATGACATATTCTATTTCGATTAGTTCATTTATGAATAAATATGATTACCATATAACTACCGCAAAAAATGGTGAGTTGATATGTTTTGAGTTTGTTTTTTTTAGCTTATTTCATCAAAGTGACGCCCTTTAAGTTTTTTTGGGTTTTATTTGACATTGAATTACATTAAAAATAGTTGTTAATTTCTCATTGAATTAGTATAATGATTAGTTTCTCTTTTTTCAACAATAGAGAGTGTATCAAGTTTTTTCTTTTAGTAAAACTTTTTATCTTCTTTTGTCGATAAATCTGAAATTTAGTTGACGATCTGATTTTAAAAAAAAATCAATAACTGTTTTAAGTTGACGCCATCTTCAATTCTGAAGGCGTAAAGTAATTTCACCACTGCCATATAAATTTCTTGCTTCCCACTACACATTCGTTTATCAGAACCAAAGAGTGTAAAACATCCGAGTCATCGCCAATTCTAAGCCATCTTTCTGGTAAAAATTTGTCTGGTTTAGGAAGATATGATATTCAGTACTCTTTGAAATAGTTTCAGAATTCCAAACAGCTGAAGTTCGTTTGGATAAGTTTGTCGTCGCAGAGGGTTAGATCTTCAGGAACCTTCCTAGTGGTACCTTCACTGATTGGATGGAAAATTTTACGATTTTCTTTTAAGCAAGCTTTCAACTATTTCATTTCATCAATTTTATCAAATGTCAAAGTTCATTACTCAGAGCATGATGAATCTTCTCAGCCAACTTTTTTTTATCAGTGTGTTTTGCCAAACTATAGAGAAGAAATGATAAGCTGCGTGGGATTTCTGCAATTTCACCTCCCAATAAATTAGATGATATTGAAGCTGCATTAGGATCAGATAGTCCACGTTTTATTAGAATTTTGATAAGACCTTTATGTTTGTTCTTGCTACTCAGAATCTTTTTAGTATATTTCTCGGCCATATCTGTAACTTTACGGTCCTTTTTCATAGCATTCCAAATGAAACTTTGATTTGTACTTAAACAGGAACTTAACAAACATAATCTTTTGTAAGGATTCCACCAACTTTTGCCATCATTCTGAAGGATATGCTCAATGCTATCCAAACTTTCCAATGTTTTTGTATAGATACTGTGTCTCTCTCTGGATACTTATCTTCACTATGTATCATTTTAACTACACCTTTACGATCATGGAGAAAGACTTTAGTTGAATTAAAGATCTTCTAATAAATTTCATCAAGTTTCTTTCAATGTTGCGCTAGAATTTGATTGAGTTTTTGCCTCTGACCAATTCTGTAATACACCAATAGATTATCTGAAAATGGTAATTCTTTCGTACCAGGAATCCCTGAAAACGTTATTTCTTTGAAGTAGCTGATCGGTAACAGTTTACTAACCGCTGCTAATATTGTTCAATAGTTTGTACGGTAGATGGCACTATATTCAATTTTATTATTGCACTTACTGGCTTTTGCAGGCAGCGTAGGAGAAGAATGCGTTCTTGAGTAAAAACCTAAAACTTTGTAATTCTATTCCACAGATATAATTGGTTTACACGAAAGGAGAACTTATAGAATAATTATCTTTTATATTTCCCCAACAATTTTGATTTTGGTACTGATTTTCATCATTTTAAAAATTAATAAGAGAAGCTGCAATTTAAAATTATGCGGTGAAGAAGAATATAGAAATGAAATACCGTCAACAATTAATCAAGTATCGTTAGCGACAAACTATTATTCGGATGCCTATGTACCTACTTACGAGCCAATGAGTAAACCTACTACAAAGCTATAATAGGAGAAATGGTTGAATTTATTTATTATTAGATAATTATCCATATTCTTCCCATTGTTTTTTATAATAAAAAAAAACAAATAAACAAATAAACAAAACAAAACGCTATTTTATTTATTTAATTGTATTCTATAAAACAAATATAGTAATTTATTGTTTATAATAATTATGTCCATTTCCATTTCAATTTATATTAGCTTAATTATATAATAAGGAACAAAGTAATTAACGGATGTACAGATTTTATTTCCCCTAGTTAGAAAGAATTAATTTTATTTTCCTCCCCCATTATAAATATCCTAACCTTTTAATTAATATATATTGACATAGCATTTTGCTACTGAGGTCAAATACGAAACTTTTAGATTAATTAGGACAATTATATATTAATTTTTTTTATAATAGTAGGCTAAGTGGTACTGTGATATATTACCGTTTATTTTTAATCAGTCATTTTCACTTTCTCCTCCTCTTTCTCTCTATCTTTTATCTTTTGAAGGTGTAACACTAAATAATAAAAACTACAAGGATGACGATGACTGTAATTCTCTACGTTAGTATGTCCCAATATGGGAACACATTAACAAGTATAACAGAACTACTAAAGAAAAATGGATACGACCTATGAATATTCATTTGAAAGTTAAAAAACATATTTATTTTAGGATTGATAAACGAAAAATCAGCAATAAAACGAAAGGAAAATCTAACGAGAAACATAAGTAATGCTAGCAAATAGGGGTGTTTGCATATTATTCTCATTTTCATATTTATTCTTTACTCTAGCCTACTTATTGTCGTGAAAGTGGAAAAGAATCCCTTTCTTTTTCTTTAATGTAATATCTATATCTATGATCTATATATGTATGAATAAATGACAATTATACTTGTTGTAAAAATAAAGGTTACCTTATTGGTAAAATTCATTATTTTTATTAGAAACCAATATAAAGCCAAAATAATAATAAATAAATCTTTTCTATTGACTATATAGAGTCATTGTTTTTCTGTATTAAGGTTTACTTGTAAATGCTTTCAATTTACGAAAAATCCGTATAGTAACGGTTCAATGAAGATCTTAAATTACTCCCTTTCTCTTTGCCCTTAATCAAAGAAAAAAAAATAAACTAGTCTACTAAGGAACACCCAGAAAATTTTTGGTTTTCGATTTCTAGGAAAGTAAACACTCGAGTAGTACACACAGTTGATTGCCTTTTAGAAATAGTACAAAACTGCAAAGCTTGCAAATTTCTTCAACATTGTATTATACAACGACTGATATCAAAGCATATTATATATTCTTCACTCTTTTCTTCGCGACTTTTCTCTCTACCTTTCAACTATAAAAGTGTTTATGGGGCATAAACTATATAAATATATAATGTAATATAGATTACAAACAGTATCTCTATTTTCCTACGTGAAAAATACTTTCAAAGGCAAACTTTTTTAATGAGTTATACATGTTGTTTACGCAAGAGTGAGAAAGAGAATCGTTTCATAGAGTCAATTGATAATTGAGTAGAGAAGAGTGATTTACATAGACCTATCTTTTAGCTAATTAATATAAAACGAAGATAATAAAGTAAATATATAAAAGTATACGTAAAGTAAATATCATTGTTTTATTTATTTAAAAGAGTTTAATTGATTAAAATTTCCTTTTTTTATAGTATTTTTCATTAATCAATCAACTATTAATAATGTTAAAATTCAAGAGAAAATAAAAAGTCTTTTCCATGTTTTTTTATTTTATTGTTAATTAACATTTTAAATACTAACACACATTTAATGAATATTAATTAATTGAATATTATGAATAATTATTAGTTTTTACCTCTAAAATTACAAGTCAATTCAATACATTTTTTTTTGTCATTTTCTTTTTCTTATCATTTTTTTGGTTATGGATTCAACATCGTTGTTTGTTTTTTTACTTTTTTTTTCATCGTCTGCTTTTGCCTTTGTAGGTGATTGTTGATCCTTATCCTTGGCAGATAAGGCTTTTCAAACGCATACAAACGGCAAACGACTGGTAAGTTTTGGTGAGCATCTGGCAGAAGTTTTTGCCTGTATCTGGCATTTGAGGATACGTAATGAACCTTTTGCCCCAGATTAAACCAGCATCAGCCGAAACCATATCTTCCACTGATTTATCAACTGTAAAATAGTTGTTATATGATATTGCACTTAGAGATTTACATTAAGTAAATAATTAAGTATTATTAACAAACCGGAGGCCGCTAGCGAAAAAGTGAAAACTCCCAGAAGGAAGAAAAGAGTAATTTGGTGACCCATCTTCCTGTTTTCATGAAGAGAAAGAATATATCATTAAATTAAGCTTATTTCCTTTACCTTTTCCTTTCTTCAACCTATCACGTTCACTTTATTACTTTATAAGAAAAATAATTAAGTAAATACTTTAACCTTAAAAATTGAATAAATTACTAATCTTAGCACTTAGGAAATCTGTATAGCTTAAATATTAGAAAATACGTATAAATATATATATGTATATATTCTATATAGATGCATATTTATGCTAATATTTTCAAGTTTGAAAAACTCTCATATTGTCTAAGTTCAGTTTTTGTTATTCTTAGAAAGAGATAAGTAACAGACTTTCTAGGAGATCAACAAGGGTCAACGACGAACTTCAGTGGACTCTCTAAACAGAATCACTGCTTTATGTATATATATATATGTCACCATATATATATGTCTTAAAAATTCCTTAAATAACTGTTTCTACACGGTTTAAGCCTATCTTCCTAAATAAATTAACCATTTGATTTAATACCTATTATTTAAATAGATTTTTAGCTTTATTAACAAAAAACACAGAGTGTAAATAAATTATTCCTACAATTTGATTAGTCTCTATTATTTTAATAAAATATATTAATATATTATGTGTACATAGAGTTTAACATACCATCTACTATATATACTGTATATATATATTAAGAATAACTACAATTGTATACATATTAAGATATATAAAGAAAATCAAATATATAGTATTTAAAAATGTAAATATAGATATGTATATACATATTTATAAACAATTTATAATATTCTTTCTTTAGATATGGATAATATTTACACAAATAATCATTTCATTAAATATTAACAAATAAAAACTTTGTGTTACGAAAAGAGAGAGAAATATTTTTTCGTATAAATCGTAATAGAAAAAATAAGAATAATATAGAGAAGGAATAACTTAAATATTATCTCTTGTTAAAAGAATTTGCTAGAAAAAAGAAGTAAAATAGTTGCGTACATACCAATTATCAACTATAAAGTGGTTTGTCCAACTGTTGGCGACAGAATGCGAATCTTTTTACCTTTTGACGTCATTCTGTACGTGACTAAAAATGAGGGAAAAGCGCTACATCAGTCCTGTCCATCTCTTTGTAACATGTCTAGCAAAGAGATATAAATTAAAAAGTGGTTTGTTACGTTGATTATTAGTTAAACTTCTATTCCTCAACTTAAAATGAAGTAAATCTTAGCGTTTAGCGAAAAATAAAGGCTATATACTGTATCTTCTTATATACAGTATACTTCTAATATAAGGATTAGTTGGCAAAAAGAAGTTAAAAATCTCTCATCTTTATTCTTTTTTAGACCTTCTTAATTTTCCCTGAGGTTTTCTATTGTTTTTTATTAAATAAAGACAAAGAGAATGCAGAATTAGGAGAATTTCATTTGAATGTTGTTATTTTTCGTTCATGATTCTATAGTTAGTTATCAAAACATATGAACAAACATTATATCTACATTTTGTATAAAACATACCCAATTCAACTCTAAATTCTCTTTGTTTACTTTGAGTTGTAAACAGCAAACAAATAAGATCCTCTACTTGTCAAAGATAAATTCTACCGCCCACCTACTTTTCCCTTTCCTTACAAACTTAATTAGTGAACTAGTCTTTCTTATCATAAAACTGAGATAATCTTTGAGGGCATGGAAAGCCTATGAATAAAAGCGTTATTTTTTTCATATCGGAGAGATGTAACAATCACAAAAATACTTTTTAAAATAATGAAAATTATATAGTCGATGAGAAATAGTTGAAGGATAAAATAGAGAATAAAATAGACATAAAGTAGATATAATACGCTATTAACTCTTTAAAATACTACTTTTCTGATATTGAAAATCTTAAAATTTCTTTTGAAAACGAACAGATAAGGATACGTTGTCTGCGAATATAAAAGAGATTAGTTTTTTAGAATAAAACTGATTAATTGCGATTACTTTACGGTAAACAGCGTAAAAAAAAACATCAAATGCTTACGTGTTCGGCAGATATAAACTATCTTCAGAATATACATATATGTATACATTTATTCAATTATTATAATAACGAGCAAGATATAGGATAGAGAGCTTATTATATGTATATATTCCTATAAGTAATTGTAAAGGAATCACTAAGTTAAGACAATTACATAGAGTTTGATGAAATCTCCTTGTGCAAAACGAGAAAAAACGATTTTTAAAATGAAATTCTATATTCCTATTATCAAATTTTTACTTGTTAATTCTTTCAAAATAATGAACAAAACACCTCTGAATAGGAAAAGATCTTACATTGTCCTATATATAGGATATATAACTAGGTAAATGATATTTAATAGAATATATATATAAATATTACATTTAAATACACAAAGATACCCATTTTGAAAAGTATGTATTATATCACCCTAAGAAGAAATTAAAAATAATTAAGCTAAGTCTATTATACTCGGAATTACTAAGGTTTTCTTGATAAGGTAAGTTTTATCTCCTATGTTTTCCATCTTCTCTTCAAGCTTCTAAATACCCCTTTTTAGTTGCTAGAGTATAGTTAAGAGGTTTTTTTGGATCTTTTATATACGCTAAGTCATTAAAGAACGATTGTCTCCCTCTCACTTATTCATTCGTTCATACAAGTGTACATATATATATATAATATACAGACGGTATATATATTAGTATTTACATTTATTTATTCATTCATTCATTAACTCATGCTTTTAGAATGAAAACTATAACAAGAAACGAGTCTGTCGTTACTGTTCAAAATATTGAATTGTCCAGTTAAGGAAACATCGAACCATCTATTTCTCAAGAGATAACAATACAGAGAAATAACTAAAACACATGAATCACCTGATCCTTATCAAATACAAATGAATGACTAATTTTCATATATTTCTTAATAGCTGTGTTTACAATCACAATTATTTAGTCTTTTCTCTATAGCCGTCTAATTTGAGTTATAGATTAATTCAATTACCGTACATTTTCACTTAATTGATCATCATATATAGATAAATAAATATACATATATAATATAACTTATATATATATTAATATAGCCCATTTATTAGTCTAAACTAGTAATTTGAATAAACTTGATAATCGGAAGACTATTCATACTTTTTATCCAAATTACTTATGAGCGATTGGTTGATGTTATTTACTTCTTCTGACCCCGATTTATACACAAGATGGCGCTGCTATATAATTTTATATGATGTAAACTTTATTTTGTGTTAAAATTCCTGACCCCTTTCTATACCCTATAATTTCTTTTTATATGTGTGTATGTGGGTATGATGCCTTTTTCTTAACCTCCTTCCTCTGGACACAAATGTACATATACTGTACATATTCATCTATCCTAACTGGAAAAAATTGGCAAACGTTGCGAGGAAAGCATTTACTTTCCGCCCAAACGAACATTAGTTTGAAAGACATCTGTCTAAGGTTATGTAACCTATGAATATATATTAGTTCAATTACGTAATAATACAGTGAGAAGGAAGATATAGGGTTAATTAGAGGAATAACAACAAAGAGGGTGTTTTAAGAAGTTTTTAAGAAGATGAGTGGTTAATTACTAATGAGCAATAATTTCCAAGGTTATGTAAATTAAAAAGATTTCTTATGTAAAATAACATCCTTCATGTCACTCTAAATGAACAAGATAACATCTGGGTTAAGACTTGTTCATAGATGTGATTTCAAGGATTTTCTTTTATCAAATCTAGATAATGATTGGTTTACATAGAATTAAAACGACACGGTCCTAACCTCAAGAAGAAATATTTAAAAATAAAAATAACAGGGAACTGATAACGTTAAAAATTGGGCTATTCTAATTTCAGACAATCCTTTACTCATAAATCAAATAATAAACATGACAATTATTAGCCGCTTCTTTATCACGGCTGTCATCTAGTGACGAAATAATTGCGATTAGACCAGGTTATAAGAATCCACTAACTTCCGTTAATTCTACACGCTAATACAATAACAAAGACAATCTATCTATCAATATTTCAGCATCCTCTATTCAATATTCATCCAACGTTCTATCTCGTTTTTTCCAAAAAGCAGTAGAAACAATCTCGATAAAACGTAATTATGAGTCAACCACCAGCATTTGGCAAAGCTCTGAAGGAACAAGAATTTTATTTAAGTACTGACGATGTCCTTTTGAACAATGGTTCTTTCGGGGCTGCCCCTAAGAAAGTTATTGAAGCGAAAAGACAGTAAGTTTATTCTCAATTTGTTGCTTTCTTCTCTAATCAAGGATGCTAATAATCAAAGTTGCAATGTTAAAAAGTTTTCTTCAATATATGAGATTCAATTTTATAGGCACGAATTAATTATGGAAAATCATCCAGATGCATGGTATATTAATGGAAACGTGAGAAATGAAGCCTACAATACGAGTCTTGAGAAGTTAGCTAACTTTGTCAGAGCTGAAAAAGAAGATATTGTCTTTGTTGAGAATGCAACAAGAGGTGTTAATGATGCTCTAAAATCTTTAAAATTGCAAGCTAACGACGGTATTCTTTTGAATAACTTTTCTTATTCTTCGATCAAAAATATTGCCAAACAACAAAGCGAGACTCTCGGTAAGATCTCTAATAAACTTGATTTGCATAATTAATAATCAATAAATAAATAACTGTAGGAGCTATAGTGCACTCTTTGGACATAAAATTCCCTATCCCAACTAAAGAGGAAATCGTTAGACAATATACCGAATATATGGATGCTCATCCCGGAATAAAAGTAGCGATAATCGGTTAATTGAATAAAGCTATTTATTTTAATCATTTTGAAACTATTATTCCTTATAATCTATTTTCATAATATAGATCATATCTCTTCCATTCCATCAATTCTTTTCCCTCTGAAAGAGCTTACTACCGAATGTAGAAATCGTTCCATTATAACAATCATAGATGCTGCTCACGGACCAAATCAAGTAGATTTAGATGTACCAAGTTACGAAGCCGATTTCTACATTGGTAAGTTGTATTTTTTTATTCTAGATTCTTTTTAAGTGAAAGAATGCTCGGCATTAAAACAATTTGGGTCATAACTAATAAAAATACAGGGTTTATAAAATATATCTGTAAAAAATTTGTAAGATAAAGGAATGGAGAAATTTTGTTTTGATTAGCAATCTTAGGCTGATAAATGCTAAGCCCGAGGGACATGACACCCTAAGGAAGGCGAGAATTTCAATAATATCTTAATAATGTACGCTTATGTAGAATTTTTTCTTTGTAATAAGCATAACAATATTTCTAATTTATTATTGATTAATGTAGGTCTTTCTACACAACACAAAAAGCCACCATAAAGTGGTTTTCGAATAAATTACTATTACGTAATAGGTATTTAGGGAATATGGAAAATTTATTTCGACAGACGAAGAATTATGCCCATGACGAACTATGAATTGACGGTCGAATCCCATGTTTCGCTTAATATTGAACTAACACTCTACACTTGAAAGAATCTATACTTTTTCAATTAAGTCAAAACTTTTTCCACGTTTGCATAAATGCTTTTTAATAGATCATTTTTTATCATTTCCTCCATTCCTGCCATATCCTAAGTCTTCTTTTTCCTCTCTCCATTCGTCCTTAACTTTTGCCTTGACAATTTTATTTTCCTTCAATGGCAAACAGATGGCGTTATTGATTATTTATTTGTATTTTTAACGTTTTGGTAGAAATTAAACAGCCATTTTGAATCATTTTACTTCTAAGTACTAATGACCAAATAATTACGGTTAATTGTTAATTATCCTTTAATATAAAGATAAATACTTGACTAATCTTAGGATATTCCCTTTATTCTAGTTTCAAATTTTTCTATATAAATACTCAGTATAGATATGATATGCTGTATATTCAGACACTGTATATACAGTATATACTGTATATATATATATATATTAGTATAAGGATATGCTAAGTATAAGGTAAAGGAAACAACATGGAAAGGATGAATAAAGTGAAAAGAAATTGAGACGGAGATAGCATGTGTATGTGTCTGTAATAGAGAGAGAAAGAGAGAGAGACGTAGAGGAGGGGAAGGGGGGAGGAGAGGAAGAGGTAGTCAGGTTGATTGATAGATATAAAAAAATAGAAAAAAAATAATCAAACTTAATATAGATTAGCAAATTCTTCTTTATTTTATCCTTCATTCATTAACTAATAGACTAAAATGATAAGTCAGTAGCTTTTCAAATTTAATCAGTCAAATTATCTTAATTTGTTAATAAACAAAATGCTTACTAGCGGATAATTCCCTATACATAACAAAAAGGGGAGAGTAGAATAAGAGTATGGGTAGGATAGGATGGGAGAAATATATAAAATAGGAAAATGGGTAAAAAAATAGGTTATATTTATAGTATACAAACAATAAAAAAGAAAAGGAAATAAGGTTAAAGGAGCTAACTTTTTGATGAAATCTTTTTGAATTTATTATTGTTATTCCTTTTATAAAAGTAAATTGTTACGCTATCTACATAATCGATAAAAAAACTCCTAAATTATATTTATTTCTTATAGATCCATCAGCCTTCTCTATTGTGACTAAGACTGCATATATAAATATAGCGTCTATGTATGCGCATATATTTTTCTACTACATATTAGTAGATTGGTGGTAAACTGTATACGAATTATTTTTAGGTCGGGATTTTGGAATTTTAAGATTAAATAGCTCAAATCTCCCTGTTTTAAAATTGTTAGCTGAAAAAATAATTCCCTATTGCAGTCTTGGTTGTATTCTCGAATAAAATTAACTAGGAGGATAGGGGAAAGATATATAGAATCCTTCTCTCTTTTATGGGACAGCTGGAGATATAAACAGCTTATTTTAAAGACATTATTAGCTGGTGTTAAAATTATATGTAACCATAGCTTTCGTATTGACAAATTATAGACTGAAGTTTTAAAATATTCAAAATACAGGGAATCTTTACAAATGGGGTCTAACGTGTCGAGGATGCGCTTTTCTTTGGACTGCTCAAAGTCATAAGGAGAGGATTTTCCCGGTCGTCACATCAAACAAATACAAGGAACCGTATCCGGGAGATTTTGTTTGGCAGGGAACTCGGGAAGAAGGAGCATTTACGGCCGCTTTTGCCGCCTTCGATTTTATCGATTGGTTAGGAAGGGTACGTTCTTATTCCAGGAATAGCATCTAAATGATGATATTTTCTGAAATCTAAACTAAAGAAGTTATTTAAAGATCCTTCTGCATCATTTTTCTTTCGCTTTCAAATTCTTTTATTCTTGTACATTTATGCATTTCTAATTATGATATCTCTTTTCTCCTCCCACCCCCTCTCTCTCTATCTCTCCCTCCATCCCTCCCCCTATTCCCCTTTTTTCCTGTCTCTCTCTCTTTTTTCTTTGACCCTATTTGTAATAACCCTGTCAACAGGCGGCGATAAGGGATTACACGAAAAGTCTGGGTGATTGGACCGTACAGGAGCTAAGTTCTGCTTGGGAAACAGAAGAAATCGGATTGGGTGAGGATTTAAGAGCACCGTGCCTTAGATTGGTTAGAATTCCCGATACGAAAGCATTCCCTAAATCTATAGTTAGTTCTACTAGAGATTTTTCGTTATCATGTCGTCCATTAATATAATTCCATTCCAGATTGGGGCAACTTTATTGGGGATGGCTCTAAGAGAAGACTATAAAATCCGGGTTCGCCTATTCTTTCTCGAGCAGCTGGTAAGCGTAACCGTACTAATAAATGCAATAACAGTCAACTTTGTTCAACTTGTTATTTATCTTTTCATAGTTTCTTGATACCCATGCAATAAAAGGTCGAAGTTTATAGGCTGAAAAAAATAGTAGGAAAGGAAAGCGTACAAATTCCTTTCATAAAATTCATTATTTTTATTTCAATCCACCCATTTGTCATCATTTAAAAAGAAGTATTCTCAAGTAACAAGTACCAGCATGTTCACCTTTTTAACCTCCCCCATCCCTTCTTATTGAATTTAATAGTGATTTTAATAGGAAAAATAGTCTAAAAGTTAATGTAAGGTTAAGTACGTCTAAAATCCAATAATAATTCGAGAGTACGTTAGCGCGAGCGGATTAGGGAGAATTAGGTAGATTAGCGAGTGACAGTCTTTGAGATAGTTTCCTATTACCATTTTCATGGCATACAGATCTAGTGAAAAGGTTTAATTTACATAATAAGATATTATTGATTAAAAGATCCTCCTATTCTTTTTGAATAGTATCACTTTTAGTCTAAAAAGGTTAAACGAATGCAAGGTTGAGAAAGGGGGCGGGATATTTCGTTAAAAATAAAACAAAAAGAAAAGGGCTAGATTTCGACAGATGGATGTTCACTCAAAATGATGACCGCCAGCCGAGTGGGCGTGTGAAAAAAAAGTGCGGTAAACTTTCAAATTAAACACAAAAGTGTCCTTAAACGTTACATTCTTTAGAGCAGATGTCAGCAGCATTTTAACGACAAATAACGTTTTTAATTAATTTATTACACACTCCCTCTCTCAACAGATTAATTACTTTGCCGTGTTAACTACAATGTAAATACTATACTCTCTTTCTTTCTACTTCAGGAAGAAATTTACGTTCGTATAAGTCTACCGTGTTATGTAGATAGGGAGGATATTAACAAGTTAAAAGAAGCCGTTTTGGTCCTTAAAGATATTGAACCGGAACCAGAAAAGATGAGCATTTTGAAGCAGCTGGTTGAAAAAGAAAAAGACGTTTGCTACTAAAACAGCCTTTGTATTCTTTCGTAGAGCTCGATCTCTTTTCCTTCTACTCTTGGCACGATAATTAGTAGTCAATAAAACCACAGATATAAGATGATTAACTCAGTGTTTCTTTTCTTCATGCTTTAATTGGTAATTAAGCATTCTAAATAAATAAAGATTTGATTATTGATAAAAATAAGCTTGGAACTTGTCGAAACTGCAAAACAGGGAAAATATCTATTATATATATATATTGGAATGATAGATAGAATGGATCGCAATTATTTTCTACTACGTCATAAACGTATAAAGAATAGGCAGACTACTTAATGAAAATATTAAGTCTCTTTCTTTCCTTTCTACTTTCTTCTAACTGTACCATTTTCCTTTTCCAAGCATCTTGTCATGTGAAAAAGAGTTCACAGCAGATAGTAAACTAGTAATCAAGCGCTAACCAAAAACAAAATAACTGTATGCTAATGCCAAAAAATCGCGGTATCTTGTCAACAACAATTACTTTACAAACACTTCCTTTTCGCATGAACAAGCGACCTCTATGGCAGTTGAGCTAGAACTTGTTCTTTTTGTTTTATTTTATGCTCTGAATTCTTCCCATATATATTTGTATATAATTTATAAATCTTATGTCCACTAATTTATCTTTGTAACATCTATTCTAAAAACGAAGAAATCAATAAGACTAGGCCTAAGTACTAATTCAAAAAAAAGAAAAAAAGAAAGAAAAAGAGTACCAGGTGCCCACCAAATTCAGTATTCTAATTAAGCTTTTAAGAAAGATGAAATTTTCGTTAGAGAAAGGAAAGATAGAATAAAAAAAATCTATTTTAAAACTCACAAAGCCTATTTAGTTGTACTTTGAATTAAATTAAGGTAAAAAATATTCTTTTGGTGACCCTCAAGTTTTTTCTTTTTAGGTTTCTATTGAAAAAGACAAAACATGAGTAAAAGTTTTTTTTTCTAGTTATTTTTTTTTTTTTAAAGAAAAAATAATCTAGATTTGGCTATTTAAATCTTATTAGGATTGAGGAAGTTATATCCGGTTAATAACAAAAGGTAATATGGAGTGAGAAATTGACGCAAGTATCGTCACAAGTTAGTAAATTACAAACTGGAGAGTAAGACGCTTCGCCGCTTAAAGGACATCATTAAATGCGACTTTTCGATTTTAATCACTAAATCGGCTTAACTCTGTGTCTCTGGAATAAAGTTAAGAATGATTTTTCATCATCTTTTATTTTAACTTGTCTTTTAAAGAAAAATTGTAGCAATTGGTGAAAGATAATGATTCTCTCTTCATTCCATCCCATCTGCTATTATATACTGTTCATATTTCCCTTCATTATTCACATAATCTTCTTTTCTTGGCAATTATAGATCGATAAGGAATGCTTGGGGTATCTATATTATATAAGCGCATGATGTAATCGTTAAGCACCAATGTCTTTGGTATACTTATCACGCTAATGAACTACTTAGGTTTGAGAGGTGAGGAAGGAAGTTTATTGTATATTAATGAAAACTTTGATAGACGTCTTTAAGGGAAAAGAATTGATAATTTAAAATTAATTAGAAGAAAGGTAATTTTCCAGTCGTATAGCTGATTGATCGGAAATTTTTTTAATTTATCTTCTCAATCAATAAGGTGACCTCTAGGTAAAAGACCATTTTAATTATTTCGCTAATTAGTTCGCACATTCTCTAAATATATCCATCGTTTTCCATCCTTGAATTAATGGAAACATGTAATTCGAATATATAGGATGGAAAAGCTTTTATTTATTCTTTTCTTCGTTTTTCCAACACAAGGCATGATCCCGTTTCAAATATGGTCATCTATTATAGGGCAAAATGAATAAAGTCGGCTAAATAAACTTCTCATTGGCCAATAAGAATACCCGTCCAACTTCAAAGGGCGCAGATGGTAAAAACATTAATTACGAGAATCTACAAGAGGATATAGAAGAGGACGAGGATGAGTAAGGCAATAGACATTTTTTGAAGATTCTCTTCAAAATATTCACTTCGACTTTTTGCCGTTTTAGTCAACGTTCACTGAAGTCTAGATAATTTTCCGCACCGTCGACGGAATTAATTGTTTTAATTTAATAAACCGCCAGATGGCGTCATTCCAAGTGTAACGAATAAACAAAAGTGTATTGATGGTAATAATATTTTTAATCATATTTTACACAAATAACATATAATAGTACATATACAGTATATATATATATATATATTAGTATATATATATACATTATATATATAAATGTACTTGATATATGTACATACTTAAATATAAATATAGTGACTGAATATTTACAGTGTTTATTAATTGTTACATTAAAAATTAAGTTATATGTGTTTTGTCTCTTTTGCATATTTCATACAAGTAAAAGCAATATACAACGTTTTTTTCGCTATACAAGTCGTAATAGAAAAAAAGACACGATTTAGGCTTTAATTAACATACATTATTCATGAACGGACCTAGTACAAACTAATCTAAGATCAATACTCGAGCGTCTGCTAGCGAAAATATTTCGCAGCCGCGTGGCAAGAACGCGAAAAACGCATTAATGTTAAAACAATACGAAACTATTATGAATGAGAAAAAGAAAGTAATGTTAAAAAAAGTACCCAAATAGCATTTTGGAAGAGATTACACTGATGTAAAAGTTCATATATATATATATATGCATTCAAAGTAATACATTAATAAATGATGAAAAGGAAAAACTACGTCCCTTTCTCTTCAAGATAATCGGACAATTCGGCCTAGCTTGTTTCTCTCTTCACGTGCTTACTATATGAAGCTTTTTCTACAATAAAAAGCTCTCCCCTCTCAGATGAGTTTGTAATATTTTCTCCTTAATTAATTTGTTTTCCAAATAACATTATTCATGCATAAGTCGTCGAGAGAGGTAAAAGATATAAGAATAACAAGCACTTTGCGTAAATTATCGGCTATAGTGCGCTTTCGATCTTTCCCCTCTCGCCCTTTCCTTACTCTCTTCACACAAGATTTACTTTCACCTACTTTTGATTTTTTTTTCTTAAAACATCTTGCTCTTTGATTTTTCAATAAATTTACCTGGAAAGGTATAGTGCCAGTAACGATTCGCAGAACACCGGAAGTCGATACGCTAGAATAAGCTCTCCCCATTTTTTAGGAGGTTGACTTTTTATCGAAAGGCTAGCATTTTTATTTTGTTTATTCATACGATTAAAGGAAAATCGTTTAGTTTACACTTAATATTTATCTATATATATATATATAGTTTTAGGATCAATTTTAGCCTATTTTGTTGTTGTTGTTTATCTTTTTATCGTGAAAAGAGAAGACTAGTTGAAATTAGAAGGAAAATAATTCATTATATCTTTTGACTATATTTTTCTTTTTATAGCTTTTTTCTTTATATTCGACTAAAATTTACATTAAGATTCTATATATATTTATATATAGAAATAGTAAATTTGTAATTTTTCATTGATTCATTGTTTTAAATATACTGTACATAAGTTATTTTAATAGAAAATAAGCAAATAGAGACAATATATATGATTATATATAATCAGTATATACAGTATATATATATATATATATATATATATATATACTTTATATATATATATGTATATAGATATGATATACGATATACATAAATGTAAATTTATAAAAACTCTCTCGAATGATTTCTTTTGAGCGTTGGATGGCGCCACTACCATAAAAAAAGGAATTGTTCTCTCGCCGATTATCTTGAAAGGAATTGAATGGAAAATTTGAAAGTTTTTGCTGATATTTTTTCTTATACAAAAATAAGTGGAAAACAACGTACAGGATTGCCTGGAGATCGCAGAAAACCGAGCAGTCTTCACCCAGGATAAAAATTTTAGCACGAAAAACTCAAGAAGAAAGTCTTCGTCGATTAAAATTGAAGCTGTTTGAGTGCAGATTCGAGAGAAGTGGGTGAGAGAGAGAGAGTAAGATAGAGAGAAGGAGAGAGAGAGAGAGAGAATTACTTTGTAAGGTGTAGTATACAGAAAAGAGGACTATCATCCAAAATAAGACAGAAAAAAACACATTATGAGGAGTCATTTAATGTAAAGGAACGAAAAGGTCGTCGATTTCGAGAAATCAGCAAATGAGACTTATAAAAGTTATAGTCAAGGTCAAGGCGAGTAAGGTCAGATGCAGCGACGTCATATTGCTTTTGCTGTCACCCGAACCATTGCGAGCACGTCGTCGTATCGGTAATTCTGAATAAATGAGAGAAACAGTGGCGTAATTTTATTAATATTTACTCCATCGATTACAAACCTTTGTTAGACGAATTTTTGTCGTGCTTGTATCCTGTCGATTTTTTCAGCTTATGTTTCTCTTTATCATTGTATTCAACGCTTATTTTAGTCGGTTTCGGTTCAACAGAATAAGCTGTAATTTAAACATAAACGCTGGCTTTATCTCTTTTCTCTTTTTACTCTCTATTATAAATGATAACATATACTGAATATACTATAATTTCAATGCATTAGTAAGTCTAAGAATAGCATCATTTAGTCTATACTTAATAATTATTATTATTATTATAACTATTACGTGTATTATTCTATTATGCAATTATAAGAATTATATAAAGCGTTATATGGACAAATTGCTTATTTGCTTAGGTAAGAATAATCACTTCTCTGGAACTTATTTAACAATAGAAGATAAAATAATAAAGAATCCGGAAAATGAATATTTATTATTAAAAACTTACGGAAAAATTCCAATGTCTCTGAATCTGAACCCAATGGATTGCTAGAATAGCATTCATATTTTCCATAATCAGTTTGTCTGACCTTGGTAATTGTTAACGTTACAACCCAAGTATTTCCACCTATTTCATAGGCGTCTGTTGAGAAGCCAGAATCTTCTTCCTTTATTCGTATTTTTTCACCGAATTTCCTCCAACTGGTTTCTCCTACAGGAAAGGCGTTAACCTTGCATTCAAACATTGTAGCTTTACCCAGAATTTGTCTCATTCTGGAAGAAGGAAGAGTAACTTCTGGAGGATATTCAACCGTCACTCTCATTTGTCTACTAACGGCAGAAGAAACACCATTTTCGGCAACGCAAGAGTAGATATCATCACAATAGCGTGAGACATTTTTTATAACAAGCATTTCGCCTGTTTTATCTAATTTTTGCCTATAAAAAATTACGTTTTATTATTATTTTTATTTGATAATAAAATAAAAATTAAATTAGTAAAAAGGATTCTTATTTATTTCATTTTACTATACGAAAACTAGACCTAAATTAACTTAGCAGTTTTATAGCTTTTTACAGTATTGCAGTTTATTCTTATGGCTGCTTTATTATTATTTTATTGAACATTTAGATAAAGTAATGAACAATTTTTGTTTATTACTTCTATAACTTTTATTTAAATATTTTCTAGTAAAATTATTTCATAATATTTTTATTATTACAAGAAAAAACGTTTATAAAAATCAATGGGCATTTGGTTTATAAGCGACGGTAAATATTTAAACGCCTTTCTGTTTTGATATGCAAACAACGACTAGCTAGCAGTGAAAAGTGGAAACGTTTTAACGAGTCTTGCATGATAAAGAGGAAGAAGAGAGATTTCCAAGTTTTTATTTATTACTTTATTCCCTCTATATCCTAAGATATTCTGTACTTATCTTCTTTCATCTTAAAACTTCTATTAGAGTACAACATGATCTCTATGATCCCTCCCTTTTTTCCCTTTTCTTTTTTTATAACTAAAACATTCTAATATATCTTATTAATCAATTTTACAATAGTCTTTAGGGACCAAAAGTTTTCTATATTAAAACAATCAGCATTATGAAATATTTAGTTGTTTCTAGCTTCACACTGTATAAATTATACATATATATAGTATATATAGACTGATATCCGCTAATATGCTAATATATATAAATATAGAAATATGTATATATATATATATATATATAATTTATGTTTTCCTCCTTAAATAAAGTTCGTATTGGCCTAAAATTGGAAACTTACTTTCTGGAATCTGACTCTCTACTCTTTATAAGATTTCAGGCTATTTTTCATCCTAGACTTCCAACTAAATGTATCTATTTTTACGTAACCAATTTTAAGATAATTGCGGAAATTTAAAAAAAAAATACAACATTCTCGTGTGTATACAAGTCTATTAAGCAGTTCCTAATAGCGTTAATATTGGTCTATTGGTCTTACTATTAACTAGAATAGGCCTATCGTGTATAGTTCATATCATAATTAAGTATTGGTAAAATTTCATCTTCTTTGTAAGGCTTTTTGAATACGAGTGTTAATTTGAAAATAATAAATAGCAAACCTGTCGATATCCAAACCGCGAAATGGCTTTTTATACCACGTGACTTCTGGTCGAGGAACTCCGGTGACATTACAGTAAAGAACTACCGTTTCCCCTTCATCAACTGTCGCATCGTTACTGGAAAATTCGTCAACAATGGCAGCCGGAACTGAAAAAGTGTAACGTCATTTTACACATTAACCGTTTAATATACAGTCTTTTATAAATAAACCAACTGATGATAAATAGCACGAAATTCGATAAATATTTCTCTTGTATATATTGCGGTAAAGTGCATTAACACGTGCACTAACCAACGTACCCGCCTTTTTGCAGTAGTTTGCTGTTGGGATTAGCGTTCGACGCCTAAATCATTTAGGTTGCGGCCGGCGGTCAATTAGGGGTCACCTCTAAGATGCGTACGTTACTACGTAAACAAATTCTGGGTGAGGAATTAGATTGAAAACTTTTCGCTCTTCTCTCTTTGCACACTCTCTTTCTCATTTCTATGCTCTTTATCTTTCCTATACTTAATTCTGCTGCTATTCCTATTTGTCAACATTTTAAATGTAGCTTGGTCTTAAATTTGTAATTATGTAAAGATGAAACGTTATTTAACATTAATTAAGAGACTGCACGAAAACACTATAGGGAGAGAACGCATTAAAGACCTATAGGAAAACCTCAATTGAAAGAGGCTCAGTCAACTATTCAGTAAGATATTTAAGATCCAAGTCATGCATTCTGCAAGTAGGCTACTTATACTTTTTAATTAAAGGAATGTAGCGAATTTTTGCTGACTTTATAGCCTATAAGTAGAGCATACGTCTCCAACTTCTTCCTCTTTTCGTCTCATACAATTTGTCTATTGCTTATAGCAGACCTTGACCTTGTATAATAATGATAATTATAAGCCACTGCTACGTGATTAATGATCATATGGACACAGCAGTCCCTTGAAGCAATTCGAGCCGTTTATATATCTATATTTCGATATTGGTGGGCGTCTAATTTTTTTTTCACACGTGTCGTTTTATATATGCTTTATCACCCTTCCATCTTCTCTTTTTCTATTCGCTTTTCTATTTATGATCCACCCTTTCCTTCTCTCTCTCTCTCTCTCTCACACACACACACACACACACTGTCACTCTCGCTCTTTCTTTGTCTTTCTCTCTTTCGTTCTCTCTTCCTCTGACTCTATCCAACTGCCTCTCTTAATTAGAATATGCTGTTAGTAATATCTTAATAAAGGACTTCTTCCGTTACTTGCTCACTTCGTTCCGGTACATTGGTAGGAATGACGTCGTTATTATTCTTCTTATGAAAACGTCTAAAGCATTAACAGAGCGTTCTCTAGTAATAATTTATAGGCTTACAATCATATAAGATCGAAATTACTTTGTTTTCGAAAGTTTCAAAGAGATTATATGTACGTTTTTCACGTCCCCATTTCTCTTAATTACTTATCGTTTTTCCTAATGTTATATTGTTACAAGTGTGTTTGACACTTCATTTCTCCTATCTCTATAAAAGTTATGCTATTTGAGAGCATAAGACTTTCAAGTACTAAAATTTAGTTGTACTTGAGTTAATTAGCACTCAATTGCTCAATATTAATAATATA
The DNA here is from genome assembly GCA_904063045.1 of Dimorphilus gyrociliatus. Classification (NCBI taxonomy): domain Eukaryota; kingdom Metazoa; phylum Annelida; class Polychaeta; family Dinophilidae; genus Dimorphilus; species Dimorphilus gyrociliatus. The sequence continues at coordinate 280,862 of CAJFCJ010000025.1, read as the reverse complement.
AGCATTGCTAATAAGCAGTAGAAAGAAAACTATGTTTCTTTCTATTAACTCCTCATACACCCCTCCTCCCATACCTCCGTTTCTCTCTCTTTCTCTCTTTCTTGCTCACTCTTTCACTATCTCCATTCATGTCATTCTCTTCTCAGCAATTAGACTGTTAGTTCACTAGAGAGAGAGAGAGGGAGAGAGAAGCAACTATTGATCTGTTGTTCACAATCCAAAAACATATAAACGCCTTTAGATTCTATTTATGGAGCTAGTAGTAACATTTTTATCAGAGATTAGGTAGTTTCCCATAGGAATTTTTTATATTAGAAATTTTATTTCTACAAAATATTATTCTCCATTGTCTGTTTTAGCTATATCCAAAAACTGTTTTTTCATTCTATTCTGTCATTTATAAAAGAATAGATATATAGGGAGTTATAGTAGAGAGTTGTAATCTTTTTCTTCTCCCACCTTCTTTCTATCTCCCTCTCTCTCCCTGTCTCTTCTGCATTCATAGCAACTAAAAGAAAAGTAGTTTTTAATAAGGACGAAAAAAGGAGAAAATCATCACCCTTTTCCAAATACCTTATTAATTACAATATTTTCCATTAAAAGACAAAACTTCTTATATGGCTTATTTAGTAAAATACGTCTGATATCTAGGTTATATTGACTTTCCCTTAAAGCTAGATTTATTGCGATAATTATTGATAAACGCCGCAAGAAATCTTCGCCAATTATGAAAATCCGTCTTCTTTTTTGTTATTTAATGTATAAATCATTAATCATTAATTAGGACTATGATAAAACTGCTGCTTGTCTCTGTCATTGAGTCTGCGTCCTTTCTCTGTCTTTTTTTCTATAGATATCTTTATCTTTCTTCTACACATCGTGCAACATTTGAACATCTATATTAATATGTATCTTTGGACATTGAAATGTGAAGATTTCGTTTCTTAACAACGATAATGATTGTTTGAAGGATATTGTTACTTTCTCTCAAGAACAAAAAAAAGAACGAAAAAAAGAGTTGACTTTATATTTGAGTCGTGCTAATGAACGCTTTATATTATCCTTTCTTATATGTATAATTAATAGGGAACCTGCGTTTTCTGTTTAATTGTTGATAGGAGGGTTTAAACATCATTACATTAGGAGTAAAGTGTGTTGGGAAGAACATAATTAGTACAATGTCAACGGTAAAAATAACCCAATTATATATTCTATTAACACAATTAAGTGATGCATATATGCATCTTCTCTTTTTCATTTTTTGTGTGTATCCTGCTGTTGTAATGTCAAAATTTATAGGCCAATATATAGAAAAACACTTTCTATACAGTATATAGGTTATTGGATATTTATAGCCTACTTAATCAACCTATTTATAATTTGAAGAATTAATAAGAGATTATTACGATTAAATAAATTATTAATAATTAAGACTTTATAATGAATAAAAGTCTATGATTTATACATTTATATCTCTAGTATAATACATTCTCTATTATATAGAACGCATTTTCATCTAATTCCTCTTTTTTTATATATGAAGTAATAGGCCTATAAAACATTAACAAACAAAAGAAAGACAAAAGAGAAAGATTAATCTAACTACTTAGATCTAATGAATCTTAGATGCTTTAAATAACACTTTTACTAATAATTATTCCTTTAGTATTTAAATATTAAGGATTTATATATACTGTTGGGTTACAGTATACTGTATATACTGTATATTGTCATTTTTTTGTGTCTCTCTTCCCTTCCCACTCTCTCTCTCTCTCTCTTTCTCTTTCTCTTTCCAATATCTTCTCGTCTTTCTATAAGTTTCTCTTAATTTTTCTTCCTCCTTATTGTTCTCGTCTTGTTTACAACTTTCTTTCTTTGTTTTTTAATTGTTTTAAACCACAATTTTTCAATTAATACAGTTTATTTCGATTTTCTTTGCTCTATATATTTTTTATTTTACATTGAAACGACCCATTTTGCTTGTTATACTATAGGAAATTGCATTAGAAAATTGTATTTTCATTCTTTCATATCTGGAAATTTTTAACTAAACTAACAAAAGAGGAGAAAAAAAAGGGAGAGAATTGGTTTAATTACCTAAAATTATATTTTATTAAGTATTGTTAATTGTTTTTTTTTTTTTAAAAAAACAAAGATTATAGCCCTAAAAAAGAGTAATAGAAAAAGAAACGGTTTCGGCTGTATAAAAAGGAGAAGTAATTCTTATTTCTTTTTAGTTTAACAGAAGAGAAAAAGAGGTAAAGTTTGACTTCTTTACACTCTGTATAACATCAAAGAAAGAAACTAACTAAAGTTCGGATATCTTTTAGTAAACAATTGGGAAATTAAATTTTTGTAAGTAAAAAATATAATGACAAGGAATTTATACAAAAATTTGAATAGATTATTACATTTTAGACGGGAAATTGGTATTGATATGTTTTTTTCTAACCTTAACTTATCCAATTGGTAAAAAAAAACGAAAAAGGAATATTCTCGTCACGAACGTATTTTTCGTTCTACCCTTCCATCCTCCCTTTAGTTTCCTTTTTTTTTTTACTAGTTTGTCAACGTCTGTCACGTGGAGGCGTCGTAATAGGCGAAAAAATAGTGATTGACAATAGTCTCTATACAATTTATGGATGGTCTAAAAGCTCTGGTAAAATAGCAATTATATTTTGTATTTTGACATTTAGCTTTTATCTGGATTATAATTTATATAAAGTGAACATTATTCTCTTTATATTTTACATTTTTCCATTAAATAAATTAAAGTATAGAAAGAAATATTACACGATATTTTGTCAAAACTATAATAAAAACTGAAATATATCAGTCAATCCTCACCCGCCCTCACTTCCTCTTTACTATTATACTTCACTTCTTTTCGTCTTAGTTATGTTCTAATCAACTATTTATTGGATCAAAGAGCTTTAATTGTTCTCATTTTACCTTGAAATAAACAGTTTCATCAGAGTCCTTAATCTAAATATTACTAAAGTGCGGACACTAGATTCCATTAATTAACTATTTAAACACTCTCATAACACGCTGATTATCATAGCCATTTAGAACATTTTCAAGTTCATTAGACCATATTGTAAGTAGATGGTAACATGGGAAAAAAAGAGCTGCTTAAAAAGGATTGTTAGGCTAATTTGTAAATATTACCTAATCAATTCAGAATACTCTCCTAATTACCTTAACATGCTAATTATCTGGCTTGGCTTAGAAGTAATATGTCTTACCTTGTACGTTCACGTTAACTGTTTTATATCTGATTGGCTTGGTGTTGATCTGGCACTGGTAGCTTCCTCGATCTTCCCAAAGAACATTAGTTATCTGCAAATTCCATTCATTTTCTTCCCCAATAATGCTGTACCTCGGTTCATCTGTTTGTGGTTGGTAGTCCATGGTGAGGATAATATTGTCCGGAGATTTCCATATTATCTATAAATACATATAGAATAAAAATTATAAGAGATAAAAGCAATGCTGGGTGTCGTTGTTGTGACACCTTTAATGACTATCAAGGATTTCTCTTTAGCCATCTAGCAAAGCGTTGGAACCTTTTTTCGACATGTAAAATTGAAAAGGCCGACGGTAAAGGGCCTCCTGTCGGTCGGAATTAGGCGTCGAGTGCTAAAAACCAAAGACTCTTAAGTCTTTAGATAGTCGACTCTGGTGACGTTTGATTTTACACTTGTCTAAATGGGTGTTGAGTAAAATATTTTAAAAACCAAAAAAAAAGGAGAAAAACTATTTCAAATGTTTCGTCTGAATGCTTTTCATTTCCCAAAGGGGAATCTTACTTGTTAGACAGCCAAGATTTTTCTCTTTTGATATATTATATACATATATATATACTTATAGAAAAAATGAACAGAATCCTGACAAGAAATAGATAGCCCTATGTAAATTTCTAAAATGAAAACGAAACCCATAAATCAGTAAATTCAGCATCTGGGCTTTATTTATTAATTGCTCGCCGCCGGAAGATGCTTTTAATGAAAGTCACGTGGTTGATCCAAAGTTCAAAAAACTGCTTATATAAAATGTTAATGGATAATATATAAAATCCATTTCCCTTTCACAAAATTAAAATCAATTTGAAATGGTAAAGGAACCGAAGATGGATAGAAGAGATAGTTGATGATGGACATAGGAAGAGAAAAGAGTATATATATATATATATATATAGATATATATATATGTGTGTGTGTATGTGTATATGTGTGAGTGAGCAAAGTAAGCGAGCGAGAAGGAAACAAAACGTAGTATATTTAGACGAGGCAAAAAGCTTTCGATTTCGAATGTTTGTACTATGGATAGACTGCTACCGTACATATAATATATACTTAAATATATATATATATATATACTTATATCTCTACATATCTGCATATGCCATATGTATAAAGACTATATAGATTTATTATTATTGTATACTGTATAATAAATCTATCGAGCATGATGTTTTCAATCATGTCACTTTCGATAGCTAGTGGCTCGTGCAATAATCGATTTTTTTCATTCTTGTACAGTACATTGCTATTTTTTCCTATATTGTAAATAAGGAATAGGATTTTTTTTATTTCCTCTCTTTTTCTTTCTTTCCTTCTCTTTTTTTATCTATTTATTTATTTTCCTATCAAAAAAACAATAATACATTTACTTTGGAAACATTTACTTCTTTACTGCATCCAGTGTTCTGTAGGCCTATTTTTCCTATATCTATTACTTTCCTATCTATCTTTTACTTTTTCTATTCTTTTTTTTCTCTATTTTTTATTCTCTCTCGCTCGTAGCTTGTCCGACGTTTCTTTAGCGTCTCTTTTTCCAAAAAAACATCAATATTTATAAACTGATACCTATAGCTAAAATATGAAGGAGTTTTATTACAAACCATAATTGATTTATCAATTATAACTGATTATCATAATTGATAATTGATACTCTTCCAGGTGAATTAATTAAAAAGTGGCTGGATGGTAATATTTTATGTCATAGGTAAAAAATAAATTGTCAATGGAAACCATATAAAAATATGAAAAAAAATTTATGGCAATAAGAATATGAAATTATTCATTAGTGCCCTATCGCAAAGTGCACTTTATTGAAACGCAACTTCCTCCTAACTATCTAGGGAATATTTTCATATTAGACGCCTAGTAATAGAATTTTTATGGATATACTGATGACTTATGAGAAATGATTTTTATTCTCTCTACTTCCTTCCTTATACGCCTCCTTCTCCTCCCCCTTCTTCTTCTCTTTTTTCCGCTATTCTTATCCCTCTTTTTCTATCTATCTATCTATCTATCTATCTATCACTCTCTCTCTTCAAATATTTATTTATTAAGTTTGTTAAACTTCTCTACAGTTAATTACTTTGATTTTGTTTTTTAATAATAAAAAAAGAAAGTTCCGTTTTGGCCTTATTTTAATGAGAGAAAATTTTAGATCGGCTTTAGTCGTTAACTTCGATTTGGAAATGATTGAAATGGATGTAATTTATTCAGCGTTAAGTGATTCCAGATTGAAGTTGCGAGGGTCAAATTTGTAAGGCGTATTGTTTATTTTTGTAACTAAGACTGCAAGACAAATTAGACGGTTATCGAATCGTTTATCGCCCAACTTTTCTGATTTTGTCAATTAAGTATTTAAAAGGGTTGTTAAACACGATTTTTAAGTCATTACTTTGATTTGAACGAGTCAAGTTTTTAAGTAGGTAAAACTTGTTTGTCAAGTTGAGATGGAAGCTAAAGAGTCCACTTGGTAATAAATTAAACATATAGTTGTTAATATTTGTGTTTATATGTCTGGAGAGACAAAAAAAATAACAAGGGATAAAGAAAGAAACGGCATCTGCCACTGTATTCTCTTTATCTCTTTAATACGTCCGTTTATCTCAAAGAATAATTTCCTTTCTCCCATTCTCTCCAAGCAAATGGGGCAAGCATATCAGTATGACATTGTATACTATTGTATTTAATTCCTTACACGTAAAGCTATAATCACGTGATTCTCTCGGAAAACACGAATTATATCACGAGTTAACGAGATTTAATAATACAATGATAGAGAGATTAAAAATGAAAGAAAAAATACTACTCACCGCATATTTCGTGCCTCGATTTTCTATTCTACAGGGAAGAATAATTGTATGTCCAGCTTTAACCGTTATATTTTGAACGGCCGAATCAAACGTCGGTTCAACGGCACCTAATTAGTATGATCATAGAAAAAAATGAATATCAATATTATAACAAATTATTAGACCTATTTATCAAATTTGAAATGGGGGGATAATTGGATGTAGGGTGGGGGGCCTAAAAAATAAAACCCTTTCTTTCATTTATCTGACATTTATATATGAAAGAAAATCACTAAACGAACCGATCAACTTTATTTTCTCCTTAAAAATGCGGTAATTTATTAATTATTCAATATTTTTTATTAAAAGGAGTTTATTAATATAATAAACTCTTTTAGACCCTAGACTTTTTTAACTAAGATCGGTACCGTTTAAACGGGTTTTTTATGCTACGTGGGTTATAAGGGTTAAAAAGAAAAATAATACAAAATTGTAGGCCTATATTCAGAGCAAACACCAAAGGCTGACGGTGCAATAGAAACGTCTATAGGCCCGCCAGCCATTTAAAATACACCAACGTCTAACGGGGTAAAGTAGACGCCTAATAATTAGCCAAATTCTTCGTGACGCTTTTAGGATGGAGTGAGAAAACGTGATAGCTTGTCACCGGAGGTAAATGTAGGTAAAAAAATATAATAAAGACTATTTAATTCTAATTATCAATTAAAATTGTATATGGACCCATTTAACATTTATTCCTCCTCTCTTCATCTATTCCCATCCACACCCTTTCCTTATGCATTTTATTGGGTTAAACGTTTTGGTACTTAACTTTTCTTTATAATTGTTCTCACATTCCCTTTACCTCTTTTATCTTAAAAGAAGAGGGGTGAATGATAAAGAGAAATAGAAAGATAGAATAGGATAAAAAAAAGAGTAGAAGAAACGCCTGAAAGTGTTACCTACTTTGTTTTTTTTTCCCTCGCCCTTATTTTAAGGTACTAATAAGACTTCTCTTTTACGCATAACGATTCAAAGGGATAGCTTGAGGGTAGGAAACTAATAAAACACCTATAGATTTTTTATACAAATTGATAAGATGATATATTTAGTAATTATCCTTTCAAAAAATCGATAACAGTAATAATAATTCTTTGGAATAATTAGTTCTTAATTGCAAATTGCTAATATAAACCACACATTAATAGACAATATAGTACATCTCTGTATAGTAAAGATGTATCACAAAAGTACACATATAATATGGATTAAAAGAGGATAATTATTAACATCATCTTATCTTTGTATAAGTTTAACCTTGTCTTGTTTTCTCTTACACCCTATTCATAAAAATTGCAAATAGTACCATCATTTCGTTCGAAGCGTAAAGGAAAACCTACTCAACCAGTAAATTCGTAAACTTCGCTAATCTACAGTAGTGTTGATTTATATACATTTTATATATACAGTATATTTTCAATACATCTATATTTACTTCATCGATTCCTTATAAATCTTATTATCATTATTTATCATTGTTATTTTATCATATTTTTCTTTTTTCCTAACATTTAATCCCTCTTTCTTTCTTTCTTCATTTCTCTTTTTTCGCATATTTCTACTCAGTTAATGTTTACGAGTACAATTAATTACTCATCATCATCTTCAGGTAAGAGTATAGTACCATTAGATAAAATTACAGGCTAGAGGAGAAATTTTCAAAGAAACAAAGTTTATATTATCAGATAGTTAAAGAGATATAATTATAAACTACTACTTAAAATAAGATATAAACTGAGTTCATAGAATGGAGGGGGAGGAGGCAATTTATGTATAGATGATAATATATAACGCCGTTATTCTATATTGTTGTTGTTATTTTCACTTTATTTTTTTTTCAATCTTTTTCATATTGTCCTCTTGTTTTTTAAAGGAAAAAATCTAATAATTATTTTATAAGTGCACCAAAAAATAAATTACGCGTATCGTCACGTTCAAAGCAATCGTTCAAAGCCAAATGCACTAACAACGGCGCGAAAGGCTTTTGAAGTTTTCTGTTCCCTTTTCCGATTTTTCATTTCACATTTATAGTCTACTCACCGTGTCACATTTCCCTTTATTCTGCCTTATTTCATGCCCTTTCCCTAACTTTTTTAGACTATTTCTTCTCATTCTACCTTTTACATTGAGACTACACCCTTTTACTTTGTAAGGGCAGAACAGATCTTTCTATTCTATTTTTACAAATTCCTTTTTCTACGAATAGATTCCTCTTTGATAATGGATATTTTACCCTTGAATTAATACCTGAATAGTCGAAATGTTCATAGAAAGCGTCCTCGTAATCGTAACCAGTGTCTCCTTCAGTTTGAGCTGTGAAAAGTTTGTTAGGCTAATAAGAGGGCGTTGGGATAGTAAGCGGGTTTCTGATTACGCAATGTCGGCAAGGGCGACCGCAAAGTTCCAGTATTACTTAGATTAAACTTTGTACGCAACTTGAACTTTGCAACGTGCAAATGAAAGAGAAAAAATAAAAAATAAAAAACGGAATAGATATCTTTTTTTATAATAAAAAGGTATTCATATAAAAGATACTTTTAACTACATGAATATATTAGTATATATGTATATAATGCTATATATTCATGTTTATACTATATATTGTGCTAATATAGAAAATACATACATTAGATAATATAAATATCTATATAGGTATAGATAATGAAAAAAGTACATCATCTATAAAAAAGAATATACCCTGGTTAGAGGTATAATCGCTTGGATAATAGGCATAATCCATAGAGATTCCATTTTCAGCTATACATGATTATTAAATATATGAAGATAGAAGAAAAGTAACATAGGAATAAATGGTTTATGAATTTCCCTTTGCAGTAGAACATCCGTTTTTATTATTATTGTTTTCTCAACCAACTGCAAGATATACGTCGCCTCTACCGATTGTACTACGAAATTACTTTTGCAATGATTATTATAAATATCTATTCTTTAATTATAGAATAAATCGAATGGACGCCTTTATTACAATACCACCGAATAGAGAGGTTAAATTTAGGTTGAGATTATTTACTACTTTCCTTAATATATTGATTTTTTTGCAGGCCTTGTATACTTATAAATATTTAAATTTTTAATAAATGAAGACCCCCGTCTCTAAATAATGTCAATAATTACATATACAAAGAGGAGATAATTAAAAGTCTTATCTCTATTCTCTTTATTTATAAAATTAACTTTTTAACGTAATAAATAAAGAAATATTATCAAATCTTATAAATATAGACCTAGATTAATTGATTATCCTCTTACAAAATATCTACTCAATTTAAATATAATGTACAAATGTTGTTTGGTTGAATGATAGTTATGAATGAAGAACTATGGTTATAAATTTATTATTCTACACCCGCGTATCACCTACTTAAAGACCTCATCCTATAGAAAAGCTGACGTTTGATAGAATAATAGAAAGTACCGGTATTTAGGAAATAAATGAATTATGATTTAAATGAGAATAGAGCTATGCAACCTATTAGAAAGATATACGTGAAATATGTATTCTTTTTCTAATTACAAGGTAAAAGATAATAATGAATACTGTGTAGATCAAAATCTAATAGGAGAAAAAAAACTTCTGTTAAAAAGAGTTTGTGTTTTTTTTTTCTTTTTTTTTTTTACTTCTCTAAGTAAAAAGAATGAGTACGTGTGGAATAATCGAAGATTTTCGTGCGTAGTTAGACTTTGGGTTCAATATTTATAAATAATTAGCGAGTTTTTGTAATTCCAATTCCAATATAGAAATCGTGATAAGGGTGATAAAATTCAAAATAGTTTAATGATTAGTCAAAAATCAGATGGTAGTAATGCTTTTTAAATAAAATATATTAATATAGATAGTTTAATAAGTTAATTAATTAGATATCTAAACTTTTCCTTTTTGTGTATATAAATACAACGAGTGGCGTGTTTGCCCCGCGAAACCTATAATCTATAGGCTAAAAGGAGCGTGTATTACTTAGATAATCTACAGCTAAATATTTGCTCTCGTCATAAGTTTCTTAGAAACGGATGACAACTTACAGATTAAATTAAATACTGCTAATAGTTCTTAATTGTATATTAAGAAAAAACAAACATATTGGAGATGAGGTAACTCGCTACTATATTTCTATTGGTGTTGTAGTTTCATTATAAAAACTGTACTTTGTTAGTATATACATATATATATATATATATATACAGCATATATACAGTATATACAACTTAATTACTCTTAGACTGTTTTATCGATGTCCAATATCTGATTGTTTTACACTCAGTTATTTTTACGCTATTGCTAAGATCTTAACTATTAGATTGCGATAGAAGAGCTAAGAGATAAACTTTGCATCTTCCTCTTTAGCTTTTCTATAGCACTAAAACCGGCTTGGACAATGAATGATGCGGAAGAAAATATCAATTTATAGAGTAAATAGTCGCATGCTAAAGGTTCCACTATAGGCTAATTTAAGCATATTTCTTGGGAATTAGTCCGGACTCTGTTACGTAATAAATTGATCTGCGTCACATGCAGATGGATTAAACAATGCGACGTTACTTTTGGGAAAAGAATGCTATCAGTTCTGAAAGTGTAGTCCTACTATAAGTTAATGTATATAACTTTATAAATCATTAATGTATTTTATTGTAGTTTACTAGAAAATCTTTATATAAATTATTAATTATTATTATTGTTATTTTATATATTTTCGACCAGAAACCTTTTTTCAAGGTATAGTTAACAAAGTAATTAAAATGGTTTATTAATAGATTATCATTCTATCAGAATTTGTAAAAAAATTATTTAATTAATAGACTAATTAATAAATGTATATTTATACAGTATATATATAAATATATATATATATATATACTTGTCTACTATAGCTTAGTAACATGTATATAAATTTCAGTATATTTTTTAAAATACCAAATATTTCCAGGGAATTAGCTAGGAGCTAAACATAGGCCTATCAATATAAAAATTGATCCGCGCTACCAGCAGACCGAATAAACAATTATGTACATAGTGACCTACAAACTGAGCATGCAAGTAAAAACATTCAAAATATCAAATGTGCTTATGGAATTTAACTATATAGTATATTTACAAGCATTGAAAGGTAGAGTAAAAATAAAGTTTGATTTTATAAATACATATTTATATACAAGTATATAAACTTAATTAATACATTTTTTGTGCAGTTATCTCTATTTTATTTATATTTATACAAGAAATAAGTAAAATATCTTTATTTATATATATTTTTTAGTTTAAATGTTAAATATTTTAACTACTGTTTATACTATGTTAAACCTTCTTATATATAGAACTGTTGCTATATAATTATTGCAAGTTTATGCGATATATAACATGATAAATGTATAGGAAAGTGAAAAAAAACACTCTTACTTAATAGAAGAGAAGTATCAGTTAAATTCGAATAAATATTAATTATTTAACTAAATACTGTAGATTTCAGTTTTGTCCATAGTGTGGATAATGTTCAAGTCGTTTGTATAATTCAACGTAACAAACTACTAGTACTATTGAATAACGCGATAGGACAATTGAATATAATATTGATTATAAATATATAAAGTGATAAAAAATTGTTCAAGAATGAATAGTTTTGTATCTATAAATAGACAAATGTATATGCCGTAGATATAAGTTTATATTACAGACGATCTTAAGTACGTTATAAAAAATAGAGAAAGAAATGACCGTTTTAATGAAAGCAGAACAGTTTTCATTATATAATCTTATTCTTTCTCCCCACATAATCGTATATATAATTATCGACATTCGAGCTTGAAAGCGAAGGTATGTTAGTCTACGGATTATCTTTAGGCGTCGATTCTTAATAATCAGCTCGCATGCACTCAACACTGCCACAGGTGACATTCGTAAAATCTTTTTTTTTCATCCTACTCCTTTCATCCGATTTCCAGTCGCCTTTTTTTTTTATAAGCGACAAAAAAAAATACTACACTCTCTTCGTTATCTATGAATATTCCTTTTAAAAAAATCTCTATTCGGATAGGAAATTGGTGGCGTTTGATGAATTCTTTATTAAAAAAAAAACAACAATAACAACCGAAAGGCGTCCAAAGGAAAAATACTATATTACGTTTCTTTTTGTTTTGTTCTTGCCTTAAAACAATCAATCAGATTTTTTTTTTTTGTAGAGTTTTTATTTTCTTTTTAATTTAGTTTCTTTATTTGAAATAAACTAATCTTTAGACGTCTACTTACCCTTTATAAACGGTATTGTTATAATAAATAGTAAAAAAATCTCCATGATTTTCATCCATTCTTCATTCTCGTGTACATTTCCCGCTTCATCTTCACTAAATCGCCGTCGTCCGATAACTAAACTCGCGCGAACGATAGGTGGCGTTTTATATGCTACGGGGATTTTTTCTCTCTGTATTTTCACTACATACTTTTTTCTTCTCTTATTATCATATTTTTCCCACTATTTATTCATTCTAAGATATTTCTTATTATTTGTCTCTTACTTTTACCAAGGAGAAAAATCTATCAGTTTCGTCATTGCATTTCCTTATAAAGGCAGAAACGTGACGGTCTACAAACAACTCGGCAAACTCGCATTTATTAAATTCCTGTACCTAATAGCAGCGAAATGGAGTGGAAAATTACAAAATGCACGCGCCCCCTTATGTAACGTTTAATAAATGTTCAATAATAATATAACAAATTGAAAATGACGCCATTTTTTATCCGGATAAGTTAAATAAGTTTTAAAAATTGTTTATCTTTTTACAAAAGTCAACTTTACAAAGAAAGAAAAGGGAGATAAAAAAAAAAGCTAACTATAAACTGTCTTCAAAACAAAGAGCACAAGAAAAATAACTAAAGAAATGACAATGATAGAATAATTAATAAGTAAAATCTATCTAGGGAGATGAAAAAGATTGTAGAAGAAGGTAGGGATGGAAGAAATGAAAAGAATTTCATTCTATGTAATGAATCTGCGGTTTTCTTTATTGCAACAACGATCGTATTTCAAAATGACAAAGATGACAAAAATAGACTGCCTAAAGGCAAAAAGCAAAGATATCAAGAGTAATTCAAAAAAAAAAAAAATTAAGCTTTGATAATTAATTTCCGCAACACTGATCATTCAGTTACGTACAATAGATAATAAAGAGGTTTAGTGAGAAAGTAAAAAAAAATTGGAATGAATCAAAAGATTATATCTTTTCCAAAGCGCCATCTGCCGATGCGCTCTCCCTTAGCTCTCTCTCTCTTACACATACACACATACGCTTACACACATACATACATGTACGGACACACTCTTTTCTCAACACAAAAAAGAGAGGAAAAAGTCGAGTGTCCACCCAAAACCGCCTCCAGAAATTCTAATCTGATTCGAGCGATTTTCACTGTTGTAGTGCGTGTGACGTTGACGGTAAGTAATCATGTGACGACGTCATACGATTAGTTGTTAGTAATTAATAGAAAAAAAGTTATTACACAATCAAAGACATTTCGGCGTTAATATCTGTTTTTATTATTAAGTTTTATTATCTTTTATTTTATTTATTTACTTCTCTTTATATTAAAGTTATTAATTTATGAATGGGAATATTTCAATTTAAGCCTATTAAACATTCATTTACATTCATAAATTGTATATTTAAAAGATGTAATTTTTTGATTTTGCCCTTCCAGACAGATATTGCACAGCGAAAGAAATATCCAATTGGGAATATTTTCAATCTAGAAGACTGACTTTTTAAACTAAAGATATAGATGTAAAAGAGAAAAAAAAGAATAAATAGAAAATTAGGGAATGAAATAGTAATTAAGTAGTTTAAGAAGAAGAAAGAGAATGGGGGGGGAGGAGGATGCGAGAGAGGGTCGGGGAGAAAAAAAAGGTAAAAAGTGAGATAATAAGAATCAGAAAGATTGAGAAAGAGAGTAAGGGGGAGAGAGAAAGAGAAGAGTAATAATTAATCATTGATTTTTTTTTCTTTTAAGGTTAACAGGTTCAGTAAACCGTGATTCTTATTACTGATAATGTAATACTTTTTGGTAAAGATTACATTCTTTTAATAAAATGCAAAATGCTATTCGCAATTGGTAGAATAGATGAAATAACGAAAAGGAAAAAATTATATACGTATAAACCCAGTAGGTAGCCAAGAGTAAAGATATTGCCACAGACAAATTCCCCTGATGCCCTTCCACAAATGGAAGTGAGGGTAGAGCGTTAAAAACCTGCCGGCCTTACTAACAACAGTCGAAATACAAAGATAAAAGAAAAACGTATAAAGAAAGCAAAAAAAACAGACAAAGGGTTAGACGATAATGATGAAAAGTGGTGAGAGCATTGCATAAGAGAAAGGTAAAATATGAATATGTTGGGTATAAAAAAAATAAAATAGAAAAAATTAGTAAAAATGTCTCTAGAGAATTGATCAGGCAATTTCAATCGTTCATAATTACGTTTTGTCTTATAGTTTCGCTGCTAAAAGTTATCCTGATAATACTGTTTACGTCGGTTATACGACCAAAGTAATGCATATAAAAACGCCCGAGAAATTCGTCAATTTCTTTATTTATCAGTTTCTAGATAGCTTTACAAGGTGGCAGGGATGAAGAGAATATAACTGATATAATACCATAAGAGAAACAATCTCTAAACTGCAACGGAATGCTTTACAGTAAACGCTGTATAAATAGAGCTAATATATGTATATATATTAGTATATATACACAAATTTAAGTTAAATAAAAAAGCATCTTTAGGCATAGTTATGTAACTCTAATACCAAGTTAGTTTAGCATAAGGTATTCTGCTTTTGCAGAGCCCGCTGGCCAGATTTCATATTTCTATAAGATTCTTCTCTAGTTCTGGATATTAATCCTTTTTATACACATGTGTAGACTATGCTTCTTTACATGTCAGAAACTGTGTAACAACATTAATTTAGAGGGCAGCTGTACAAAAAAATATTTGCTGGCTTCTGCTTTATTTTCTACATTTTTCTATATCTAGTTTTAAAAAAGAAAAACTAAACATCCATCCATACCTATTCGTGGAATAAGAGTGCGAAAAAAATCCATACAATAGCTATTACGTCATTATTTTCTCTTTTAGTTACGCAATGAATTGTTACGACACCAGTATCTAACGTTTTGAAATTTTTCACCATCTGTACAAATATTCGAAATGGCGTCATCGAGAGTAATTTGGAAATTAGATTAATTGATCACTGATAATTTATTATGTATTATAAAACAAACTATTATTAGAGTACGTAATAATACTCAATGAAAATAATATAAAATATGGCTATTAGTCTTGAAATGGGGTAATAAATTTTAACTATAAAAGAAAAGTCAAATTAATCTTTTACTAGAATAGTAAAGTATTTTTTTTCTCTTCTCTTATAACTGATACTATTAGTTCTATCTAGACAACTTCTTACTAAGCGTATACAGCCTCGAATTAGCCGTATTGGTACCGTCCTATTTTTATCTTTGTTTTCCTTATAAGATGTATTCTATAATACAGAATATCACAATGTTACCATATTATCATCATTGTGAAAAATGTAATTTATACCTAGTTTAAAAAGACTTAAATCTTTATAGTAAAAATGTCAAAACCGCCGGCAATAGGCAATTATAGAGCGGCACAATTTACTCCTATTCTTTAACTATAAAGCGTTTCTTTTTCTTTTTCCTATAAAAATCTCTCCCTTAGCCTTTTCTTCCTTCTCACAAGAAAGACGTCGGTTTTTACAGCTCAACAATGACGTTTCGTCAATAAAGTCAATTTCTACCCTTTGCAAATCTTTCGTCAAAATCTCATACAATTATTATAAGCTTTTCGTTAAAATAGGTAATAAATAAGCTGAGCAGTGACAAAGACTTTGGTAGGTATCGCGCTAAATTATCCATACAGAAAAATGAAATATAAAATAGATTATTCTTTCAGTCTCGGTCTCTCTCTATCTCTGTGTTGTAATAATAAAACAAAATGAACTAAAAAAGAAAATAGCTTCAGTGACGAAATTCATCAATTTTCCACAATTTTACAGTTGAATGATGCTCGTGCAATATTCAATAACTCACAAGTTACATTACAGAGAAGAGGACAATTCAATTTGCCATTTTTAGAGTTATCTTCTTTATTGTAAACTTTTGGTAAGAAGCCTTTTGAAAACTAAATCCCGTAAAGGGTTAAAATAGACGTGTGGATATAGACGGAGAGCCTGAAAGGGCAATATGAAAAGAACCAAAGAGGAATATGAGACTAAAAACCTTAAGTATGTATCTGTACGTGTGTGTACATGTATGTATAGTATAATGGTCTGCTTGATCCGTTGAAAGTTTTGTTTTTCTTTGCGGTTTTGCAGAGCATTTGGCTGATCTGCACGATGACAAACACGGCAGGTGTTGGGTAAAACGAAATGTAGCCGTTGATAATAAACACGCGCTGAGATGAGAAGCAACAAACCTTTACGCTATATCAAACTTGTACCGATTACGTAATCGGTTGGACAAATAGTAATCATTATCCCATTTTTCTACACTACTAGAGAGGAAACTAAACAGAAGTGTGAGTTGAAAAGAGAAGAATGCTCTTTTCAATCAAACTTTTCTTTCAAATATCTTAGAGCTAAATATACTATATAATCAACAAAAATCGATTAAAAAGCATGCTCTCTAAATATATTCCAAAAGGGAAATAATAGAATATTCCCTTTGAGTGAAAAACAGGCCTAATTGCACGGAATTCTTTCATAATGCTCAAGGTGAAAAATTTTCTAATTATAAAAATTGTGATTGGAGTAAAAACATATATATCAAATTTCCATCAATTTTAATAGAAACAAAGAACAGATAATCTAAAATATCAAAACTTCCGTTCTTATAGATTTAGGTTCGGGTTCAATCAGTATTTGTTTAAATATAATTGTATATTGCGTATACATTGTATATATATATATATATATATATATCTGTACTGTTTATTCATAGACCGTACCTCTAGTACAGTGATTAAAAATATTATTATTAATCTTGATTTTCCATCTATTTTCAATATGTTATCATAAATATTCAAAATATTTCATAAATTTATTATCTTATTAACGTTTTCTTTATTTTTTTAATGTTTTATAATACCCAGTATTGGTAAGTAAACGAGTAAGTATAAATCTGTATTAGCCTTGTAAGGCTTGTAAGGTTCACCGACAAATTGTAATTGCTAGTAGTCTTAGTTCCTTTCTATCTTTATGTTTTCTCAATGATAATTCATGGTCAACAATTCTACGCTTTCTCTTAGTTCGCCTCCGTACTTCTCCTATTATTATTTTTTTATCCTTTTCCTTTGCCTTCAATGTCTTTTTCTTTCTCTCATCGTTTTCTCCCCCGCCCCCTCCCCTCCCACTCCATCTCTCTTTCTTTCTTTCTTTCAATTTTTATTCCCTTTTTAATATTTCAAGGATTTTATTAGGCCTAATAAAAAAAAACATAATACAATTTCCATTAATTTGTAAAGCCTCTTCTCAACTTTCACGACAAATCCCAATCACGAGAAAACACCCAATCGAAATTAAAATTTTGTACCGAATAGGCCGACTTGAATGAATTAACATTTTTATAAATGGCAAATATAAAATCAGTTCATCTAAGCAAAAAGGAAGAAAAATGATAGAAATTGCTCATTTCCTTACTAATTGAGTTATTCGAAAAGTTATTTTCGTATTAATAAAGTTATAAATATTAAAAACAGGTTGAAATATATGAAAAATCATTGATGTCAAATACGAAATGATATATACTGCATAGACTGTACTATATATTCTATACTGTATATTCGACATGTATTGTTTAGGGTATTTACTTAACAGCTTCAATTTGTTTTCAGATAATTAACTTTTTTAGTTATAAACATGAACTAGTTTCTTCACTTTCCATTATCTGCTATTTCTCTCTCTTTAAATCTTTTTCAGATAAGAGAAGAATTATTTTAAAATGTTTTTTATCAATAAAATATAATCCTAAAAGTGAAAGAAAGGGAAAAAATATATAAAGAATTATTCTACTGCAATGACAAGAGAGAAATTGCTGTCAGGCAGCATATTCTTTTTTCAGAAAGCCTTATACATGAGAGGTTTTCCGGATAAACTTTCCATTATAAAATCCCGCGATAAAACCATAATAAATATCAACCTTATTCGACGCTTTTCAAAAAAGGCTTTGCCTGTGTAAAAAGCCGTCTAAATAGTTCATCTTCTTCATTTATGTATTAATAACGAAATTTAATAGTAGGGGGAAAACTTAGGGAATTTTACCTCACTTCCGGCCACCTATATCTCCCATCTTTCTTTTTAACCCACCAGTTATATATACACTCGTAAACAACTGCCGACAGGTGTTACAAAATATAATATAAAACAGAAACCTTTCTTTCTCCAATATAGGCTTTTATATGTCCTGTTCTCTTCTAACATTAACATCGTAATGGAAAATAGGAGAGATAGAGAGAAAGAGGAAAAATTGACAAGATAGAGGAATGGGGGAGGAGGGATTTGTTATGTAATAATCTTTACGTTAGGGTAACGGGGAAAATGTATTGTTACAAAACTGTTAATTCTATTTTGGAAGAGATCTTATGAACGTATTAGGCAGTATTTCGTATTTTTTTTTCCCGAGACAGTGCGTGTCTGGGTGAAAGAAGACTTAAAAGCGCAAATGAAGTAAAAGAACGGCTTATCACGTTAATAAGCTATATGTAACGCATCTTCCGCCTGCTCACCGATTATCCTGTCTCCAGTTGCTTCTAAAATATCCTGTACTTATGATTTTTAACAACAAATTTAACACCAATAAAAATAATGACCTTATACAAATTACTTTCTCATATAATTATTGCCCTTCCGTTTGAAATTTTGCCTAAACGCTCGTTCCCATTGACCCCTTTATGCTGCACGTACTGTACTTATTTTTAGAGGAAAATAATACTTTAGATATCGAGAAAGGAGCATAAAATGCAATGAGCAGCACCAAACTTGGTAACATTTTAATTAATAAAACCTCATATAACTATTTTTTTTATGATAACATTCGATTATAGGAGACGCTCTTTTCCCTCTCGCCTTTAATGCTTTTTATAATACTTTTAACATTCATTAATTGGTTTATCTATACATATTTATGAGTATTTTGCAAAAAAAGAGGATAAGTAGAGAAAGAGATATCAATACGTTATATGTAGAGCAAACAGACAATGGAAGATAGAAATGTGAGCGAATTTTTGAATAAATGAATAAATAGACGAATGAACGATGGCTTGTAAGAGGAAGAAGAGAGAGTAAGAGAGAATGAGAGACAGAGAGAGACAGACAGACAGACAGACAGACAGAGACAGAGACTAACAGAGAGAAAGAGAGACGTGGGTGAGAATGTAAGGGGGGGAGTGAGAGAAGGCGAGACCAAGAAGCGGATTTAGTTCGAGAATAAGAGTAAAGTAGAGTATTTTTAAATATAGCAAACAATATTTAATATATCATCTTGCTAAGGTTAATAGCTTATTTAAACTGAAGACTTGTAAGAAAATGAAAAGGGTGCCTTGCTTTCAGAAGACTAGTAAAGAAGGAAAGGGAATACGACTGATATTTAGTCGCTATTTATATGCTTTAAAACGCCACTAACGACCGCCCTAATTAGTGAAACAGACAAATAAAATGACGCACGTACAAATGAAGCTTGACATTCTGCCTTGGCACTCCGCCTTTTCTTGGATTAGAAAATTTTACTACAGTCTAAGTCAAGATTAACCAGCTGCGGCTAGGAATAAAAGTTATTCTTTCTCTTGTTCTCATTGACGTTTCATTTCCCAAAAAGTTAGTTTTCCAATTGTCTTGGTTAGATGGGAAAAAAGACAGATGCGAGCAGAACGAAAGGTGTAAAGAAGGAAGGAAGGAAGGAAGGAAGGGGTATAAGGTTTGACGAACGCCATCTATGGGGTTTCAATTTTCAATCCGGATGGAGTTTATAAATTCGATTTGTTCGACGGTTGGTTTTTTAAACAAGTGCGATAATCAAATAATGAAGAGAATAAAAGTCAAGTCTAATTTGCTTGGATTTATATATAATTTAATCGTAAACCTTAGCTGGTGACCTTTACGGCATTTTATACGTAATTTATAGCTCAAATATTGTATTTTTTCAATTTTTACTCATAAATTCTTATAAATATCTAATGAGTTTTCCCCTTAGAATCTTACTAGATTCCTTCTTCTGCACTTAAATTTTCATAGGCATATCTTATATAGAGTAGAACGGATACCCTTTACGATAAAATAATCCAGTTTACAAACACAACCTTTATGAATAAGCTTTCCACCGACAGATGGGGACGTTTGGATCAGTTTGTAACTTGATCATTCAAAATGCTATCGCCATCTATCGGCTTAAAAAATGCAACTATTAATTAGTTCAATACCTTTAAAGGTATGATCGCAAAAGTTTTACGAGAAAATCAATAAGAACTTTTTTATTAATTAATAAAACTGGTAAGAGTAAACAAGATAATTTTTCTATAAATTTTATAGTATTCTAAACAGGTATAGTGTTAATTTGCTATTTATGTATTAAATATTATATATATATATATATATATATATATATATATTGTAGATACAGTATGTACTTTACGTTATATTTATTATACATAATAAGTTAAATATTGTTATAATGGACTATACTTGTTTATTCTAATATTACATGTATTTTAGATTATAAACCAGTGATAAATTAAATTAAGTAAATAAAGTGAAAACTTAATAACTTAACTACTATTTTGAAATTATAGTTTCATTTCTTTTTTTAGGTTATTTACTAAATATTCTTTTATATCTTGTCTTCTGTAGAAAAATCTTCATGTTTTATTGAAATGACCTCATTTCTTGACTCTCAGTTAGTAAGTAGTATTATTATGTATATTTAGCATTCTATCTTTAATAAGTTATTGTTATTGACGAGAGAATGATTAATTTTTAAAGAGATACAAGGAAAGAGAAATTGCCGGGAAGGGAAAGAAAACAGAGGACCTTGAAAAGATAAAGAAGACTAAAGACGGTGAGTAGGAACAAAAATTTGTAAAGGAGAAACTACATCAAGCATCAAGGGATTCAAGACAGTTGTATCCTAAGAGACAGAAACGAAACGAAGCGTTTGTGACGAGTCGGAACTCGATCAGGCGTCGTTTTAAGGAAAGACCATATGAAAAAGAAAAGGTGTCGAGGGGCTTGTTGAAAAGCGTCGCAACAAACTACTCCGTGGGAAATCAAACGCCTTGACGGTAGTCTCTACTTATCCCTCATACTATTTTTTATTCACATCGAGTACTCCCCACTTAATATAAGTGTATCTGTGTACATATATAGATGCATTTATGTGTATTACAGATCTATACCCTGTATACTATTTATAGAAAGCAACCAATTTGATGTATGTACGTCTTCAAAAAAAGTAGGGAATTTAGACTAGCGACGCCCAACTTCCAGTAAATTCAATCCTTATCGACTGCTTCATTAGAAAATTACACGTTAAAGGATTCTACTGAGTATTTTTTTATTTTCATTAGGCAAATTGGCGTTCGATATTGGAAAAAACCAATGGAAATGTTACGGACGTCTACTTATAGCGTTTAATTTCCTGATAAAGTCGTCTAACTGTAATCTCGTTTCTCCAGACAACCGCAATAGTAAAGTGATAAATAAAAAAATACTTAACCAAAGAACAATGAAAGAGAAGAAAAAAACCCCTTTAACTAATTCTCTTTTTCTTAAATTAGTGGAAAACTTAATCGTCTTTAAACTCTTATTCCTTATTTAAAGGTTACAAACATGTCAACGTCTTATCTAGGATATACATTTAATAATTGGTTTTAGGCCTATTAAAGTAAAACATATTTCTTATTGTTCTTTGCTATTATCAACTGTTAAATAAGAATATGAATGAATAAAATCTCTCATGTTTATATTCTTTATAGTAAATTTTATATTGAATTCAAGTATCTTTTGATCTGGTGAAATATTTTGAATAAATCATAATATACTATCTTCTATTTTCCTTTACTCCATTCTCTCTTTCTCTCTCTCTCTCTCTCTCTCTCAATCTATCCTCATATAATAATATTAAAAATTTGATACAATCTCCCATCTTTTTCAATCCGATTTGAATTCTATTTATTTATAAACTACATAGGCCTATTATAGATAAGCATGACTTTTTATTCAAACATAGACGATCGTCACGATCGATTTGAATTATAATCCCAATGACGCCAAAACAGGAAATTTAATTCGGCGACGGTTTCAGGTTTGATGTTGTACGTATTCTACTTAATTCGTATTATAGACGCCTTCGATGATTTTACCAACGTCGTAGCGTTTTTAGGAGACTCCAGTATAACTTATACTTGTAAAGGAAGGAATGTATCTTTTTTTGAAATTAATAGAACGAATAAAAAAATTCGAATAAGCTTTGAAAATAAAATTGAAAAACGTTACAAAAGTCTTTTCAATAAAATTTCCGTCGATAAACTAAAGGATGACAAACAATTATATAAACTAACAACTACCGAACCGTTAAAACGTTTGTATTGCGTAACACCAATAATTTTATGTAAATTAAATAGAGCGAGCGTCACTTTTTTGAGCGGGGCGTCAATTTTCTTAAATCAACAAGACGGAGAGAGAGAGAGGGGAAAAAAAAAAGAAGAGTTAGAGGAATACGATAAAAGAGGTATAGGGATGGATGAGAATGAGATGTGAATAAATAAAGAAGGAGGATATATATACTATATACATATATTATAGTATATAGCATATATTTTTAACAAATAGAACTTAATTAATTTACCGTCCTATTTTATAAATAGAATTAATATCATCTATTCAAAAATTCGCTGTTAATATATTTACTTCAGAAGTTGTCATAGCAACTTACAAAAAAAAATTGCACAAAAAAGCATATAGCAAAGAAGATTTATTGATTAAAATATTCAAATACTAGATATTGAAAGACAATTGAAAAAAAATCTGCAACTGAGCAAATATTCAAAATTCGTATAGTAAGTTTTCATACCTTCAGGGATGAATACTAAATTTTTTTTTTTATCTTTTTCGCATTCCTTCATCCCTTCTCACTTCCTTTTAGGTTTCCTCTATCTCTTTGCCTTTTTTTTTTAAATACTAACTTTACTGTATAAATATTACATTTTTATAAGATTATCCAATACAAATACTTTAACAGAAAAACATGGATTAACTTTACTTTGCGAAAGGGACAATTCTAGTATAGTTCAGTATACAACCGTCTTAAATCGAATTTACTGTAGCGTCTCTAAGCGTCAAAAAATTTCTGTATATGAATGCAGTATCCGTTTTTATGGTAGAATCGAGCCGGAAATAGTATGGGTTACCATTTGAAGAAATGGGTTATAATTATAATTAAATCTATATTCAATTTTAGTTTAATTCTTTATCCGAAGTTGACCTTAGGGTCAACAATTCTAAGCCTAGATAAAAGTAAAAAATAACTATAGGGTTAAATGTGTGTAAAACCTTAAGTAAGAAATCGTGACCCAAACCAAATGGTATAGATCTGGGACGATGAGAGAGTAAATTGGACAAAGGCCCCAGGAAAGGTGACGTCCTATGGTCGTTTCGAAGAGGAAATCGCCAAGAGTTGCCATCTGAAGATGGGTCGTTTACCACAAAAATTTACTGTTGATCTTAAGCAAGCGGAAAATCTACCGGAAATACAAACTACTGAATTTAGTAACTGCCGATTTGGAAATTTCAAATCTAATTTTTATGGACCAAACATAGTAGCTATTATCGCTACTGTCATCGCTCTATTATCGTGTTTCAAGCACGTCGGAGATTGCGTCTTCTACATGATTACAGTCAAGGACGTTCGATTTACGAAATAGTGGATTATTGACCGAAATTCGCCGACTGCCCGGAGTGTTTGGGAAAATCAGGGATGAGACGATCGATAAGTGTTCTACTTCTTGTATCGAATTCGCTTATTATATATCCAAAGTGAAACAAGACTCTTTATAACATTTTTGCTTCGACTTTCCGTTTCCGGAGAATATATTTAAAAAACACAGACACGTTTCCCCATAATCTTTCATTTATGATTAAATTAATAGTTTACCATTAAATAGAAAAAAATCTGTTCTCCTTCGCCTTTTCCCATTGATATTGTTTCCTGACCATCTTTCTATCTTATTAGATGACCGTTATCTTTCATACAATTATAGATAATCGTTTTTACGTATCTGTTACAAAAGCTTTTCCTCATTTGTCCTTATTTCCTTTCGCTCAAACTATCCCAGCCCAGATAGTAGACTACATTAATATATATATATATATATAGTATAAAATTAGTTTCTCTCACATTCTTAGTCAAAACTAAGAATAAATATAGATTCATGAATAAAATAAATCAACTTTTCAAATTCTAAAACCTTATATACATATTTATTGGTCTTTTATTAATAAATCTACTCCAATGGTAATAATTAAGCCTATATATATATATATATACTGTATATGGTATTTTATCATCTCTTTCTTCCTTTCTTTCTTGTTTTAGGTTTTAAATAATAATAAAAAAAGACCGACTCTTTCTCTCTCCCCCCTCCCCATCTTCTTATTTTAGATACGGCTTCCAAGCTTTCGAATTATTGATAGGCCTATGAAATTTCACCATCAAAAGGTTCATTTCTTTGATACTCTTTATCTTACATGAGATTGCAATAACAAGAAGTAAGTCGAAAAACTTTTCTATTTTTACAGCTTTTTATATATATTTTTCACGGTAAATGTGCGACATACGTAACAGAAAGCCATGGTCTTAAAGAGGCTTTCTCCTTTGATTTTTTCCCTCCTGTATTCGTCTTCGTCTAGATCAAATATAGAATCTTCTTCTACCTCTTCTCTTTCTCTCTACCATATACAAGTACTATTATATTTCTTTCCTACATAATCTTTCCTAGTTTCTTTCGCCTAGTGATTGACATACTGCGGAGAAGAGTCGACATAGCCCCAAAGCTAGTTCATCTTTTTTTTCACCTACTCTGCCTTCTTAGATTTATGAAAAGCTAATTTGTAACTTGAGCAAACTTATTAATATAAACTCCAGCATTCGTAAGAAAAGGTAACGTAAAGATACATCTTATTTCGTAAGAAATGAAAACCAACCATATAATGGCCACGTGATAAAAAGAATTTGCTTCTGTTTTTATTACTGTTATTGTTACTAACAACAGGACGGAAGATACTAACAATAAAATGACATTTCTATTAAATAAATCTCTATCTTCTTCATATCCGGATTTTGTCACATTAAGAGGACAATAATGGTCAGAGTTTAATCTGTATGGAAAATCCGAAACGAGAAAATTCCATAACATATTATGGCAACTACATAGTTTCCTTTATTATAACTATGAAAGTATTCCTAATTGCTTCAATCTTATTTTGTCCACTTGATTTAATATATAATTATGAATATTTTAAGGTATCTACCTATATGCTTTTACCCCGCCCACTTTTCTCTCTATTATATTTTATATAATACAACATTCCAGTTGTTTTTTATTATTATTATTTAGAAAGGACTTTTTTCTAAAAATAGAATATATTACCGTTACAAATATATAATTATATAAATATATATATATAGTAAGTATATATATATATATAAAGAGAGAGAGAGAGAAAGAGAGAGAGAGAGAGTTCAAGTTAAGTTACCAGTCAATTACTTAGCTGGATCACGTGTGATTCATTGAAAACGTATTGCGTGATTATACGGTTTTTTTTCTTTTTTTTACTAAAGTACAGCAGTATTACATCAATAGTTGAGAGGTCCATTACTAAATTCATAGACTATTTATATTACTCTTTATTTAGAAAAAAAAGTCGGCTGTTGACCAAAACCTATATAATCAACAGAATACAATATAATCTCTTTATAGATTAATAAAATGTATATATGTATAGTCAGAATCGAGTGATTGTGTGTGAGAGACAGACAGAGAGAGAGGATCATTAACGCTTCGAAAAAGTACCTTTTATTTTATACTATCCATTTTTCTCACATTCTATTACAAATTGGCAAAAAATTTTTTTATCAAAGTGGTTTATAGAATGTTTGATAGTTTAATAATCTTTTACTTTTGTATTTAAAGAAAGAACGAGATAAAGTAAAAGAGAAATAGAAAATTGGTAATAGTTTTAATAATAAAAAAGTTATGATTACATTATTAAAGGTTTGTGTATATTATATTCGTTCGTATTTAAGGGATAATTGTTTAGTCTCGTAACAATTAATTTGTGTTATATTAAGATTAATTATTAAGGGGTACAAAAAGTTTCCTTTTAAAAAATTCATAAATTTTTCTATAGTTTCACAATGTCCCCTCCTTTTCCTTAAACAATCATCTTCCTTGTATTATTCCCTTTGTTCATCCGGTATCCTTGTAAATTTTAACAGGGTATTGAATAACTCCCTATCTCCTATTAATCTTCTACTTTCTATTCAACTATAAATGTGCATTCATGTGGTTTAGAATAGAGAGAGAGAGAGAGAGAGAAAATATGTAAAAGAAAGAACACCTAACTTTTAACAGATTCTCGTTCTTCCTCTCCCTCCTGCAGGAACCCAACTAAATAAATACCAACAAGTCTGACAAAATGACATAACTCTTAATTGAAACAGCGTTGATTAATAGCACATCCTCTTTATATATCATACAGAAAGAATTCAGGAGATAAGCTATTGGATCTCTTAACAATCTTATTGAAAGGTAAGCCAAAGAGACCAAGAAATCAATTAGTAGTTGTCTGGGTAAAAAGGTTGTATTGTATTACTTGATTTTTACCCCTCTTGAAACAAAGGACTACCTTTCCCATCTCACTTTACTCAAATTATTCTCTAAAATGCTATTTTACCTCTACCGGAAGCTTATAATCGCGTAAATAATTTTCATTCGATTAGGCACTGATCAATCAACGACTGCTAAAGTTCATGAACTCGAGCCGCCTAGAAATTCCTGTGCGGAATGGGGGAATAAGAGAGAGAAAATGAGTGCAAGACAGAATGAATGAGGGGGTAAAGGAAAATGAGAAAGAGAGAAAGGGAGAATAGGAGAGAGTTACTCGCTAAATCGAAGCCGAAACTCGAATTTCGTGATCAGCATTGGCGAGTAGGTAATTTGAAAAAGGCGGTCTAGATTAGTAAGCTTGGCGCGATATTAATTTCATAAATTTCTAAATAGAACGTAATTTTTGTAACCCTATTTCGTTTTTTTTATTTTATTTTATAGGTCAAATATCTCTATTGAAATAAATTCGTAGAAATTTATTAAAACGATAATAAAGAATTCTATTTAATTGACATAATTTTCGTGCTACATTTTTAGTACCTTTTTGTTTTCGAACCATGTTCTTTCTAAGAATTATATAAATATTAATATTAAAATAAAACTAAAAAAGCTTTTAGTTGTTTTGTTTTTTTAAAAAAAAAGACTTTCATTGACTTTTTCCTTTTTTCTTTTTGTTTTGTTCCCAATTTTAATAATTATCCCACATTCAAGTGAAGTTAACCAACCTTTACCAGGTTTTCTCATTTCCAACCGATAATGGGTATTGTTAATCTTTAATTATTATTAATTTCCATTTTTTTATGTCTATAATTACAATTATAAGGTTTACTTATTGTTTGATTTTTTGAGCTATTACGGCTTTTTATTATTTATGGATACTGGTTACGATATTTCCGGAAATTCCTCTTAATCCTGATTGCTGCTAACATTTAACTATTTAGCGGCTTTTAGCGGCTGACTAGAGCAATTCAGTACGATGTTGATGTCTAGAATTTCCTTTAAAAAATACACCTGAACCTTACAGGTAGTATTTCCGATTCTCTCTTTATTTTCCTATGTCCTTTTCAGAGTAGATGCATGACCCCGAAATCTATAAGTATATTGTTGGGAAATACAGCTTTTTTCCAATAGTCAATTAGGCATAATTCGTTCTGCAGACAATAAGACCCCTGGTGATCTATTTGAAACCCTAATAACGTTACAATAAAAGCCCTAATTATCAAAAGAAAAAAATTAACATTTTCACTATTTCTAATTTAAAAAAGTAAAAAATTATTTAATCGACACGATGAAGAAAATTATCATTTCCTTTCTATTTCTCTTTTTAAACCTACACAAGAGAGAGAGAGAGAGAAAAGAGAGAGCATGAGAGAAAAGAAAGAAAGAGAAAATATAAACCGATCAATCATAAAAAGCAAATAAGTTCATGTTAATAGACCTAAAAAAAAGAGAGAAAATATAAGCAAACAAAGAAAAGAAAACAAATTCAATCTCGAGATTTTAAAGACTTAAAAGTCAAGAAATATTGAAGAGCGAAAAAAGGGTAAGGGAAAGTAATTAAAAGAAACAAATAATCTTAACAGAAATTGTTTTTCTTTACTTTCCCTTTTTTAAAATAATTAATGAGAAAGCTAAAATATTCTCAAATGATATAAAAGTACCATTTTAATCTTGTCTAAAGGAGAAAAAGCAAGAAATATACAAAGAAAAGAGTGATTTTGAAAGAAAAGGGTAAAATAGTAAAATGGGACAAACAGAATGGAATATTTTACTCTCAGTGTTACAACCCTATAAGAATTTAACTTTATAAATCCATTTAGAAGGCCAAACATTGGGTTGTTTTTTTTTCAACAAACACTGATAACGTAAAATGAGTGCATATAGGAAAGAGGAAAAAAGAAGGACTGAGGCAAAAAAAGTGTATATATACAAGAGATAGAATACTGCAATATTATCTTCTTAATAATATGAAATATATCATAGTCATTCGAAATCTTATATCTTACATTAATTACTTTTATCTTTATAGATATATATATATATATATACAGTATATATATATACTAATATATATATATATATATATATGTATATATGCATATATTAGATGAGCATATTTATCTTGAAGGTATCTAATCGAATATTTAAGGCCTCTACACTTTTTCATTTGGGAATTTTTTCCTATACTTCTTTTTTTAAAAAACAAATAAATAATCAAAATGCTTTCAACAAGTGTTGCTATATAAAAAAAGGAAGAGAGAAAGAGAGAGAAAGAGAAAAAAAGAGACCAAAGATGATGCCCTCAGCAAATTTACTCCGACACAAATTTTCCCCGATATTCCCCAGACGGCTTCCTTCGGTTTATTTTCATCCTACCATAGATAACTAGACGAAAAAGCCTAACATTCCTACGTCAATTATTCAGACCCCACTTGAATGCAATAAAAACATTAGATCAGCCGTATTGGCATTCCTGTTTTCAACTAGGGAAGCCGCAGGATATTCACAATAACAGAACTAGGGGGCTTGGCCTCCGGCCGCTGCAATACTCTGCAATGCAAATGCGGTATATGCCTAGATTCGTTTTTGGTAGGAGACTATCAAATAAAAAAATAAGAAATGGGTAAAGATATTCAAATACCTAATAAAACGATTTTATCTGCTAAGCTAAAAAGGGTTACATTACGTCACAGAGGACAAAATACGAGCATAATTAGCAGTATAATAATAAACGCTGACGACTGTTATAAAGATGTTCGTTAGCCAAACTACTAAACAATTACAGCCTAATTAAATATATTCTCGCCTCACGCCGCTCCTGTAACGCTTTACCGCCCGCGCCTAATTGGCATAGGCGTTCAATCGCGACTGACGGACGATTGTTGATGGACGCCGGCGTCTATTGAGAGGCGTAATGCGTGACGAAGTGCACGGTTGTTGAGGGAGGGAAATAATAATTTTTGTGGGTTTTTATGTTTTATTGCTTAATAGACATATTTTTCCGTCCTCAACATGGGACATTACTTTGGTCCAAATACGAATAAAGCTAATTCTACGTATGTATATAGTTAATTATTCTTCTATAATGAGTAATCTAATATCCATCTAATAAAATGTATTCCATATTTTACTGTCGTATTATATATTAGGGTATACAGTATATATTTGAAATCGAACATTGAGCTGCCTCAAGTACTAATCTCAGTTATGGAACTCTGTTATCGATAGGCGATATCTAGAAAAGGAAAGGAACAAATTATCCTTAGGCGCTTTCTTTTTCCTTTTTAAGACTCTGCGTCTTAGTTACTAGAAATCCTTTCCCCTTTTGACCTATCTTGTTTTCACTTATTTACTCTATTTTCTAGTAGGAAAGAAAACTATATTTATTGGTAGCACAAGTAAAAGAGGTATAAGATGAGCAAGTAATTTGTCTTCATGTTTAAGATTTCACAAGAAGGAAAGAGAGAGGAAAGGAGTATACATACTGTATATCTAAACATTTATATACGTAGAGGGGAAGAAGAGACGACAAGAAATAGAAATAACACCATGGCAAGGAGAGAAGGATGGAGTGAGTCTTAGGTCGCTTATTTGACTTATGAATTAGGAATATAATTACAGATAAAGACGAGTTGGTTTTGAGCTTCAATACATAAAAAAAATTAGCGTACATTTGTCCTGGGAAAGGAGTAATAATTTTTCATTTTGGCCTATTATTTCTTATTATTATTATTATTATTATATTTTTTGTGTCCTTCTGGGACTGAATGTTTAACGCCCACAACAAACTGCAATTTACTATACGATTATCCCATTAACAAGCGAATCATGTCACGAAATAGGTAAAAAGAGCTCATAGAATATGTGACATAAGAGAAAGTGCGATAGGGAGAAAGAGCGAGCGAGAGAGAGAGAGAGAGAAAGATAGTAATAATTTTTCACAGGTATTACTAAAAATAAAATGTAATAACTATAAACAAATAGAAATTATCAAACATATTACAAATAAATGGACTAAATTTCTCTCTACTGTCTTTATATTTCATTTATTATCTTATTGACAAGTTTCCATAATAATCGATGAAAACATCAACGTCAAAACTAGGTAATGAAAGACGTAGAGTTTCTCTTTTTTTACATCTGATTCTCCTATTTAGAATGAACTTTGACACGATGAGCTTACAGGGTAGCGCTGCCGAAAGAATTCGGATAATAAATGTTCATCATATGCCCTCTACACCTACTGAAATCTATAATTCTTTATCTAGACGGCCATCATTTCTTCTTTTTCCACCCACTCACTAGCATTCTCTTCGCCTTCCACACCCAACTGCATTAATCTGTAGACGTCCCTATCTCAGACTCTCTTTCAAAAAACTTGATATTTTATCTATTCCGAGTTAATACATGAATAAAAGAGCAGGAATAATAAATAAGATATTCCATCAATTATATATGTTGATTTATTATTGACATATATATAGATATATATTAGCGTATATATTTAGTTATTTATTTGTAAACTCCCCCCGATTTAATACATAGTCTATACTCTATAGTATATACTATATAGTAAAATTTATACCTGTAGGCGATATACTATAATAGATTAAGTAAGACTATGTTGTCCAATAGCGCAAAAGTCAACTAGTTGTCTATTTAATCGGTTAAAAACGATTAATGAACATTCTCGACGCATCATTGAACTCTCAAGATTAATTAATTTCTTAACGTATTAATTAACGTGATTTTCTTGATTGTCACCTTTTAATCCTTTTAATATTGTGTTTAACGATGATAAAATTTAATTAAATCAATTAATATTACTTATTTAAATCATTTTCAACCATTTCCGCTTTTCTTAATCGTTTATTTCTTTATATTCGTGATCTCTGCATTGGGAATTGAATAACTGGCATATATGGTAGATTTTTTTTCTTTTGGTATTATGAGCTTTTCTATAAGGCTTTGAGACGATAGCAGCTGCAACTGTCCCGCGACAAACGACAATTTGCGGTCCGATTATGCGATTAAGATGCGAACCATGGCACGCAACTACTTCAAACCGATTAGCGCTTAAGTAACGATTTTTTTACAAACGTACATATAAACATACTACCATTCATTCAAGAATCTAGTTCGGTAGTTTAAAATGGACGTTATAAGTATATGTATATGCTAATACGTAATGCATACATCTACACTTTTCGATTTCTATACGATGATTAGAACAAAGAGAAAGTCGTTGCGAGCAACTTAAGTGTTCACTTTTTTCTGTCTGTTCTTATTATACTATAGCCATTAATCAAAGTACAGTGTACCACTTATAAAAAGACATTTGTAAATAATTCGGTTTCCTTGCCGGGGCGACAAACCGTAATCGTCGTTTGTCATAAGAAATTGTGCGGCAATGTCTAGTATTTTTATTCCCATTTACATGAAGGAAGTACGAAAAGGGAAAATTCTTTTATCTATTATTTATGTACAATATCTCCTATTTCTCAAAAAGAAAGGAAAAAGTAAAAAGTGTTCTTCTCGACTTAATTACTTAGCATATTCCGTCGAGTCTCCAGGGGAGATGAACTTCGTCATTTTGCCTCTTAATAGAAGAATTTTATCCTTCTATCAGTGCTTTTCTAAAGGAATTTATTTAAAGTTTAATAATCAGGTGAATGATTTTCGGAGCTTAAAGCTTGTTGCGTGACGTCATCAACGAATTATCGTCCAGGGTATTCAGACGACAATGATCATTCAGATAAAGGGTGGCGTTATATTTACAAGCTTCCGGTTTTCTTTCGAAGTTTAACGCACCCTTTTCTATGAAAGCTATTTAAAAAAAAAGAACAAAGACAAGGGAAGGGTAAAGAGAATGGGAGAGAAATGTGTAAAAGCAATCATTTATCATCCATTGGCTGGAGGAGTAGACGATAAATCAGTAAAAGGGTTTAAGGGCGTCACCAGGCGTTAACAGATCGCTAAATACGTCCAACTGCAAAATATATAAACTGCCCTACTAATAAATAAATATACAGTATATATGTGTGTGCGTGTGTATAGGTTAGATATGATAAAATAACGTAGTATTACTTAAAAGATTATTAATAGATAATAACTTTCTTTAAGTTATCATTAACAATACATCAAGATATAAACATACATGGTAGAGCGTATCTACATCTCTGCAACGCAAGGTCGAGTACAACTCTATTTACGCTTGTAGAGTTATATACCCAGCATATTCAGATCATATATTGTATTAAACCATATAACTAATGTAGTAAAATCACTTTTTTATCACTGAAAATCATACTCCAGCAATCCAAATGTAAAAATAATCTATGAAAAGAGTTAGGTCAATATAATATAATCTTAATCCCGACCATGAACAATTCCAATATATCAAAGGCTTTATGAATAATACCGCCAGTAAAGAAAAGTATCAAAATATGGTACAGAAGCCAAAAGCGTTTGTTTACAGGGCGTCAATTCGGGTTAAAGCCTGCATTGAACTGGTTAAACATAAATATCACTTTGCCACTATCGATTTTGCGTTAATATCTAACGGAAAGTAACTTTAATAAACTTTATATACTGCATATATAAGTTATAAGTTTATATTTTTATACTATCTATAAACGCAATATTACTTTCCCTTTATAAACTATTTATCTTTAAAATGTAGGCCTATAATTGTATTCTTTTCATTCTCATTACTCCTATTGTTTTGTAATGAAGGAAGAAATATGGGATTTAAAAAAATGTATATCGTGAGAATTCGCTATAAATCGTTCTTGCGTGTTAGGAGTTGCGATTAAGCGCCATTTAGGATAATATATACAAATTGCACTTTCCAATCTCCAAAAGCACTTTGTATAGAATGTAATAATTATTACTTAAATTCCTAACAGCTTCAAAAGTTTTCCAATTCATTTTTAATGTATAGTCTTGCTAACTATCGTTAACAGATCAATTGTTCAGAATAAATGAATATAAAGTTGTGACGGAAGGACAAAGACAGAAGGAAGCGTGGAGAGATAGAGAGAGTGTTTAAATACATATGTATATGTATGTTTGATGGATAGATATAGAGTTAATACAATCAAAAGTTGCTTTAAGAATGTTCAAATTATAAATAGTTCTTTTTTCGATTTAGCCTAATGATGGTATCAATTTGATGAGTTTGTACGGAGGTCCATGCTTCCCATTCCCAAGACAGACAAATTGCATTATATAAAGTGAAATTAATGTGGTTTGGCGGGTGATTAACGCTTTGAATTTTCTTTCTTACTAAAAATAGAATGGTAAATTTCAACTTTAGAGATTCTAATTTCGTTAATCTTCATCAAGGATCGAAATCCATTACTATGTTACCTCTCTAAATTCTTCTTCTTGAAACGAGCTTGGTACCACCCATCAATAACCATAATTCGTTTAGATAGTACCATTAGAGGGCGCGTAGGTTTAACTAATATCCTGTAGTTAAGTTATTTTATTCATTAAAGGAAAAGGACGAGAGGCGAATAACGTCGTACGACTCCAGGATGGGATTAAGTTTGTTAAAAGTCGTTATGAGGCGTTACAATGTCCGAGAGGCGTTTCCTGTCCATCCGTTTGACAAACTGAGTAAATATGCTTATTGGACGTTAAAATATTCAGTAAAAACCCCTAGGGAACGCTCTTAACTCGCGCATTACAAGCTAAGCCTTCAGACACACCGACTGCATTTGCTTGATAGCTTTGGCCGTCGTTGTATATATTTATGGCTTTTCGTTAAGCCTTACATCACAATTACATAATAGTATAACATTCCACCACTCGAAAACTTTTTTAGCCTTACTCTCCTCCTTCTTTTATTTACGAAATTTGAATCTCTCACATAGGTAAACAATTTTTAGACGTGTTTGCAAACAACTGCACTGATCCTCTCCGCAACGCGCTTAACTCGTCATCCAATTTACAGTTTGCCCCCAACTACTTGCTCTATAGTACTATATTTACATACATATTTATTATTTCCTTTTAAAGTTGTTGTGCATTTATATGAATAAGACATATAGATTTAAGCCGTAAATGAAGCTTAGAATCACTTTTATAGCAAGTATGAATCATTCTTATTTATCCCTTTTTTCCTTATTCCCTATTCCAAACTATTGGATATTTTCCTTACTATCTTATCAATTTCTATCTTATTAACTCTTGAATAGGTTTAATTTAACTAGTAAATTTG
Organism: Dimorphilus gyrociliatus; assembly: GCA_904063045.1. Taxonomy (NCBI): domain Eukaryota; kingdom Metazoa; phylum Annelida; class Polychaeta; family Dinophilidae; genus Dimorphilus; species Dimorphilus gyrociliatus. The sequence goes on along the minus strand of CAJFCJ010000025.1, from coordinate 245,518 downwards.
TTAGATAATCTCTAATTGTAATAGAATGTTTCAGTTAGTATTCTGTTACAATTGCATATCGTACTAATAACATAATAACGCTAATAAAACAGATAAAATCTATTAAAAAATTACTAAAAATATAAAAATTAACAAGTAGCTCATGTAATAAAAATTCTCATTCAAGATTCAATATCCGCTTATTACATAATCGTATAGTTTCAATATAAATATAAATACACTATGCATAACAAATTGTATATATATATTATTCATATTACAGTTGAATAGTTGTACAATAAAGCTTATTCTATAAATAATAAATTAATAAATAAAAAATTTCTCGCACTTGTCCACTCTCTTTTTCTATTTTTAAATAAATTATGCAAGTTTATTACAGTTTATATCAATTCATAATAAAAATATATTTTCTCTCTCTCTCTCTCTCTCTCTCTCTCTCTGTGTCTTTTCCCTCTTCCCTCTTTCTCTCGGTTTTAGAGAGAACATATTGGTGCGGTCCATTAATTAGGACTATTCCCACTCCCAGATTTTCTTTCTTGACAATAAAAGTCGGCGTTAATTAGGAAGCTTGTCGAATTTGGGTAGGTTTTATATATATTTTGTAGTAAATCGATCAAACCGAAAGGATAAGTCGAATACTGCATATCCTATATATATACCGAATATTTTAAGTACAAACCATTGGATGAGTTAAATATAGAGAGTCTCTCAACACATTTGGATAAGAATAGGATAGATACGATATTTGTATATCAGTATGACAAGCAACTGGTAAACTGTAAAAATACCTATGTATTTATGCATATACAGTATATTATATATATATATATATATATACTGTATATATATACTGTATATATCGATTAAATACATGTATTTATCTACATCATATACAATCTATATTATGCAGCGGAAGCTTTTTTCTGACGCCGTAAAGCGCAAATTACCCACGGGATTCGACGATTGCGAGGCGTCTTTATCGGCCTAATTGCGTCTATTGCCGTCTTTTTTAATATATGCTTGTGAGTTGTTTACCGTATGCTTAGAGATGAAATGGCATCCGGTCAGATATTGAGAGGCAACTTTGTTTATATATAGGACAATTTGAATCTAGAATTGGTTTAATCGGGTGTTTCCTTATCTTATTAATTTTATTCATATATAGATAAAAGTTATACATTTTAATTAAAATGAGCAAAAAGACACAAAACAGGAAAATATTAATATCATAATTCTATTTTCAATCTTTACTTCGGTTTCTTTTAAACTCATAATAATCATCATGATTTTTTTCTCATAGATTAAAGTACTTTCCATGCTACAGTAATAATATCGTACAAGGAATGGAACGTTCTTGGGAATATGTCGGGGTTTTGATCTTCAAGTTGGCGTATTAGTTAGTACACTTGATATACTTTTTTTTCTCTTCTCTTAGTATAAAGACGAAAAGAACATAACTACTTTTCATAGGGAAAATTCTTATAATAACCCTTTAAAAGCCTTGTGAAGTAAATAGAGAGGCATTTATTTACTATTCATAGTACTATTCTACATTGAATATACAATTTATAATATACAGAATGTCTTAGATAATTTAGGTAAATAACAGTAATTTTCGACTTTTTCCACTTTTATATATAAAACTAAAGGAAAGAAGAAGAAAGAGAGTGAAAATGGTGTAAAACTTTTAAAATAACAAGTAAAAAGAATACAGTTCTCTCTCTTTAGACAGTTCAAAGTCTAAGAGTACATTTTATATAGAGAGTTTTTCTAAGAAAATTTTTTTACCCAATTTTCCCTTGATTTCTTACAAGATTAAACAATTCGCCACTATACGTATACACTTTTACTCTATTCTTTATCTACTATTCCATTCTTTTTCCATCTATATCTTCCATTTTCTGTATTTTTTTTGTTTTTTTCTTTCTATCCTTCCCAGTTTTTAAAAATACAAGCAAATAAACTCTAAAATCGTTCAATGATTGTAATGATCAACAATCAATAAGGAACATTAATGAATTGGTTATGCAAGGTTTAAGAAAGAAAAAAACTTTAAAACAGATTATCATATTATAACCTTTACAGTAAACCTTTTTATTAATTAATCATATTTTAATTAAGAAGGGATGCTAAAATATTCTTTCATTAAAGAAAGAGAAAAAAGAGAAATTATTGTACAATAGGGAAGAAACACCAGTTGATAATTAAACATGCAAAGACAAAAATCCTAATAAATTATTCAAGAGTTTAAATCTGCGTGAAATTACAAAAATTCAAGAGATAATTATTCTTTGTGTTTCTTTTTTTTAACGGTGGTCATCATCCTTCCTACTATAGAATATATTGACAGTATAGAATTAATGGTTAGGTAGAGGATAAATGAAAAAAAAATACAGATATACAGAGGGGAGAGAGAGAGAGAGAGAGAGGGTGAGAATAAGAAGAGAAAAACAAGACAGATATTTATGTACATGCATAAAATAATGAATTAAATAAGGAATAATAGTAATTGTGGTATTTACCTTATGGATAATGAATTTGTATATTATACATGTACAAAACTTAAATAATTGATAAACGCTCCTTTTGAAAAAGAAGATAAAGAATAAAGACATTTTTAAATTAACCTACTATATTAATAGTACAGATGATGAGGTAGAAAAAAAAACTTATAATATAAAGCTACATTGCACTTAAGCTAATTGATAGATTTAATTGCGAAGGGGAGAAATACACTTGCGTTATCTGGAATTGAGTCATCGTTCTCATTACCTATTCCTAGAATACAAATATATATTTAGGATAATAGGACCATTAGAACTTGAAATGTGTTAATATAAAATATTATTGAATAATGTATACTCCATCTTACTTTCTCTTTCTTTCTTTTCCATTTCTCTTTGTCAATTATTAAATTTAATTGCAGTTATATGGAAGGTTATATAGCGTGATTGAGGTACAAACGTTACAGTTATAGTTGTACCAAAATTGATTGATCAAATTAAACAATTACGATTAAAGATTTTACTTAACAAAGGCAATGAATAATGACAATTTGATTGACGCTCTCAAATACATTTAATCGCCCATTTTTTGGCGCCAACGCTAATTAAAAAGTCAGTAAGGAAAACTAATTGAATATTATTAATATCATTATATTTAAAAAAGAGAGAGAGAATTTGATTTCCTTTCGCTTTTTACACTTCTTTAGTTTATGTATTTAGAAAAAAAAAATACGAGTTTTAGTTAACTCTTAATTTACTTAATGGAGATAAAGATTAATCATAATCCTTAATACTAATGTACCGTATATAATTACAGGTTGTGAAAGGATTATTTGAAAAGGAATTGACCTTACGTGTAATAATCTTATTAAATAATTAATTTTCTATTTCCACATTGTCCTAATTAGTAAAATAATAATAATAGCAATAAATTTTAAAATAAGATTAATCAATCGATAAGTCTTGCTATGATACTAAAATTGTTGAAGAAAATGATTAAATAATCACCCAATTTGCCCAAAGGGTAGTGCTATGCTAATTTAATCATAGCGTAATACCAATAATTAGTGGTTAATTTTCTTTGTTATGTCGCGCCACACACACGTTTTTCTTTCATTTAGAAAGGAAAAAAATTAACGGCCGGAAAGAACTCGAAAGAAAGACGGTTAAAAGAGCAATTCTCTCAAGTAGTTATTTAGTAGTAATTATTAAACACTCAAGAAAAAGGAATATAAATGCATAGATAATAAGAATATTAACGGAGACACGCCAATTAGACACTGCCTAGCGTGATAAAACGGCGGATAAACACAGCGAAGTAGCGAAACGCATGCATAATTCCGAACGACGTATTTAGCAGCGAGCTTCATCAATTATCGAACGCTAAAATTCGGTTGGACAAAAGCGAAACGTGCTGCGATAACAAGACAATTTAAAGAATAGGACCGCTTACCCGTGAAATAATCAACTTTTTTCCACACTTTAAAACCTACATTTCCCTTTTTTTTCTCTCTCTCACTCTCTCTCTCTCTCTCTCTCTCACACACACACACTCCCTCTCTCGTTCCCTATTTCTCTCTCCGTTCTATCTCTCCTCTCCCTTGCCTTCCCTTTATTTCCATTCGTAATCTAACAAATAAATAAATAAACGACCATGTTTCAAAAACTTTTGAGTCTATGAATTAACTTTTCTTTTCATCATTTTTCCAGCAGACAAAGATGGATATGTATGAATGAATTTACACATTGTTGGCTTTTTTTATAACTAAATGAATTAATTGATTAAATAAATATTACAAAAAAAAGTAAACGAAAGAAAAGGAAGCTTTATTCAATTGAGCTTTTTATTTCCTTAACAATTAATACAAGGCACGTAGAATTAGTTGGAAAAAATAAAATTTCTGATTCGACTCATTACGCAATAATATCGGCAATTTACGAGAATAAATAGAAAGAGAATAAGAGTGTGTTTCTATTCAATGAGTGTTAGCATTCAATCGATGATCATAAAGTCGAAGCGTTGTTTCAAAGATCAATAAGATGAGGAATGAAACTAACTCGTTCCTTTCCTCCTTTTTCCTCAGGATGTATTAAAACATTCCATCCTCTATATTTATTATAATTTACTATTGAAATTGAACAAAATGTGAAAAAGTAATTAACCATAATTTCTATAAAATTATCTTAAATAGTATAATATTATTAAAAGATTAATTATTATGATCTATGTTGGTTTTTGCATTGTAACGTAAAGTGTATTATTTATCACATTCAAGCGCAAAATTCTATGTTCAATGGCTAAAGAAGAAAGAGTAAGAAGAATAAGTTTTTTGTATGCCTTCGGGGAGGTAATAAAACATAGAAAAACGTCGTCTATCTATTAAAAATTCCGCTCGGGGCACTAAAAAATATTTTATTAGAAGGATTTAAAGAAAGAATCCTTTTTTTTCTTTCTTTCCATAGCATATTTCTTCTGTTCCTAGATGAATAAGAGGAAAAAATCTCTTTCAATAATTCATGGAGGAGGAGAAGGTTTGATAAAGAAAGAAAGAATGAATGAATGAATGAAAGATTCTATTCAAAAATTAGTTAAAAAAAAGAGAATTTTTCTATTCAATAGATTCTTTTATGGGAAGAGACGGCACGCCGTCTAGAGAATCGTGTAGTCAATGCAAATATTATTCGACCCTTTTGACCCCTCCCCTACACTCTTTTAAAGTAAACCAGCCGTTATTTTTTACACGCTCACTGATTTTTAATTGTTTATAAAAGACAGTTTAGCTCTTTCTAACGGAATATTTCTATATCTTTTGAAGAAAAAGAGAGAAGGAGAGAAGTAAAAGGATTTTATTACAAAATTCCGGATAAATTATTGTTATAGCAGCATTGTAGAGTAATAAAACCTAATGTAAAGTGTAAACAATGTACTTTTATATTAAGTAAAAAAGACTTGATAATGTTCAAGGGCGAGTTTAAGAATCTAGAATCATTTTTCCCTTTGTTATCTAACAATCTCATATTGAACAAGTTATAAATTTAGACTCGATACGTAAAATATAATAAATATAAACCATTAACTTGAATAAAAACTGAAAAATAAAAAATAACTGTTCAAGTACCATTAATCTAAAAATAGCGACCGAAAGAAAGAGCGAGAGAGAGAGAGAGAGAGAGAGACGATTCAGTGACGCGCAATTTTTAAAAAGCTAACGCCCATGTGTAAGCAGAAATTGACCTTTTTTAAAAAAAGGTTCAAGTACAGCGTAATAATACATTAATCCATTTGTTCAAATATTGTTTAATGGCGTAAAAAAGAATGAAAGAAAGTGTAATGTATTTTTATAACTTGGTTTTTATTTTCGGTAATAATTCTATTTTTTTTGTTCTTTTTGTTTTCTTTTTAAAAAAACAAAATATTAAATTGTTTATTGCAAACTAAAAAACGTTATACTATATTTAGATATTAAAATAGTTAATTTTCTCTTCTATAATTAGTAAAAATAATATGAAAATAGGCTTTTTGCCACAATCATTATTGGTCAGTGTAAAAAAATAAAATGAAAATTAGAAGAATAATAAGAGAAACTAATTTCTCTGATAAATAATGTTATTAATCATAAAATAGGATTAAATATATATATTTATATTTTATGTTACTGTTATTCAACTGAACTCTTTTTACGAAACTAATCAACTTTTCTTTTTCGCTGTAAATGTCTTTGGCAGAATAGGATGCCCTTTTTTTGAGGTATAAAAGAGATCGATTCGTCTTTAGACGTTCAAGCACCTTGTATAACATTTATTAAACGTTCTTGACACTTCTTTGACACACATCATATTGCCCTTTTTTTTACCTTTTACAATGTCAACAAAAACGCGTTTTCCTTATTCTTTTCAACTAAAGTTAATGATAAAACAATGCATCAGAAATGAAATGTATACTCTGTAAGCCTTTTCCAATACGGGACTGGTAAGCCTACACACAAATAGAATAAAGATAGTTTGCGGTTGGATTCTTTTCTATATGACACTCAAAGATTTTTCTCCAATACGAATTTCTATCTGTATTCATATACAGTTTTCAACGAATATAATAATTTTTAATAAACAAGTGGAAATGATTGTGAATGATAATAAATATGCTATTAATAGTTTATTTTTAAGAGAATCCTTTATAAATCTCTTTTAATCGTATTGTATCTATAGAAGAGAAGGAAATTTATGTCAGATTATTCTTTTCTTATACGTCCTTTTACAGCGTTATAACACCCTTTTATTATTTATTAATACATAACATGGTAGTAACGCTTTTAATATTTCTTTTTTAACTTAAGTCCCTCTTAAATCTTTTTTACACTTCGAACCGATGCGAAATAAAGATATTCAAGTTCAGTGACCTAAATATTTTGCAACGATAATTTATACATTTACATATGGTATTACAAACGACAGTAATAGAGAAAACGAGAACGAGAATAACAAAAAAAGACAAAAAAAACTAAAGGTTAATACATAACTTTCATTAGATAATAAGGCGTTTCAAGTTATTATTGAGGATCATGTAACATCTTTTTTTAATTCAATTCTTATATAATAAGTGATATTTTTCTCCATCCTTTTTGCGTCTTTTAAGGTACAACTTTCGTAATAATGATCATATTTAGCCCCTTTTCTTTTATAGGCCTAAACCTCATTTTTCTTATAATGTTTGCTCTTGTTTGCTATTTTTTGCTTAGCAGACGTTTACATTCAATGTAATTATGTTTATAACGTGTGTAGATTTTAGTTGATTGAAAAGACGAGGGAAGTTGGGTAAAGATAGAAAATTGTTGATAGAAAAAAAAAAGAAAAAGAACGAGAATATTTAGTAAAAGTACTCACGGCGAGCTCCGATAAGAAACGGATAAAAGATAATTAGAAGAACGATATTTCCATTAATTTTCCACTATTGGTGAAATTACGTAACTTTAAATAATCCGTTATGTTAAAAAAAAACAACGTGTCGAAACTAACCATCGTTTCAGCACTTCATCTATCCCTTGCGTATAATAAAAATTAGGAAGAGCACTAGCCGTCTATTTTCGTTTCTTTTTCCCTTTAATTCTCTTCTTCTCTTCTATATTTTTCCTTCTCTTGACTTACTTGCTCCTCTTCTCTTTTAATAAGGAAGACGTATAGGTCTATAAATCCGATAAGCTTTCCTCCTCAAAATATTTTATATTCCTTTGAATTGTTTCAAACAGAAAAAAATCCTTAAAGTTCTTATCTACTCCTGGGTATTTTCCTCTCTTTCCTACTTCCTTTTAAACTCTCCTTTCCGCTACTGTACGGAAAATGAGAAAACGAAGAGCGAACAGGGATTACAGCGACACCTAGTGTCGGAATATTTCCCCCCCCTCTTGAACGTTATTACATTCTCTGTAGTATATTGATTGAGGAATATGCTGTTGGATTTCGGATGGTGTCTGTAAAACCACAATTTTCCACTTAAACGCTACCGTAAGAATTAAAGGGCATTCGTGTAGAAGGTGCCGAGAGATTCTTATCTAAGATAACTTTTCTCCTCCCCATGTGAGATTGGAAATGACTCGTTACACAGGTTTTTAAATAGACCAAACGGAAGTAGAACGAGGTAAAATTATATACAAAGGAAGGGACAACTACAGGGAATAGATGTTTTTTTTCCCCTATTTCTTATATAGAATAATTACCTGTACAATTTATATTTCCAGTAAAGTATAATAAAAGTTCATTATTTGGAAAAGTATCGGAAAACAAACGTATTATACGCCTGCACAATGTTTACTTTGGTATAGTTACGTAAAATTAATAAGACTACCGCAATTTAACAAGCTTATCTTTGTTAAATAGATAAAACTAAGCCCTTTCAACTCGAATTATATATAAATTTATTAATGTTAATTACATAACGTATAGAATATTATTAGTAGAAAGAGAGAAATAAGAATAATCTTCCGATAAAAACATTAGAACAGCAACGATAAAAATACAAGTAAAAAGGTTGTATAGTACTTTTACTATATTGTGTAGACAAACCAATATAAATTCCATAGGAAAATTTTTAATATTTGTTTGTTTTAATACAATATATAAAATAGTTTACATACTTAACATATCAGAAATGGATAATATTGATAATTAATACAATACACAGCATGTATACACTATACATAGATATATCGTAATAACTTGAACTAATAGCAACTATTTTCAAACGTATCTATTTTATATAATGCCTAAATATCACTGTGATAGTCTTTATATTAATTAATATTCTCCTTTTTCTTGTTATTTTCATTAAATATTATTTAGTAATATATAATATGAAGCTTTTTTTTGCAGTTGCTATTTTCTGTCTACTGTATTATTTTTTAACATTCCCTCTCCTCTTCCTTTCTATATACAATATATGTATATATAAATTTATATATATATATAAATATGTCTCTGTATGACTCTCTCTCTCTCTCTCTCTCTCTCTCTCTCTCTCTTCTTTTCCTTCTCAATACTCACGATTATTTACAAGAAAAGACAAAAAAAATTGTTCTAAATTAAAGAAAAACCTATACAACTGTAAAAAATTGTATATTGCATGATAATCATTTTCTATATAAGGCATAAAGAGTACTTTTATCTTGTACGGAATTGAATCTATCCCTACGTTAGTAAAACTACTAAAAGTAGGACAAGAAGAAGGAGAATGAGAAGAAGAAAAAAACAATTATTTCTTCCATTTTATATTTTTCTCTGGTTCATATAATCTTCTTTTTCCCTTCTCCCCACACCCCTCCCCCCCCCCCGCCCTCCACTACTAACCTCTGAAAAGTATAGCTTCAATAGGTTTTTATTCAAGCTACTAATCCTTTCTATTTTTGAATGTGTATTCCCTGAAGAAACAATTGCAAAAAGGTGATAATGGATTACTGAAACATATTTTTTGTTGTTAAGAAAAATTAACAAAAAGAAAAAGAAAAAAGACCAGAAGGTAAAGATTAATAATACAAAAACCGAAATATTATGAAAAGGTTAGGCTACTAAAGAAAATGGCGAGGAGGAATGTGGCAGTTATAGCTCGGAAAGAGTAATTTCTATTAAAATCCGTCCTTAAAACCCCGTAAAATCCTCGGCCATGTGCGCGAGCACAAAGCGTATACAATGACACTCCCAAGGGATGTGTGTACGCCGAAGAGGCGATCCTACAATTAAATTTACTGTCCGTCTCTGCGTTCTATCAACGAACGTTTTACGATTACGTAACTAGTCGGGCGGTCGTTTTGGGCGGGCTGATAAGCAGGGGTAGAGCGGAAGTAATTTTATTTTTATGCTGTATTGCTTTCTATGAGTTTCGTAGTGGAATATCGAACGGCTCTTTATTACACGGGGCCTAAATCCGACTAAAAACACCCAAAGCAGGCCAGCTTAGACTTACAAAGGTTTGTTTTTAATATCTTTTTTTTTACATTTCTCACCTTTGTTTTATTTCTCTAAATGAGCAAAGAATTCTATATGCAAATTAATTTATAATAATAATATTCATTTATTCATATATTCATAATACTTAACTAATTTTTATTATGTTTCTTGAGCATCTTATTGTTTCTATTACAAATAAATAAAAATAATAGTTGAACCATACATGTTCCCAGAAATTTTACGGTATTGGACTATTCGATTATCCGTTTAATTGATTTATTCAATTATTGAAAAAAAAGGAAAAGATGTTGTGGTTAACCACATGGTGGGGGGTAAGGGGTGGAGTGGGTGAATTGAAGGATGAATAAAAACATAAGTGCTAGAAGAAGGAAAAAGCGGCTTAAGCGTACGAATAGTAGGAAACGAACTGCAGAAAAATAAAGGAAGGGAAAAAAATTCGGAAATTCCCCGGCAAAGATGATGAAGTTAGAAACTTATCATAAAGGAAAAATTGGATGAAGGGAAAAATAGAGGAAAGAGAAGTCAATATCGGAAAAACTAGCGGGATTTAGTTCAACCTTCTCAAATACCGGTTAATCCAAACACGTTCCTGTAGACGGCATTTATTTTGACAAATTGTATTATCTGATAAAAGAAGATAAAATCCAGTAGTAAAGATCTTTTGATCGGTTGAAAAACCTCATCGATATTACCAAATGGATAAATATTTCCACAAGAAGAAAATCACTAACGATCTTTAAATGTTTATTAATGATTAATATTCACTATTATAATTTATATATTCAAATTCTAGTGTTTGTATATGACGAATAAGTTAATTATATCTATTATATCTTGATTTTTCTTTCTATTTTCAATTAAAAGTAATAGTAGCTATCTTTCCGTAAATGAAAGGAATCATTGGTTACTTTATCTTAATTAGAGAAAATCCAGATAAGGGTATCCTTATACCATTGGGAATCGATCTTTTTTCCAAGAAAATTTAAAGGTCTCTTGTATTAAGTACATTTACTTTGTTCTAAACGGCTAATAGTATTTTCAAGGGATTTATATACTCGATACCAATTTAACCCTTTTATCGAAAAAAAATAATGGCACCCAAATCAATTTTTAGCAGCCAAAACTCGGTAAAACAAATGAATAAGTTTGAACTAGGTCATTAAAGAGTTGAGTGGTCTATCTATCAACTTACCAGATTCAATTTAAGACAAAATATTGAACGAAAGTGGGTCATTCAATACCTTGAATTACTCGAGTGAAATTAAAAAAAATAAAAAAAAAAGCCCAATCCGTTAATAGTAGACTACTTAAATGATTCAGAATTAAGATAGAGTTAATAAAATCATAGTCTTTTCCCCCACCCTATTCGTGTGAATGTAGTTAAAGCTTAATTTATAACGCGCCTTTTCCACTCACTTCTTTCACATCACTTCAGTCTTCAGTGCTAATGAAAAAGGAAGAGATTTTCAATGATTCGGAAAGTGAAGCCTCCATCTGAAAAAAAATACTGGCTATAAGCTGAAACTCAAATATACTAATAGTCTAAAAGCGTACAATAACGAAGTTATAGCCGACAATTAACTCTTTCATCGTCCAGCAGCTGCGCTCTTTCCGGGGGATTTCAATACAAAACGATTTTGTGTAAAGTCGGCCATAATTGGAGACGCCCCGCAGTCGCCATAAACATATTGACGATCGGAGTTCGTTATTAAACGAATTACGAAAATCGTCAGCTTCTCAGCTCCTGGCTAAAAACTGCCAAATTTTATCTGCAATAGATTCCGTTATTCGCCTAAAGCAAAAGCAGGGTCGCACCCTGCCATTACTGACAATGGGCCTTAATACATTACACAATTCCATATATCTTTTTGCGGTTGGCATTCATTTTACGAAGTGCTGAAAATACAGCAGACGAAAATTATGTGCAAATAGTAAAAACTTTACGTATAAATTCTAGACACAGAGTAGATTGAATAAACATTAATATGATATATAGATACAAATACATAAATATCTTCTTCCTCACTATAGTCGAATAGAATGTACATTTACACATGCATTCTATTGAAGGGAACAGATAGATAAAGAGGGAATGAGGTGGTAAAGGAGCAAACATCTGGGGTATCTGTTTATTCGACGCGCCGTCTTACGCTGGGTATGATTAAGGGGAAATAAATAGATTCCTCCTCCTACTCTTCTTCTCCTTCTTCTTCCTTACAACTGACTACGTCTCCGGTGACTAACCTAGTTATTAATTCCTGCTTATGACGATACTAATTAAAGACAAAACTACATTATTCATGCGTTAACGCCACGTGACCATCGGTATATTACCGTTTTCCACGCTCTTCCGAACAAAGTCGCCGAATTGGATGGTAGAATATTATCATCAATAATTGCTGGTAGATTTATATCTGTAAACTTTAATTAAGTATGATCCATGATCATTTTCAGTCAATATATGCTATTTAAACGAGATTGATACGCTTAACAAAGGAAAAAGATTGCTGTCCAAAATATTTGAAAGAGACGATGAGTAAAAGTAGGACAGTAACGGCTCTTTATGAAGGATAAACAGAATGAACAAAAAGATAGAAAGAGAGGGCAGAGAGGGAGAATAGATACTAGGCATACAATATTATGTTAATATGTATTTTGACCTATAAGCGTATATTTATATTGTTTCGTATGAATATAATACATGAATATATATATATATACAGTATATATATATATTAGTATATAAAATTATATACAGTATATGGTATATAGATTAATTAATCAAATAATTATATTACCTTGTTGCATAGTATATGTATTGTATATGATATATAGAAAAAAAAAAGTATAAGCTTATGAACACATATGCGTAGGAAATATTGTAGAATGAACAGTTTGAATATAAACAAAACTTGTATGTATTCAATAAGCCATACTTTTCATTCATCGTCTGTCCGTGTGAAAATGCAAAGGAGTTCAAATGCAAAGACTATTTCAATATAGAATGTATTAGTATGAAAAGAGTAAATATTAAATGAAGCATATAAGTTTTGACAATCAGTGATATACAACTCTATATATAAAATGTATCTAGTTGTTTTTTTCTCATAAAACATTTAAGTGCATGGCTATTTTGCATAATATTCCATTTTGTATATATATGCAAAAGATAATATTATTATTTTATACGAAGAAATCGATAACAATAAGATAATAATTGTTTTGTATAGTCTTGCTAAAGGAGGCAACGGGGAATTTAAAAGGAAATAGAGAGTGAGAAAATGAGTGAGATATAGAGTTCAAGCTTATTATTGAACGTAAATGTCAATTAGTTCGTATTAGTCAATTATCACTTTGATGATATATTTGCCAATTCAACGACAAACGGAGTAATATAAAGAATAAAGTTTAAGTTATTCTTTTTCTTTCGACTTTCTCTTTCAACAAGAGTATTTTAATATAGCTGTTTTTAATAGTTTATTTACATTGTACTTTACTCGCCTTCTCCCATCAGTTGTCGCTTCATAACACTTGAATAGGGGGGAGAGGGAGTGAGAATACTCCTTTCCCGCTCACTTAGCGCTGTTCAAAAGGAAAGTAAATAGCGACAGAAGTGACATATATATATATACTTCATATATACGTTTAAATCCTTACATATGCGTACTTTTCGCCTCAATTAATCATCCTTTCTTTCACTCTAATGATGTACATTCATGTAAAAATTACAAGGTTTTTGACTAATTAAGCGCCAGTATAGAAATTCAACAGTTTTAGAGACGTATTAGCGAGACAGTTAATACGTAAACATAAAGAACAAATTAATAAGCGATCGTTACCTTTTGTTTGCGTAACAGCATACAAACAATATTACTTAATAAATAACCGTTAACAACATCTAATAGGCCTACGATGGTTTTCACTAGTCACTTTATAATATATTCCGACATAAACGGATTCTTAAAAGTCAACTAACCGATAAGTAGAACATATTCTAAATTTAGGGCGTTACGTAAGCATCAATTTTCGCATGTCTAGTCTATTTGCATAGTAAGAAAGGCTGTAGACGGTCCGAAATTGATCGCCACTGTTACCGGGGGAAAAAAACGTTTTTGAATTAGACGCTATACGACAATTTTTATTTCTGCATTATTCACGTAGACGACTCTCTGCCCATTCGGATCGATAAATGCGTAAGTGTGTACATTTATTTGTATATGTAGATATGTGAAAAATTCCAATTTCCTTATAAAATCTTTAACATCTAGTTTAGGTATTAAAAAGAAAAAGGGAAAAAAATCACACAAATACTTAAATAATCTCAACGTATATCATGCAACAAAAAGAAGAATGAATGGAAGAGCTTAGAGAACAGAAAGATAGAGATAGACCGAAGAATGGGTTATTCACTCAGATTGTAGGATAGAGAAAGAAAGATGAGAGAGGCAGTGGGAGAGGGTGGGGGAAAGAAAACACTACTTTGGTAAATAAGCCGTGTAACGCTTCTTTTTTTTTAAAAAAAAAATAGAAAAATTTACACCTGGCAGTCGTTAATAATGTATGATATAAAAACATTCGTATTGATAAGATCGCAGAACTGTTTGACTCTTTGCTCACACTCGCTCCTGCATGTCTAATTAGAAATGTAAATATATGCTACCGGTAAAAATTACCTTGCACTTTTTTCTTTATAGTTTTCATCCGTTCACTTCTTTTCCGACATTCTTTCTCTCTCTCTCTCTCTCTCTCTCTCTTTCTTTCTTTCTCTGTATGTATTTTTGTATTTTTCCTCGTAATCTCTCTCAATCTCTTTATCTATTCATTCATCTTACTCTTTACTAAGTTGCTCGTATTATTTCTTTTTTTTAGTATATATACAACAATACAACTGTCATTTAACAATTAAGCGTGAAAAAATTCTGTAACCAGGCTATAATGCTTTGTTTATAACTCTATAATTTATATAGAAAGCTTAAAAAGAAAAGAAAAAGGACAGTATATTTATATGAAAAAAATGTATTAAATACGACGTTGGCGTATACAATATTAATTGAAAAAAGAGCCTCTGTTTTGAATTTTTTTATGATACGTCACATGGTTTGATAGCAATGGCAATGGTGAGGACAAGAGTCGCGATTAAAATCTGTCATCTCCAAATAAGTAACAGATGGTTGAGATATAATATTACTATTAAGTTTAAAATAATAAAGGTAATAGTGGTATGGCAGCCGTTTGATCGTTAAAAACCTTTTAAATGTCCATTTTTATTGAGTGTGATTATAGTTCTGGCTAAACTTTTCAAAGTCTTTATTAATTCAAATTATACCTGTTACAGTTTACTCGTTTCTTTTATTAATTAATGTCATCTAGATACTAATACAAAAACAAACAGATAATAAAAAAAACAACGTCAGTTTAAAAACAGAGCTATTTCTAAAATTATACTAATAAACAGATATTTTTAACTTTAAATTGCACAAGGAAGTTTTTAGAATGGTAAATCTTTCCTTAAAATTACTCTACATTTGCGGTATCTCGTTACTTGATATATTTACTCTTTTGTTTAGGTTAGTAAGTAAGACAAACTCAAGGCCTAAATAGTTTAGGCGTCTACCAGATTTATATTTTCGTTTTCTTCTTTCTTACACCCCGGTAAAACTATAAGGAATCATTCTAGGATGCAAAGAAAAAATGGTGTCGAAGCTAACATTAAAATGCAATTTCAATTAAGAGAAAGAAAAAAAAAAGATTAAAATAATCCAGAAACGAACGATTGCGTGTTGAAACGTTTAATGAACGGTAAGCAAAATTGACAAAAAGGTTTTTATTATATAAGCCGTCATCGTTCGCTAACTAGGCCTAATGACGTCAACTAAAATTAATCCGAATCAATATAGCACATTACATAATATCTACCGCAATTCTATTTGTTATAGAATAACCTTTGGTGCTTGTAGTATTTTATTGTCTGAAATATGTGTAAATGGACTTTTGTATATATAATAAATAAAGCTTGGCAATAATATATTTTCAACATCTATATGTATAATATACTTATGCAAAATGAAACAATGTATTTATATACAGTATATGTATATATATATATATATATATATATACTATATAGTATTATTTATTTATAGATATGTAAAAGTATATATATATATATATATATATATATATATATATATATATATATATAACACAAGAAAAGATTCCTAGCATTCCCTCCTGTGGAAACAATGAAAAGACTATTGTACGTTCTCGTCTCTGATACAATGTAGACAGAGTCATCTATCGGATGCATGTCACGTAGTTGACGCAGAATTTCTCTACTACTGTACCTGATAGTACTCCTCCTCGACGTACTTCCGGAGATAAAAAAAGGCGATAAAAGCGGACAATAGGCCTAAGTTGATTTGCAGATGTCCTAAGTTTACTCTTTCTCTTTCTCGCTCTCTCTCATTCTATCGTTATGCTATCTTTCTTTCTACTTTATTCGCATTCTGACTGCGTTGTATTAAAAAAATATATATAGATTTTAATTATTTTTTTTTATTAATACATAAAAAATTTTTAAACCCTAAAAAAAGAGAAAAACTTTAATTAAAACACGGCGGAAACAGGAAAGAATAATAATAAAAAAAAGCATGATTAAACAATTCAATATATTATGTGTATAGTTGGGTATAAAATCAGCATTACTTGAATACATATACCATCTGCTAAAGCCTCTCTTTCTTTCTTTCCGTCTCTCTCTCTCTCTCTCTCCTCTGTGTCTGTCTGTCTCTTTTCCTCTATGTGCGCGTGTGTGTGTAACTGTATATGCATATACGTGTTGTGTTTTCTCCCCTGCCCTCTTTCATTCAATGTTCACTTTGAAATGCACCGAATGCGATAATTAATAATCTTTTAATCTTTTCCTCTTTAAATGAAAATAAGTGCCTATATGTTACTTGAATAAAATTACCCAAGCCAATACAATTCCTGGAAAATTTTATCAAGTTGTTAAGATTTTTAGCCTCTCCTACTCCTCCCACGTCGTCCTTCAACTTTTGTCTACTAGTTGAATAAATTCGCTTGTAATTCCATCCTTAGGGCCAAGTAATACTACTAGTCTTATTTTAATGTAACAGTAGAGTAAAAACCGATATAATTTCCTAACTATAAATATATACATACATGATATTATTCAGTTAGTGGCCTCTAGCATAGTAACTTTCGATTCTTTATAATAATTACTATATAAACCTTATTGAGTATTAAATGAAATAGAATTAGTCTACCTCATATCACGTGTTCTTTACGAACATATCACCATCGATTTCCATTAGTGGAAGTCGTTTGATAATTAAATTTTGGAATCTTTGGTTAAAAGGTCTTGAAAAGCATTATCTAAACTGATTTTTCTCAGTGAAATTCAACTTGCTATATTCAATAAAATTCTTAGAGAAACTTTTCTCAAACGAAAAGAATTTAAAGGGAAAAGGACAGAGAGGGCAAAAGAAAAAAGGGTAAGAAAAAGGGGAGGAGAGGGTCATATCTAAAAATAGATGATTTTCTAATTCAAAAGATTAAAGGGAAATATACAACTGCAAAGGCTTATTTGATATCTGATATTAGAAATGACGTTGCTATTCCCTATATCATCTTAATTAGATTATGTTAGGAGAAGAGAAATAGTTCGCCTCTTATCACCAAACTCATTCCTCTCTTTTATGGTTATTAATTTTTTATAAGGGTTTTACACAATTCAAAGAAATCATAAATGAAATTAATGTTTGAATGTATAAATATATACAATTTATGTAAATTTACTTTTTGATAAATGACAAAAATATGAAAAGAGACGCCTCCATAAAAATCGAGAGTGCGAAAAAAAAAAAATTGCATAAAATATACAACAACTTTTTTTTCCCTTTTAAAATCAAACTGTCACATTATTATTTAAAAGCTGAAGCGTCATAAATTAATCTGATGATAATAAGTAATAGATTAAGTCCAAAATTTTTATATCTTTTATATATTAATCTTATTTTTATGTATTAATTCTAAAAAAAAACCTACTAGAAGAGGGTACAGTATTTTAAAAAGGCTTTCTTTTATTAATTATAAGATTGATAAAAGGAAAGTTTGGAAGGAGAGAGAGAAAAGAAAGGAAAAGTGAACTAAAACTACCTTATTGTAAACCCTAAAAGAAAAATTCATTCATCCTTTATGCCCCTTTTTTCTGTATATCGTAATTATTCATAAACTTATGAAATGATTGGTAAAAGTTAAGTTTAATGCGATAATTCTTTCATTTTACAACTATTTCTAATGACAAGCTCATTTCTATTTTATATCTAAACTTTTGTGTAAAATTTAAATCTTTTCTTTATAAATATTTAATTAGATTATAAAATACTGTAATAAAATTCTTTATAAGCCTATAATTCATCCTTTGTATTCAGATGGATAGTACCTTTCTTTTCTAATATTTCACATTTTATATATACATTATTGGCTTATTCTGTTTCTTTCTGTACTAATTCAATTACTAATCAACAATTAGAGATAATTGCTTTCAAAATTTCAATGAACGAATTGTCACCAAAGTGCATTTTTGGTATATATATATATATATATATAGTATTAGAAAAAAACCGTTAGTAGCCAAATTTTTTTGCTCTTTGCATTGCTTACTCTTGTACTTTGCTTAAAGCGTATAGACAAATAACTAAATAGCACATCAATCTATCAAACAACGCCGAGGTTAAACCTGTTGAAAAATAACAAAACGCCATCTACTGATAACCCTTTAAGAATAAACATCTTCTGACGCGAATATGAATTATACTTATATAAATCAATCCTTTGCTTATTTTCTCTATAATTCTCAAATAGAATATTTTTTTTTCACAACTTCAAACTTATATTGTTGAAATTTAAAGGAATATTAAATCTAATTTGCATAAATTCACGTCTCAACTATAATACTTGAAATATGAGTAAAATTCTTAAGAAAACAACATTTTTTCACACTTTAAATTCTTTTTATCTTCTAGTCTCTCCTATTTTTCTTTACGTGAACACTTTTCCTCAAGCTTCCACCCCACGAATCAGCAATGCCATCTGTTATTTCTCTCCTTATTCATAATTAAACAACTCCACCTGCTGCCCTCAAAGTCACAACTAGAGTATTCATCGTCCAACAGTAATTTATCTATTGCGAAATATTATATAATCGTATGAATATTTTGTGACTAGTTTCATTAACAGCAAACAAAGAATCACCAATAAAGCAGAATAGTAATAAAAGGGACAAATATAGGAAATATTTTTGTAATTTGAATATTTAAACATTCGAAACTTTTAAAACAGTAAAAATTATTTATTAAATTCATAGTAAAGTATTAAATACTATCGAAAAGATAATGTATGAAGAGAATTAATTACTCTATATATAAATACATTACTAAATGTATAAAGGATTAATAAGATAACAGAATTAGGATGAGAGAAATCGTATTTGGATTACTCGTCATTATAATAAAAAAATATGGTAAACTTGAAATTATCATTAATAATTCGATTATTATTATTATAAATTATTATTTATTTATTATTCTATGGAAATATTCTAGAAGCAATAGAAGGAGAGTTTAATCTACCTGTAGCAGATAATTTTGAAGAGAAACAAATCTATATAGATTTTAAAAATTCCAAAATTACTGTCAATTTACCTAAGATAAAAAAATCTTTATTTCTTAATAAATTTGTTGACATTAGGTCTGATTATTACTTAAACGTAACACCTATATATAACTAGTAATTGTTATTATAACAGACAAATGATACTATGGAAACCTATTGAAGAGAAAGCAACAACTAAATTCAAAGTGTTTAAACGATATATTAAAGATGGAAATGCACAATTTGAACTTGAACGAAATCAGACAGGATATTTTATTAAATGCTTTACCGTCTATTACCTTTCAAAGTTCCTTTACAATTCATTTTCGCAACCTTTATACATAGAAGCCGAATGTTTGTATTATTATTATAATAATAACTAATTTATTTATTAATTAATATTTCTTTAACTACTTCTAAGCTCATACGGTTGATTTAGTAGAAAATCCAGTTCTAAAGAAACATTTTAAGTCAATTAAAATTGAAAGAGGTGAAACTACTAAAATTAAAATTCTAACAGAACGCCGAATATGTAAACATGGTTTTGCTTGCAAAATAAATATTTATCAAAATTATGAAGATCATGGAGTCAGTGAACCAATAGAAGACTGTATAATTATGCCGATAAATGGTAATTTAGTATATATTGTATATAGATAAATTAACTTTATTAATCTTTGGCAGATTTATATTTATATTTTATTGAAGTTGATTTCGACTTGTGTCTAAGTAAGGGAAACCATCCGAATTATTGGAAAAATAGTACCAAATTTTTAAGAATAAGTACACGAACAAGCTATAAATATAGTTTAGAGGAGAGTTTTTTTGAATTTCTAGTAATTGAATACAATAGAAAACCCAAAAAGGAGGTAGATAATATAGGATTTTTCAATCCTAAGCCATCTACTATTGATGTGCATTTAGGTCAACTAGACGTAGAACTGCCTTGTATACCTAAAAATAAGTAAATATATTAATTTATCTTATTATCTTTACTAAATATTATGAAAAATCATAAACATTTATTAAATAAACATATACAAAACTATATTTTTATAAATAGAGCTTATGTTACTTGGATATATAATGGTGACATTTTGGATGAAACATCTAAAGACTATTCCTTCGAACCAAAAAATTATAAATGGATATTAAGAATAAGTAAATTTATTCAATGTAATAAATTTATAAATCTATTAATTAGTTATTTTCTCTACTCTAGAAAAATGTACTATTGATAATACGAAACATCCGTATTCATGTACTATCTTAACTCCCAAATATCAGTACGAAACAAAAATATTCAAGATTCGTGCATTTAGTAAATTATATCGATTTTATTTGATTAATAGTTACTAATTAACACTATTTTCTTAATTAAGAACCTGTAAAAATATTAACTAAATGGCCTAAATATGAAGTACATGAAAATGAAGCTAAAGTATCATTGTTTTGCGAAGCAGTAGGCTCTAAATTTATAAATGTACATTGGCAAATAACTCGTAACTTGTCTTTAGAATATCAAGAAAGTATGTAGGTCAATTTAAAATAACAAGAAAATTATTAACTATACCATAAACATCTAGGCACAAGTGGTAACATTTTTAGAATATACGAAGGCTATACGAAAAGCTTTATAAGTCTTCAATCAAAGACTTGTTTAACCGTCTATTGTACAGCGGAGAACTATGATGATAAGACGAACACTTTATTCTTCGATATGATATCTATTGTAATTTATATTACAGGTACGTTAATAATTTATCATCTTCTATTAAAAAGCGTCTATTTCCCTATTGTCATCAAGAAACAATCAAAATAATTAATGATTTACCAAACGTATACACAAATCTAAATTTTTACGAGGGGAATTATTTAAAATTTCAAGTTTATCACATGTGCATACTAAACAAAGCTTGTTCGTGGTTTAAAGATGACGTAATTAATTAATTTATTCATTCATTTAATTGGCAAATTATTTATTCTTTATTTTCGAATTCCTTTTCGCTTACTATCTTTTTCAAGTTTCCTTTAATTAAAAATCAAAGACATTATAAAGAATACGAAATATATGATAGAAAAAATAATCTCTTCCAATGTACTTTAATATTTAATGAAAAGAATCCAAGCTTCTCTGGAACTTATAAAGTTAGTGTAACTAACGGAAGGTCTCAGGTATATAGTCGCGGGAGCGAAATATTGTTTGGTAACTATACTTTGTTCTATTGTAAAATCATACTCTTACTAAACTACTCTTATCTTCTAGACGAAGTTTCCGAAAGTCTGACAAAAGGAACATGTAAATATATCTTAACTTCTTCAATAAAGTCTTCTTTAATCAATAAATTTTCCACCTGGTTTCTAATTTTTGGGGAAATACAGCAACAGTGAAAACAGTTGCTGAAGTCAAATTACAAAAAAAGAGTAATATGTATTTAAGTTTATTTTTTGGGATACCATTAGCTCTTACACTTTTACTTGTTCTTGGTTATTTTGTCGCAAAGGTTTTTTCTTAAGATAAAATACATAAATAACTTTTAATTAATAAATAACTTGGTTTTAGGGTCGAACAAAGAGAGTTCAAACCATCAATTTACCCTTGTCTCGTTCTTCTGTTCTCAGTCACGCTTTGTCACAAAGAACTTTAAGTAATTATCAACAGAGATCTAATTAAAACCATTGTCTTATTGAATTTCGTTTAGTAAATTATAAATTATTTATTAATTTACAGAAGAAATGGATACTTCTCAAATGGCGCGAAGTAAATATTCCTTGTATAGTTCTACTAATTTCCATTCCTCGCGAATGTAACCTTAATACCTACTGTATTTAAACGAAACTACTAAGAAGTAAAAAAATGCCTTTGTGTGTATAAAAAAACAGTATGAAAAAGAAGTAAAAATGTGGTATGTTAATAGTATTTTTAGTTATTTTTTCTGGATATTTGATAGATTTCATAAATAGGACGTATATTGCTGGACCGCACTTAAAATTAATTCTATTTTACGGTAGTGGTGGAAACGCGTCAAAAAGCACTGTTGTTCCATAGTAAAAATGAATGAGCGTAAAATTGTATACGACGCCATTTTGATTTCTTGTAAAATCCATATCGGCAAATTAATCTGTAGATTTTGACTCAGTTAAGAACACTAAGGGCAGCCATTTCGCCACAAATTGTAAATAAGTATTAAAGAAATATTACCTGTAAATCTCAGTAATTACAAAAAACAGAAAATCTAATCAATAAAGATGGATTTTCTAAATGATAAAGTAAGTAAAATTTCACCACCGATTTATCTAACAAAACAATACAGTCGACAAATTTATTAACGTGACGTCCTTTCTTTCAGTACGGTGTTGAACACGAATTGTTTCGAAATAGAATTAAAAAACGGTTATATTATGGAAAGCTGCCAAAGACTGATCGACCTTCCCTTCCTATGACTGGTAATAATACTTTTGACCCAATTTATATACCCCTCATACGTTTAGTACGTAGTAGTTCTGTTTCATGAGAACTCAACGTGCAAGTATAAATGGCATAAGATGTAGTTTATTGAGTAGAATAACCAATTTTCACATGTAGTGTTATTCTTATGAAGGTTGGTGATTCCATTCATAGTTTACCGTATTTTGATATGAAAAAGCGGTTATCTGTCTTTAATTCGGTCAAACAGGCGCCTTATGCTGACCGAGAATATTGGTTTGTTTGCTTGCTCTAGTTAGAGGAAAAATAAATTATACGTCTATTTGATGATCTGTCATATTTGAATAAAGAAGGTCACTATTGTGTCAACCGCTAAACGAAAGAACATTTATTTGCTTTTTCAAATCATCGTGGAAATTCTAGATAACACAAATAGCCTATTAACAGATTATATTGCCTATTGACGTTTTATTTTATTAATAAAGAAAATTATTACTTTTTTTATGAACTGTTAAATATCATTATCTGATTATTAATATATATATAAATCTTTTTCTTAACAGAGATATTCGTTGATGCTTTACGGGAAACATGTCCAAAAACTCTTGGATTCTTGGATATTGCTAATGCCTCAAAAATTTCGAGAGATGCCTGTATGTCACCGTGTTCTATGATGTTGGGAATGATCTACATTGAAAGATTAAAAAAATCGAACAAAGGATACTTGAAGTCAATCACTGGTTCTGAACTCTTTCTCATTTCGATGGTAAAACAAATTATTTTAATAATATAGAGTTAACGTATTGTATATTTTCGTAAAGATGGTTGCTTCGAAATACTCTTTTGACCAAGATCAAGATGAGGCTGTTTTCAATGGCGAGTGGGCTGAAAGTGGAGATTTGGAAACGTCTGAAATTAATGACTTGGAAAGAGAATTTCTAACCGCAATTAACTGGAATCTTTTCATAGAAAGAGATGACTTTTACAACACTCTGAGCAAACTAGAATATTTGTAAGTATTAAGTTAACTTAAATTCTATTATAGTTAACTTTGATTATCGTAACAGAATTGCATGTAAACAAGGAAGAGATCGAGGTTATTGGACTTATACCGATTTATCAGTTATTTTAGAAAATTTCAACTTGGCAAAATATTTAAGTACTTTTACGTCAGAAATGTTCAAGGTATATTTATTTACAATGTCAAAGAGATTATAGTTCTTATCTAAGTACTTCCTAGGTTTTGATAGCGATATCTCTTTCGTATGTGATCGGGGTTACAGCTATAGCCGCTTCCCTGTCTGCCACACTAGTTATTTCTCAAGCTCTCAAAACGAACGAAACAGGAACATTCAACAGTCTACCGTCAACAATAAAATATACCATAGATAGATTCTACAACAAGGACGAAAGATTTAACTTCCGGTGCAATCCAGGATGTTGTTCACAAGAACACCAAAGTATTTGTCGAAATGTAACTAAAGATACGTCTGCTACTGAAACCGAATCCAACTGTTTAAATGAACTTGATGCTAAAAATATTGAAAATGGCTTTTGCTGCTGTTGTAAAGAGACACTGCTTGTTCAATCATACGGTAATTTGGAAAGATCTATATTCAATTTACATCTCGGATTTTCAACGGGTCCAGGCCTTAATTCTGAACAATTACTTGTCAAGTAAATATCAGCCATTTACAAACTATCAATTAAGTAAAATTACCTCCCATTTCAACATGTAATATCTATATTTTGTTGAATAAATGTATTATCTCAATCAAAATTCGTTTCATTTCGCTAACACTTCAAACTTAGTAACTTTTAAGAGAATTTTTTACATTTTGCCCAATTAATCCATAGTGCAATGTTATATTTAATCATTGAAAAAGAGGAAGAGCAAAAATTGAGAAAAGATGATATTTTTCAACGTTTACTTTTAGTAACAAAATAACATATTTACATTAAATATGATAACAAAAAACAATGGAAAAAATCTGAAGTCTTTGAAAATAAGAGAGGACAAGTCCGAAAAGTCCATAGTATGGTTTTCTTATTCATTGTATAAATGCAAAAGAGAAGCAATGTTCACACATAAATATCAAAGTCAATCCGTGACGTTGGATAAAATCCACCAGTAGAGCCAACTTTTCTGCATAACGCGCCTGCTTTAAAAAATCCACTTTCACACCAGTTAAGCATTTTCTTTGAAGAGAACGGCCCGATTAATTCGGTGTCTGATTCCTTCCATTTGTACTCCCACATAACACCATTTTCGTCGTCGCTATCTTTCTTTTCTTCAGTATCAATACTCTTTGATTCATTATTAGACATTTCGTCACCAAATATATCTAGATCTTCGTCAACTGGTTTCTGAGGATCTGGAAGCGGTTTGTCAATCATTTTCTCTTCCAGACTTTTAACGCAATGCGTTAACTTTTCAAAAGTATATTGATATATTTCTGTTTCCCCATCAGTTAACATCTATAACGAATAAAACACAAGGAATTTAACTTAAAACAGATCTGTTAATTGTTTATTTGGCCAAAAGTTCAGTTAATATAAGGGTTGCAAATAGCGGTTAACCTTTGAAAATAATTGATATTTTCCTTTTAACTGTCTTACTCGAAAGGTTCATAAGGTTAAAAATATTAATAATTGACATTGAGCTGAAATTAAACATCCTTACCTCATCAGCATAACCAGTTAGCTCCAATAATGCTTCTTTATTAGCTGTACTTTCTTCAGTTGTCTTTTTTGGTTTTTTCTTTGACCAACGTGCGCTAGCTGAATTGAGTGAATTACCGCCCAATCTTTTTAAAGCCTGCAACACATTTTCGCCCGGTTTCATTATTTTTAGCATTCCGGTGAAAATTTTCCTTTTATCTAATTCGTTGTCAGAATCGTCTTCATCATTATCTTCTTCCTCCATTGTGTTTTTTTCCCTTTCTTTCACACGAACCCAATCTATATTATCCATCCAGGCGTCTTTCACTTCCTCTTTATCCTTCTCGAAAATATAGGTGCCTTGTTTGTCGAAATGACCTTCTTCAAGTTCTTCTTTCATGTTAAACGGTGTTAACTTGGTTTCGCCGTCAAAACCAGTTTCGGGGTCCGACTCTTGGCCTTCTATATCATCCTCATTTAAGACATCATAATTCTTACAATCCTTATCTTCGTCGTCTGAATCTAAAGTATGGTTTTCCTTGAATCTTCTAGTTGCTGGTTCAGACTCATCTATCACCTCATTTTTGTCATCAAACTCTACTTTACGCTTTAGTGACTTCTCCATTAAGATTTGCGCAAAAATCTAAGTGAAATTCTAAAAAACCGACAAACTAACGTTGATTAAAACGACCTTGATATTAAAAATACAAGTTTCGCACTTCAAAGATTTATGTATCTACCTACCAAGCTTTATTCTTATTGGGTGATTTATACAACGGCTGTCCTGATTGGTTCTTATTCGTTTGGTTGTTAGTTCCCGCGTTTAAACGGTAGGATATTATATGAATGCAACGAGTAACCCATCTATGAAGCTCGTGTTTAAAAACTCTTGAAAATAATTTCATTTGCAAACCTCAAATTTTGCGAAATGACTAAAGAACGAAGCGGTTTGATGTTTATCGACAATACATTTGAAGCTCAAAAACATGAAAAGGAGCAGGAGAAATTAAAAGTAAGGCCTTCTAACAGTTTCAGTCTATGTAAACAAGTCATTCCCGCTCTCAATTTTATATATAGATTGCATAAACTATATTTTATATATTGTAGGACCCTGTAAAGCAAAAAATAAGTGGTAACGAAAAACATTGTCCAAAAACTGACAAAGCTCAATCTAAGAAAGCAACTAAACAAGCAAAAACAACGGTTGCTCACCCGGTGAAAGGTAAGCTGTTTCATATCTCGTTTGAAAGTTACTTCTTATTCTATAAGGGTAATAATATATGTATTTTTCGAATATATTTCCTTAATATTATTAAATATTAAATTACTTGTACTATTTTATAGATGGAGAGTGTCAAACAAATATTTTAGAATTGACAGGTAAGAGAATAACACTAAACTTATATTAACTAATATTTACCACTTTCACTTACTTCTTGTTCAGAAACTGCCACCCAAACCGAGATGGTTGTCAGTAATAGTGATAAAACAAAAGGTAAGGATAATTTTATAGTTTCGATGATTGTTTTCATCACCTTTGATTGAAATTTAGATGAAGAATATACCGAAACAAAAAATGATGACATTGAAGTCATGCAAGAATGGATTAAAACAGGTTTGTAGTATTTATAAGACAGGCAAATAAGAGAAAAGAATTATTAATATAGATAATAAATTCGATGTGTAATAAATATAGTTAAGGAGGCAACGTCAGAAGAAAACGATGATATGCAAAAAGAGCGTGAAGAGATTTTAAAGGAGAATAAAACTGTAAGTACATATATATATGGTGATATTTATGAGAAACTAGTAATAAGCTCTTTCATTTAGCTACGAGAAAAAATTGAAGAGCTCGAAAAGAAGGTTGAAAATCTAACAGAAGTAGCCCAGTATTTTGAAGATAAAGCTGAAACCTTTGCTCAATACATTGAGAAAAATCTTTCGAACGAAGAAGAGTCCCAGTGAAGATAACTTATTAACATTTAGTTTATACAAGTTTGTTTATCACTTGGTAGTTTTTACTTAGTTTGTTTTATTACTTTGAAACAAAATTTAAATGGAAAATAAAAATAAAAACTCGATAAAAGACTAATCAGATCTTATCGACCAGTTTATCTAAGCAGAAATAATATATTATTATTGAGTAGGTAAAGAGTTGACCCATTGCTTAACCTCCGTTGGACAATCAATTAAATCGGCAACAACTCGTTCAATATCTTCGTGAGGGACGGTGAGCTTCATTGGATGATATTCTTTTGGAACATTGTTTACAGTCGATCCATCGGCAATCGTTAATATTTCCAGATCAAACAGTTTTTCGTAAGACTTTAATACAACAGACTTGGCAAACATTTCCAAAGAAGAATGTTTTGAAAAGAATTTCTTATATTCTATTAAAATTGTTCGAAAATAGCGAAAAATACGATAAGACAAGTAAAATTAACTATCGCTTACCGTTAAAAACCATTTCAAATGTGAATGGTTCACCAACAAATAAGCTATAAATACGATCAGCTGCAATAAGAATGGATAATTCAAGTGTAGTTAGATCTGCAAACATAATAAACAAATAAATAAAATTGTATCAGAAATGAGAAATATGTAATAAACCTTGTAATAAACAATTTTGAGAATTTAACGTGTAAATTGAACAAACTTCTCTTAGAAGATCCTCGTCAAAGAATTCTCTATAACCCATTAAACGAAGGCAACAGTCCTAATTAGAATTAGAAATTTTCAATAATTTTTAACCTTTTTGTTTAAAAATGATATATACTGAAAAGGTAACTATTTCTCTGATATCAACTTGTTGATAGTATAAATCTTGTAGATATTCCCTAACAAAACCGTATGTAAATGACTTCTGTAATAAGTAAAGAGAGATATAAACAATCTTTTATCATTCATTATTTAATCTTACCTTTACGGCATCATTCCATTTATTCAAAAATCCTTTATTATCAATATCTCCTTTATAAAGGGTTAGAAATGAAATATACATTTGAATGTACTCCGTTAGTGACGATTTACTTTCAAGATGTACTTGTTCATGAGAAAATCTTGATCTTACTCGTTTTTCTAATAATTCAATAACATTCTAAAATGAAAAAGTTTATGATAACTGTTTATCTTAGACAAATGTAAGTTTTATATTTACCATACGAGTTGTTATTCCTATAGTAAAAACGGCAGAACCGTACATATTAAAAGAAGTTGAAGAATCGAATAAATTGTATAACAAGTGCTGTTTGTCGGTGGCAAAATTTTCAAATTCATCAAGAATTATTATCAAAGGATGCGAATTGGTGTATTCGTTGAGTTGACGGTCTATTTCAACTTTGGCGACTACTTCATCTGATTGTATGCAACCATTCAGTCGAACTAATCGAAATTGTCTCCTTTCGTCTTTCAGCCTCTTAAGAACCTTATCTATTAACTAGAATGGACATTAAGAGTACAAGAATGGTCAACATAACTCCTTAGATTGATAAATAACTTAACTTACATAGGATTTTCCTATTCCTCTTATTCCAGTTAGAATAAGAGAACTGCTTTCGTTTGAAAATACTTTTTGTATTGAGTCATATATTCTTTTACAAGCTGGAACGGCACTT
Source organism: Dimorphilus gyrociliatus (assembly GCA_904063045.1). Classification (NCBI taxonomy): domain Eukaryota; kingdom Metazoa; phylum Annelida; class Polychaeta; family Dinophilidae; genus Dimorphilus; species Dimorphilus gyrociliatus. The sequence continues at coordinate 216,182 of CAJFCJ010000025.1, read as the reverse complement.
TTTACTTTGCTGTATATGAATAGGAGAAAACTTTATATTTTTTTATATCGATGACATTGGAATTCTTTTTTTCCTATTCGTGATCGGACTCTTTCAACGCAAGATTCATGTTTACTTAAATTTATATAATTTATAGAAATATAATCAAAGTTACCTTTCATTTTTTTCATGTTTGAAGCCCTCGGGACAGAGGAAATGGGGTGAATGATCGATTTGACCGGCTAATCTACCAAGTAGGAGAGATTTTGCTTTCTCGGCAAGATTTGCATCGCGACTTCTTCTGGACATACTCAATATTTATTTTATTATAACTGATGATCGAAATGAGACTAGGAGTGTCGATTCTGAAATTTTACCGCGTAAATTTAATAGACGATAATATGAGAATAAAGTGAAATATTTTAAAGTATTCTATTATGAAAAATTAACTGACATTATAATTTTACCTAAAAAAATATGCAATTATTTTTTAAAACCTTGGTCAGTTGACAGGACTCAAAACAGAGATGAAAGGTTATTGTAGTATTTATGAACCATGTAAAAGCCGGCGATCACTTTTAACGTTAATAATATAGAAAGAAAATTACTACGTCTAAAGTTGACTGGCGAATAGCAATGGCCGTCAATAAAAAATAATAGCGAGCCGCCATTTTGAAATTCTTCGTAGGAACTTTTACCGGAAGCGGAAAACCATTCAAATTTAAAGTGACGACGTTTATATTTAAACCTTAAATTAACAAAAAGACAGTACATTTTTAACTCTCTGTTGGAAGCTTGAGGTTTTAAATTGCAGCTTTCTAATATTTTATTGCTGTTGACTTGTTGGCCAAAAGTATGTAAATTTAGATTGAAACTATTAATAATGTATCACTTATGCCTTTAAAATTTGACAGGATAGAAATGGATACTCTTCGACTTGATAGTCTACCAGCTCAACAAGCTGTACCGCAATCTAGATTAGCAAAACGTAATTCAAATAATAAAACACCGTCAAAGAATCCTAAAACTCCTGGAAAATCGAATACACCTGGAAAACCTAAAACTCCTAAAACCCCGGGTGGAGACCGTTTCATACCTAATAGAAGCACTACCAACTTCCAGCTTTCAAGCTTTCTTCTTCAGGAAAGAAGTCTATCAAACGAGGGACTTAGTCCTATGAAGCAAGAAAATCAAAAAATTATTAATGACCATTTTAACATTGACCCTAATACCAAAATCCTATCTTTTAGAGATAGGGCGCCCCAGCCGATTGAATGTTTGTATAATTCATATAGGTTCCACTTGAAAGTTGTTATCAATTTACTTTCACCACTTTTAGCAATCGATAAATCCTTACAAGGTGCAACAATCGGATCAAGCAGTGTTAAATCATCAACCAAGCGTCACATCCCTAGCAACTCAGAACGTATTTTAGACGCTCCAGAAATTCGAAACGACTATTGTAAGTATTGTGTCCTGGAAATCTATTAAGTTTGCCCCGATCAATTAGCAACCTTAGAAGAATATTTGTACAGCAAATATAAGTCACATTTCGCAAAGATACGTGTCACCAATTCCCAGGGTGAATAGGCTGTAGGCTAAATTTTCGGACTTGCATGTAACAAAATGTTGGTAAAGCTTTGCAAATAAATGAGCACTTTCCCCGAGAAAGATAAAATATTTATTCACCTAATTAATTAATATATACGTAGATATATATTTATGTTTTTTCTTTTAACAGATCTAAATATTTTGGATTGGTCATGCTCAAATCTTATGGCAGTTAGTTTAAACAGTCATGTTTATGTATGGAACGCAACAACTGGTGGAATAGAGCGTTTAATGAGTTTAGACGAAGGAGATTTCGTGGGTTCTGTTAGTTGGATGGAGGAAGCAGATTATTTAGCTGTTGGTACAAGTGATGGAATTGTACAACTTTGGGATGCAAATACTAGTCGACTAATCAGAAAAATGGAAGGTCATAATTCAAGAATTCCAAGTTTGTCATGGAACAAATATATTATTTCTAGGTAAAAGAAATAATAAGAGAAATTTGTTACTTTCTCCCTCCTCTATTCTTTAATTAAGATGCGCGCGTTACAATTTACAGATAGGAAAGCCAAGTTGTCCCACGGGAATTTTACTTCTTGTTTAGAATATTTATTACTTGATCCCATAAGACTTAGAAAAAAAAAATTATAGTACTATTGTAAATAGATGCTCTAATTATTCTTCCGTTATAGGTTTTAGATGAGATTAGTATACAATTTAAGGATTTAGATTATTTGCTACTCCAAATAATAAGGTTAAATGGATAAAAATATGATTTTATCTTTGACTTTTTACCCCATTCCAGCGGCAGTCGTGGTGGACAAATCAATCATTACGATGTCAGGTCTAGAAACCATCAAGTATGCAGTACAAACGCTCATACTCAAGAGGTTATTATTTAAATTTTACGACAGTAATTTCTTTAAAAAATAATTGTATGCTTAAAAAAACCTAAGTGACACTTAAAATAGTGTATTAAATATTTTCTGTCAAAAAAGGTTTGCGGTTTAAAATGGTCCTGCAACAAACAATATTTGGCATCTGGCGGTAATGATAATAATCTACTAATATGGGAGGCTCAAGGAGGGCAATGTTTCACTCAAAATGCACCACTTCAGACTCTTTCACTCCATCAGGCTGCTGTAAAAGTAAGTAATTATTGAATCGTCGATTAATCAATTTATATATATTTCTATTTGAATATGCTTTATTAAATTTAACAATTGCTTTGGTCCTTTACTATCCTTGTTTCATTACTTGTGGAATTTTTTAAAATAGACTTTTTTTTATCCTATTTCAATAGGCTTTAGCTTGGTGCCCTTGGCGTGAGCATGTTTTGGCATCAGGAGGTGGTACTGCCGACAAGACCATCCGTTTGTGGAACGTGACAACTGGTGATTGTTTACATTCGACCGATACGAACTCTCAAGTGTGTGGACTACTCTGGTCTAGCCAATACCGTGAAATTATAAGTGGTCACGGGTGAGGAAATTGCTGATTTTTCTCTTGTCTTCGCCTTTATATCAGTTTTCGTTTTTATTTATAATTTAGCATACTAGACGTAAATCGCGTACGAAGAAGCTTGTATGTCTTTTAGGCATTAAGTCTATTAGATAATTAGTTTTCTTTGAAGAGATTAATCTTATGCATATATATATAAATGTATGAGTATATCTTAAGACATTTATACTTCTTTATATGTATAAGTTATTCTCCTCTCTTAAGTTACTTTTAGTTAGTATATATAGGATAAGATGTAGTTAAATAGTTACATATTTGAATACTTTTACTCAGATTTAATGAAAACAGTCTTTTTTTCGTTAAAAGAGCACGTTTATTTTTTATTCCGAAGTATTTTTTATTCTTCTCGTTACTTGCTTCTCTTTTCTTTTCTCTTTACATTCGTAATTCTAGTAATAAATCCTTTTTTTTTCTTTCGTTTTATCGAAAATAGATACGCTAAGAATCATCTGTCGATTTGGAAATATCCATCGATGAGTCCTCTTGTTGAATTATTGGGTCATTCGCAAAGGATTTTAGCTCTTGCAATGAGTCCGGATGGGCAGACTGTGGTTTCTGCTGGTGCAGATGAAACGTTGAGATTATGGAAATGCTTCGCAGTTGATCCCAAGAAAGCTCGAAAGAACGAACCGCAGTTATCTTCGAAAGTTATGATGGATTTTACTAAAATACGTTAATTGAGGAAAAAGAAATTATTTTTCTCTTTTTTTTTAATATAAAAAGCAAAAGTTACAAATAATCTATAATTATAATATATAGGGTTTTATTGTGATTTTATTTTTGGTTCATAATAAACTTTACAATCCTGTATTCCTTCATTTTAAAATAACATCATTTACTTTCATATTTATATGAAACAATAGAGAAACATTACGTAATATACTTACAATATAGTATATAGATATATACAGTAGAAGTTTACTGTATAGTATACAAACATTTACAGTATCTTTTTTTATCTTTTACAGTTTGCCGTATTGATAATAAAAAAATATAAGAAAGAGAGAGCTTCTTATCCAACAATTTTGATAAAGAAACAGGATAAGTTAAATCTATCTTCATGATAACGGTGGAAAGAAAGAGAAAATGAATAAGTTGTAGTTGCATTATTAGCAGTAGTATTCAAATTTTTAAGTAATTAACGGCAAAAGTGGAAATATTAACAAAAGAGTTAAAAAAGAACATATTACTTTTTAAACTGTAGCTACTTTGATAGTATGAAATCTTTCATTAACGTGATTTTCTTCTATTAGAACATTGTCTTGTAAATTCGTTAACGGTAACGTTGAATCGTAAAATTTATGGTTATTTTCTTCGAATCGAACTTTTGGCTTTTCCTTTTTCTTCGGTGTACTCTTTCGTTTTCTCCAACAGCAAAAGCACTTACAAGAGAGACCTATCAAAGAATAAGTCGCAGAAACGCAAAGTATTATCAAGCTAACAACAAATTGTCGCGTTCTAGCGTCTAATTTTCGTTGTATTCGACCGTTAAGCGTTCCGGTTAATGCTCGATATTCATCCAATAAAATGTTGATCTCTTCGAAGCGGGTTTCGTTTTTTCTACTCAGAGAACATTCTCTGCTATCACTAGTCTGAAAATCCAAACCAGCTATGATTTCCTTCCTGCAAACGCTCAATTCTGGAAAGAAGTTCTTATGGTTAGCTGATCTCCAACTGGAACTTTTCATAAATGTTTCCGGATAAGATTGCCTGTAGAGCCTATAAATATTCTCTCCAGTGAATGATAAGTTAGTATAATAAAATGTTTCTTTGTGGCTGAAGCACACAATAGTGTTGAAAACGGAACAAAGAGCCTTTTTTTGTCAAAAATAACCCCAATGAGGCAAGGTTAAATTAAAAATATATATAATGTACTTGTATATATATATATATATACTGTATATATAGTATATAAACATCATATAAATTTGATATATTTTAATACTATGAATAAATTAATATGCGATTGTTAGGTAACGTGACAAGCCTGATAAATGAGTTATTTTAGTATTGAATTTATCATGAGTTACTCTCCTATTCTTTGACGTATGAAAAAATAAACTACACGTTTTTTTTTAGTTTATTTAAGCAGATACTACAAATAGATGAATATTGCAACAATGTGAAATAAGAACATCATCTTATCCCCTGAATCTGTTACTGTAATGAATCTAACTTACGTTTTATCAGACTATTCTACGGTTACGTTGAATAGTTCTCTGAAAATGTATATTTTCTTTTGAATTAATTTCTATTGTTAGGTTATAGAGACTTGGACATAGAGTTTTGTAAGGTAAGCTCTTAATATAGTAGCTGTATATGTATACATATCTATTATACATAGTATAAACTTACATATGTATACATGATATACTATAGACTTCATTTTGTATGCAATGCTCTCTTTTATAGCAATAGCAGTTACATAATTTACTTAAAAATAGTCATTATTTTTATCCTGAAAAATCCCTCAGAGTTCAGCTAGGATTGGTAATAACGTTTTTAAAATTTTAGCTTTGGAGCAATACTCATGAATAATACAATTTAAATTAGTATTCCCTTTAACGAATGAACAGTTGTATATATCCTCTCTAGGGACGGATACTCAGAATTTGTAATATAGTATAACTTATTTGAATCTTTTTAATTCAGCCTTGCCTGTTCAGCTCCGATAAAATTGATGGCAGCAATCAGATAACCGTAGGCCTGCAGATGCCGCCAGTCATCTTCGTCGAATAAACTCATCTCTCGATGAATCCATGCAAATAGTGTATCTAAAATATTCATGTAAAACTGAGTTTCATCGACAAAATTCTTTCCAGGCTTCAGTTCGCTTCTATGCTTATTTAAAACTGCTGCAAATAGTTGATAATTTTTAAACATTCGCCCATCACTTTCTAAACCTGGCCAGAATTCAAGTTCTTCTATATTCCTATCAACTACACTCCTAAAATCCATCATTGAGTGTTTAAGACGTTGCTGAGATTCCAATTCCCTAGAGGTAATAAAAAGTAGCGTCTCTTCTGTAAGGAGGAAAAAACAAAAAAAAAACTGTACCAAATGCTAAAAATATTGTATTTAATAAATTCGAAATCGCGCCGCCGGCTGTTACGAATTATGTAAATTCAGATGGGAGAGCGAAAGGCAGATAGAGAGAGAGCAAGGACAGAGAGAGAGAGAGGGAGAGAGAGAGAGGGAGAGAGAGAGAGAGAGAGAGAGAGAGAGGGAGTAATAGAGGGCCACATAGGAAAAATGAAGCAAACTGGAAGAAAATAGAAAGAGAGAGAGAGAGAGAAAGCAAATGACAGTAAAATTCAACTGCAAATAAGTGAGGTTGAGAGAGCGAGAGAGAAAAGGGAATGTAAAGGTTGTTCGAGGGTGAGAAGGTTATTCAGGGTAGAGAGAATAAGATTATAAGTTAGGGTGTTTGTATATCTGTAAAAATTCATATATACAAGTAAATGATCATTTATTTATAGACTTATTATTTATTTCGATGTTTCATGCAGCAATAGAATATCTTCTGGGTGACAAGATAAAATAAACATTCTTCCTTTTTATGTTTTAGCGTTTACATAAGTTGAATACGCTTGGAATATTCAAAGAAAATACGAGGAAGAAAATCGAAAGCCGTTTATTAGAACGTCAGGACGAGCATTGCCTACAAAAGTACCAGGGCGTGTCAGCCTACTTGCATTGAATAATAAACGCTTTAGTCTCGTTAGATAGTCTATTACCCCAGCGGTTAATTTTTGACTGAATTAATTGTTTTAATCGAAAGATTTATTATCGTAATTCTATTTTTCAAAGTTACGTATAAATGATAAGTATAAGCCTATTCTAAATATTTCTAATCTCTTCTTTGAGTACCTCCGAATTAATTAATTAGTGAGCACTTAAAGTTTTCTTGAAGTATTATTATTTTTAAGTAAGGAAAAAAAGAGAGAGAGAGAGAGAGAGAGAGAGAGAGAGAGAAAGACAGAGAGAGACCACCGGGGATAGATGGCAAAACAAAGCTAGATATAAATATATAGGAGATGAGCAAAGAAAATGAATAAAAGAAGGGAGAGAGAAAAGAGAGCCAGTAGAAGGGAATGAGATATATAGCTAATATTTTATAATAAGCTTATTTGTTATAATTTAAAGAAAAAAGAAATGAGGACTTCAATAAAATAATGATAGCTATATAATAAAATAGCAAACTTTGCAAACTTTAAAGGTAAGAAATAGCAAACTAAAGGTTAAATTTATGACATATGTCTTATAATTATGTAATTTAAAGCCATTAACTTTTTTTTTAATAAAAAATTTCTCTCAAATTTAATAAATTAAAGGCGAATAGAAAGATAAGCTTACAGTTGCACTTTCTAAAGGATATCTAATATGATTCTCTTGAGTAGTATTTTTTGGGCTGGAATTCCCACAGTAAAATCATAAGTATTAAAGAAAAAGATACGGTCCATAAGGTTTATATATTTAGATATATAGAGATATAAATATATATTATATATATGTGCTTTAAGCAGAAAGGAGGCGTTAATTTTGAAATTGTATATTCCATAACTAATAGATGAAAATATATCTTTTTAAATCAATAGCTGAGAACGAAAATGTGTATTATTACATTTTATTTATATCTATATATTGAAATTCTCACAGATGGCGTTGAAGATAAAAATGCATTATGGAAGCATCCAGACAAGAAGCATAAATTCGATTTATTTCCTTTACTTGGTTAAGCAAATTTACGTGTCCGTCAAATATTCAGGTTCAAAAAATGTATTTCAAAGCGAATGTTATCTGTCTCCTTAGCTGCTCTTAGCAGTTTATAAATAGGAATGATGGTATTTTGTCTAATGTAAAATATATACCCTACTAAAAACTTCACATAGTATGAATAGAGATATTTAAGTATCATGAACATCATAATATTTACGATATAAGATTTAGTTGTATATCATATTCATTTATTAATTAACACGTGTTTTTAATATTTATTAAAATGAGGAAAATTTTCGATATTATGTTTATAAATATCATATAAAAACTACTAATAAATAATGGAATTGGGAGAAAAGCGGACAAAATTATGACATAATTTTGGCAGTATTGTAATAAGTCCCACTGATTAAACTCCTCTTTTGATTGTCAATCATTTGTCATTGACAGCGTTGCTACTGTTATGTTTTTCGTCTAGTTTCAGATCATTTATCATCTTCAAACTATTTTTAGACCAGTCGAATAGGTCAACAATCTAACAAGATATTTTCAAGACGAAGAACGTTTCTTCATATGAAAACAAATGGATATACAGATATTTCCTATATATATATGAAAATATTTCTATATCCAAGAGATTGAATATATATATTAATATATAAATGCTCTTTATAAAATCAATCTTAACTTGATAATTATAATCCGTCAGTATAGTTTACTAATATAACACTTAATTAATTTTCTTGCCTCTTTTTTCTTCTCTCTCTCTCTCTCTCTCTCTCTCTTTTCTCGCTCATTTACTCCCTCACTCACTCAATCTCTCACACTACTTCCATCCTAGTTACCATACGCTATGCTTAGATTAATCTCTTTTGAATAGAGGCAGTATTTTTTTTCGATTTCTCTCCGATCTAATATATTCCTATTAATCTTTTTACGTAATAAGTTTATAATATATGAAAAAAGCAACCAAACGTTATAAAATAGTAATAAATCGGTTTGGCATTTAGGACATAGATACTTTTTTACCGCCACCTGCGCGAATTTCCCTTTATTTAGAAAGTTTTCATGCAATCACTCGGGGCGATGAAGCAAAGCCATTAACGTGTGCAAACTGAAATATTTTCCTCTTTTTTTTCAAAGAGAATTTACTTACTACGATTGCTTAAATTGTTTACATACATTTGTACGAGGTTTTATCAATGTTTTAAAGATAAAAATTATAAATATGCATAAATTTAAATATATTAAATGAGGATGAAAAGAAGATAGAAAGAAATACAACTAATCGGATTTGTTATAATTTATAATTGTTTTACTTATTGTATTAATTGAATGATAATTTTTCTTTTATCTTTCTCATCTCTCCTTTTCAACTTGAGAAGGATTATTTTTATGAATGGGAATAAAATAGAAATAGAAAACAAGAGAGGCAATAATCGAATTAGATTAATTGTGACATGGATAACGTAATTACTATCTTTTCTAGTATACTATGTATATTGATGAAATTCCATTACTGCCAGATATATACTATTTAATTTAATTAGATTAAATTCGTTTGCTTGTAGAAGATTGTTCATTTAAAAAAATGATAATTGCATTGTGCACATATCTACTGTATATAGGTATATTTAAATATTATATCTTCTTTGCTGATCTCCCTCCTCATACTGTCTATCCTCTTAATAAAAGTAATGGTAAAACAATTAACTAGCTGTCATATTTCGTATTTTTTTCACAACAGCTAATTTGCATATGATTTACATTTGTCGAAGATAGATTGAGCGAAAAAGTAGGATTTGAAATAAAGCCTCTCTCTTCATTGTTCTATTGTTATTAAGCACGTTAAAAGGGGGTTTAGTTTTATTGTCTTTTAACGAGTTAAATGGATTGTTTATTGAATATTTATTAATACTTTTTGGTATAATGATATTAAAATAATAATTAGTGATTTTTTCCTTCTTGTTTTATATAAGAAATAATAATGACAGAAACTAAATATCCTGTCTAGAAACATTCTTTCCTTACTTCTCTTATTCCTATGATAGTCAACTACGTAAAATAGATCATAATTTACATTCCTTATACCCTACTGTGTTATATCGAACATTTACGATTGACGGAAAAGCGTCTCTCGTTATGTTTTATCGCCCTTAATGCCCTTTCTTCGGTAATCCAACAATTGCGCTACAGTCATCTAGAGAGTTTGTTCTCATATCAGACTTAGTTCTATCTAATCCCTACTTTTGAGACAAACATTCAGTTTCAATAGAAAGGAGATCGGGAGGATGGAGAAGAGGTTTAAGAAAAGGAAAAGGCAAGGGGAGGGAGTGAGGACCGACAACCCGCTTAACATCAATCATTCCCCTTCTATTACCAATCTCCCCCTCTCTCAACCGGAACGCAAAACCGATGTATGCATAATATTCTTTTAAACATTTACTGTACCAAGGCGATTGCAAATCGAATTAATTCCAACTGACAAACCCGATACATCGACGCTGAAGATTTGAGTTTCACACTTTTGTTTCTTTGGTAATACTATCGCAATCTATTAAGAAATGTACAAACCTCTTTCGATGTTAAAATCGATTACTAGCCGACCGATTCGAAATATATGCTTTTTAAGCAGGTCTCTCTCAACCTCCGCCTTTTGCCAGTCCTGCAACAATAATGATGGGTTGTAGAATATATAAAAAGGGGGGAGGGGGGCAGGGGAAGGGAAAGAGTAAAGATATCAAGAAATCGATTAAAGGGGAAATGCACGGGTTACGGATTGAATTTAGTTTACTTCCACATTTAGGAGAAAGCGTAATATATCAATACATAGAAAATAAGGGGAGTAAAGGTTTAGGGTAAAGTTTAAATGACTCGTTTATTTCCGCTTCAGAGTATGGATTGTACCTGGTAATAAATAAGGCTTGAAAATCTATTAGTAACCCTCTCCCCTCTATTCTCCTCTTTTTCTCTTTTCTCATTCGAAAAAGGATAAAGTTTCGCCGGAAGATCAAGTAAAGGAATAAATAGATGACAGGTTTAAAAAAGGAATGAAGAACATTAAATATCAGTTACTCTGCGTATGCTCTATGAAATATTAAAGTTACCACCCCCACTTAATACCTACACCTAAAGAAGAAGAAAACAATAGAGAATAGATAAAGCACCACCCACTGAATATTTTACAATAATTATTAATATAACTGGTATTATAGATATTTAGTGGAAAGTTTGTTTTTAAATAATTTTTTATGGGCTATAAATTATCCCAATTAGATTCAGTCAATTAAGTAAATTTTATTTGAAAATACAGCTGTTGAAAAAAAAAAGGAAGATATCAGCTGTTAGTTTAGTGATATATTGGTATATGTTAGATGTAATATATGATAGAATTTTACCATACGTATATTCAGGTTTTCAATCGCTTTAGGTTATAGAAAAAACAAGAAAGAGTTATTTAATTGGGCGAAGAAGGAAGGAAGGAACAAAAGCGGAAAGTAGAGATATATGAAGAGCGAGAGAGATATATATATATAGTGGATATACTATATTTATATATACTTTTATACTGTATATAAAGAGAAAAGAAGGAAAAGAGGAGAAGAGGGAAGAGTGAACGGATTGCCTTGCTCTTTTTTTTTCATTTTTTTTTACGCTTTCTGTTTGCTAAAATAATATTCATTGAATTATTTCTAGATAATATTTATATAGCCAAAATGTTTGTCATAAAGTATTGTTTTAAGCGTATATTTTATTGCAAACTTTCAATATAGATCTTTGCATTAGTACATGACACCTTATGAATAATTACCATTTAATGGATTCTTGTCTAGTACGAATGATTTTTTGTTCTTTGTATTTCAATTAAAATTTGATATATCTTTATTGAACTTAAATTACATTTGAAAAAAAAGATAATTAAAAAGGAAAAGACCAATTAAGATGAAAGAATTCAGTATTGTATTTATTTCCTCTTTCTCCTTCCTAATTTCTTTGAAAATCCGACAATTAAGAAATTTAGAGAGGATAAAAAACCTCTCAATTTCTCTCTCTCTCTCTCTCTCTCTCTCTCACACACACACACACACATATATATATATATATATATGTATACACATACGCACACACACTACCTGTATTAACTAAATCCGTGTTGGAATTGATCTACATTGACTATGATTCTGATTAATAAATTGTCAATGAACTAATTAATACGTCAGACCCTCAGATCAATAATTAATGTGATCAAACATTATTCCTAATACACCCGACGCGTCCGGAAAAGCACTTCTAAGTTGAGCCAGATGTTTCTAGTGCATACTCTTTGATGTTTTAATATTTCTTTTGTAATCTTGATAAGCCAAAAAGGAAATATGTCTCTCCGACATATTGAATGCTTATAAAGCGATTTAAAAACATTATATATTTAACCTGTGTAAGATTTTATTTATTTATTACTTACTATTTATAACCATTAAGTTTCATTTATAAATGTATATAGCTGTTAGTATTTTGTATATTCTTGAAATGACCCTTTCATGTATAAACCCTCTTAGATAGTTTTTTTCTCTCTCTCTCTCTCGTACAATAAAAAAGATATATCTTACCGCTTTACAGATCAACATAAAGTATCCAGAAAAGGCAATAAGACAACCAAATGGTAGCAATGAACAAAATATGTTGAATAAGGAAGATAAAAGACAATTCGAAGACGTCCGGGATCCGTTATTGCGTGATTTTTTCGAGGCCATTGAACGGTAGGTGATCAGGCGCCATTTAGTTTCACGCCCTCCCTTTTACTCGACTGCAACATTTTGCAGTCGGCCGTGCGGTAGACGGCGTTGTTGCTCCTATGGTGAGAATAATCTCGTATGTTCATTGAATATGTATAAGAAAGTACAATCATTAATACACTATAAAGTGCACTTGAACTTGAATATATTGTGTAATGTAAGCGGCTGGAAAGGAGAATAATTTTGCTAGGTATACCTTTAATACATACGTATTATTTATATAAAATCTAAACTATATCTGGATACTTCATGTTCATTAAATATAAAGATATTTACTATGTTCTATGTTTAAATATTAATTTATTCTACAAATTATACTGTATACATTATTTTACTAATATATCACTCTATTTATCGCTCTGTTCCTAGTTAAACGTTATGCATAAAAGCTTGAAAGGAATAGATATCAGTAATATTTTACCGGAACGGCTTGTGAATCCCAAGGGATTTAGCGGCTGTTTAGGTATATTTTGATATTTCTGATATTTATTGGAAGTTGTTTTTATGTTGATAGGAATAAATAACCCGGAAAAGTCATAATTAAAACGCCATAACCCTTATATTTTTTATATACATAATAATTTCTTTTCTCTCTTCCGTTTTAATAAATTGAAAGAAAGGAGAAAAGGAAAAAATGAAACGATAGACACACACACACGCACGCAATAAAAGAAAGAAAGTCAATGATAATCGCAGTAATAATGCAACAAAAAAATGAAAATAATGACGATAATAATAATAATTGTAATACATGCTACTTTTCAATTTTTTCCATATCAAAATTCAACGCTATTGTTAAAAGTAAAAACAAGAGGAGAAATGAATGAATGAATGAATATTGTATATTATTGTATTAATTGAAATTCTCTATCTCTTCCAACTCTTTCAACGCTCTTCTACTCGCATCTTTTCTATCTGTACCCATATATTTTTCTATTATATAATATTTTCTAGACTAATTATCCAAATTAATAGCCATATACATTAATTAATCAATGTTAAAATAATTACAGTATAAATGAAGGTAAAATATATTTATAATAATAATAATCATAATGATAATAAAATTGAATACTTTTTTTTTATAAAAAAAAAAAGTTATTTTTTTTATCGATATTTTTTTTCTATTTACAAACAATATAGCATCTGGAAAGTAATAAATTCTTTTTATATTATTTTTAATCTAAACAAATTTCAAGAATTATCGTGAAAAACATAAATAAATTCATATTTTTTTTTATATACTATATATAATATACAGTATAGTATTCATATTAAATCACAAGGTAAACTATTCGATTTATCAATTATTCTTATTGTTTATTTTATTTTACTGGTTATAAATTTTTGTTTTTAAATTTGTTTATAAATATAAAATAGGCTTAAAACAATATTAAAATTATATGAATATTTTAATATGAATATTTTTTTCCATCTATCTGTCATGTCAATTTTTTCTCTTTCACTATCGATAAACGATCTGGAAAAAATCTTTTTTTTCCCTTTTCTTTCTTCCTTTCTCTTTTTCTTTTACTGTTCTTTTTTTGTATTTATATAGTTATTTTTCTAATGTACACTTGACGGAATAATAGTTTTTTTTAAATAAGCCTATAATTTTTAAAAGATCTATGGATTATACGGAAATTACTATATATATGGAGGATTGATTGTAAACTGCTTCACAGACATATATAAAGTATATATACTATATGCTACGTAAGCTATAGGAAAATCATTTACAGCTTTATTTATGGCTGAGTTGAATTATTTCCATGAATAATCATCGAGTTTGTCTCCAACTTACACCTCATTCTGTATGATACGACTACGACAACGCCGAAATCCTATGTAGATGACGTCAAGATAGGCAAAAGTACCTTTCCTCAGAAACTACAGTAAATGACTATAAAAGAAAAAAAATTCTAGTACTCTTTTCCTTTAGACGTTAAATCTTAGGGGGATGTATATCTATATCTATATATATATATATATATATTTATATATTTATATATATAATATACATATTGTGTGTGCAAGGGCAGTATTTATGAGCGTGAAAAAATTATCATTAACAGCCATAAAGTTTGAGCAGAGAGAGAGAAAGAGGGCGTAAGTGAAAGAGATTGAAGGAGTGAAAGAGAATTCAGTTTCGGAAATGGATAAAACGCAACCCTTATTCGTATAAAATTTCTTCTAAAGTAGTTCCAGATTATAGTCTGATTTCCATTTAAGCCATTGGTAAAAACTGGATGATTTACTTAAAAAATTTGCAGAGTAGAAAGGAAAATATCAAAAGATTGTTAATCATGATAGTGTTCCTTTTAAAAACACAGATTAAATAGTCAAGAAGTTAGGGAAGGAAAAGAAATCAAGATAAAAGAAAAGAATTAAAGAGTAGAGAAAGAGAGAGAGAGAGAGAGAGAGAGAAAAGGAGTGAAGAAGGAAGAAAGACTGATAGACAGAAAAAGATATAAAAAAGGAAAAGTATCGTAAAAAAAAAGAAGGAAAAAAAAAACCAAAAAGCAACTGGCAAATGCTACCAACAAAAAGTGGCCTCGGGTAAATGTACTTTTGCAGTCACGTGGGCGTCAAAAAAAAAGGTGCACCTAATTTTTGTTCTAAATCAGAAAAAAATATCACCAAACGTTTCCTATTATAATATGTACCGAAAAAAAAGAAAACAAAAAGTAAATAATTGGCTTAAAACTGCTATCTATACAAGACATCTTTTATTTCAGTTCTTTTATTTTATAGGTTGAATAAGCAATCTATTATATATACAGCTTATATAGACTTTAAAAAAAAATGGAATTTGTTACTAAATAAACTGCTATTTATAAGTGTACTGTTATGTGACAAACAGGAAAAAATCTTAACGACTTTCGCTAAACGAACTGATTATTGATATGAAACTCCATATCGATTTCGTTTTTCCTTCCATAGTCCTATATAATATACTATTTCTCAGCTCTTATTGTTCTTATATCCATGTCTTTTTCGATTCATCGAACCGAGTCTATGCTTATTTATTATATTACAATGTACCTGATACATACTTTTAACGCGCAAGGCAATTCGCTTTGTATTCTGCCGACAATAGAACTCTTTCTACTCTAAAGGAAGGCTTTTGTATTCGGTGTTTGCAGTTGATAGATATGGTCATTACAGACTGCAATTAGTCTACAGGTATTAGTGTTGTAAGCCGTAAAAAACGTTTTGTCTGCTAGTAGCTAAAGCATCACAGCTAGAACATTATTCCGACTTCATTAAATCTCTTTTTGTTAGTCTATGTCCGCTCTCGCCCCTCTTCTGTCTATGCATCTAAAAATCTATCTATTTATTTCTTTCGCTATTGAACAATATTTAATAGGTTAAATATTAAACTGGTACTTGAAAGAGAATAACTTTTTTGCCATTAAAAGTATTACCAATACTCGCTATGCGCTAATTATTTACTAATCTTGAAAGAAAGAAAGAGAGAGAGAGAGAGAGAGAAAAAAAGAAAGTTTGTTTACTAATTCTTAGAATAACCTTTCATACCCTAACGTCCAAAGCTTTTTAGGAGATAAAAAAGGACGCTCTGTCTAAGGTCAAAGTTCAAAAAATGTAGTAAAAAATACTTTGTAATTAATTTTTCTTCTTGCTTCACTTGTCCTTTTATGCTGATTAAAAGCGATATAGAGAGCGGTAAATATTAATTAATAAACAATAGAAAAATATCTTAAAAGCTATAGTGAACTATTTACATTCTCTTCAGACTCTAATTGATGTCTAAATACACTACATTCGTTTTGTTAAGTCAACCTTAAAAATTAATTTCCGATCACTTGCGACTGCTATTGCCATCTGATGGATAAAACAGTTGTTAGCTAGATGAATATCAATTCATTTCTCTTTCTTTCTTTGTTTTTCCTTTTTATCTATTGTTCAGTTATAAACGATTATTAAGACTAACTTTTTTGTTTGAAGCATATTCTATTATTAATAAATTAACAAACAATAGATTATTATAGAAAAGAAAAATCTGTAAAAGTTTGTTAAGCGATTGAACTTGATCGTTTTCTACTATCAATCGATCATGATTTATAGTGAAAGATTCTTATTTCTTTGTCCGACAAGTAAGCAATTATATTATTGTATATGTCAATAAATATATACATAAATATATATATAATACAGAATATAAACTATAGATTAGTTATTTATTTATGTAAAGAAATCTTACTTACAAATTAAGAATAGTATCAATGATAATGTTTATAAATATAAATCCTGAATGAAAATAGCCCGACTCTCTCAGCACATCTGTGTGATTTACGACTAGTAAATACTAGGACTAGATTAAAAACTATTCAAAACAGCCCCCGGCCTACACAATTCAACATAAATAGATTATTAAAGCTATTAAATAGAGGCCAATTCTAATAGATTAAAAAAGTCGCATTAAGCTCTCCATTATTCTTTTTTTTGTCAATCTAAAGAGCTCTGCAAATCTGCAATACAACAGTAGTATATATCTAAATAAAACCAGGTAAAAGATATTATTTCTTCCTTTCAGGATAGATCATAGAGAAAATATAAAGTGAGTTATTTTTACAAAAGGAGGAGGAGACGGAGGCGGAGGAGGAGGAGGAGAAGTGAAAGAAGAAGGAAAAAGGCGACGGATCTCTTTATTTTCTCTCTTTCGTAATAAGTACCTTCAAAGGTAAAGAAAAAGTACAAATAAGCTTTTATGTTACATTAAAACCGGAACCACTTATTTTCTAGCTGTCGAAGCTCTCGAAACTTCTCCCGCGATTCAAATAGACTTTATTATCCAATACAAAGATATTGAAGATTACCTCCTTTTTATAAAGGGATTATTAAAGTTCTTTTTTTGTTGGATATCTTTAGAATCTGTAGAATTTTCTATCTAAAATCTAAATCACTTTATTAAGAAAGTCAATAGCTATATATATAGCCTATACTTTATACATACTTTATATATATATATATATATATATAGTATATAGTATCTTTTTATCCCTTTTTAATAGTAGATATTAAAACAATTGATTTTAAACGATTAATTAAGTAAATATTATAAATAATGCCTTATGAAATAATATATAAGCAAACGTTTATTATCTAGTTTTTGGACACGTAGAATAACTTTACAATCTATTTATATAGTTTTAGGTATTATTTGACACTTAATTTGGGATTAAAACCTATCTTTTCACAATATTTTACTATCTTAATACTTCCTTTACAACACTGATTATAAATTGGTCTAAATTCATTCGCCATAATTGCTAAACTACACCTATAGCATTCGGCATCCGATATTCTATTTAAGCATACCGTTTTCGGTAAATTTCTTTCAATATCGTACCATCTTTTTCTAGATGCTTCCGGAAAATCTATATTACCGAGTTTCGCGTACGAATGGAGGCCTTTCAACGGTATTTATCTATTACAAATTGATTTTAATTATAGATATAATTATTACCAGTTTCTCTAATTAGTTCATCGTCTGCATTACTCATTGCCCATAAGATTTTCTTACACTCGTACTTAGTTCTACTATAGCATATATCTCTATAATAGTTTACTTCATAATATTGCTCTTTAATAGGTTTAGATTCGAAAATTTGTTCTGGTGTATACAATTTAGCCGATAATCTTTCAATCAAAATTAAAATTTTAACAATACGATAATTGTTATTAAACATAATTGAAAATTTAAAACAACTTTTAAAAAAATGCGCTATATCTAATAATATACAGTATATATATATATATATACTGTATATAATATATATTACAGTATGTTATACTCTTATAGTAATAGTAATGAATTTATATAATATAAAGGTCGAGTCAAGGTTATAAGTTTTACTATTTTTAAAAAAAGAATTTTTTTTAAATGTTTGTTTTTTTAAAAAAAAAATTATTTAATAAATAAAAGAAGATAGTAATAAAACTATTGAAACTTTAATTTATTAACTAAAAGTAACTTTAATGTATATACGAACTTTTGTTTACATTTACACAATATACTGTAAATATCGTAGTGTACTTGTTTATATCAAATGAACAAAATGATATAAGTGAACAGAAAGAATATATAGTTAAAAAATTAATTAAATATAAGCAAACAAAACCGCTTATATAAACAAACAAGTGAAAATTTGACAAACAAGAAGAAGAACTTTTAAAATAGCAATAACATGGCTCTTATTACAATTTATTTAAATGTAATAGAAAGTTTCTTTAATCAGACCTTTTAACTTTTATGCAAAAATTGTTAAAGTTTGCCTCTTGTCCAAAAATAACAGTAATTATATACACTTTATAACTAGAACATCTCTTCGTAAAATTAAGATTAATGTTAAAAAATATGAAATAGAATAAACAAACAATACGGAAAGTTTCTACATTGATAATATAACTCTCTCTAGGATGAGGAAAGAAGTTTCAAGTTTTTTTGTCAATAGACTGTCTCTCTTCACAGAAAAAGTAAAAGGAGAAAAAAAAACACGTTCAATATTTCAAAGACTTCTTAAGAGACTCGAAGATACTTTATGCTGAATATATTTTAAATATTTCAAGTCGTTTTCCCTTATTACTCCTTTATACCGTACTTTTAAAAGATCCAATCTTATAGAATAGCTCAATCTTTTCTTGTCGTCTGGCTTCTCTAAACAACCGTTATGGTTTACACCGTATGTTCTGTTAGTTTAAAGAATTTTTTATGATAAAAATTAATCTCTAATTTTTGATTTATCAAAACATAATTTTTTAGTTATCTATGATTCGTAGTTCAAATAAAGATAATTTATAATCTTATCGGTATCACACGCCATCTATTGGTTGAAATTTTCTTAAGCTTTGTGGAAATTCCTAGTGTGGTTATAGTAACATAGGGTCTAGACGGTTTAAGTACTTAACTAAACCTTAAAAATAAACTAAATCATAAAAAGATAATATGTAGATAATATATTTGTAACATATTGAAAGAGAGCGAGAAAGAGAGATAGAAAGAGAGAGAGAGAGAGACGGGGAGGGGGGAAGAGGAGAAGGAGGAAAAGAAGGAAAGAGAATAAAAGACCGAATGGAAAATAATATATTGCAAAGCTAACTTTTACTTTAGAATATTCTTTGAACGTTTACAAAACTGTAAATAGGCAAATACATACATTTGTATCATGGTTTAATGGCAGGAAGCCGTCCATAATTAATCTTTATGCTATATTTTACGATTCTTGTGTATATATATTAAATACTTTCTTTGTTATTTTAATATTAACTAAGTGTTATATTATATCTTTATCAATGACCCATCTAATTCTTTTCCTCTTTTCCCTCTACCTACCTATCTATCTCTCTCTCTCTCTCTCTTTTCCTATCTACCCGCCTTTTTTTGTTATTATCATTGTATCTAAGGAATTCTCATCGGATTAGAATTCTTAGATAGTTCATATCTTGCAAAATTATCTATTTATATACTTTAACAGAGTTTAATAGATTATTACATGATTGATAACAAATAGTAAATTCAGTTTTTTTCCCCATTTTGTTTTTTTTTTGAATGTGTTTGCTTTTCTATTCTAAATTATTCATGGAAAGTATCAATCCTTACTTATTTAGAACGTATTACTACTTAGGCGAAAGGCTCAGAGTTATACAAACTGAATATAGTACGCTAATTTTACATTATATATATATATATATTTATAAATAGGCATATATAAGAGGTTAAGAAAAGACAAAAGAAAATGGGAAAAACTAACCTTAACGCTCTTGAAAATTTTTCATAAGTCATTTTTTTATTTTTTTTCACCCTTCCCCATCTGGATGCAATTTCTCCTGAATCAGAAATTACAAATGTCAATGGGTTTTTCGGATTCCTGTCAACCCATATTAAACACTCTCCTTTCCGTAATTCATCTATAATAAAGTCTAGTAATCTTGGTTGTTTTAACATATCTAGAATTCGATTTGAGAAAAAAAAATTTTACTTTGAAACTTTTTTTAGGAGAAATAAAAATGGAAAATCTTTTTCTTTTTTTTTAAAAAAAAAGAAAAAGTTGATAATCTTTATACGAATTGTTTTCTTTTGTTTTTTACCTCTCCGACGTATTCTAACATCATCGAAATGAGACTGTTGAATTCCTAGATTTGAATAGTCTTCTGGTGGAACAATAAATTTAAGAATTTTGCGAATTCTTTCTTGTTTTTCCGAATTATCTTCCATCATCATTGTCTAAGAGCAAATGATTGTTTGACGTCTCAAAAATACTTTTAAAGGGTACAGGCCAAATAATCCGAGAATAACATTGGCCTTAGCTCTTTCAAAAGATTATTTTACTATGCCTTGTAATAATCGTATAGCTATAAATTAAAACGTTTGATAAGACAAATACATATATATGTATATACACCTACATCTGTCTTTAATTGAATAAATGTTAATTTATCTCTTTTAATAAGACAATAATCTTATAAATGAAATTAAAATTTGCGTAATTAGTTATACCATCTTACTTTTAAGATGCACTTTCATTCATTTGTTAGAATCATATTATATTCAGCGTCTAATCAATCTAATTCAATTAAAGAAGTAAATGTTTGAATTATTCCAATTCTTATTTGTAAACACAACGGAATACGAATTTTTTATTCCATCAGAAACTTTTACAAATCTTCAATATACAAGTGGAAATTTTAATGAAAATTTTAGACTGGACGATGAAAAGAGAAACAGAGAGAGAGAGAAGGAGGAAAAAGGATTAGAGGATATATGTTTATGTACTTAAGTCTATATGGAAAAAATCAACATAAAAAAAACTTAATATTGGACTAAATTGCGCAATAGATTTATATGACATTCATTTTACGATAAATAGATGATTTTACATTTTTTCTTATCTTCCTTTTTGATTATTTGGAATAAACTATATAGGGCTACTTTTGAACTTCGCTTCGCTCTTTTTCTCTCTCTCCATCTCTCCCTCCTCCCCCAATTGAAACTGTCCGTTATTTTCCATCCTGCCACTTATTCTATTGTTCTTTAAGGTTAAATACAAACGAAAGAAAATGCCATATTCATTTTTATTTTTATAATCAGCGATTATTTGTCATAACACTCAATTCTACTATTCATAACTGATAAGAACATTTTTTGAACAACAGCTATAATCGTTTTCGAGAAACATTAATTTATAACGAAATAGAGCTTATTAATCTAATTTAGACAAAGTTACTCCCAGCCTTTTCTATGTTGTAGATAAGAAATGCCCTTTTCGAATCAGTTTATTCTATTAATGAACAAGGTTGGACAAAATCGATATTATTGTTTGTCCGAAAGGAAAAAATAGGAAAAAAAGAGTTGGACTCTTGTTTGTTTAAGACTGAAGAGGGTAAGAGAGAAGGGATAGGCGATCCTTTTCCATTGGAATAAATGACCTTACAGTCTCTCAAAAAACGGATTAGATACTAACTATATAACCGTTATCATCTTTGTCAATCTCAGTTATTTTTGTTTCTTTTGGTTTGTCTTTATAGAAAGCAAAATTATTGAGAAGGGAATAGACACAACTATAAATAAATTAAAAAAAAAAACAGAGCAGCTTTAAATGGAAGTTGCTTATGCAATTACAACGCCTGTTTAGATAGATTATAATTTAACAATTATCAGATGACCCTCTCTAGTTTGTTGTTTCCTTTATACTTTTACAGCTGTCTTTTCTCTTTTTTTCTCAATATTGAAAGAAAAGAAACTCATTTCCGTTCAATTTTATTAAAAGATGAAGAAAAATATTACGAATAGCAGATTTAAAAATATCCAGGTTATTTGTATAATGTTCTTTAGATTATTTCACAATGTCAAAGCACAAGTACGATGGAAGATAACGGTATAAATAAGTAGAAAGAGAAGGAAGAAATATTGAAAAGGAACTAGAAACAGAGATTCTAAAAGGAAGAAGTGCAAAATAACTATTGTGAAATATACAGTGTTTTATTAATTAATTAATTATAATATAGAAATAAACCGTAGAATATTTCGAATTCTAGTAAATAGACATTTTGTTTTCATTTTTTTCGTCAAGAAGAGAAAGTGTGTGTTGATGGGATGGATTAAAGTCTTTGATAACTTACTCGTTAGTGAGGAAGTTCATTATTATAGCCTGTCATTTTCCAAGATGACGGGGTGAATAAGAGAAGAAATTTTACTGGTTTTCTATAAAAAAAGAAAGAAAGCATTTCTCTTTTCTTTACTACCAAGCAAATTGTTTTGAACTTTAGTTTTTCCCTTTTAGAAAATTGGGAAGTGGAGAAAGGAGATGGAAAAAGAGTTGTATGGGAATAACTAATATATATTTATCAGTATAAACCCTATTCATACGAACATAATTAGTGGAATGAGAATAAAAGTCGCAAGAAAGTAAATTATCACTCAGATATATTTAATCTTTGTAGCTTTCTAGAAACTGCTATTTTCTTATACTGGTATTTTTCTCCAATAGTTTTTCATTTCCGCTTTCTCCTATTTCCTACCCTTTTTTCCTTGATTTTTTTTTGCAATAGAAAACCATAGTAGGGTTTTCCCGTCCAATTCCATAAATTATGTTCAGATATCTGGATTCAAGTTGTTTTAATGTTTTAAAGCTAATAGTAGACCATTATAAAAAAAACTAGATATGTGAGCTAATGTCTACATAAGCATAAATGAAGGAACAGAGAGAGAGAGAGAGAGAGAGAGAGAGAGAGTAGGAAAGGAGCCGAGTACAATCTCTCCTTATCATAATTGGTATTTTATTACAGGCTAAAAACATAATGATATACTGTTGGATATTTTACAATATTATTGGTTTTTTAGTAATATTTCGAAAGATAAAAAAGGTAGGAATAACATAAAAAATACAAAAATTTTAGGTGAAGAAGGAAAAGTAAAAGAAATAAAAATCGATGATACGGTTTTTTTTTTAAAGGTAAAATTTGTCATATAAATAAGAATTAATAAAAACATTTTTAAACGTAAAGAAAAAGTCTATTTTGTTGTCTTTGTTGTCACTTTTAAATAATAATTTAAATGAATAAAGTTTCTAGTATTTCTCTAAATGATTTTAGAAAATACAAAGAGAAGGATATTGAATAAACGTAATCGTTCAATTTGAATTTTAATGATAGGATAGACTTGTCATTTCTCCTTTATCTCTTGAACTGCAACAATTTGTTAAATGTCTTCTGATTTATGAAAAGATTGATGAGAGATTCTTTTAGGGAGAAACTTGTCAAAAATTTTCTAATGTTTATCTTCGATACAAATATAATAAAAGGCGTCAAAACCGATAATTTCCGACATAGAAAGCATCGCTCAAACGACGCCTGTTGCTGGGCGGATTCTAGATCAATACAGTGCACACTTGGTATATGTATGTGTAGGAAAATTACGTCTCCATACCTTAAGTGAGGACGTTAAGGTCGTAACGTTCGTATCCAAGATTAATTGATATCAGCAATACGTCTAAAAATATACTATTTTACATTTACGATAATCAATCGATACATGAAACATTTCTAATGTATTGATGTATAAAGAGTCACAAAAATCTGTATATATATATATATTAGTATATATATATATATTTATAATTTATGCATAAATTTGAATAGATAATAAATATTTGTTTTCTACAGTATACAAGGGAGAAGATTATATCGTTATTAATGAAAGAAGAATGGAATATTACAGCAAAATATGAAGAAAATTCGAACGCTATATGAGACTGCAAGTGACGCGAAATTTTTTAATGCATTAGCCGCGGCAAGTCGCTGGCAGCAATGAACCGCAGTCTAGTGAACACATGTCGGAATTCTCGTTCGGATCCGCCGTTAATCCTTTGCGGTATTGCGGGGCGTTCGAATGATTGGTTTGCGGTACTGCCTACTGCAATCCTTCTGCGCGGCTATTATTTTTGGTAAAGTATACATTTTTTTTTACTTTATGTAAAGTAAATCTGCGAGCTCTCTTAAAAAGAGAAATATCAATTTTTCATCTAGGAATCGCTATTTTTTGACAATGTTTCCTTGTTCTCGGAAAAAAAACAGATAGTTTCTATCGTATAGAGTTTTCAGATCGTAACACAGTTTATTTTGACAAACTGATTTTCGTAGAAAATATTTAGTCAGATTATATAATCCTGTCCCTCGAAAAATTAGTTCTTTTCATCTACTGCTGCTGCTTCTCTCTCTCTCTCTCTCTCTTCCGCCTGTGTCATTTTACAAAGTACATATTCTGGACTTTTTCCTTATCCATCCAACTCCTCTCGTCTTTTACATTGCCCCTCTTTCCCTGTAAATACATTATTTAAATATAATTTCTTGTTTAAGAAATCTATCAATAAAACTTTATTACTCTTCTTTAAATAATAATTCATTTTTACTAAGCCTTTTTTGTTTATTCTAATCAATAATACCCTGAAAATCCTATTCATTTTGTATGCGATAATTTGACCAAAGGTAATACTTTTTAATTAGCTATTTAATCCATCGGCCATCTGTTTTATGACTTTAACCCTTAATAGGCTGTTGCAATGAATTTAAATTTTTAACTAGAAGAAAAATTCCATTAATAAAAAAGCCTTTAAGTGAAAAAGTAAGCTATTGATAAATATACAGTATATATATATATATATATTTATTTACATGTATCGTATATGATGTCTTATATTATTATAATATGATTAAGTTCGTTTTTTTCAATTTGTTACAAGATTTTTAAGGTTTTCTACGAGTATTTTCTATATTCTAAGGTCAAACTTATATATTCACCAACTCATCAACGCTTATCTCTTTTTTAGATAAGCCTAAGCTTGGTGTAATTTCATTAAGAATTGCTACAATAAGACTAGATAACCCAAATTTCTTAATAATTCATATTGATATCTCGAAAAGAACGTACAATCATAATAATAATAATTGAACCAAGAAATCGCTTCATTGAATGTTTTATAGATTATACAATATGTTGAGTATTTATAGTTTTATGATAATAGTCTCTCTGCTATCTTTCATTTATGATCCATTTTTTCACTATATTAGCTACTAGTCGAACTAGAGAAAGTGCAGATTTAAGCCATATAACCGTCGCTAAAGACGGTTTTAAAGGAAAGAAGCATTTCTCAGTCAGATATTCGATTTTCATATGTTTCAGATAGATAAAACTTTTTCATAAGCTACCACTTTCATTCAAATTGATATTTATCGCTCAAGAAAATACGTGACCGTCGTCTATGGAACGCCTATTAAGGTCGACGATGACGTTGATTAGGCAGGAGAACGTTTCCATTATACGGCGGTCGGAAGAAAAGAATTGGCGCCGAGCCGGCTAAAACTCTGCATTATTCATCTACCATTTCAAACATCGCCGGATGTTTTTTCTCTCTTTCCATCTGTAATTCTAATGACTCTCTTCTTTCCTTTTGTTTTGGAGAGCTAGCCTTCTAGAGACGCCTTTACAAACAATACATATACATTGTCATTATAAAAGTACTTATTCAGTAAAAGTATAGACATATACTGTATATAAACGAGAAGCTGTAATATTAGCCAATGATCAACGATTTCCGCTCCGATGACGCCGACATATCGCCGATCGTAATCAATCATAAAGAGGATACTATGCAAATTAGGTATGATCGTATTACGGATTATGTTAGGTTTTCACGTTATCCCTGGAAAAAATGTCTAAAACGTTGAGTGTAATTGTTTCTTTACAAATTCTATTTAAAGATAGTGATGGATAGTAAGATTAAATACTAATTAGAATTTAGCGAAGGTTAACCTGAATTACAAGACGTCTAATTACATAATAAGGAAACATTTCACAATTTCATTCTTACAAATATCATTTGTGCTATTCCTACTTTCTATTTTATTACATAATAAGAGGGATGATGGAAACTTACAAAACAAATCAAAGACGGTCAATTTTGTACTATATATATAAAGTGTATTTGCATAATTGTCTATATCTAAACTGTATTTTATGTAATAACAACATTCTATACATTTGTTTCAACGTTTACAATATTATCATCTTTCTTACCTTCATAGTCTCTTTCTTTGTTTCTGTTACTTTTGATAGACGTGAGAGAGGAAGAGAGAGAAAGAAAGAAAGAAAGAAAGAAAGAAAGAGAATTTTCTTCCCAGATTATGTATTCATAGTTAATTTGTATGCAAATTAAAATAGGGAAACAAATAGGACATGGACTATGGGTTTAATTCATATATATATATATATATATATATATATGTATATATATAAAAACTAAAAATACATATATACTGTGCAGAATATACATATTCATGTATACATATATATTTCTATATTTCTATACTAGGATTAGACACTCTGTATGCTACTGTAACTGATGAGTATAAAATAAAGATATACTTCAAATTAACACCCAACGAAACAATAGAAAGTTATTCAGTTGGAGATAATCCACCTGCTTACGTATTTAGATTATATGACATTAAAGGTCAACCAATCAAAAATCTAAGAAAAAGATATAAACATTCTAAATATATAAACAAATACTTTACCATCTCATTTTTTAAATTAACAAGAAAAAGTTCTTTTTCTTTATTCTTCTCTGTGTTTGTATCTGTCTGTCTATCTCTCTCTCTCTCTCTCTCTCTCTCTCTCTCTCCTTCTTTATTCTTCTTTTTCTCCTATTTCATATACACTTTGAATCTAGTCCTATTTCCCTGCTATTCTAATACCATATTTGCCTCTCCTTTCCAGGCCTACTCTTCTTCTTTCCCCATCATATCTCTTTCTAATTTCTCTTCACCCTTTGTATTTGTATTCCCCTTAATTGATTAGTTATAGACCTTATTCGTTTATGAAATACTTGTCACTATAGGAATATTAAGTTAGATTTTTGTGATATTTTTTGAAAATGTAACATATCAATGAAAAAGATATTATGTACCGATTAAGCACTCCTAGCCAAAAGCGAACGACGCTAAGTAATGAAATTATACCCGCTTCGAACTGATTACATTGCTGAATAATGCAAAGAGAAACGAATTGGAATCTGAGAAATATCTGGAGAAACCTTAAGATTGCTTTCTTCTTGTCATTACTTAATTATTTGTTTCGGTACGTTTCGTTTCAGCAATATTGGCGTTATTAATAGCCGTAAAAGGATTCTCTAGTAAAAGATTTATAACATTTTTCTTATTTTTCAAACAAGAGGAAAAAAAGAAGATTGGTTCAACGGAACTTCTAAATCAGTTCTCCTTTAAATCTCTTACGAATATAGATATTCTAAGAGCACAGCACTATTATAGACGTAGTCTTACGCATTTCGAATATTGCTCTTATAAATAGCTTTATTCTCTTAGCATAGATTATGAAAATCTTAAGTTCACTCTTGTCTTCTTCTCTTAAAAGTAAAAGTTATAGGTTTCCATGCTTGTCGTATATGAGTTGAAAAGAGAGACGGTGAGCAGGTGTTCCGTCTTATCGATTTTCGGATGAGCTGCACTTGAAACATTTTTTCCTTTCGGACTGCTGACGTATTTGTACAAATTTCATTATCGTTATCCTACTTGCGGATACAATTATCAATTCTTTACGCTAATTAATCGTTATTGTTATCATACCACTCTTAATCCTACTCCAACCTTTTCCCTCTTATATTCTCTTTCTCCCTTTGCTATCTTTCTAAAACAACTTTTCAATACTGTAATAAAAATAAACAAGTACCGCTATCTCAAATTTCCAAACCTGGATATCATTGTATTGCTTGTTTTGTTCTCATTATATCTAATTTTTCATAGATATTTTAACATAATGAATATTCATAAAGCAATTAAACTTAAATATAGTCCAGTACTCAGTATATTTAAATATACAATATACACTTAGTAACATTTTCAGACATCTGGACATTATACAGCGTCTCTATATATAGACATTTCTTTAAGAACATTCTCTGTGACATACAAACTTCTTACTTCTCTTGTCATAATTATATAGGCCTGTACTTTGATTGTAATGCATAGAATATTTCTGGTATAGTGAGAGAGTGAGAAAGGGAGAGAGAGAGAGAAAAAAAAAAGAGAAAATTCGAAAAAAAAGCGGAATGAATAAAATAAACGACTGTTTTTTTTATCCAACAAAAAGAAAGAAAAAAATCTACTTTACAGCAATTTTTATCTATTTAGAAGTTAATGTGTAATATATATAAACTATATTAACGTGTTACAACTTGCTCAATCGTATATTCTTTCTTCAAATAAAAAAAATCCCTAGATAATGCAAACTTAAATCAAGTTGGGATCCAAAGAAATGACGTAGAAAAAAGATCGAACCATGTCACGACTAAGTATGGAATAGGACTTAAAAAACGTATATTAAGCTTATTCAATTTAACAATGATGAAAATTCTTTTTAAATATTACCTATAGGTTGATAAAAATTTTGATTTATGATTGTGCTCTTTTTTTTTACTCTTGATTGTAGAGTTTTAGTCTAAGTATCTTTGAATTCTTAGATTTGTATATATCTAAGTGTAATTCCCATTTTGACCCTCACCTTTGTATCTATTGAATAACCATCGAGGGTAACATATAAACGTCGTCAACCCTTCAAAGACCAACCCCTAATCAGATATGGCTCACTTCTGTCTAGAATCGAGGCCAAGTTTGTCCAATCCGTTTCTTTAGTACTATGTAAATATTATTAATGAATGGGTCAATCCAAGCTTTATTATATAACTAGTAATATACCTTGAATAAGCTACAAAATCTCCTAGTTAGATCGATTTAGCAAAATAAAAAAGTGAAATAAAAAAATTGGGAAAGAGAGAAAATCAGTTGATGGAAGGATAGATGAATATATAGTTTGGACATAGAGGAAGAGACAGACAGTGGGAGAGGGGAGAGAGAGAGATAGATAAAAAAAATAGTTCTAAAAATACTACGATAGAATCCTCATACATAATAAACTAGTTTTGGTCCTGTTCCTGTCAAGTAGTTTACAAATATTATACGTACAACACAACTTTTAATAATTCTATTTATTCCATTTCTTTTTTTTTATAAAAAAAAACTTTCAACAAAATATAAAATAATCTCTCTCTCTCTCTCTATCTCTCTATTTTTTAATCTACTTCCCTGACTTCTATTTTTGCTGTAGATGTCTATAATTTAGTCTCTTTCCGACTTTGGTCTTTTCTTTTAATTAAAAATTGGTAATCCTCTGTCCAACAAACACCGAAAGAGAGAATAATATACATATGATAGAGAGAGAGAGAGAGAGAGATTCTACGCACATGTAATCACTTTTTTCTACATTAATGAATAGACCAAAACAAACATAATCAATAGTTTTATTTATAATTGCAAGTTTTTTTAATTATTAAATGCTATAAAAAGGGAATCCTAAAAGGGACAATTGTCAAAGAGAAAGGGAAACTAAAGAGAAAGAACAAGAAAGAATGGAAAAAAGATTGATGATTGAAAACTTCTTTTTTTCTTCATTCATCACTTAATTTCTTCTTTCACTCTTTATCTTCTCCCTTTATATCTATACAGTAAATTTCGCAGTTAACGCTTAAACGAATTTACTGCATTGTAACATAGATAAATATAGAGGAAAAAAGCAAAAAACTAGGAGTAAAGATAAAGAAGAAGAAACTGACGTTCTATAATAAATCCTTCCCTTCCTTTCCCTTTGATAAACAGCAGTCGAAGGAAAAATTTCATTTCGTTGACCGTCACGTTCCTCAAGGCTTTGTTAGACTTAATCGTTCTATTCCAGAGTATTAGTTTTTTACATGTACGTATACCGTATATAAATGTATATATTCTGTATATTAAACATATCTACGTATATTGTGTATAAACTATATCTTGCATAGAAATAGATGAGATCAAATAATTATCTTCCTTTGTATATTTTTAACAAAAGCAAAAAAGAAAGTCTCCCAATATGAAAGTCATGTTTTAGGTCGATAATAAATTATTACGATAGTTTATTATGAATATTTAAAGACAAACT
Source organism: Dimorphilus gyrociliatus (assembly GCA_904063045.1). NCBI lineage: Eukaryota > Metazoa > Annelida > Polychaeta > Dinophilidae > Dimorphilus > Dimorphilus gyrociliatus. The sequence goes on along the minus strand of CAJFCJ010000025.1, from coordinate 185,555 downwards.
TTAGCATGTTTCTGCTTTCGCTGATCAAAAGTTATTCAACCGAATTCCGATAATTCCACTCACATTAATATGCAGGTTTTGTGTTGAAAAAGAGGAAAGGTATACATGCAATATACATATATATATATATATATATATATATATATATATAGTATATAGACATTTATGCAATTTACAGTATATTCTACTTTAGAATAGGAATCAAAAAAATAAATAAATAAATCTTAATACTCTATTAGCCTGGTTGTCATTCATAAGCTTGATAGTCAAGATAATTACTGTATTCCTGTATAAATATCGAAAAGAATAATTGGTTAAGGGGGAAATAAAAGGAAAAATATAACAACTTTCCATATCCCATTAGACCTTTTATTCGCGGATCGTCGCGTTCCTTTAGTATATACGGACTAAAAACAGAATTATCCATAGTTATTATTACCGTGGAATGAATACTATTTGTACGCCTATGTGATAATCATATAGTAGTTGCCCTAGCTATGCATAGCTTTTTCCTTTCAATTGTATCTTTATATATAGCAAGAGAGAATGAAAGAGGGAATGAGAGAGAGAGAGAGAGATATTCCTAAAATAAAATAAACTTTATAGTTATTATTAGTTTTGTTAAAAGATATTAAATTGTATATTTCACAAGCTGGCCAACCATAGTCCAAATGAAACTTAAGTATCTTCCACTACCTCATCTTTTCTGCTCTATCAATATAATTTACATTTATAAAGAAGATAAAAAAGACAAAAACAGAGAATAGAGCCAAAGTTTTTTTTATACTATTCTCTCTTTAATTAAAAGTTTCTTATTTATTATGGTGAAAACTAAGCAATAAGAAAGTTCCATTTTATATTTGACATGTATAATAAAATCCTATAAATGTTTGATTGTTTAATTTCAAACCAATCATTTTAATTTCTTTTTTTATGTTTTAAAGTAAATAAACTATTTTATTCATTTACTATAGAAAAAAAATCTTTCTATCCATCTCTCTTTCTCTCTCTCTTCTTCTCTTTCTTTCTTTCACTCTCCCCCTTTAATATAAGTATATTACTATAAGAAAATGTATGGAGATATTCTCTTTCTCTTCAGTAGTTTGCTTCTTATTCTATTGAATTCAAGGACAATCACTAAATCTCTAGTTTATATATAATAAAGAACGATAAATTTCTCCAATTTAAACGCAAACCTCCCCAGATGACCCGCAAAGAATCTAATAAGAATAAAATTCAATAAAAACGAGTAGAACCCGAAAAGAAATTTGATCAATAAACCTAATCAGCAATTAATACGTTTTCCAGACGCAGAATGGTGCGAAAGGGGAAGTGGGCCTCTTAAATATAACGATGTCCCATTCTATATCTCGAGAACTCGAGATGGTGGATTATGGCTTCGTACTGGAAGTGAAGGTCATGGTGACTACTCCTTACATAATCTAACTCATGGAAAACGACTACTTCAAATGATTAGCAATGACCAGACAAATGCGATTCTTACGACGAATTTTTCGGATTCTTGTGTTATCAGTGATATCCAATTTTCACTTATTTTTACTGTTTCCAAGATAAAGAGCTACATTAAAGTGATAGATGTCATAAGTAAGGCAAGTGTCAAAAATTTATTTGACCCCTAACACCCGACCCTTTCTTCCTATTCCCTCTGATACACAGTCAGTAGAGGAAAAAGAAGTAACGACGTCCATTGATGTTTCACCTATAAATTATACTGTAATTTGTTTCTTTTTCAGACGGATGATTCTATATTTTTTCGACCCTATCGAAATTGCTTACCTAGTAAAGTTACAGTTGTAAAATTATCTGACGATAAGCAGAATATCTATTGTACTGGTCGAGTTCGTAAAAATAGCTGCAATTCTGCTGGTCTACCTCACTTCAATCAATCCAGAAGAAGTTTTGTAAAAACGATTGGTATCGATATTAGCAACGATCACGATAAATGTAATCCTGCTCCAATACCAAGTTCGATAACTTTCCTAGGAGACTATTACCACGCCTATATAAGAATAGGTGAATGTAAGAAGCCCAAAGGTAAGATAATAATAGAAATTAATTTAGACCCATACTTAATAATATCCTGTAGGATTAGGCTATTTAAAAAGAATTCTGGAAAAAATAGGAAGAAATACTGTCCCCCTATTTGTCTAGTTAATGACTTCATAGCTCTTATCGTGATTTTTCTAGAAGGAATTTTGTTTATAGACCACAAATTGAATACAAACAGACTAAAAGTCATTTGTGTAGCTTTAAAAAAAAAAACGAAAGAGGAAGGTACGTCTATTTTATCTCCTAAGATCCCACCGGAATTGGAGGAATGAAACATCTAAATAACCAATCTATATTGCAAATATTTATAGCCGTCAAGACGAGGATTGTGTTGAAAACGCGCTAATTTCCTCCTTTTCAGATCTTCCACAATTGGGATATGAAGCCCGTTTAAGGGCGCATGCCGACGAGGAATCGCAAAAGACTATTTTACTAACTGATCCCTCGCAGGAATCATTAGCGGAATCTTCTCAACTAGATTCGTGGAAGATTTACGTGAAGACAACATCCAGTCAACAGTCCCTCCATCTTCAAATATGGCGGCCCCAAAAGGCCGGAATATATAAATTAGTTTCCGATACTTTTGTGCCTTTCGACCGTCTGGACTTGAGATTACAAACCATTGACGTCAGACAAAATGATACTATAGTGAAAGGCGATATACTAGGATTATTCTTCTCAGGTGGAAATCCCATTGGATGGGATTCCGTACCATGCGCAACGGAAGAACAAAAGTACAAATATTTAAGGATCAAGGATAAGAAGCAGCTAAGACTTGGGAGATCATTTAAATTTCATACAGCTAGAGGTCGCCACGCTTGCCGACACTATTCCTATGTTGCAGTTTTTGGTAAATGAATAATAAACATTCTTTTCTTTTTCCACTTTGTTACAAACTAATTCCTTAATTTCGTTTTTCATTAAAATAGCAAATAAGAAATCACTACCCATAATTGAAGATTGGAAATGTCCTGGAAAGAAGCTGAACTTAGAAGGGAAAGATCTATGGAGAACGTCTACATCAAAAGATACTCAAAAGAAAACAGTTTTACACGTTCATACAGACGTTAGACTTTCCTACAGTTCCACTATACCAATCTACGTAATCTTAGTGATAATCGGATGCTTAATATCCTTGTTAATTATTGTCGGTGTAATATCCTATTACAGAGCATTAAAAACGTAAATTAATTCCAATTGTATTTTCAAGAAACAAATAACAAAAAAAAAGAGAAACAACATGTTCAATAATACATGCAGATTGTAATTTTATTATCTCGTTATTTTTCTTCTTATTACAGTCACGTTTGAATTAACAGTAAGACAAGTTCCTAGTTCCTTAATTTAATAACCTTAAAAATACGATACAACGAAGTCAATAGGGGGCGCTTCATTTTACCTTATTCTCTTTCCTCCCTGCCCAACACGAATTCTTTAAACTAGCTTATCCCTCATTTAAAAGCAATTCTTATTCCAATTCATTAGAAAAAGTGACTTTCCTTATCTGACTATTCCTTTTGCTAGGTAACAAATTCTCGAGTAGACTGATATTCTTCATCTTTTAGCCCAATGTAATAATCTATCGTATAGTATCAGCGTTTATTGACTTTTAGTTTAGTGAATTTGACCTTCAAGTTGTAAATCTATGAATAGGAATTAACAACTTTTCCCTAGTTGTTTAAATAATTGCTTTAATTAATTGCAATTTTATCAAAAGTTAATTAATTCATGAATAAGAATCGTTTAATTGACGTTTTACTCAGGAAAAACTAATATTCCTCCTCTTATCTATATTTAGGTTGAGGAGCTGAGAAGAGACTATATTATAGTCGGGAGAGATTACAGTAGATTATATATACTAAGTATTAGTTTATTCTTAATATATGGAATAGTATATTTGCTTTTTTCATTTACTTATGTATAGCTACACAGTGAATATTCTATATATTGGTGTATTCAGTAAAGATGTATATACATAAATTTGTACTGTTTATATATGTATATATTCATCAATAAAACTTCGATTGTTTAAGATGGAGGAATGCTATTAGACGACATAATTAATCAATGTTTTCCTTTATTCTCAAGAGACATATTTAGGCTCCGACTAAGACTCTTTTGCCATACTGTTTTTTTTTCTCTCCTTTTCTTTTTATGAATCTGTCGAAAGTTTAATAAATACGATGAAATATTGGACTCTTTTGGGAGCGAGGGGATGGAAGAGGGGGAAGGCGGGAAAAAGTAACAAACTTTTATTTTCTCTCTTTAAATGTATACATAAGCTTTCTGTCAAATTAATTTTGTTTTAAAGTAGATATATACATTTCTTTAGTCTCTTTTCCCATAAGCGGAATAATGAATTTTAATGTCTTTATAAAGTATAAAAATACTTAACTTATATACAGTATATTGATTTATTACAGGAGATCATTCTACTCTTGGCAATAAAACTTTCAAAAAGAGATAAAAAGAAAGTATTTGCATATTCATTATTCCATATTTTTTAATAGTTCACCTACAAATGGTTAGATTTAATATTTTCTTAGTTTTTTAATTAAATTACTAGAATCTTTATTTTTTTTTAACCTAATTAATATTCCTTGTAAAATATGTTGAAAAATTTACTACAATACAATTCAAATGTAGTTAAAAAATTCATTGAATGGTTGCCAATTCTCTTGCCTTTCTTTCTTTTTTTCTTTCTCTGTCTGTTCGTCTCCACTTCTCTCTCTCTCTGATAAAAATTTTATTTTTTTATGAATAGAAAATTTCTATATCAGCTAAGGTTTTGTCACAACTGTTTTATCTCTTAGAAAAATATTCATTCATTTAATTTCGTAGTAGAGTACTAGTATAAATATAGAAAATCTCTCTTATTTTTGTTTTCTTATCTATATATATATATATATATATACATATACAAACTAGGAAAAAGTTGTATCTATTACTTAGAACTTATCAGTTTTGAAAAAAAAACTACTGCCATCTATCGTGCTTGAAATAAAAAAGTAATTTCTTAGAAAAAGTTTTATATTGCAATATACGTAATGAGAGAGTATGACTGAATGTTAAGTGGGAATGGAATAACGTTAGAAATCAAAACTAATAGAATTATTTTATAGGCTTAAGTTTTGTCTATTTTTTCTTCTTTTTGCACTATTTACGCAATATCTTAACTATTTTCCCAAATTTAAGATGCGTAAATGAAAGAAAGTCATTCAATTATTCATTCTATCGGAAAATAGTAGTGTTTTTTTTGGCAATGTTAAAGGAGTCAAGAGAGTGAAGTATTTTTTAACGAGTACATTACTCTTACTTTGAATCAAGGCAAATAGAAAGTAGATTAAATGTTATAAATATATATATATATATATATATATATATATGTAGATAAATAGAGACAAGTGTACTTTTATGATGAAAAAAGAGCATAATCTTCTTATAAATAAACCATTCATTATGAGTTCAAACTAATAAAATAAAAAGAAAAGTTCGCCTCTCTCTCTCTCTCCCTCTCTCTCTTTCTCTATCTTGTCCTCTTCCCACCAATTGATTTAATTAGAGAAAAAAATTTCCTCCGAGTATAAAATATCATTTGATTGATTGGAAAATAGTGACTTTTTTCAAGAAACAATCATCCAATGTCATATTATAGTAAATATAATTATTATTTACGAGATAAAAATTCTATTTCTTTGGCAAAACTGACAAAACTATAAACAAACAATATATATATATATATAGCCTATATTTCATTAACAATGATTGAAAAAGAAAAGAAGGTTTGTCGTTTATTAACAAACTATATTACAATAATATTCTAGAGATAGTCTATTTTCATACTTTTATTCCGTATATATAGAAGCTATTTAAAGAAATGTTTCCAATTTTATCCTTTCATAACATTAATAAAATGTAATGTTGTTAAAACTGATTGATATTAAAACGTCACCTTCTTTAGCTTGAGATAAAAATGGTAAAGAGGATCTATATATTAATATATTCCCTTTTTAGTCATTTTAGCCATATGACGATAGAGTTATATTTTTTATACAATTATGATTATATTACATATCGTAATTGCAAAATTCCCCTTTTCAGGTATTAACCGGAAGTTTAATATCTGTTTTGTTGCTATTACTCCCCTTAGTCCAGTTTACTAAGGAAATTAGTACATGAGATAATATGCTAATGTTAACGGTTACCTCAACAATAAATTTTTTATCTAAACAAACATCACACTCGTAATAATTTATTCAGTTTGTCTATTAGGTTACTAAAAAGTACGAATAATAAAATAGCTGGATCTTGTAAAGAGAATTAAGCCTAGTGTATTGTTTGTTGAAGCGTCACTTAGCAACCTGTGTTGACGTCGGTTGAAAACCTAGTAAACAGAAACCAACCAGGTTTATTTGGCATTTATCTTTTTATATTTTAAAATAGCACCTTGAAATTGAAATTGAACGATATGGGTTGCGGATCAAGTACAGATACAGGAACAACAACCTACCATTCCACTAAACCAGCGGTAAATATTCATTTTTCACCAATCGTTATGATCTAATATCCTAAACATCGCAATTATATACAAAGATTATATGGGTGTTGAATAGCGCTCTATCTCTTATCATACAGAAGAATAACATGCTATGATGCATGCATGCAATAAAATTGCTTATACTATTTCTATATATTCATAATTTTGTTAAATTCATCTTGAAGAGAAGCATAGTAACGCAATTGTTATCTTTTCATCTTAAAATATATTAGTACCTTTTGAGCATAAGGTGACTTTCTTCCATATAGAAGCATTACTTATAAAGTAAACTTAGTTTAAACTCCGTTCATACCTATGTCTATTATTTGTATTTGGCCTATAATTATTCATCATGTATGATATTACAATACGTTAGCGTCTGCTTCAAATATATTAATATACTAAATATATTAATTATTTTCTCTAAAACTTAGGCAAACAACTCACACCAATCAAGGACAAACTATTCGGAAGAGCAAACAGATATAGAGGTAAGTGATATTTATATTTTGTTCTTTTTATGAATACCTAAAGATTATGACAACTATTCACATTATAACTAGATTGTACGATTTGTTATCCTCTTCTCTATTCCTTACAAAACCTATTGATACTATAAAATACAGTTTCCTGCTTATGATTCATAATCTCCTAATAATATAATATATATTGTTTTTAATATGCAGATTAAACCCGTTGCCATAAATAGAAACATTTTAGAAAGATACGCCGCTCTAGATAAGGAGTGCACAAAACTGGAGGCCAGGAATGTACTCAAATCTTACCAGGTAAAGCTAGAGACTTAACTGATCGCCTTAATAGATAATAAACAGATAGATTGTATTACTACAAGTTAATATTTTGTCTTATAGGAAAAGAACAGCGAATATCAAAGAAAACAAGAGGAAATTAAAGCCTTAAGAGCCGAATATGATAAATCCATTAGGAATACGTAAGTTACTTTTAATTACTTTTATCATGCATTTTCCTCGAAATTCATCAATGTAAAATCCTTATGGATTACGTCAAATCTATCTCCCATTATTCATTTAAGGAGATATAATTGTGAATATTTATACGATAGGGCTAAAGAAAAGGCTGATGTGGAAAAAATGCAAAATCCATCTGTTCGTTCGTTCTTCCAAAATCAAGATCACTTTGAAAATCAATTATCGAAGGAGGAAGGAGAATATCTCGAAGCATTAAATAAACAAGAAATCGCTAGAAAAGATTTAAACAATGCAAATAAACAACAAGAAATTATTGAAGAGGAACTATCAGAAATAAAAGTCGAAGCTGAAAGACTTCAGCTTATCTATACAGAAATGGATGAACTATTGGCTGGAATATTCAACGGAAAGTACGGTTCGGATAGGGAATACGAATTGGAAACGCAAGTAGACCTGGCTATGGAGCAGAAGCAAAGAATATCAATTGCACTATACAAGTGGAAAAATGCAAGGGAATTATTGAAACACGCTGTTCCTCAATTAGGTCATGCCGTTAGTAGATGGCAACAATTATATAATTTACCACACAACGTTAAGTTTAATATGGTAACAGAAGTTAGAAACCATGTTATTGCTGCTAATCAAAATATCACAAATGCAAGAAACTATTTGCAAACTATTAAATTTCCCTATTGTACTGAAAAAGAGATGTCTGAATTGACCGGTGTTGCTAATAATGTATACTATGATGCATATAATCCTCAAAGACATCTAGCAGCATTGCAGTGTTATAGTAATACTCATAATAAGGCGGCTGCATTACTACAATGGTTTAACCACGTCATTGATAATATCATCTGTAAGGATTTAACAAGACAAACCGAATATTTCAATGATAGACAGAGAGCGTTAAGAAAGGAGAGAATTTTTCTTATTAAACTGAAAGTTAAGGAAGTAGCAGGAGAAGACGTTGACGATGATTTTGATTTTGATGGTCAGTATTTCCTCATATATAAATATAAGATATAAATATAGGCCTTATGGCAAGATATTTCCTAGGAAGCACATTATACAATCCCTGTATTTTTCAGGTTCAAATAGTAAGTAGCGTTAACAAACTATAATTGACAAACTTTTTGACTAATAGCTTCTGGGCTTTTATTTTCAATGTTAACTATCTTTTGACAAATTCTTCTTTGATTAACATACCAAATTCTCTGCCGTCAGAACTAGATAAATTAACTTTACTGTTTTTCATATTCATAACTTTAATGGAATATAATATTTCTCTTTTAAATCATTGCAGATGACGACTTTATAGATGAGGATAAGAAAGAGATTAATGCGCATTCGGCTGAAGCTGATAATGTGTCTGTTGTCGACCTACCTGGTGGAACAATTGACGCTGATAATTTAGCACCATCAGTTGACGACAAGTCAAACGATCCAAAAGAAATGTCTACCAAAGATTTAGCTCCAGCGCCAAATATGGAATTATTGTTTGGTGATGTTGAACGCCTTAAAGAACAGCACGAAAGAGAAATGAAAGAATTACAGCAAGCCCAGGACATAAATAAAGCTAGAATGCAGTCAGGTCTCGAGGAAAAACTTCGAGCTAGAAGATCTAGAAGAACGAGACAAGAACAACACGAAAGCCAAGCTGAAGCGTTGAAATAAAATTAGCTGTAACAATTTAAAGGAAATCTATCTTCTCTCTCTATTTCTTAAATTTCAATACACTCTCTAACTCAATGTTCTATTATAGTAAAGGGACTGACGTCATATCTATTTAAATAATTAGAATAACCTATAATATTTTGAGATATTGACCAATAAAATGTTAGTTAAATATCTGTATGATAATGATAATTTCTTCGAGAAAAATCATAGTTTCATCAATGAGAACTCTGCTATAAATCAGACAAAAAATAAGCTTAATTGGAAGTCTGTTACGTCTATGGCCGTTTCTGACACGGAAACGTCCGATTTTTCGGCATTTAAGAATCGTTTATTTGACTTAGCGTCAAAAATTGCGTTTGAAAAGGCGGAGACGGAAAGATTAAACCTACTTAAAGGTATACCCAATGTGAATGCAACAATATCCCTCCCGGATGAAGACGATTTAGGGAACAAGAGAATTGAAGAAGAAGTGAATTCCCTTAGGAATAGACTTTTATTTAAGGTACTTACGACTCTTTCTTCCTGAAAGCTTTATAATACATGGTTATATTTTTTTTGTCCATCTAGAGGATTAAGAGAAAAAAAGCGAAAAATAAACCACTCAGCAAGATGTAAGAAAGAAATTGATAAAAATGGCACTAATCATTTGACATGCCAATACTGGAATGAGAGCATTCCATCAATATCCAATACCCACTTATGATTTATACAGTTGTTGGCATATTGATATTAATATTTATATAAAAAACAATTCAAGTTGGTCATTTATTCCTTTTTCCTCCATTTGTCAATCAAACTAATAATTTATTTGGGAGTTATCAATTATCTAGCCTTTATCAGATTCTCAAAACGTCGATCTTAAAAAAATAATTAACTAATATAACAAATTTGGAAATGAAAAATGTGTAACATCGCATCAATCAATAAACAAATATCCTAATGAAAAGAATGATATGTACTGTTTACATATGAATGAACGCATGCAATCATCAACTTTAAACTGCTGCTTTGTATATTGGTTTTCTTTTTAATTTTCTCGATTTTCTTTATCGTCATCGTCATGACCCCTTTCGGGTGCTTTCATCTCATATACTTTAGGCTGAAAGCCATTGGGCAAAATCTCCTGAACGGCTAATGGTGTTAAAAATATATACTGGCACGGTTTTCTTTTATAAGCATCTAAAAGCAGTTGTAATGATGTCTTTCTGTTTATCATATCCATAAATACATCAAATTCGTCTAAACAACGAAATGGAGATTGAACTATTTCCCACAGACCTATCGCAAAGCAGACAGTTGTAAAAGATCTTTCTCCTCCGGACATACTTCGAACTGGTTTACCATCCACAAATATTTCAATAGTTTTATTCGAATGGTCAATTGTGATATTCGGGTCTTTGAAACGTTTGTGAGACATCTCTAAAAATGCATTCTTGCAGACTGTTGACGCTCTCAATTGTCCATTATTTATTGCTATTTTCCCAATTTCTACTCCATTACTGAGTGATTTAAGGGTTAAGTCCAATTCTGAAAGCTCTGTTTTAATTTTCTCATACTTTTTCTTAAGTCTAAAATATTCTTTTTCAACCATATTTCTATTCCCGTGCTCCTTTTCAATCAAGTCAATTTTCTTTGCTGTTTTTTTTATCTCTTCCTCTATGTCTGACGGCTTCCTTCTGGTTTCAATTTCTTCTCCTTCAAAAACTTCTAAGGTTTGTCGCCTCATTTGCTAAAAAAAGACCAACTTATATTCTTTTTTAATTACAAATAATCAAACAAGGAACAGTTTAAAAAAAGTTCAACTTACGTCCACTTCATTTTCTATATTCTTGATCTGCTTTTTACAATTGTCAATATCCTTTTTCTTCTCCTTTAAAAGTCCCTGAATTTTTTTAACTTGATCTTCATTATTTTCGTATGTCTCACTCAGTTCTTGCAGTATTCTCTAATGAACAATAAAACAATATCAAATTATAATACTTTGGAGATAGCTTTTCCAACATATTTACCTGTTTTGAATGGACTCCATCAGATTTTAATTTTTCTTCCATGGCAAGAAGAACTTTCGATAGTCTCTCTTCTTGACGAACTAATTCGTCAAAAATCTCTTGCTTACGTGACTTCTCTCGGGCGGAATGTTCTAAAGCTTTTGCTGCTTCGGTAAGAGCTGCTTCAATTTCATCAATATTAGGAATGTCTTGCTCTTCAGTCATGTTTAGTTCGTTCAGGGAATTTTGACAACGTCTCAAATATTTTTGAGTTTCATCCTGCTGCTTTCTTGCTTTTTCCAGTTCTGATTGCTGTTTTTTGAGTTCCTCATCCTTCATAATCCGCTCTCTTCTTATTTGTTCGTATTTCCTGGTAAATCGATTTATATCTTGTTCAGTTTGTTGAATTAGAGTTGAAACATCCTTTACAAGAAAATGGACATTTTCATTTCTATTTGCATAATATTTATAGTTAGGAGAAGGATACAGTTGATCCCCACTTTGGCAAGAATATCCCACAAGTACACCCCGATTGGGTCTCTTCATGTAATTTCTAGCTTCCTCATTTGTTTCAATCAAGATAACTGACTCAATACGACTCTGATCGATGAAACAATTCATGACTACGGGTTCTTTGCACTCGATAACGTCATAAACGGTTGGATAAGGCGAAGAAGGTTTCTAAAATTTAAGAACAAATAACTCTTTAATGTCTAATGTTCAACATTAAAAGAATACTTACATTTCTACTGACATCATGAACTTGGCTCTACAACAAAAAAAGAAAATTATTAATTTTCGTCGAAAAAAAATAACAACCAAAACAAATACCAGAAATTTTCCAGTGATCACCATTGTTTTAACATTATGCTTTTTCATCAGTCTGTGGACTAAAACCTCATCTTGATGACTATTACAAACGAAAGCTCTCAACAATCCTCCAAGGCAATTTTCAATGGCAAGTGCATACTTCATATCTGGCAATGAAATATAAGAACCTAAAGGGCCAAGTGGCTTTCGAGTGAATTTTCCCAGATTATTCAAACGATCAATTTCAATAACAAGATCTCTAATATTCGATCCGTATCTTTGAATTGAATTTGAACCAGAGGATTTTAAATCTTTCATTCGATTATGCAGGGTTGTTATTTCAGACTTTACAGCATTCTCATCCATTCTCCGTTGAGCAACTAATTCACGGCATTTTTCAACAGCATTTCTAAACTGTTCATTGTCATTTTGTCTTATCTTTAACTCACTATTAAGTTTTTCTTTTTGCTCTTCCAACTCAGCAATTTTATCCATTCGAGCCTTTTTCTCTCCTTCAACATTTCTTTCGCTCCTAGGAAGAGAAATTATTAAACGAGAACCTAAATTATTTTAAAAACAAACTCTTGCATAATTTTCTCCTTCTGTCCCCTGAAAGCTCGATATTCTAACTTTGCTTCATTTTCCAGCTTTTCAGCTTCTCTCAGTTCTCTTTCTACTTGTTTCGCTTCTCTTCGTTTTTCCATTACCTTATTTCGTTGTAAATCTCTTTCTTGTCGACAGCTTGTCATCTGTCGAGAATGGTCCTCCATTTCCTTCATTATATTATTTCTTTTGGCTAGAGCATCCGCTATTACTTTCTGGAACATATGTTCATAAAAAATAGAGATGATAAATATGTTGACATATTTACCTTTGAGCTCTTTTCTCTTTTTTCTAACTTTTCCAAAGCAATTTCGTCTTTCTCAATTTGCTTCCTCCATGGATTAGTTTCCTTAAATAATTTATTAATAAATTTATATAATTAAATTCATTTAAAACAAATTAAATTTCTTACTTGTGCTCTTGAGTGAACATGTGACCAAGCAAGTTTTCTCTTTAATTCAAATTCTGTAGCCTTCAAATCTAACAAAATTTTTTCATTTAAAATATATCTTCACAGAAAAAAGAACTTACTATCAATTGAACTAACAGCTTCCCATTTCGTGGTTGCCACATCTAATTTTTTTGCAAGCTCTTGAAAAAACTAATAACCGGAATTACAAAGATTGCAGGATATAAAATAAAAAAAGAGTAAATATCTACTTCAGTTTTCTCATCTTGAGTTTTTCTGGATTTTCGTATCCACTCCTCAGCTTTTTCATAGTGCTCTTCAATTGATTCAAGTAAGGAGGCTTTGTAGAATAACTATATCATGAACAGTGTAATTATTAGAGTAATTTTAGAGTACAAGATCTACCCTATAACGATCTGCAGGATGACTTGAATGCAAAAAATTTCGAGATGCATCTTGATTCAAGACCACTAGAGGATTTTCTACAAGGACCCTAAATTTAAATAATATTTTTTCTAGTTCATCTCTTTTCTTCGATACTAACTGACCTGTAATTTGAATGAAAAATGTGGCATTACATTAAATGAGAGAATATAATACTAACGATCACTATTCATTAGTTTGTAGCTTCCACCACCTTTACACGAAATTATCCGTTCAACAATAATTTCTTCCCCGTAAGTGTCAGGGCAATACGCATTAGGACCACAATTTGCTAGCGATATTTCAACTTTGGCTTGTCTGTTAAACGTTCAAGAAATTTAACATTCACTCTCAAAAAATAAGAAAATTGCAACTAACTGTTTTCCTGTTTTAACTAAAGATTTAACACTGTTTCCCCTATTAGTAGCATTAGCTTTACCGCCCAATCCAACTACTAACGCCGTAATGATAGCAGATTTACCACTACCGTTTCTTCCAACTATAAAATTGACACTATCACTGAAGTTGTTAATGGCGAAATTGTCATGGCACATGAAGTTCTTAATCGCAATCGAATTAATAATCCCACTACGGGTAGCTTTAGAAGTACTCTGATAAAAAACATGTGCAGTTATGCTGTATTAAAAAAATATCAGTTTAATTTATCTTTACCTCTAGTCGATGTCTCTTGGGTCTTTCTTCAGCATCGGAAGACGAATCCACTTCTACACGCTGTCTTTTAGGCATCTAAGGATCGAATCAAAAAATTTAAAACTAGAATTGACGGTTTCCGATATTTAGTGTTTAAAACGAATCAACGGATAGTTTAAGAAACTACCATTGCATCCATATTTGAAAACCTCGAATGTACCCTCTGAATTTGATTATCGACGGTTTTCCAATATAAACTGAAGTAAACAGATAACTGATTTGTTATAAGACTAGTATTGGATGTTTTTATGCACTACTCTATTAAATACTACTCAAATAAGTACAAATCAATGATTAGCTGGAAAGTGGGAAAATATTTGAGTAAAACCTGACTTTGTAAAAAAAAACTTGAGCCCTATTAGTGCAACTCTTCACAATAGTTTGATATATCGTTAACAAAATTTTAAAAAATGAAGCAAGCGGAGTAGAAATTGTGAAGATTCATATTGAGCGATAATATACTAAAAATTCAGAAAAAAGAGTTATAATGAAATGTAACTAAAAACAACTATTATGGTGATTTTAACAACATGAAGATGGTCGCAATTAATTTACATAATAATTTACTGTAAGACGGATATGGAAAATAATTGATTACTAAGATTTACTAACCTTAAAGTGTATTTCACCTCTTCCTATTATGCCATTCGCGGGATACGTTTGCCAAATTTCGCGCTAATAAAAACTGGTATACATTTCGAAATTTTATTCTTCAAAAAGAAGACACAAGCGTTGATATTTCTTTAAAACATCAGAACTGAATTTTTTAAAGAAACGTTATTTGAACTAGCAATTTAAAAATTTTCTTACATCTTCTTTAAAAACTTTTAATATATGGGTTATATATAAGAATAGTCTGTGGCTTATTTAAATCTTTTCGAACGAAGATAAGCTCTTTGTTATTCTTTTAAAAATCTAAAATGGATGCCCTGTAAAGTATAGGATCCTTGGCATTGAAAATACTCCCAGATTTTTAAAAGAGAATACTATCCAAAGAATGTCTTCTATTAAGTATATGACATCATCATCAAAGGAGAAAATAGTATGAACTTAGAATAGATATGTACTTTTTATAACTATTAAAAAAAAGTACAAAATAATTCCTTCTTTCAATTAACATTCAATATTGCTTATATAGGCCAAATTAGTCGGTATGGAATATACCTTAATAAACTTGGTAATATTAAACTCGATTTTGTTTAAAACAGACGTTTTATAATTGAGAATATGCAATTATTCTCTATTTTATCTAAAAAAAACATTATTGAAACTCATCTAAATTTTTGACAACACTCCATAAAGAATAAACTAAACGGAATTCCGGCGATAAAGTGCTAAAAGCAAAAGGTAAAAGCTTCCAAATGACGTATATTAAACTATTATTAATAAAGCTATTGTAAAGAATTTATCATCGAAGTGTTAAAAATAGAAAAGATCCTTCGAGTTTTATTTGTCTATGGAAAGATTCCCTTAAGAGTAGCTTTTATAAAACCAAAAAAAAGTAATATTCTATGACTAATGTTGTTAGAATTAATCATCAAACAATCTAAATTCTTTCTATCTTCTAATCTTTTCACTTTATAACAAACACATAGTTTTAGGCTTAGCTACTGAAACTATTAACTACAATTGAAATTATCAAGCATTTAGTCTAACTCTTAAAAGGGTAGCGATGACAGTTCTTAAGTACATTAAACAGTCCGAGATTTAGAATTCAATTAGTGAATCAATATGTAATAATCTAAATGCATTATAAAGTAATAAGCCTAAAAGTATGGTAGTTAAACGAATCTGCTTGTTACTTTAAGAAAGAGTAGCTAAATCTGGATATAAAACCCTTTCAGGAGACCAGCTGCCCACCTAATTACTAAATTCCTTCCATATAATAGAAAATAAAATCATTCAGGAACGATAATGAGTATATCATAAAAATTACCGAGAAAGGCACTTAAGATAAATTGAGAGGGAGAAGATGTACTGTTAATAAAAAAGATCACTTCAAAAGTGCTTAATACATTATTAGTAATAAATTTAATGTATTGCTTAGTTTGTTGTCTTTAATGAAATTATACAAATATATGAACTATTAAGGTTCTTGAAATTCAATTTGTTTTTTTGTCCTAAAACCATCATCCAAAACAAAATCCTTCGGCCAATCGAACAGTTTGGGAAAGTTTCGCCTATCTTCTTCTGTATATTCATCCAATCTCTTTGGTGCTAACATAGGCTGTCTGATGCAATCGCTAACATTTTTTAATAAATCTTCTGGAACACTTTCATCCGGGAATAAATGTAGTCTTGCCATAAGGTTTCTTCGTAATAAATTTTTATCCATTGAATAATATACAGCTTTTTCGAAAATTTTAGTTGGTTCTTCTGCGTGTATTTGCCAAGCACGTTTTTCAATGACTCCCTTTGGTCGATACCTTGAAAAAACGTACTAAGGTAAATTTACACATAGAAATTTAACTTCTCTACCTTGAATCGTGTATATGCTTAAAAGTTATCCATCTTTCGTTCTTCATCGCAATTAAACGTGTATTAATAACAATTACATGATCTCCTGTATCACCTAGAAAGTAAAATGCAAAACAGCTTAATTATTGCACTGAAAATCTAAATACAAGGACAAGTTCTAAATTAAGCACATGCTTTTCGTAGTAGATATAGGACTATGTCCAAGGATACTAACTTAATGGATGATAAATCGGTTTTTTCGTGCCTTGCAAATATGGTATAATGGTGCGGGCTGATATCCAAGGGCATTGCCATCTAGCGTCAAATAGCCACCAAGTTCTAGCAAAGGTTGACCATTGCTGTTAAGTGAGTGATAATTAAAAAAAGTTTACAAATATTTCTAAAAATAGTACGATTGAAAGAATTAAAGATAGAGCGAAGCGTTCTTACTTGGACACGGTAATGTGCCATATTCTAAAGAAAATATATCGTCAATTAGATGTATATACAGTATATAGTATCGGCGATCCTCGTTGCTTTTCCTAAGTTCAAGGTCAATGCTTCCTTAAAGCAAATTCATGCATTACCAGTTTATCCAAAGAAGCTGAAATGGCGGACGATAGTCACGTGGAAATAAAACTGTTTACAAAGCAGCTACAGTGAGTAATTTGTTTTCAATCTAAGGATTTAAGCTGATTTTGACTTTTTGAATATAATATCTTAGCAATTTTTCATACTTTTGTGAAATAAGACTAAGATTTACTAATGGTTTGAACGATAATATAGTACCTTCAAATTTATTCCATAATTGCAGATATTCTGTACCAGATTCATCAGTTTCCTTACCTGATAAGTTTGGAGAGGACGAATTAAATGAATTAGTTAGAAATTTACTTGGTAATAATTTGCTAATTAGCTAAAATAATGTTTTCATTTTGTGTAACTGACGATATATTTATACATCTTTTTTCTATGTGAAATCAGAAGCTAAAAGTTCCGTCAACTTTGATTTTTTAATCAATGGAGAAATATTTCGATCAAATTTAGCCACGGTTATTCAAACCCGAGGTCTTTCTCGTGTAAGTATAAATAAATTAAACCATTCTATATATATCTTTTGTTTATTCCACTTTAGGAAGGTGTAATTGAAATCGAGTACATTGAAAGTACAGCTGCTCCATCTCCAGAGGATAGTTTACAACATAATGATTGGGTATCCTGTATTAATTGCCGAAATAACTTGTAATTATTAATATTATTAAAATATTAAGTTCTTAATGTTAAAGACGAGATGAATAATACCTGGCCAGCTATAATTAGAAACGAGACCGCGTTAGAAGCCATAAAAAAACAACTTAAACCCGAATGTTTTTTTCTAATTATAAGCAAAAATTATAAATTAAATAGATATACATTTTAATTGATCTTATCTTTAAACTGTTACGTATTATTTATTTTTAATTACTTGATAAAAATAAGTTGTAAATTTTTTTCAAAACAGGATTGTTAGCGGTTGTTACGACAATTCAGTCCATGTTTGGGATATTGATACAAAAAAACGATTATTCTCCTCTTCGAGACATATAGCTCCTGTTAAGAGTATAAGTTGGATAAACGACAAATTGTTTGTTAGTGGTTCACATGATGAGACTGCTTTACTATGGCGGATAGAAGATAAAACCCTAGCTTGTTTAGGCGTTTGTAAGGGACACGCTGCTAGCGTAGACACTGTTGACAGTAACCCAACTGGAGATAAAGTAATTTTTTGCTACTGACGCATTTGCATAACTGTAGAATTATATATGACTAATAATTTTCAATATTTTGTACATATAGGCTTTACATTTACAGATTATTTACTTTTTTGACAGGAGTATTTGTGTTTGATAATTGCAAGTATTTTATTTTTCTTACAGTTTTGTTCAGGTTCGTGGGACAATTTGCTCAAAATTTGGTCAGCAGTTAAAGAAATCGAAAGTACAAACGACGAAGATGATGAGCCTTCAAAAAAAAAGAAAGTAGAAAATAAACTACCAACTAGGGTTTGCTTTTCTTAAATCTCAGAGGTCAAATTTATTTTTAGCACACATTTTTTTTATTCCAGTTACCAATGATGACATTAGCAGGACATGCGGAAGGCATTTCTCGTTGTACTTGGAACGAGGATTCCCAAATTATCACTTCTTCATGGGATCATATGCTAAAGTTTTGGGATCTTGAGAAAGCGTCCGAAAAAAGAAATTTAAACTCAACGAAAGCCATTTTTGATTTTTCTATATCTAAAATTAATCAGTGGCAAATATTAACAGCATCTGCCGATAGACATATACGACTTTATGATATAAGGGCAGAAGGTAAGTAATTTTCTGCTTTGCTTTGTAATGTTTACAATTAAATGTGTTCTAATGGAAAGCAGATGGTACTAAAGTTCAAAACTCTTATTCTTCTCACACTGGTTGGGTATCGTCAATATCATGGTGCTCGAATAATGAATATCTTTTTGTTTCTGGCTCGTATGATAATTTGATAAAAATGTGGGACATGAGAAGGTAGGTAATTTTTATTGTTGTTATGAAACACAATACTACAAAGTATCGAAACACTAATCTATTGACTATTTATTTTCGAATAGTTAGAGATTAGTCTATTCTTAAGTGATATGAGATAAAGGATAGTAGAATAAAAGTTACAATAATTTTCTTTTAAATTTCAGCCCAAAACTAGAATTGTTTAATTTGGAAGGTCACGAAGATAAAGTTTTGTGCGTTGATTGGAATGTTGAGACAACTATTGCTAGTGGATCATCAGATAATACCCTAAAAATATTTTCTTATAATTCAAGGAATGCTGATGACTAAAGCTAGGAATTTATTTTGAGTTATATTTCAAGCATTGTAAAGCGAGATCAGCGACGTTTTACAGAAGAACCAGTTATTGAGAAATTTGAACGTTCATTTGATATAGCAGGTTTCTTTGGTCCTTTGTAAATTTTCGATTGTTTTTGCTGTAAAACATTTTGTTTAAATTTTATTTTAGTACAATTATGAATTATGTTCGTACCCGTTCCTGATAGCGTCTTTCGTAGTAGTCCAATTCACTTTCTCCTGGACGACGTTGTTGAGATTCAAGTTCTCTGATTTCCCTTTCATCAATAGGCACTACAGACAAAAATAACATTCGACTGGAGAAACAGCTTATATATACATTTTTAAGCTGAAAAATATAAAAAGAGAATACAAACTTTTATTAGCCCTTCTATGAGCTACAACAGAAGCTAAATTTCCCCGCAAAAATGGATGATCATTCATTGTAATTGGACTATTGAGTACTTCTTCTGGAAGAGCTCCTATTCCCGTATTATCATATCTCATGTATCCATCCATAAGCGAGGAAAATCCAGTTAAACCACCCATAGCTTTGTATATCACTTCTTGACCAATAGGTTTTCCTTTGGCGATTCTTTCCTCCTTACTTTCAGACTGCATAGAATGATTATACATAGGTTCGCCGCATCCACAATTATAAGCTGATTTATAGCCGAAACATTTGCAGCTTACTATTAAAAAAGGTACATACAGTATTGAAGTAAAAGAAGGTAAATGATCTTTAAAACCTTGCTTGCATTTAAACGGTTTTCTGGTACTATGTTGTTCTCCGGAATGCTTACAAGTGCATTTAGGGTGGGAACCTCCCATAGCAGTTGGACAATAAGTGTAGGTCAAACATCCACAACCCCGTATTTCACACGGCTGCTGAATAGGCCTTTCGGAGGGAAGAGTTCTAAAATCAACTTGATGTTGATGATATCTGTAGAGAGATTATTCATTTTCTTTAAAAATATTTTCTTATATCTGGAATAGTGTTAATAGTAAATGAACATACAGATGGCCGCAAAAGCATTTGGTTTCTGGTCCAATTTGCTTACATTCCATGCCTTTACTATTTGCCCAACTTAGGTATATACGATTTTTAATTCTCTATGAAAGAATATTATCACGTGCTCAATGCTTTAACTTAATGAATTTATTAAGTTAATTAATTAATTATACCATTGGACCAACTCTTCTCTTGTATCTTTCAAAATCAGCTTCGCTAAACGGTGTTCCGCCATCATCATCTCTAACAATTCTGTAAGAAAATTGCGCAATTATGTTAATACTAGTTAATGATTAATATATTCCACCTGTGATATTCCAGATACGCATCAACGTGTTGTTGAGCTCCAGCACCAACTCTGATTATTTCCGCTGGGAATTTAGGTTCCATTCTCGTAATGATTAGTTCTGTGCTTTATGAATTCTAAGCTTAATAGCGCTTGCTCACAACTTCCCTAGTGATTGGTAAACAAGGTGAAGGTCGAAAGGCGGAAATACGTAGATGAACCTCGTGGATCATTCGATATTGTACTGAAGACCGGCCATCAGCTCAAGAACTGTTTATCTCTAACAGACTTTTAAACATGGAGAATGTTTTAACTTTTAATAACTATGATAGTAAATACTGGGATGAAAAGGAAATTGGTGAAATCACGACTTTGGACGACATGATTCGTAAACTTTACGACGTTTTTGCTGAAGACACTGTGAATGTCGAATATGTCAAAGCTGTTCTTGCATCATATAAAAGTAATCCTAAAGATTGGAAAAAATACGCAAAGTTTGATCAACACAGGTACGAAATTACCGAATTTTTGACCTTCGATTAAAAAATTTGTCCCTAACTGATCAATAACTCATTGTTTTTTAATTCTATTTAAAAGATATACAAGAAATCTTATTGATGGAGGTAATGGAAAATTTAACCTAATTGCCCTATGCTGGGGAGAAGGTCATGGTTCGTCCATTCACGATCATAGGTAGGTTGAACAGTCATAGATTATTGTTTCACTTTCTCTAGGTCTACTATTTGTTGACCGACTTATGTTACTTTGGTTAAAGCGGATCTATTGCAACATTGTTGTACTATGCGTCTTTATAAAATATATTTAGTACTATTTTTATTCCTATTGTAAAAAGTATAAAGAAATAAGGTGCTGCTTGATTGAGCCTGAGCCAAATATTATTCTCATAGACAGTAATAAGTATATGAAAATAGTTTAAAATTATCTTTTTAGAACATTTTGTTTTTATTAAAAAAAAAGTAGATCAATATTTTTCAAGAAGTCCATTTTTTTGTAATCAAAATGTGTTACTTATTGACCAAAAGTATTCGAAAAAAAACTATTAAATATTATTAAAATGTTCTGATATTTTTATTACATCGATAAGATTTTCGTTGATTATACGACTGTGTGTACCACAAATATATATATATAAAGTTCTAAAAAACCTTATTAGATAAGGATATTGTAGAATTGATAGATTGTTTAAATATGTACATATATGCATATAAATAGTTACATTTTTATATGTTAGATAAACACAATCTGTCATTTATAAATCATTCTATTGATTTTTACCATAGAGGTTTTTATACATACAGTATTGTATAGTATATAGTATATATATTATATACAATTTTCCTAGATTAATGAGCATTCACGAACAACAACGAAATTCTATAACAATTATGACTTGTGAATATTATGCACACGAAAGGTATATAGGCCTAGTAAAACTCTCACGTCACGTTTTGATCTTGAAAATATCGAATAAAAAAAACTAAGGTTAGCAATCTCATATAATGGATAAAGTGAAAAAACAAAACTTCAATTAACTTTGACTGATAAACAATATCTTCTTTATCAATCTATCTCTCTTAATATTTTTTTATGTTCAAGAAGAAGAGTTATAATTTAGGTCTTTTGACTGAATACTATAAAATATATATATATATTTTTTTTTTAAAAAAAAAGATGAATAACTATTTTGCCTTTTTCGTTTCCCTTACAATAGTGATGCACACTGTTTTGTTAAAATATTGGATGGATGTTTAAAAGAAACCATGTACAATTGGCCAGAGAAGGAAGGTGAACCAATGGTTGAAAGAAGCTCTGTTACTTATGAAAAAGATGGTGTTACTTACATAAATGGTTAGTACTTGTTGTTGTTTAAGAGGGTGGCTGGAAACTGGAACCATCAATAATTCAATCAGAACCTATTGATAATAGTATTTATAGAAATACCATTAATTACGTTTTTTTGTGCCTGTATGTCTGTGTGTTTTTTATCCTTCTTATGTAATACTTGATATATTTTATTATCTCCCAATTCAGATTCTATGGGCCTACATCGAATGGAAAATCCATCTCACTCCGATACATGTGTTTCATTACATTTGTACATTCCAGCTTTTGAAATGTGCAAAACTTTTGACCAGAGAAGCGGAAGACAAAACAAAGTAAAAGTAACGTTTTGGAGTAAATACGGACAGAGGACCAAATTTAGCGAACAGGTAGGCTAATTGAATAAAAGTTTTTTTTTCTCAAATTATAATCATTAAAACTAATATAATACATAAAAATTATAGGGATGCGAAAGTAACGGATCACAATTGGCTTGTTATCACCAAGCTGAAAATAATTGATATTGCATTAAAAGAGAAAGTATCTTGAAGAGATAGGATTTCTCAAAAAATTTTCAATATAAGCTCTCAAATGCTCGAGTGTTTGGACTTGCTTGGACAATAAAAAGTTATTGGGCTTGAAACTTTACATAAAAAATAATTATTTGTTTTTTAATGCTACCGTTTACGTGCTATGCGTAGAGCGTTCTATGAGTTATGAGTTTTATTATATATATTTCAATATTTCTTCTATTTGTTTATTTTTAATATATTCATCAGTTAGAAAATATAATTAATTAATTGCTTAACCTGTTTGCTTTTTAATTCAGCAATAAATATAATTATATAAATTAATCTAACTAGACGAAAAATCCTAATTAAATGAGTAATAAACAACAGAAAAATAAGACAATAAGCTCACAACATCTTCAACAATATTATTTTCTTTCTTGTCTTCTATGCTGACACAATAAATTCATAAAGAGAACTCGGAGCTCCAATAAACTTTTCTCGTTTGTTTTCAACATGCGTATTTCTGCAACCCCGATCATCATCCATACCTGTGTAAAAAAAATAAACAATAAGAATATTTATCATTTGATAAGACAGAAGGAGTGGAAATTTGCCATTATGACTTATACGTTCAAATTTCATTAAAAGTACAA
Source organism: Dimorphilus gyrociliatus (assembly GCA_904063045.1). Taxonomy (NCBI): domain Eukaryota; kingdom Metazoa; phylum Annelida; class Polychaeta; family Dinophilidae; genus Dimorphilus; species Dimorphilus gyrociliatus. The sequence goes on along the minus strand of CAJFCJ010000025.1, from coordinate 161,748 downwards.
TTGTTTGCAACGTGTCATCACTCAATTGTCTATTTACAGAATTTTATGAACAACAAGAACAATTCAGGTTCTCTTCAAAATCAAGGTCAAAATTTGGAAATTTAATAGTGTCAGTGTCCTGGTCTTTTCAGTAGGACTATGCTTTCAAGATCTAAATTTAAAATTTCATAGGCTGTTCACTCTAGACCTTTTTTGATAAACACTGTTTATCGGAATTTAGATTTAATCAATACTTTTTTGCCTAGTGTAGATATTATGTCTACATATGTCGCACTGATTATGTTCAAGTACTACATAAATCTACCTTCAAGACAAGCAAGTTTACAAGTAACTTACTGTAGCAGTGTAGGAGGTGATACTGGCACAAAGCGTGGCACAACATTCTCTCGAATCCGTTATCTAGTTGCATAACGAGAACGGATATAGGACAAATTTTAAAGTAGTCTATTATGTATCGCTCCAAATAATCCAATCTTCCGAGCGGTACATGACGACGTCTCAAAAAATTTTTCAATCTCTTATCAATTCTATTAAAACATTCTTCCGAAGTATAAGCAGGATGAACTGATAACAAATAATATGAGAGTTGGACAGATTTTTCAATTATCTTTTAAAATATATAACCTTCTCTTTGATCGGCTTCAGATTCAACAAACTCCCAATCAGCGTCGTCTGAACTCTTTTCAAAATTCTCTTCAAGGAATTGTTGTTGATCCTCCTCTGAACAATTAATAAAATCGTTCCATGCCTGTAAAATCATGTTTTAAAACAAGACTCGAAGAGTTTTTTTTTTAAAGAATCCACATCTTCCCGACCCCAATTGCAGACGTGGCTAAGAGTTTAATGTACAAGAAGCACTTGAAGATATACTAAAATTTTCTTCAGAGGTGCACTTCTGTAAATAAGCCTACACTGCAAATTTTTTAATATTTCTGTGAGAAAAAAATGTTGAAATTTAATAAGCTTTAATGAAATTTATTTGAAACAACATCTAACCAAATCATTTTTATCCTAGTATATTTTCATGATTTACCTATTGTAGGGGCAAAATAATGTATCATATTCAATAGTTGAACAGTTGCCTGGTTTGAAAAAGGCGTGAACTTTATGTTTCTATTTTTACACATATTTGTCTATACTGTATATGGAATTCAATAGAAAAATGAATACTTTGTATAGGCCGCGTATCCTTGATTTTATAAAATAGTTTTAGTACTCTAAGAAGAAAAAACATTATCTCTAATTCTTCTTTTTTTGGGAACTTTAGCACTTGTTCATTATCATCCTAAAGCTATCTCGTTACGTAACTTGTATTTACTAGGTGTCTTCTAAAGCTACTTAATAAATCTCTTTCGTAACTATTTAGGACATTTATCGTAACCTGCATTTTATCTTTGTCCAGCATTAGGCAGTCCAATGGTGATGTGCCTGGCTCAATCAAGTTGTCCATAACATCTATGTCTGAATCTAATTCGCCATTGCTACCCCCATTAAGCAAAAAGTTAGCTAGGAAAGGTGAAAAGGGAAAATGATATCTATTGAACTTGCTTTAAAGTATTATTATTTTGTTTTTAACATACTATTTTCATTTCTTCTCATTTTTCGAACGCCAGCTTTCTGTCTTCTTGATGGCTCAAGATGGCGTTGTGGGACATACCTTTTCCCTTTTGACTTTTTTTTGATTTGTGTAGCATCAATTTCAGTAGAATTTACTTCATTATCCTCCATAACACTATTTTATAAACGAATTTGTTAATTAGTTAAATACACATATGAATTTGTTTGTTTACGATTCTAATGTTAAGATATTGCAAAATCAGGTTGCAATATACCATAAATGCTAAAACGATAGTTGTATTCCCAAATACGCTTGGATTTATTGTTTATTATTCAAAAGAGGAGCTTGTGTCGTAAAATTTCGGAGAAAAGTAACAGTAAAATGGGATAAAATTACATTTTAAATAATTCGACCTACTTACAAGATGTCATCTGGTTTACTTTTCATCTCTGTATTTGTGTCTTTAGTTTCATTAACTGTAGTACCCATTTTCAGCCAAGATTGATAGTTCTACTCTCAGAGATAAAAACGAAGAGTTATTGTTTAAAATAAGCGATTGGCGTTCAGGAATTCTAAAGAGAATCACTTGCACAGCACTGATGAAATACCTCGGTCAAGGATTAACGTCACTTCCTCTAGCGCCAAAAATAATAAATACAATTTCATTTTGGTAATCTACTTAGAATAAGACATATAAACTACTTTGTATCAGTATTTATTTAGCATAATACAATATACGATACATATTGGAAATTCTACAATCGAATAGTATTCCGTGTATAACGTTAAAAAAATAAAAAACTTAAAAATACTACATCCTACACCTAGACATATTACGCAAACGCTAGATGGCGCTTCATATGTTCGAATGTCATACAATCGAACTCTACACCTTTTGACACTAAAATCAAACAACATTACTTTGGTAATTTATTGTCAAATCATAATAATAAGAAGAAAAAGCTTAAAATATGTTGGTATTTATAAAAAGTTTACAAAAGGATACATTCCATTTATGAATCACATGATACTCTATCCAAAAAAAGAATAGAACGTTTTTTTTTACTATTTTAAAAAACTAAACATTCCTTTTTTATTGTTGTTTTTGTTTTCCTTTCAAACATCATGAGTGAGAAAAGGTAGAGTAGTTTCGTAATAATTAGAAGGGTCTACTGAATGATTAAAGGTTATAGTATCTTTTAACGTATAGAGATTAGTAGAGCTATAGTTCTGAGAATTTTCCCCTTCGGAGAATTCTTCGCCATTTGATTCACTTGATGTAGAATTAGTGTCTTTTATAAAAGAGATATTATATGGAGATGATTGGTATGTATTATCAAAGTTAGTCTCTTTTTTATAAATGCTTAAAATATAACTCAATACATGTTTTATGAGATTAAATATTTTAGGTTTAGAAGTCTTGTAATGCTGCTGAGCCTTAGTTATACCTAAGACATTATTTTTGTAGAATATTATTATACAGTACAATTTTATATTAGACCTAGTAATTTGTAAAAACAAACCTCGGAGGATTTTCTTAAAAGAGGATTTATAGATTTTATATTTATGAATATGAAATTGCTTCGTAAAAGAATCCATATTTAAAAAAAGCTTGGATTTTATTGGATCATTTCCAATATGATAATGAATATAACCTTTGCCTATCTCTCTAGAGACACAATGTGGATATATTGTCCTTAACTCTGTCAAAAGACTGTGGGTTCTAACGTCTAAGGGGGGAGATGATAAATTCTCATTATTAGCCATATCAATCTCAATATGATATCCTTTCCCAAACATTTTTTTAGCATCTTCAGTTGAGTCGATAATCTTGAAAGAACCATTTACTAGTATTGCTAGTTTTGTACATAAAAATTCATACTCTTCAAAGCTTTTATTGTAAGATTTCGAAAGAAATCCGTGTCATTTTTACTAAACTGATTAGAAATAATGTTAGAAAACTCACCTTTTTGTCGACATAAGAATGGCCATCCCAGATTTTCTAAGTGCTCGAAGATACTCCATAACCTTTCTTTTACTTAAATTGGACATGTTTTGAAATGGATCATCTAATAATAAGAGAGCTGGCTTTCCGATGACTGATATAGCAACGGATATTTTTCTTTTATCCTCCTCATTTAAATAGCCAATTCTTTCTTTTTTTAATAACTCTAATCCAAGCCCGTGAAGTATACCCTTAACTTCAGTAACCGTATGGTCGTGGCACAAACCTCTTAAAGTATAATACATAGTTAAATGCTCTTCAACGGTTAAAAAGGAAAATAGGCAGTTTCCTTGAGGACAGTACCCAATTAATTCTCTAGCTTTGATAATTTCATTTGTAATATTATAATTTCCTAATTTAACATTATAAAATCTTATTACGAGTACTAATCATGAATAAATAGTAGTTTTAAAATTACCTAAAGTAATGTCACCATGAGTAATACAGTATTTACCAGTCAACATTCTGAAAAGTGTTGTCACACCAGCACCAGGTTTACATAATATTCCAATGCAATCTCCCTTTTTTATTTTGATATTAATACAATTTAGAATTTTCTTTGTAGATGGATAAAAAATTTTAGATACATTATTTATAATTAATAACTCTTTCTCATGTTTATTCGTATTTTTATTTATATTGTTTGATGTATTTATTGGTATTTTATACGAATATCTCACAAATCTTCTTATAATTTTTGAACCATAAAATTCAAATATACATATTAAAGATATAGATATAATTATTGAAATCCATAAGAAAATATATCCAATACCAAATTTATTCATATTTTGTGAATGCATTTGTTGTTCATTGAATAACTCCTAAAAAGAACATAGTTTGTGTTGCTTACATGTTTTATATATATTTTATCTATTTATGTTTACCATAATTGCAGATATGCATGAAAATTCAAGACTTAATAACAAAAATAGTTGATTGATTGAATCATATTTTTCAGGTTTTAATAAAGCCGTCCCAATTGCGCACAGCAAGAAATTAGACATTATTCTTATGAAATAGAAAGAGGCATAGATTAATGACTTTTTAAATGTGAAACTCCAAGCATAACTATGTAAAATAGCTGCGCAACTAAAGGTAAGCATAATAATTATTAATTTTGACCATATGATCGAAGTTTTTGATGTATCTCCATCTAAGGTTTTTGAAAAAGCCAATGTAAATGTTGTAATAATACTCAATAATGCAATGTAAGCAAAGTCCTTAATAAAATTACTTAACCAATACAAAATTGGATTTCTACAGGATAGTACCTACAACAAAAGTATTAATTATGCAATATATTAATATCAACATAAAAAGCAACCTGGATATGTTTAATTGATTTTTGATTTTGACTAACAACTCGTGTAGTAATCATTACAATTCCAAATGAGAGAACAAATGTTATTGAAAAGGATAAGTAATAGTAGTTCGTCCGCAGAAGCTTTTCCTCCGAAATAAATGTACTTAGACTACAATTAGGGCAAAAATTCTTTAAATAGCCTTCATTTATAATATTAAGGCAAACTGAGGAAGCGTAAGGTTGATAGGTATTATAATAACCTTAAAGGTTAGAAAAATAAGAGGTAAATTTAAGTTTTGTAAAGAAAATAATATAGTTTTAATACCATTTTGCGTATTTTCTGTAAAAACAAATGCATATGAATAAGTAGGTAAGCGTTCTTTTTGAAACGTTTTCCTTATTTCTTTTTTTAACTTTTTACTTTGAAATTGTTCAAACGCTAATGAAGATTGATGAATTACAGAGTTATTGTTTAAGTAGGTAGGTACAATCAATATCCTATTTGATTTTAAAGATTTAATTGTTTTATCAATAGTCGCATTAAAGTTTTTTTCTTTGATAAAGTCAGTTTCGAAAATAGGAGCCAGTAATAGTATATAACAGGTTATTAACAAAAACAGGTAATATAAAAAATGACGTTTTAGTTCTATCCATTCTTTAAGAATAAATCCTTTAATAACTCGAAAACTCTTCTGATATTTTTCTTCGCCTATCAGAGTAAATATGAACAATAAACTGACTTCAATAAAATGTATATTTAGACATATTTAATAGAATATTTAATTTCGTATTAAAAAAATTATAACGCTATAAAAATACTTTGAAAATTGTTGTTCAATTGGAAACGCTCTAAGGACAATGAACCCCTATATTCACTTAAAGATTCTTTACGCTCTTTAATAACTTCTTCAATACCTTTGAACGATATGTCAAAAGATTTTATATTATATTCAGGAGTTTTTTCCAAGGTTTTACAAATATTCGCCATCTCTAGACCATTTAAGTTTGGAACGACTATACGATGTTCAAGATAGCTATTTATTTTTACAAGTATCTATATAATTTAAAAGTGAAAACTTATTAAATGTTATCAATTACTTCTTATTGACAATGATTGCATCAGGATAGTTTTTACTAAAGAGTTCGTCTATTTTATCTATTCTTAATGAAAAGTCGTCGTTACCATAAATAGTAATTTCATAACCAATACCATTTTTAAAAGTTAAATCAGAAACATCTTCGCAACATCTAACCACGCCAGCTTCTAAAACAATAACTCTATCAGCATTTCCTTCAATTTCATCAAAATTTTTACAGGTAATTATTATTGATCTATTAAATTTGGCTTCCTTTAGAACTTCCCATATTATTAACGATTCATTATAGTCTAGCCCTTTCATTGGTTCCTCTAAAAGTATCTTATTAATTAATTGACAAGAAAAAAAATAAAGATTATTGATAATAATTACAAAAATATTAGGTAATGCTAACAACTGGAATAGGTGTATAGATTATCATACAAATAAATAATCTCCGTTGTAATGAGTAGGGTATCAAGCATAATAAATGATGCTGAAATTCTATTAATTGCGTGGTATCAAACACCAGTTTTATATATTTTTCCATCGAATCTTTAGTAATACCCTTCAACTTGGCGAAATTTATAATATTTTCTTTTACAGTCAATCTCTGAAAAAGAATATTTCTCGAAGGGCAATGAAAAACATTCCAACTACAAAGGGGTAAATCGGCTCTCACACCTAGAACGCTGATTGTTCCTTCTAACGGTTTCGAGGAGCCAGCGATCAGTTCCAAGATTTCTTCGAGTCCAGAATTATCTCCTAAACCGATTAGGGATGTTAATTCTCCACGGTAGCATTTCAAATTAATCCCATGAAGAATTAAACCGGACGGTACACCGTTGTAAAACTTCTCTTTAAAGACATTTTTAAAATAAATTACATCGCGTTCTGGTATATTTCTTTCGCCCATAACTGATGTTACGGAGCTAACTTCGCTAGTATCAACCGTTTCCATCATTAAAAATGAAGCGTATCTGTGTTGTATAAATTGAAAAGTGAACAACGAGCATAAGGGAATAGTTTAAGGCGAAATTTATCCGATGATACCTTCTGTTCAATTCGTTAATATGGTGCTGACAGCTAAGAAGAGTTATAACAGCCTTTAGTGAAGACATATCTCCTTTAAGTACAGAATAGAGTAGTTTAACGATAAAAGCAACTACTAGAAAGATAAGAAACCATGCCGAAAGGCAAATTAAGCAAATTTTCACTGATATCAAACTATTAGAGTGAGCTGCTAGATGTATATTAGACCATGAAGAACCGCCTTTTTCTTCCCAACTAAGAATATCGTAAAATCCATCAAATAAAGCAACGTTAAAAAGTAAGAGACAAGGTAAATAAGTTGAAATAAATCCCCTATATGCTCTCTTTAAGTAAAAATAAGGAAGAGCAGACAAAATGAAAAGTATATCGGCTACTGCTACAGCAATATTCGGCGAAGTAATTAACGAAGACATAACAGAGCAAAAAAGAACAACATCACACACATAAATTGTCAATAGACAAAAAACTATAGTTGGAGAAGATTTACTTATTATTGCACCGTATCCGAAATCCAAAAAGAAAAACAATAGTACTGTAACAAGTACTACCATCAGCACGAAAAACATGTACGCAAACCAAGACGTCCAATACGGATAGACAATCTGATTCGATCTAAAACTGTGATTTTATAAGAAGATTATACACTTTTACTAGTAAAAATACGGTTAGTTTGCTTATTTTTACCTTTTTAAAACTTTCTTATCCATATTTGGAAAGCGAATAAAAGAAGATAGAAAAGGTAGAACCGTTATAATAAAAATCATGGGAAGAATATATTTAATATTTTCTAAGGATGTTGATTGACTTATTAAAGTTGGTATAGGCTTTAAGACAATAGATCTAGAATCTTTAGAACCGTTAAAGACATGCTTTATTATAGCTTTATCAACGAATGATTGAAGTTGAAGGACAAAGTATTCTTTATCTTCCATCTATTGAATAAGTAATTAAATTATTTCTCAATTAACTGTTTCTTGAATTCTTTATAGACCTTTTTCAATTGACTTTTGTCATCTTGAAAATTTAATAATTCTATAATTTTATTATTACTGAAAATCTGACCAAATAGCCAATTAGAAGGTTCTTTAACTTTGCTTTCTATGCTAAATTCAATTACGTATAAATGTATATATAAATGTACACATTTAAATTGAAATTCTTGTATTAATATCAGTAAATATACTTAATTGTATATGAAATATTCAATGGCTTATTAAACCTTTCATTAAAATGGAATAATAGTGTAATATAATTATGATTTTCGTACTTTGTGATATTTTTGGAATCTATATATTTACAGATCCTTATTAATTGTCAATCAATTAGCTATATTATCATTAATATTAACCTTGAGTCATATTCAATTCGTCAATGTAAATATTCATTAATTTCTTAGTGAGTGAATTCTTAGGTCTATTGGTATTGTTTTTTTCCTTTTAAATGTAAAGAACAAGAAGAATCTTCAATAGATAATCAAATTACTCTTACTTATAATCAATCAAATAATAACTAATCCTTCCATTTATCCAATCGACATTGCTATTATTATTATCAATATTAACATTGTATTCATCACTGTATTCAAAATGATATAAGCTTCCGTAATTTTTATCCATAAGCTATATTTAGTCATAACGTAAAGGTTAAAGGTTAAAATATATATAATTCAATGCAAAAGTAGTATTTAAACTTTAGACAATCCAATAATTAATGCTAAGATTATAGGTAGAAAGATTTGTAGTAGTGTATAAAGGTATGGCTGTCTAAGGTGATGTTTACCATTTTTATTAAATAATATCCAAAACGAATAAATAAATAGAGGTTTCTTTCTCTTAATTTCCATATTTTGCAATAATTTAAATATATTTAAATATTTATTCCTTGTTTATTTTTAATGCAATAAGTGAATAGGATGAAAAAACAAAAAAGCTAAGCCTAAGACCACCGACATTCCTGTCAATATCTTATCTCTTATTTTGTTAGAAAAGCGTCATTATCGTATTTTATACTTTCTCTTTGACCTTTTGTTTGTACGTATGTTTTTTTTGGAGGTTAGAGGAACATTTCTAAAGGATGCTAAATTGGGCGTAACATTTCTCAGTCTCTTATTTATACTTTTATATCTTAAAAGAAAACAAATATTGAGATAAAGACTTCGAGATATAAGAGAAGGTATGTTTATTGTATGTAATAATATCATCCTTTGTTTTTCGCTTACTAAAAGAACTTCTTTGCAGGAGGAGATGCGCAATATTTAGCTCCGAGTTGAAACATATTATAATAGCAGGGGAGGCAGTAGTCTCTAGTGTAATAGGGTTGATAAAATCCTCTAGGGCAAGGTCGACAAAAACCTTCATCATGCTCGTTAGTATCGGCGTATGTTCCAGGATAGCACGGCCCTTTTACAAAATATAAAATGTATATGAAACACAATTTCATAATTGCATATAGTGTACATAGACATATTATTACATGTACTTGATATGTTATTATTTAAAGGAGGAGGTGTATGAAAGAATACTAAAAGACAGTTACGATAACCATAGGCCTATATCATATGTTAGTATCTTTTTTTATTTGTATTTATTTTCGAATTTTATTTTACGAGTTGCGAAACAAATAAAAGAAAGATACGATAAATTCTATTCTACATTCCTGAAAATTTTCACTCTGCTCTAACTTATTACTTAAAGAAATTTATTATTAATGACAAACTAAATGAGAGAAAACGAAAAATACGATTTTTTTTAATTCAATATTTATTTACTTGAATATAAAATTTAAAATACCAACTGCAAAGCGATGTTCCAGGCCATCGAGCGTACCCTTTCAAGCATCTATGAGCTTGACAACAACAATAAGAAGATGTCGTTATTAGTAGAACGATTATTATCAATTTCATAGTTGATAAAAATAAAAGAGGAGCTTCTCCGATAATGAATGAAAAAAGTAATCAAAATGAAGAAGAAAAGGTGTAGTTAGGGGGAAATAAACAGTCTCTCTTTTATTCGATGCTCCTTTAATCACGTGGTACGCACAATCTTGCGGTGTCGCCGGAGAAAAAGCCTTCACTATTTTTCCCAGACCAAAATTTTTTAAATTATTTACAGCATTTTCGGTATTAATTAAACCAATTATACAATTGGTAATGGTTGCTTTTGCTTCTTTCAACTTTAGTTCAGCTCCTAGAGCTTGAAAGAAACCGTTCAAAGCAAATTTAGAAGCGCTGTAGGCCGCTAAATAGGGTTGGCCTATCTTGCCAGCAACGGAGTTCATAACAACTAATCTTCCACTGGCTTTCTCCACTAAAGACATAAGCCCAGATGACAAGGTAACATAGGCCTTGAAATTTGTATCCATAATCGTATTTAGAAGAGTAGCATTGGTATTCGATCCAATCCACCAGCCAAGATTGTGCACAAGAATGTGATTTAACACAAGATAATCAAGGCTTTCCCATTGGGTCTTTGTAAACTAAAAAAAAAACAAAATGACTATGAATGATTTATGATCATAATTGTTTCATTAAAGAAATAACTGTTGTTTTGCTCATTATTATTATTATTATTATTACTATTTGAATGAAAATCATATTTATTCATTAAGGTTTCAAATACATGAGTGGTATAAACTTGCTTATAATTCTATAAATTAGTCGTATTCGGTATTAAGGCAAACAAAATATGCACATTCAAATACGAATATTAACCACTTAGACTCATCAAAATCTCGTTACATTTGCTTGTATTGATAATTAGGGTCAATAAATTAGCCTCTTTTATATTAATAAAAGTTGCTGGATGGGATGCTTGATAAACCGAACGAGATTATAATCACATTGACGTTTAAAATATCATTCAATACGAATTTCGTTTATTTTATAAAAACTATGTTGTGAACAAAAGCTTACACTTTTTATATATATACTCTCCCCTTCCCCCTCCCCTTCCCCCTCTTCACACACGCTCAAACACACACACTAGCTCTCTCTTTTCCCTCATTTCTTATCCTCTAAAACAAGTAGTAACTTATAGGTCATATAGGCTTACACGAATAATAAAAAATTACTTAAAATCTACTCTATATGGTCTTAAGAGAATAAGAAGAGTTTAAGTGAATCAATTCTAAGCATATGAAGAGCATGATGAGTAAGGGAAGACATTAGATATTAAAGTTAAACGGTGCATATTTTCTATAATAATACAATTAGAAAAGCCTATAAACATCAAAATAGCGTTAAAGTAGGACAGTTTCCCATCGTTCGATGTGGAAATATAGGCTTAAAGTTATCTTTAAATAATTTCAATAAAAACAATCAATAAAAAAGACGACGTAAAAAAGAGAAAAAAGGAAAAAGAGACGAGCGTAGTTAACCTAATATAAGAATAGTAGAATTGGGGTAGCTAGATGTAGAGAAAGAGGAAAAGGAGGAGGAGAGGTTGAAAGATGATAAAGAGAAGAGGTGAAAGGTGGAAGAAGGTTGTAAATATGTAATCGTGAGTGAATATTAGCTAAAAGATTGAGATGGAAGAGCAGAAAGAGAGAGAGAGAGAGAGAGAGAGAGAGAGAAAGAGTGAGAGTGCGAAAGTATATACTGTATATATATGTTAATTTACTTTTTATTGTATAGAAAGAGAGACATACTATTGATGCGATGGACTACTTTTAATAATTAAAGAGTTATCCAAGAGTACATTTTCCGAGCATGCACAATTTAAACATATGGTACATATGACTTTTTTTAATAAAAACAATATCTGATACTCTTATGTTTCCATAGAAATAAATAATACTTTATTATTTATCCTACATAAAAAAAATAGAGAGAAACAATAGTTTAGGGCATAATATAGACAATTTTACATGCCTACGTTAAGGGGATAAGGGGGAAGGGAACGAGGCGTGGGGGAAAGGGGGCGAAACACTATAAATCTTGTCAAATCCAATGATTAACTATGGTAGTGATGAAAAGATAGACGAATTTATGAACATCTCTATGCATAAATATATATAGATGTACAGTAAATGTATATACTAATATGTATTCGTATGTATGTATGCATCTGCGGCGAATTTATTTACATAGGAAAGATTCTTCTATTTATATATATACTGATATATACTGTATATATATATATGTATATACTAATATATATTAATATATAAAGGAAATACACTTACCTTTATAAGGCCATTTATATCTTCCATGTTACTCATATCGGCAGGAAAATAGTGATACTGGGCATTTGGATTAAGCTCTTTACATTTTGCAATAACCTCACGTAATCTGTTCTCCCTTCTAGCAGTAATGATTAGATTAGCCCCTAATTTAGCGAATTCATAAGCCATCTGCTCTCCTATGCCACTAGTTGCCCCAGTCAGAACAACATTCTTTCCATTAACATTTTCAGGGTCAAAAGGTTCCCAAAAAGAATAAATAGCGTATACAAGAACGGCTAAAGCAATAAATTTCTTCATGTTAACAATTTATCTCTGATTTTCTAGATGTTGTCAAAAACTTTGTATTCCCTCTTCTAAAAAAGGTGAAAAAAACTGTTAAAACTCTTACCCATAGTTTATATAAAAGCCTTAATTGTTGGATTTTTAGTATTTAACCTTATAAATTGTTTATCCTTACCAGGTTCAATAAAGTCTTTAATGTTCTGTATATCTATAAAAAAAATTTATTGTATATAAAGAGATAGTGAAGAGTGAGAGAGAGAGAGAGCGAGAGAGAAAGGAGAGTGAGTGAGAGAGAGAGAGAGAGAGTAAAAGAGAAAAAAAATAAGAAAAAAGATATACAAGTTGTTTTATAATGATGAGATATTGAATTCAATAGTAAAATCTTGTCTATGGAGTTTTCTTCCTAAATCAATCGTTTTTAAACTCTTTCGATAGTCTGATAGTAAATTATTGATTCAGTATTTATCATATGTTCCTTTGAAAAATTTTAGACTTCGTTCTATACTAATCTGTTAATGTAACGATTATAAAAGATAAAATAAGAAAAGAAGCTCATCTTACTGATTTGTTGTTTCAATTTCAGTTCAAATTCACAAACTATTCTACTTTTTACCAGTTAATTTTCAAAAAATTATGAATTTATTCGACTGAAATCAACAATATAAAATTCACGATATCGCATAGAGAAAAAAACGATTCTGCGTTATACATGAAACTGGCGTATTGCCAAAGCTGTAACGTATATTTATAAGAATTGGTCACGTGTTTAGGCCTACCTTAATTTGGTTTGCAGTAAGTTAGGAGAAAACTCTGGCATTAGATAGAGTAAGAGAAAAGTGAAGGTTTTATAGAGTTTTGAGGTTTTTTTCCTCTTATAGTCCTATACTTTTCGGTACAGATTTAATGCCAAAAAGAAGAAGAGAAAATAAAAGGGCCTATTTTAGGGCCATTAAGCTTATAAATCTGACAATAAGAAAGTCAAAAATTTATAAAAGTGGATGATCAATAGATTAACGAATGTGGAATATAAATTGCGTGATCTATGAAGAAATTAAATATCTTAAAAGATATATGATATATTAATACCTTGAGTAACATAATCTAAAATTTAGAGTATAATAAATCTCTTAACTTTTAAATAGATATTAAATATAGTATCATAAATATAATATACAATATACAATTGTATTATATGCATGCAGATAAAAAAGAAATTTCCATGATTATATATATTTTTTTAAACTAGGCCTAAACAAATTTAAATAATAAAGAAATATTCATCAGAGTAAAACTATATAGAAATTTAGAAAAAAAAGTTAATGTTGTTTTTTTAAAAAAAAAAAATCAAGTAGCTTAAAAAGAACCTGATTTTTTTACTATGTAAATTTAATTTAAGATATTAAGGTAAATTTAACGTTCCTCTTCAACTATTATAATAATGTTGTATAAAGTAAGAGAGAAGAAAAAGTAAAGTATTACCAACATAGTAAGTTTAATGAAATGACTGTAAGTTAGATAAATACGATATATTCAGCATTAAATGTATAGAGAGAGATAAAAATATAAGTCATTTGTTCTATTGCAACAAAAATAAAGTGCATAAGTTTACTATTGATTTTTTACATGCAGTAAATACTGTATATATCTATATATATATATATATTAATAGACATATAAATACTATTCAATATCTATAATCATATTTGAGAAAAGTATTTCTCCAATCCATCTATTGATTATTTCTCAGCCAAAGATTAATTAATAATATTTAATATACAATAATTATATAATTATATATATTTATATATTTAAATAAAACAAATGAAACATATGGCCTAAAAAATCTGGTGATTATATTTTTCTAAACAGCATAAATCTAAATAAATAGTCTTATCATTAAAATTAATTAGTTATCTTCTTCACTTTCCCTATTTTCATTGTAGCGTAACTGTAAAAGAATCTATCAGTCAATTTGTCTGTTAATTTGTCATGTTGAAGTAATGAAACACTAAATTCTCTTTTTTAATTTAATAAGTTGAAAGAACGACTGACTCTTCGAAGTCGAGCATCTTCCTCTAATTGCTCATTAAAATGTTAGTTAATAAATTTAGTAGTACAATAATACATCATTCACATTAGTAACATTTATTCATAATTGTAATATTCGTATTTTTTTGAAATAGGAAAGAATATTTATATATACAGTATATATACAAGCCAATATTGTATATATACTTACATATGAATTTCCACATAAGAAACATTACCTATATAAAAGATTCATTTTATGAATTTGAGTGAGAAAATTTGTATTTATTTATTTATTAGTTTATTTTTTAGTTTTTGTTGCTGTTTGTATTTATCCTTTCTACAAAGTTACGAACTATAATTTATAAGACAGCTACAGGCAGCTTTTTCCAACACCGCTCTTCATTAGATTAAAAAAAAATATCAAGCGACGAAGCTTAAATTTCAATTTCTTTTGCCGTATTCAACTTAAAATCAAGCAGTTTTTTTGTTTGTATGTATGTATGTATGTATGTATGCACGTAAATATATATATAGTCTTTTTTTAATGGAATAGGAGAGTATTTGAAATCTTTTTGAAAAGAAACTTTTTTCTCTTGTCCTTTTTTGTTTTTCTTAAATATTTAGTTTATAACACCTCTTCTTCAGAAATTAGAGGCTGGATTTCATAACTATACGGTTCTGAATAAAAGAAAAATTCAATTTATTACGTTGTTTCTAAATTTAAACAAGAATTAGACTTACTAGATCCACTCTCTCCTGAACCAGAAACTCTTCTACTACTGGATTGAGGAGATGAAGATTTATTTATATACATTGCAACAATAATAGCCAAAATTACAAGAATGGCACCAAAGGCAAATGGTGGCCCAGTTAGTATTCCCTGTGAAAAAAAAAGAAATTATTGAGAGCTAAAATTAAATTTCCGAAAAAAATTTATTTGAGGAAAAGGGAGAGGTTAAAAAAGTAATTCAATTCTTACATTTCTAGATCGAGGTGTTGTTGATGTTGTGGCGTTAGGCACAGAGTTGTCATCTTCATTATTATTTGTTTCATTCAAGTTGACGTCGAACAAATAGAAAATTAACCCGAAAACGGCTGGACCTAAGCCGTTACATAAGCCCCTAATACCAGTTATCATACCCTGAGCGACGCCTTGTTGATCAGCTTCGGCATGCGAACTAACAAAGGCTGATATGGCTGGATAGGTTATAGAACCAAGCGCCGCAACGCCACCAGCCATCCACATTAGCCAAGTTTGACTCCCAAAACCAAATATGGCTAACTGAAGCATCTCAAAAGTCAGGCCTATAATAATCGAATGCTTGGCCCCAAAATGATGCATAAGCATGGATAATACAGCTGTTTGAGCTATGACACTTAAAACTCCTACAACTGCCATATATAATGCAACGCTCTCCTCATCAAAGCCCATAACTAACTTTAAATAGACAAAGAATGAAGAATATTCGCCGGCTTCCGGTAGATATGATAGGAAAACTGTTATGCACAATATCAATATCAGTGGGTCATGACCAATTTTCCGTAGAGCACCGAAAGGATCAGCCTTCTCCCAAGAGATTTGCGAACCCCATGAACTGGGTCTCAATTTCTCCGGTAAGGATTCCGGAACAAAGACTAGAATAAAAATTATATCCAGTATTGCTATAGATGTCGCCAAGGCCACAACAAAATTATCGCTGTAAACCCGAGACAAGTGAGCACCTATTGCTGGAGACGTTACTAAACTAGCTGTAACAAATAAAACAAGAATAAACAAATTGATACATAGATTATGTATATATCTCTACTATAGCCTTAAGTATAAGATATTCATTAACTTAATCTTAAAAAGGATAGATATTCCATTATTTAATTCTCATACATGTAAAATCTAATGACGTAAAGCTCATGTTTTTTTTCCCATTATAATTTATATACATAATTATAGCAAAATGACGTGATAAAATTGAAACAATATCTAATTGAACAACAGCTTGAAATGAAAAATTGTCTTATTCCATAAATATGCTGTTCCTATATAGTTTTAATAATATACTTCTTTTTTTATAATATAAGTAATTGTCATCTATTTTTTTTTCTTTAATCTATTAAAATCAATAAGAAAAAAAATAGAGATAACATTTGTAGAATACTACATTATTGACGTTTCTTAAATATTTATTTATCTGCTAAGATGAATATATTATTTCTTTATGGGATTTATCAAAAAAAATATACTCTCCTAAAATTCTAATAAATTAAGAAAAGGAAAGGCAGGAGTTTTCTATTTTACACTTGAATATAACGATACATTAATACCTTCTAATTACACCTTTATAGAAATAATAGTTATTTAAATAAGCCTCTTACCAGCAAAAGTGGCTGAAACTAAACCATAGGCAAAATTTCTTTCTTCCCCAGTTGTTACATCAGAGACGTAAGCAAAAACAACGCTGAAAGTTACTGTGAATATACCGGAAATGGAAATAACGGCGAAATACCACCTATAAAAGAAAAAAATTTGTACAGATATTATAAATAATTAAATAGGGTAAATGATTTATAATATTCTAAAATAGGTAGTTAACATAAAGAACGTTTGAGATTGTTAATGCTCTTTTCCATGTATTATTCATCTTAGACCCTGTTTGAAGATGGGAAACAGTTTTGTTGTTACTCACCATGGACTAAATTTCATAAGAGGTATAGGAGCACAAGTAAAAGTAACAGTTAATAATAAAAAAGGTTTTCTTCCCCATATATCGGATAAGGCACCTATTAGTGGAGCTGATAAAAAGGATAAAAAGCCCTGAAACAAATAAATATTATTAATTACGACGCTCTTGACCATCTTATAAACAAACCTTTATGCCTTGAATAATACCGTTCATCAACAGTGTATGGGTGTCAAATGTTTTTTTAAGCACCTAAAGCAAAAATTAACATGTTGTTAGTAGCTCTGGAAAGAATCAACTCTACCCTTACTGTAATAATCGGCAAGGTAAGAAGACCCCAACTAAAAAATTCCAAGAAAATTATAACTAGAGCATGGTAGACACTTGCAGGTATAGCGTCGGACGACTGTAACATAAAATTAAAATAATTTTAAGAAATAGTGAGTAAAATTCTGAATATTAATATTGAAGATTTCATCAATACTTACAGAGTTTGTATCCTTACTCCCACCATTTCCGTGTTTCTTAAATATGTTGAAAGGGTTCAGACTATTTAATAGCCTTTTAGGCTTTTTGATTCTCATTTTAATAAGAGTTTTCGGTAATATTGGAAAAAGAAAAACCACACGTCATAGCGCGCCTCCTATATCCACCATTTTAGTGTACATATCAATAACCGGTGAATAGGAGTGAGTGACCGGTTGCTTTTGTTGCTTTTCATCGAACGTTTTTGTAAACAGCATTTATTTATCTCCAGAATTTATACAATGGGAAACCAAGGCAGTGTGTTTGATGACAGACAACTTGAAGAATACCAAGTTAGTAACATTTTCATTCTACTATCATTAAAATTAAAAATTTGTATCTCTAAGAAATGAGTTAAAGTGACCAATTTTCACTTATTCTCAATTTCGCGTTAAATTAGTTCCGTAATCTAAGTCACGATTTGACGTACTTTATTGATAACAGGAATTGACATATTTCACGAAAAAAGAAATTTTACAGTAAGTTCATCAATTTATTATTGTATATTGGATATAAATAAATTATTTTTAAAATCAAACTTTTGTTTAGTGTCTATAAGAAGTTTCGACAACTTAATCCGTCATTCGTTGATGCGAATCGAGACGGACGCCTCGATATGGATGTTATCATGAGTTTGCCAGAATTAAAGGCTAATCCTTTTAATGAAAGGATCTGTAAAGTGTTTTCCTCGACATCAAGTGGAGATATGTCGTTCGAAGACTTCCTAGATATGATGAGCGTTTTTTCAGAAGCTGCACCAAAGCATGTCAAAGTTGAATACGCATTTCGCATTTACGGTAATTAAATTATATTCTTAAAACGAAAAATTAACTTTTAAAGAGACCCTATTTAACATCTTATTCTCTTTATCCAAAACAAACAGATTTTGATGATGACGATGTACTTTCTAGAGGTGATTTGAAAAACGTCGTGAATCACCTAACTGGTAATGAGGTATTGGAAGCAGACGACCTAGAACAATTAATTTCCAACGTTAGTACTTTTAAAGTCTTATCAAATTTTATGTACACTTAAAGATAGGAGCAACTATAAATTTTTGTTTATAAATAACCTGATCGTGTTTAAGAACTAAAGTTTGAATTGCGACGAATATCTGTCCATTAATTGTGTTTTTTCTTCTATTTTGCGAATATTAAAAGCTTATTCTAAACAGAATCGATCTATTTAGGATTAAAGCCTGTTTTCTACTATATCTACCTATTATAATATATCAAATATTTATTACTATTTTGTAACTATGCAAATATTTTTTTTTATCTATAGATACTAGAAGAAGCCGATCTTGACAACGATGGAGCTTTATCCTTTGCCGAATTTGAACATGTTATATCCAAGGCACCAGATTTCGTCAAGTAAATATATAAACAAATTTTTAAGTGTTTTTAATATTGAAAATAACGTTCTATTAATATTAACAGCTCATTCCGTATTCGCGTTTAAAACTACTGAAAACAACGAGACAATTGAATGGTAGCACTTCCAGAACAAAAGCTATTGCATTCATTCAAGAAGATATTTTACATATATTAGTATATATACAGTATATATATATATATATAGTTATGCAAAGTAAAGGTCTTTTCAAAAAACATTCTTCTGTGATATAGAATACACTATATACCTGACTACATATGTATATATACAGTATATACAAATATTAATATATATTAGTAATATCTAATATGCTTTAACACTTGATTTGCCATTATATACTTGCTACATTTTAATACAATACCAACAGAAATAGTTCAACACAAAAATAGAAAGAAAGATATGAAAATTATTCGATTCATGTAATTCGACTTTTCTTAGTAAATTACTTTTAATTACTTTGTATAATAACAACATTAAAAGCAACAGAATATTTATTTCAGCAGTTTTTTATTTTTAAATTAAGTGATTGATTCAGTTATGACGCTAACTTTTGTTGACTTTTTAAATACTGAATGAACTATTTCACGTGTTTCTCTATGGAATTGTTTTCTATGCATTCTTCCTCTACAAAATGCTGATATTACTAATATTGGTAATAGTATTCGAATTTTCCATTCCAAAGCTGATTTTTGACTTTTTGACAATAATGTAATCATTAAAATTACTATTTGTGATGTATAGAATGTAAAATTTAAACAGCAATAAAAGAGGCTAGTCTTCAATGATATCTTCGGAGGATGTCTTGAATCATTTGAAGGTCCTTTTAATATAACCACTTTCGTATGAATAATCTCAACCATCGTTACTATAAAACATATAAAAGTAAGCAAAACAACAGTTAAGGTAAAGACAATTTGAAAAGTTTTATAATTATTTTCAGGATAATTGAATGGTAGACAAATTGGATTTTTCGAATATAACCCTGGAATAAATCCAACCAGGGCTATTCCTACTGATAGAGACGATACGACCACAAAAATTATCAGAAGTTTATAATTTGTAATATTTAATTGCGTTTTTAAGGAATTTTTTAAGATAAAATATAACAATGTAAGATCAACAGTATAAGAAACATTCAATCCTATTAATGAAGCTGTGAACAACATTCCAGAAATATGGCAATCTCTACTTTCTGACCACTTTGTTCCATCGTCACCTCTTAAAAAGTAAACCCATCTTATTAAGCAATATATATGAATTATAGACATATAACACATTATAATTAGTTGGTATAGTAAGAGGGGATCCCTTCGCCGCCGTTTCGTTCCAAAAGTTACTATTAATATCTAAAAAACAATCCGATATATAACGCAAAATTGCAAGTATTAAGTATAATTAATAGATATACCTATATAATATAAACTTACCCAAATGTTTAGTACTATTCCAACAATTAGTGTTCCTCCGTAATAAACTGAATCAAAATTGTAATAGAATACATCCATGACGGCTGAATGAAAGCGAGAAGCTTTTATCCTTATCTCTATATTTTTGTTACCTTAGTTACCATTATACAAATATTTAAACAAGATTACCCGTTCTATATCTTAAGTAAAGACTTTCCATTACGTAATTATAAATGGGATAGAATGATCTTTAACGGCGCATTATTTAGTGAAGCTAGATAATCTATTGAAGAAGAGAAAGAGAGAAAGAGAGAGAGAGAGTGAGGAATAAAGAAGCATCTCTTTATCTGAAAAGAATATTAATTGTTTTATAAGATATTTTCTATTTTTATCAATTCTAGATCTGTCCTATTTTAAAACCAGAGTTTATAATAGCTAATTACTAACTTAGTCACCATCTCATTAAGTGATATTTTCTGATTGATTCAAGTGATTATAATATCGTCTCGTACAAATTGCGGAGGAAAAATCAAACATCAAAAGTGGCATTATCTAGGTTGCAGTTTCTTATTTTATTTGTAACAGTTTTTAAGTATTATTTAAATAAAATTAAGTATAAACACAATTACATAAAAGAAATTAATGAATATTAATGAGAAAAGAAGAATAAAACAAATAAGAAAGTTAAATCGCGTAATATAATTCTATAAATTAAAATTCTGCTATTAAAACGGTTATATTATCCATACTTCCGTAAACTTCGGCCATTTTTGTTAAAAATTCGCAAGTGTTTTTTAATGAGAATTGTTTCCTTCTTTGTAATATTGTTTCAACTGCTTCTTCATTTGTAAAAGCATCCCAGAAACCATCAGTTGCCATGAGTAGAAATTTACAATCTTGGGTATTCCTAACAAATATATCAGGTTCGTTTGATACTCCACCAACTTGCCTATCACCCAAAGTTCTTGAGACGCTAAGAATACCTTCTAACCTACAGATTGTTTGAACAAATTTAACATAACTTCCAGATTTTTCAATACGTTTTCTCTCAAGTTTATCATTTGGTTTATGGTCCCTGGTTATCTGAATAATTTTGTTATCATTTGTACAAACCAATGCCCTGCTATCTCCAACATTCGCAATGTATATTTTATCATTCTTTTTTAGTGTTACACACACTGTAGTGCCAGATTTTTCACCACTTTCATCTTCAATCTTATTAAGAAGATTAGCAACGTAAGCAATCTCTTGACGTATCATAGACTGTAAATAACGTCTGTAGAAAATTTAATAAAGAGATTATTATATGGAAAATTATTGATATGGAGAGGTCAGAAAATGGGTAACTCAAAATTATCTTATTCTAAAACTATTAATCAACAATGAATAGAATTCGTTCTTTTTCTTTCTCTCTCTCTCTCTCTCTCTTTTGTTTTTGTAAACTTTTTTTTTCTTCCTTAGCACCTGTTTCTAATCGGTTGTTTTCTTCGAATTTAGTTTACGTCAGTGATGGAAAGAGATTGTTTCTTACCCTTTTAAACCATTCGAAAATGGTTTATAAAGTCTTGTTAAAAGTCTTGAAATGAGCATTTTTTCAACAAATTCAACAGCAAATTCACCACCATGTCCATCAAAAACCGAATAAATATCTCCTACTTTTCCTGATCTTATTATATTCATACGATCTTCCATAGTTTGACGTTGACCTTGATAGGCAACGCACGCTACAAGACCCTTACTCATACGCCAACAAACTTTTCCTGACTTATCTTCCTTTCCTGATCTCTTTTTAAATAGATAATAAGTTACCAAAACACCAAATCCCCATGTTAACGTTCTTAGGTCAAATAAATAACTACAACAATCCATAAAAACCATTCTTTTTTCCACAAGGCGGTAACTACACTTTGCAGTTATTGGTACTGTATTCCAATGGCCTAGTTGCTGTAAACAAGTTTTTTGGAAATCCATAGGCCTACATTACTATGACTCTTTAAAATGCTAGATGGCGCTCTTGAAGAGCTGCAATATTGTCGGCTAAAACATGAGAATAAATTTCTATCTAATTTGGAATATTTGCGTTATTTTTGGTATTATGTTGACTATTTGGTACTTTTTAAAAGTAAATGCAAATAGAAATGTTGAACATTTTGACGATAAATGAAATAATTATCTTAATAAAATAATGAAAAGAGTAAACGTTTCAACTGCGTCTTTTAATTCGTAAGAACATAAAAGGTAATTTTTACATCGTATGTCATTTATATTGTACAATGTAATATATTTGTATTTTATCAGAGAATTAAGAAAATACCGCAATCAAATACTTGAAGAATAAATAGTAAAGTTTGTTGAAAAAGATGAATTATTTTACGACCAAGAATTCCAAGCTAAGATTATAGTGGACCTAATTGTTAATAAAATCAAGAACGATGATCCTAGGAAGAGGGAAAAGGGCGAAGAGTGAAAAAAGAGAGTTATTACCATATATAATCTAAAAGGGAATGAATATTTGAAGTTTATTGAAAAGAACTTCCCACACCAATAGATAAAGTGAAAGTCTAATGTTCTGTCAAATGATACAATACAACTTAAACATCTAATGCAGTAGAACTTCTGTTCTTGTTATAATAGTAAGCAGCTTTCGGACTTATTGTGAAAATTTCCCACATACCACTTGTTATTTCTCCAGCCGTTAGACTATTTACGTTTATCTCTATAAGTCTTATAACAAAAATTCCATCGTGCCTTAAATATCTCGTCACAAAATTGCTTACTCTTTCCTTATCTTTTTTGGAGACCTTTTGAAAGTTGACTAATTTTGTGTGAATGTATTCCGTACCATCCCAAAGGCTAAAGCATCTCCATGTCCAAGTAATCATAGATAGTACGCTAATTAGGGCAAGTAAAGTAAACCAGAACCATATTAAAATGTAAATTTTCTCATGAAACAGATTTATAGGTAATACACATTGAACGGTATGTCTATGTAAGTTTCCACCAAGGTGTCTTACTTCAAAATCGCATAGAGTAACCCTTGGAAATTTTGGTGAACTCTCCCAATTTTCATTTTTAAGGAGACCTTTAATTACTTGAAAACCGTATAGATAATAATCATTGCCTATAAATATATCCAATATGAATAACTGGGCACAGGCATTTAAGCCGTAAAAGAACTTAACAAGAATATAACAGAATACTAAATAATTGCCATAAGCCTTTCCACAAAACAACCTTCTTGATAGGAAATTACGCAATCTTATACATATATTCTCCGGTTTTCGATTATAGTAGTGTATTATTCGGTGCTGTTGTAAAAATCTGCCAAGTAAAAACTAATTAGTAAAATTAAATGCTTTAATTAACAAATTGAGTATCTATTTGTATCAAATGGAAAGATTTATTTACTACTACAGTGTAAATATATAGAAAAAACAGGCCTACATATTATTATTATGTCTACGACTACTAGAATTTCAGTAATCATTAAAGAATATAAGGGAGATTTATTTAATGAATCATATGAAAACACTGTAGAGTTTATGTATACAAAATTCCCCTCCTTCGCATATGAAATATGAGAGGGAAATTCTTGAAAAAGTAATATATATTTATTTTCATAATCATATATAAAAAATGTTAACTGTCTCTATTTAATCGATATTTTAAAGAATATTTAAGAAGAAGTATAAATAATTAGTGAAAATACACAGATTTAATCCCCCCCCCCTTCATTCCCCCTATAAGAAAAGGAATCAAAAAAATTTCTCTATATGGATCAATTTCTAACTTGGATCTGAAATTCGAGGATATTGATCTTCTGTGAATACCTGCCTATAGCCTTAGGGTTATATATACTCCTAAGAGAATTATTAAGAGTAATTGAAGAAAATTTAAATGAATGAAATATGAAATAAAAACGGTTGATAGACGTCAGAAGCAGAGAGAAGAATGAAAAATATAATTAAATAAGCAAAAGAAATGCTTTAATGTTGTCAAAACTACCACCAGCGACTAACCGCAAGTAAAAGGTATAACTTGAGTACAAAGAGAGATACTATGGCAATATTGGTCATTATAAACATAAACAAATGTCTTATTTTTACCTCCCAATTTGCCCTGTTAGATATCTCATGGTTTTTTCTCTATCCTGTTCATAGCAAACATTCTGTAAAGATTTTGCTGTATAAATGATGTCATGGCAGTCAATTCCTGAACCAAAACTAAGCCATCTCCATATCATAACTGGCAAATAGTAGGCTGCAGCTTGCAACAACATTATTAAAGGAACCCATTGATAATACCCAATCATTTCTCTCGGAGCATCGACGTTTGGTATTCTTTGCTTAAAAGGAATGTAATAAGTATTTGATACCCAACATACTTTGTTTGCGTAATCTTCATGGTTATCTGTGAATTGAGCTGGTACCCAACAGTTAATAGGCTCACCAACGTAGTGTTTGGTTGTTACCACAATTGAGCAGAGAGCGAGTAAAAATGTCGTATATCGGTGACTTAAACGTGCCATTATATCATCATCATTTCTCGGTTGAACAACAGTTCCTATAGATATGGCTACACTAGCCAATAAGCGTTCCATTATAAAAACGTTATATAATCTTCAATAATTCCGATATTATCCTTAAATAAATATCAAACAGATCGATAAACTTTTCTTTTTCCAAATTTTTCCTGTTCTCTACTCTCCACACTACACTAAGAGTATCTTATTCTTCTTGTAACTCTTCTTCATACACGTATAAGTGTCTACAAATCCTTCAGACAAAGATATGAAAATTGAGAAAGAAAGACAGAGTAAGGGGGTATCCGACGGGGGGTGGGGGGAGAGGAAGGGGGTAATACACAGGAAGAGAGAGAGAGAGAGACAGAAGAAAGGGGCCTTTGCTTGAGAGATTATTGACTAATGGCCTGAACGGTTGGCGATTTCAATAAAGTGATTGGTCATAGATCTTACGTGATAATCGATTCTTGTTAATATTTACTGCTTGATAGATTTTGTTTACTATTTATTATTTTCATAAAAAACAAAAAAAAAACAACTATGCTGACGTTATCCTTTTCAAAGTTTACACCTGTAATTGCTGTTAATAATTGAATAAATAAATGATCATATAAACATTTATATACTACTTATTCCAATTATTTATTTTGTAATAATGTATCCGATTAGAAAAAGAAATTAAAAAGGAAAAATATAAAATGATAATTAATCCAGGCGTAATGATTACGAATATTTATATAATTTTAATATATGAATACAATGATTCCAAGAGTTGGCAATGTAATAGTAATAAATCATTTTTTCTCTTATATATATATACAATATAATATCAAATTGTCTTCATTTACTTAAGAAAATTCGATTTTTTTGAAGCGTATAAAAACTATTTGGCACTAATCAATATCTTGTTAAAAAGTTTTGATTTAAAGCGATAAATTGTTAAGGGAATTAAGCTTTGTTGATCTCTCTTTTTTTGCTCTTTCTTAGTCTCTTACTTAATCTATCAACTACTAGTTGTTAAAATATTGCGAGCTAGCGGAAAATAGTAGATTTATCATAAACGTTTTTCTTGTTATTGTCACTTTGTCCAATCAAAAGAGTTTATATAGTAAGGTGTTCCATTAGGAGATTAAATATTTTTATCTCTGTAATAATAATGATAATGATGTATTAGTTATAAATAGAATTTGTCAGATGTTTCTTTATAGTTCTATCGTATAAATATATCCTATTTTCGCTCTTTAAATGTTTATTCCTTACAAAAACATTTGTCTTTAAGTGTAATATTTACTTTATAGTGTTTTAAAATATTCAAATTTTTCTTTAAATAGAATTATACATTTCTAAAAAAAGCTTCTATTAACTATTTCCCGCGCTATTATAGGTGGCGCTATAAGCTATAAAAATGATAACCTTCACCTTGTACATATTCATAAGGACAGATCAAAACAACATGGCGGCTGAAAAATCAGCTCAGAACCCTGAAGTGAAAATAGGCCACTATATTTTGGGTGAAACATTGGGCGTCGGAACGTTTGGAAAAGTTAAAAGTACGTATAATCAAATGATGCATTGGATTAGCTTTTTTCTAATTGTAGTCCGTCAAGTTTACAGCAATAAAACCACTTTTTTAACCACGTGTTGAGGCTAATGAAAATTTGATTTCATTTACAGTCGGCATTCATCAATTGACAAATCACAAAGTTGCAGTTAAAATACTGAATAGGAATAAAATAAAAACACTCGATGTCGTTGGAAAAATCAGAAGAGAAATACAGAATCTTAAGCTTTTTCGGCATCCTCATATCATTAAGCTGTGAGTTATATAAAATATAATGTGTATAGAATATAATGAAGAAATCTTTTATACAGATACCAGGTCATCAGTACACCGACGGATATTTTTATGATAATGGAATATGTGTCTGGTGGCGAGCTTTTTGAGTACATCGTCAAATGCGGAAAGGTTTCTATTGTTATTTTTTTGTTTCTCCTCTTAATCAAAACAATAACCTGTCTTTTTCATTTATACGTCTTACTCCTTATAACAATGTTTATATTCGATAATTTATTAAATAGGCTTTATTTGTATGAATGAAGAGAAAGATCGGCAAAAGGGACCATTGAGTTTATAATTGATGAAAGATAATAATTTATAAGTTTACTTAATCATAAATATTTCAAAAGATAAAGATCATTGTATTAGCACATAATTTAAAAGAGTAAATAGGGAAGATGAAAGCTTTGTACAAAGAAAGGAATGAGAGAGGTAGATAAGTAAACGAAATAGAAGAAAATGGACATGGACACTGTAAGTGATGGAAAGACATAGAATAGCTTCGGTATATTAAATCAATATACTTTTCTTTAATCGATATCCAAAAAAAAAAAAAAAAATAATATAAAAACACCTAATAATAATAAAAAAGATTATCAATGAACATCGAGGAATAAACTCTCAGCTCCATTTTTATTATTGCTGCGGTTTTTTTTTCTATGGATCTCTCATATTTTAGAGTTGACTTAAGAGCGCGATCTTGTTTGTTTAAGTATGGAATGAACTTTTGTCCTCCTATGCGTCTTTTCTCTCTTACCTAGACAGTTATTTGGAAAGTTTTTCGACAATATGCACCTTTCCTTGAACTTATATAATTGTCTATTAAAAGCAACCGAAAAGGAACTAAAATGGTCTACGTGCGGGGAATACGTGATGATGAGGAAAAAAAAAAAGTTCACTCTTAAAGACAATCCAATTCTTTTTTTTTTGTTCTATTCAATTTATCAAAAAAGGTGGATAAATAACAATAAGTTCTGCGGATTTTTTGATATGATAAGTGTACTTGAGCGATTAAGCTGATTTTATTCAGCCTATATTCCAAGTTTAGAGAACGTCGCACTTTTTCGGAATGAGATGAATTCTTAGAATGTTTTCTATAAATAGATTATTCTTTAACAAAAAAATATGTTCGACGAACGGAAATAAAAATTAGATTTTTTTTTTTTATAGTTTTATTCAATAGTTTTTTTTTATTTTTGTTATTGTTTTTACTATTAATATTGTTGATTTCTGTTAATTTATACATTATATTTTTTAGCTTAAGGAAGCCGAGGCTAGAAGATTCTTTCAGCAAATCATATCCGGCGTAGAATATTGTCATAGACATATGATAGTCCACAGAGATTTAAAACCGGAAAATTTACTCCTAGATAATAATAAAAATGTGAAAATAGCCGACTTTGGTAAGCATTTGACCTAAAAATTGGACAGATAATATTAAATCTTCTACTTCACTCCCCTATTTTGTGTTTTAACTAATAGGCCTTAGTAATATGATGACGGATGGTGAATTCTTACGAACTAGCTGTGGAAGTCCTAACTATGCTGCACCAGAGGTTATTTCTGGAAAGTAGGTTTTCTCTTTAATTGATTTAATTAACGCTTGATGTAAAAAAACAAATTTTCTAAATTTAAAAAGATTATACGCTGGACCTGAAGTTGATATATGGAGTTGTGGTGTTATATTATATGCTTTATTATGTGGCACAGTAAGTTAATATAGTATTATAGGAAGAAAGAAAAAAAACTGATCAAATTGTAATACGAAGCAAATTAATTGATTAATTCTTTTATAGCTACCTTTTGATGATGAACATGTACCAACTCTTTTTCGAAAGATTAAATGTAAGTTTTTCTCACTTATTAAGTACATAACTATTATTTTTTTGTTTTATATACAATATATAGCCGGAATTTTTCCAATTCCTGATCATCTAAATTCTTCTGTTGTGTCTTTGATAACAAAGTGCCTTCAGGTTGATGCTGTGCAGCGAATTACAATAAAGGCCATTAGGTAATGTATTTTTTATTTTCTATTGCATAAATTAATAGATTTATGACCTTAAAAAGGTCGAAAAAAAACAAAAGAAATATTTAATTATGTCAATTACACCCTCGTTTATCATATTACAGTTCTTATTGTTAGTTTGTACACTATAAGTAATTTATGAGTGTAAAAACACAGTATGAAACTGATCATTATAATTTTTTTCTTTTACTAGGGAGCATGAGTGGTTTAAAGTAGAGTTACCAGAGTATTTATTCCCGCCTGAAGAAGATTTGGATGCTTCAATCGTTGATACGGATGCTGTTAGAGAAGTTTGTGAAGTATGCATCAAATTTATTACTTTTAGCATTTACTGTTACAGTTCGATATAAATTATTTCTTTTCTTAGAAATGTCACGTTACTGAAGATGAAGTTCATAGAGCTCTCCTATCGGGTGACCCACAGGACCAATTGGTGATAGCTTATAATTTGGTGGTTGATAATAAACGTATTGCGGACGAAGGTAAGTTAAATAAGAACCTTAATATTATTATTATTGTTATTATTACATTAGACTCTGACTTAATAACAAAAATATATAACAGCGGCAAAACTACAAATTCGAGATTTCTATTTCGCATCGAGTCCACCTCCAAATGATTTTCTATTGGTAAGCCTTTCCTTCACTTACACAGTAACACTGTAGAGTAACACTATAGAGTAATATACGACATACATTATATGTGCGTATATGTATTTAGATTTTTTTGTCATTTTGTTTTTAGTGGCGTATTCAAACGGGGTTAGATTTTCAATATTAATTAACTTTTTGCACCTCTAAACCTGGTTAGATACGCCTTGCCACAGTTATCTTGGTCTTTAACTGTGACAAAAGTGGAATAAGTCAATTCGCCTTTTGTACTAAAACATGGAATTTATCGGTCAAACAGTTGCATTTACTATCTGTTTAACTGCAATTAGTTCCTTTGTAATAGTCAAATTATTTAAGGTATTATATTTTATAAATATAATTAAATAAACGTTCTATTTCTTCATGAAACAACTTAATTCTAGCGCGCAAAGAAGGTATATTGAAATGTATTGTTTTTATAATCATTAATGTAGCTAATTCAGGAGCTTTGAGATGAAATAATTTAGATTCTAATAAATCACAATGATGATTATTATCTAGGTACTCTTTGACAAAGGATAGATATTTATATACACATATATTAATTATAATTATTTGTATCAATGATTTAAACGTTCAATTGATTGATTGTCGATTCGTAAATTGTCAGAATTAATTGTCAGAAAGTATATTTGATTTTATTCTTTATTTACTTAGAAACATCATGCGGAGAATAGTCCGCTCAGGCCACATCCGGAGAGAATGCCTGGTTTGTATTTCGTTTGTCGAATATTAATCGATAGTTATTAATTATTTATACATTTATAGAAATGCAAAATACCAGCGCTACATTAGACCCTCTCCTTGCGACTATGGAACGTCGCACCTCTACATCCGGAATGAAGAAAGCCAAATGGCATCTTGGAATACGATCGCAGAGTAAGCCATTGGATATTATGCACGAAGTATTCAGGGCTATGAAAAGTCTGGGATTTGAGTGGAAGATTATGAATAATTGGAATATATTTGTTCGCCGAAAGAATCCAGTCAATGGAAAATATTTTAAGATGAGCCTGCAGCTTTATCAGGTCGATCAGCGTAGTTATCTTTTAGACTTTAAAAGTTTGAATACGCAAGATCATCCAGATCAACAGAAGGTAACTTCAATGACTCGGCAAAGTATGCACCTTGCACCTGAAGATGGTGAGAATCAATAATTTATTTAAAAAATTCATCAATTTTCAAAACATTCTTACTTTATCCAGCGGAAAGCTTAGCTGGAGGAAATTCACATCAGACACTCGAATTCTTCGAAATGTGCGCCGCTCTAATAACGACCTTGGCGCGTTAATTTTAAAGATTTTTTTACGCGGCTTTACATATTATTAATACTTACTACGTTCGAACGGTTACGTGTGTTAAAGAGGTCATTGATTTTACCGGTTATAGTATAAAACTAAGATTTTTAATGCAAATGCATAACTTGAAAAAAACAGACGTATTTGTGAGATATTGTATATCTTCTAAAATCAGAAAGCACCGAAAGGTATAATTTGTTTTTTAATAAAACAGGCTTTCCCAACGTGTTTGAAGCTTAAAGAAAGCTTTTAAAAAAGGTAACATACACTAAAAGTTAGGCAAATTGCTAAAGTGATTATTAAAACAAAAAAAATTCAAGTTTAAGTACTCATGTGTCAAAACTTAATTAGTGCAATAAAGAGAGAAATGCCTTGCCTTTGGCGGGAAAACAAAAAAAAAACAATAAAGCATATCTAATAATAATATATAAAGGTTTTATTAATGTGTCTATTGTCGATAACATGCTTATCAATATATTCATCTGATTATTGCCATAAATCATATGAACATGAACACATAATGAGTTATCATGTATTATCGTATATACTTTTGTGTTATCAGTTTTACATGGATGACAGTTGATAGAACAATGTTAAATGTAAAAGAAAAAATTTACAGGAGAATATCTAGTTGTTACTAGCACCGTTTGGAACATACGTGAAATGTTCTTTCTTTTATTTTGAGGAAGAAACAATAACGATAAGGAGAGTAAAAATTAAAAAAGCTAATCGTCCTCTCCCCATAGACACGTTACAAAGTCATCACTAGGATATTTTGAAGCTCTCATTGTTACTTTTCTTTTTTTCCTGGAATTTTCATTTTCCTCTTCACTATCAGAAGAATCGCAGTGAGTACAATGCCAACCGTATCCAGGTTGTTTAGGAGATCTTTTCAATGGCGGATCTAAACATTTTAAATGATAAATATAAAGACACCTATCGCATTTAACACTACTGGGCTTGTTTGCCTTCTTCTTGCAAACTCGACACTCATCGTACGAGATCTTTGAATCCTTTTGAGGTCTACCTTTTTTTGGACTAACTTCGTCAGCATAAGCAGATATTTTTGAATGTACACCCAGCTTCTTTGAAGGACTTCCATTTGTAATCCTAGGTGCGGCAATCGTTGGCTGAAGGTAGTAGGGTATATGTATTTGCGGTTGCAATTTCTGGAGGCAGGAGTATAGCATATATCCATTGTTTTTAATATTTACTAAATCGTTTATAATTTGCTCTTTAATAAGTTTTAATTCCTCTCTTTCACCTTCTAAACGGGTAACCTCCTTCTCCAAGCGAAGACATTTCTTCTCATTTTTTGTTTTATCACTCTTTAAATTAGCTATAACCGTTTCTCTATCGAAGAAGTAAGAAGCAAAGTGTCCCGTTAAGGCTGGCGTTACGGAAAGTTGTTTAGGAGCGTTCGCTTCACGCAATTCATTACCTGAAGTTTCCCATCCAGATGCCCTAGCCTTTTTGAGTAACATTTTTACAGCGTAAGGACATGTTGTGACAGAACGACTCCCCTTTGGTGCGCTTTTACTATTCTCTAATTTATAACTTTCTCTGTCTAAATCAAGACGAATTTTTTCATCACTATCAAATTTTTCGCGATGGGCTTGAAGGTACTTAATCATTCTCTGTTTTGAATTTTCATCAACTTCAATTAGTTTTTTCTTATCTGATTTTAACAAAGTCAGCGATAACGTAAAGTTCTTCTTTTGAGAGTATCTATCTTCGTTTTTATTGTGTTGAAAACAGTATAGGTAAAATGGATCGTGCTTTGAATCGTTTACGGAATTATCTTCCAACAACAGACCCTCTCTTTGAGCACAGGTCACGTGATAGCTTCTCTTACACATACCTTAAAAGGAAAAATTTGCAAGAGGTTTTTGATTTAAAAGAAAGCTCAAGTATATGCTTTACACAAATAGTTATATTTTTACCTGCTTCGCAAGTTACGCAAATACCGGATCTAGCTAGTCTTTTATCTTCGCATAAACCGCAATTTCTGGCACCAAATCTAGAATTTTGTACTCCACTCAGAACGACTGGACTGAACGTGTCAGTATTTCGAAATTGTACACCTTTAACGTAAAAAGCACATATTAAGTGTACTAATTTTCCATTTTCTGCTTTCTTAAATATTCCAAATTCATTTGGACATAGTTCACAATGCGGTTCGACCCCCGCCTTACAAGCATCGCAAAACCAAGGCTCAGTAGAGGCTGACGAAGCATCAGAGTCTAAACTAGAAGTATCAGGAACACCATAGCACATTTCGTGAACCTAATTATAAAAATAAAGATATAGATTATTTTTAATATGAACTTTGTTAAACGCTAAAAGTCTGGTTAAGAATGTTCTGTTAGCCTTATTTTGTCATTTATAAGAGTTTAAAATAGGAAATTATGAATAACGAAATAGCTGTCTACATTTAAGTCTTTTTCACATCTCCTTTATAATTTTTAAATATAAGCCATTTGGAAAAGAAAACCATTAGTGAATGATTAATTAAGGTACACGTATTAACTATCCTAATCTAAGATTTCATATTATATATATATATATATATATATATATATATATATATATATATAATTTATAGAAATATACTTGATTATATGCGTATTTAGTTATTACTAATTCTTTTCTTAGTCATCTCTCTTTTCCTAAATAGTTCAAATGATAGTAAATTATCACGTTTTTTTTTATTTTTAATTTAATTAATCAATCAACAGGGCTGTCCTAAAACTGGAACAGGCATAATCATGTTATAAGTTAGATACTATTCATTCAATACTGTATATAAGTAGAGAAAACGCTATATTATGAGAAACTAACCTGAATAGCGCAATTATCGCATTGTATGATTTCATTTTCATCTGAATTATCCGTTTTTAAACAAACGCTACAAATTTTTAAACTATTCATAATTGGAGTTAAATTCATATCGAAAAATTCTTCATTTTCTAAGGAGACATTATTTTCAATAGGTGTATTCGTTATTTCTTCGTCACTCGATTCAGCAGAAGTTGTTGGTCTACCGTCCTCAGAACTATCTGTATAGGCTGAATTTGAATCGGGACATTCAAATTCGACATCACTTTCATCATTCTCTAGATTCGCAAACAGTTGAGTATACTTTGCTGCTACAGGTTTTACCCTTCTTTTTCCTGCCTCTCGTTCTTTATAGAGAAAATCAACATCCACGGGAATGACTGCGTCGTCGGCCATATCGAATTAAAAAGAACCGAACAGAAGAGGATGAATCTTGATGGTAACTCTACAGAAAGTAGAAATAAAAAATAAATTATTACATTGATTTAAATAATTACTCTTTATATTCTTTAGTCGTTTAACAGCGTTTCTAGAATATTTATAGCAAAGTTAGGGCAAAAAAACTCTTCAAACAAACTCATAAGACTCTCGTACACAGGAAGTACGGGTGTAACCAGTCTCGTAGTCTGGTATCCTGAGGCCTTCCAAAAATTATTCGATCATTTTAGTGTGGAGTTAAAGAAGTCTAACTAACTTTCAAGATGGCGACATAAACATAACAAATCTCGATTAATTATCTCTTTTAGAATATGAATAATTGCACTGGTGCAAACGCATGCAATCCTCCCGTGAATGACATCGAATCTTTTCAATCCTGGTCAGATATCGATGATATCAGATCCAGCCTAAGGAGAAGCAGGTCGTTTGAGCATGTTGAACATGATCTTCTTGACAGTTGCTCAGAAGTTCATGTTGATGGACCAGCGTCATGGGACATGTGTAGCAGTATGTATAATGCCCCGCCTGAAGAGAATATGAATGATAGATTTAAAGCGTTGTCAGTGCGAAATAATTTACCGGATATGGATAACTCATCGAACAAAACTGAAGAGAAAAGAGACATAAAAACTGAACTATTCGCCAAGTTGAATAATTTCAGACATGGTTTCATATTAAAAACTAAAACTCAATTTAGCTACGATCATCCCATAATATTATTAGGAAATTTATATCATCGAAAGTCTTCATCTATGCCTCTAAGTAATAAACATAGATATTTTTTAATATTCTACAATTTAGCAAAGTTATTCTTACATATCTATTTATTTTTGTTTTCCCGCAGCAATACCTCATGATTTTCGTAGAAGTCTAATTGCAGAAGGTAAACTAGGAATGGAAGAATTTAAAAGGGATATATACACTCGAATACGCTTTACCTACCGCCAAAATATGCATCCATTACCAAATTCAGACAATCTTAAAACAGACTTAGGTTGGGGTTGTATGTTAAGAGTTGGTCAAATGATGTTAGGCTTTGCCATATCTCAACATTTATTAAATAGAAGTTGGAGATTACAACAAAATTCCTGCGAGCTATCAACTCATAGATCAATAATTGAACTATTTAACGATTATTCGGAACCGTTAGGTCCTCTTTCAATACACGCAATGATTGAAATTGCAAGGAATTATGGTAAAAAAGCTAAAGATTGGTTTGGTCCAGCAACTATGGCCTGCATTATTAAGGATTGTATAGAAGATATGAATACTAATAGAAAAAAGAAAAAATGTATTTTGGAGTACTCTTCAGTGAATCCTTTATCAAGATTTTGTGTGTATATTGCTGAAAACTGTACAGGTTTGTTTTCACACGCATATATATATACTATATATATTACTATAAATAACATATAAAGAAGTAAACTACTGATTTAGACCACCAATTGAACTAAAAACAGTTAATGTGTATTTATAAGGTCTTTCTAAATGATGGTTTTAGGCATAACGATTAGTCTTTATTCAAGTTACATTTCCCGTTGGAAATTAATTGTAATTCTGATGGCTATGTTAGTCCAATAGGCCTAATGAAAGCGGCCGAGTTCGCTGAGAATGAAGTTTGATAGATACGGTTAATAGGTTAAACATCGGACGATATTTACCTTTGTTTTATATTTTCTGGCATATAGTAAAATAGGCTTTGCAGTTGTTTATTATGTAAATCATTAAATATATAATATAAACAACTTTATATTTTAACAGTTTTTATGAAAGATGTTGAGAAATTAGCAATGGATGGAGAGGGAAATTGGAAAAGTGTTTTAATTCTAATTCCTGTTCGATTAGGGGGTGAAAAATTAAATAGAGACTATGCAGAATGTTTAAAAGGTATATTGTCATTTGACGGATGTGCTGGTGTGTTAGGTGGAAAGCCTAGACATTCCGTTTGGGTTTGTGGTAGTCAAGAAGATGAATTTATATATTTGGATCCTCATTTATGTCAAGAATCAGTTAATTTAAAAGATGAAATGACATCTATTGAAACTTTTCATTGCCGGGAGCCCAGAAAAATGTCTTTCGGAAAACTAGATCCAAGTTGTACAATATGTTTTATCTGCAAAAGTCGACAGCACCTAAGCGAGTTACGGGAGAATATTCAAAAGGTTTGTAAAAGAATTTAAATTCTTCATGTTTGTTTATTATTATT
The DNA here is from genome assembly GCA_904063045.1 of Dimorphilus gyrociliatus. Taxonomy (NCBI): domain Eukaryota; kingdom Metazoa; phylum Annelida; class Polychaeta; family Dinophilidae; genus Dimorphilus; species Dimorphilus gyrociliatus. The sequence continues at coordinate 125,437 of CAJFCJ010000025.1, read as the reverse complement.
AATTATGAATAATTTTTATACTTTTAGTATTGTATCACTAAAGAAAGACGGAATGACTCAACACCGCCGATGAAATATCCCGTTTTTTCAATAATTGATAAAGAATCAACACCAGCACAGGCATTATCAATAAATCGAAATTCTCGGGACAATCATTTTGAAGATTTCGTCCTTCTTTAAATAACAATTAAAAGTGTTTAGAACAAGCTTTCTTCAACTTACAAATTATCTATATCCTTTCTCCTTCTTCGGTTTCAATTTGTTTATCTCCAATAAAATGACTGTTTTTTCCCCGTAATCAGGGTAAAGATTGGAATATCTTCGTAAAATATTTGACGAAAAGCGAAAGAAGAAATAAGTTTTTTTTTGTTTCCTTAAAACTGAAGAATAACGTCAGTTTAAAGGACTTTGTATTTATTGCATTTTCCCTTTATATATAGATTTATATATGAAGAAAAACACAACATTTATTATAATATTTACTTTCATATTTCTTTTATAATTAAACATTTTTTAAGTTTTATCAAACATTGAATTTGTTTTAAAATTACGATTAAAACACTTGTAATTCGTATGATATTCGCAAACACGGATGACAAACGTTACTACGACGTAAAACTTCCAACTTGACAAAACAGGAAAACGAAAATATATACAGTATATATTCTGTATATATTCAATTAAAAAGTAATTTACAAACAACATTGAAAGAAAAAGAATTTTTCGTTTCCTTTTTTTTCATATTTTAAGGTAAAATTTTCACTTTTTTTGCCCTTTTTTGCGTAATAGTCTTACATAATTTGAATATGCAAATAATAGTGATAATTTAATAATTTAATATCATCAATAATTATAATAATAATAGTAGTAGTAGTGGTTGTAGTAGTAGTAATAGTAGTTGTCGCTGTAGTACTAGTTAAGAGTAATAATAAGGACTTAAAATATGAGAAAAAAAACAATTAGCATATTAAACAAACCAAAATAATATTGATAAAAATTACATAAAATCAATAAAGTTGACTTCCAGTACTGACAAAAAATTTTGTTTACATTTTAGCTGTGTGTTTGTTTTGTTTTTAGATTATTCAATGAAAAATATCTGCCGCATTATTACCGTTTATCACTACTGTTTTTATCTGCTATGGATAAATGACGTACTAGATTGTAGCTGCCATTATTTATATACAATTAATTTACCTTTAATTGTATATTGCAGGTAACGACGCAAAATCTTTTACATTGTTTGTCTTACATTAACAAGAAAACTTATGAAGGTAAAATCGCATATAGTAAGTTTGTTTTGTACATATACAATATTTTGAATTTTTCTGAATTGTGTTTCTTCTTAATTCGCCTGGGCTTCTGGATTAGCACATAACATAAAATAGTAACATAACATGGGTTCCACGCGCAGCGTAATCCATAAGAAGTGACTTTCCATCAGCATTACGCAGTGGCGTACTCGATTTTAATGCCACGCTTTGAACACACAATAACCTATTGCTGTTCCCAAGTTTTAACAGATCTTCTTTTCCGATCTTATGGTAACGCCCTCTGCAAGTTTTACAGAGCTAAGGTTGACTTCTGTAATAGAAATGGTTACTAATTAGTATAAAGTGTTTGTATGGATTTTATCCATTAAAAGAATAAAAAGAAAAAGTAAGAAACAATATGGAAAAACATATCCAAATAATAAACCCAAATGTTCTTAATATAAATGAAATAAAAGGCAAAAACTCTTATATTTTTAATAATAATAATCTATTGTTAAAATCTGTCGGTGCAAAAGTTAAGAATTATAAAAGTATGGAACAAAAGAAAGGGACTAACAATACAATATTTCCGTGCATGTCATTCGAATATCCTCCTCATTAACTCTATTTATTTATAGAATAAAGTATATAAATAACGTTAACTTTTAAATGAATAAATAGAACAAAATTATAAAATTTCATCTCTCGTTCTACAAGAGTGAAATGTAAAACAGTTTGTTAATTTTATCGTATTTACGTAATATTATATATTGGAAATAATACGAATAATATAAATTGAAGTTACTAGTTGTTATTCAAGAACTATCTGCTTATAATAAAAATCACAATTTAACGATTAAAGAACGGAAAAAATTGTCCCGTTCAATTTTAAAATTCTATATTATAGATGTAAAAAAAACTGACAAATCATATCTTTTATGTTCAGATTCTTGAACAGTCAGCTATAGTATTATATACAGTTATATATTCTGCATATTGCCTCACTCTACTATTGTTCATCTTCAGTATTTTAGAATTATTGTTTGTAATAGAACATTTAAAGAGAAAAAAAATGAATTGTCTTCAAATGATCTATGTTTTCTTTCTTCCAATGAACAAATATATATAAAAATATATAAAAAAAAAAACTCTGTCTTCAAGTTTCTCTTTCTTCTGATATGTCAATTTTTGCTTTATATCTTTACAATTATTCTTTATCGTTATCAGTCTTCTTTATTGTCATTTATAACTAGATTGCAATCAATTAATTTTCCAAAAAATAACTTCTTTCCTTTAAAATCTTGAATAAAGTTCACTGCTTCGGATTTTGTTGCAAATGCTAGATATATATCATTCGATGTTCTCTTTTCAATCATTGTCGAAAATTGCTCTATTGGACTATGACACATAGCAAATTTGATTAGATCTCTTAAAGAGGCTTCTTGTGATACATCTATTACTTTTATACGAGTTACATTGTCGGATGTTGGTTCAACATGCTCAATACGTGTAGGGGTTCTACAAAACTCCTTATAAGGTCCAATTGCATATTTTGCTTTCTTTTGCTTCTTTATTAGTTCTTGATGAGTTTGGATACGTGATACAATCTCTTCGTTTGAAATTGAAATCAATTTAATAGGCTTATTTTTCAACAAGTAATTATTTCTCTTTAGTGCATCTATATAATTATAGTAATTTTCAAATTCAACATATATATTTCCATTTACTTTACCGAATCCATCATATTCAAAATAGATTTGTTTCAATCTTGCTTTCGGAAATAACTTATAAATATCTGGTCTATTAAGGCATTTATAAGGAGCATCTTTAATCATTATTATCTTATCTTTTATCTCCTCAAATACATCCTCACTGCTCTTTTCTTCTTCATAATCGTCATGATAATGCCAATGTTTTGCATACCTACCATCCACTTCTTCGTGTTCTTCCTTCTCTTGTTCGTAAGTTTCAAATTGCGATTCTGAACTACCCCTATCACCACAATAGTAATTTGTATCGTACTCTACAGCATGTTTAAAATATGAATAGTCTGAAAAGGATATCTTCACCTTATCCTTTCCAAAATAACAGCCAGAATATTCAACAGCTTTAAAGCTAAGCTTCTTATTTGGGAACTCTATTAGACATTCCCCTATCGGATTACCCCACTCATCGCTCAACATTTTAATATTTTCTTTATGCAAACGTATACCAATATCCATAAAAAAATTTTGAATTTCGAAAATATTCACTTCGGGGATAAATCTACTCATTCTGACATACGAGGCTACATCATCATATGGATCCATCCATAATGAATCGGATGTTTCCCTCCACCTTTTCCTGGATGGATCATGATCAAAAGCATAATTTTTTTGTGAGCTGGTCTCGTAATCTTGTAAATAATGCGACTGTCTCTTACGTGAGTAATAGCTCTCTTCACCTGTCTGATATGAAAGTTCCACTGGACTAACGTTTCTCCTGTCTACTGGAGAGTCTTGATCTTTGCTATAATAAGCACTTTTTTCCAACTGTCTTGACTCCCAAGAATCTGGGAAATGTTTGCAATCACTTAATATGCCTATTATTAATTATTTTGTTTAGTATGTACCAATATCCATAAGCAAAATAGTTAATTAATAAAATACATACCATTAAATACTGTTTTGAATGAACGATTTTTCGAGATATGCTTTGGAATGCTACTGTTACTCTCTCGATACGAAGACTTTTTCTGATTAACTACTCGTCTCGGAGGATCATAGATTATTTGGGGTATTCTTTTATCTCCCGTATTTCTCATTACGGGTATGGTCTCTTGATCATCAGCAACAACTTGTGTTCGTTCTCTAGTAATAACTTTTTGCATTTCAGCTTTTGACGATAACATAAGTCTAATTCGAGAATCACATATCATATAGCCATCCTTTTTCATGGCTATTCTGGCATCATCATCAGTTGAGAAAGCTTTAATAATAAAGAAGTTCGAGTAAAATAATCTAATTGTCAGGGAATGATCTGAATCTTAAAGATCATCTCAAGCAAGAAAAAGATTTCAATAATGTCAACACTAAAAAAGTATTCTATTAGCATAAAGATAAACAGAAAGAAACATAGAAAACTCGAAGACGGAGAGTTATATTTATAAGATAAAGGGAAGGTGAAAGAAGAGCAAATTTCGTTATATAAATACCTATGAAAGCGACAGCGTCTTTTCCGCCTACAATATGAACGCCAGCCTCTGGTATAGACAGACCATGAAAAAACTTTCTGATATCCAAAGCAGTGGCATTCCATGACAAATTTTGTAGTCTTAAAAAAATTGGCATCCTGCAAAGAAAAATAGATTGTATATTAAATAAATAATAACTACTTTTTCCCTTTTTATATTGAATGCATAGAATTTGTAAATGATGAAAATAATACCAAAAACAAAAGATAAAGTGTTTATTTTACAATTAGCAAATAGTTTTAAATTACTTTAAATAAAAAAAAGGAAAGACTAGATACTAAGCTAGTTTTAAAGTTTAAACTTATTTATAGTATTTATAAGTCTATATATATTATATATACAGTATATACTGTATATGTTGTTTGGATAGCCTGCAAATTAATATTACTATTATTAACCGAAAGAAAATAGTCTTTTTTTTTTCCTCCTTTAAACATATTATATATTTTTTATAAAAATTTCTTTCTTTTTTTTTTTACATAGCCGTTTGTCTTTTGTCAAAATGTAAAACATACGTTAAGGAGTTTTGTTTACAAGTGTATAGAAAATGATTTTTTGACATCTTTAAACATCTCTAATAAAGTATTTTTAATGTATCAAAATATGATTTAGTAAGTTTAATACCTAAATTTAATAATGAATGACATTACCTTGTTGCTTTACCGTCGTTGTTCTAATATGTTCCGAGTGTTGATGTTGACATCCCTGTTTCCACAGGAAATTATTTGGTTGACATTGTTGTTCCTCAGACAACCTGTAGTTTAAGTATCAAAGATAGTTTTACATAGAGATTAAATGTTTCTTGTTACTACACAATTTGTAAGTTTACTAAATTTTAACCACGATCACAGTTATAAGACATAATATTGAGGAAAATACTTATACCTTCAGCTCTACAAGAAGCAGGGGGCGCTACAAAGAGATACATTCTAATTTATTTACGTAAAAAGAAGTTTCTATAACAATTTTTATATTTAAAATATTAGAAATATGGTGAACAATATTACTTAATTTTACGAAAAATAATCAATTGTATTTCTTAAAATTTGCCCATTATCGCTCATAATCATGGCAACATTCTTTGGTGAGATTTTGCCGGTTGAATCCCGAGCTTTTGACTATGACTACGACGATGATGAAGATAGCGACGAAGAAGAAGTGCCAGCTTCTAACTTCGAAGCCGTTATTAGATGGTCACCAGCAGTTAGACAAGAAATAGAAGATAATACTCAAAATTGTCTACAGTGTTCTATTCTAATTGCAGCTATCGGACCAGCGGCTACAGGTATATTTCTTACTTTTTCCTAAAATAAGATAAAATATCGAAAGTCTAAAGTTTTAATTTTTGTTTAAAACTTTTTTCTAATAACCTATAACAAGTTTGTTAGAGAATTCAACTCTTTTGCATTACGTTTGTTTCTTACTAAATTAAGCTACTTATATTACAATACAATGAACAAAACTCCCATAAAATACTAAGTTGAAAAAGTATTGTATAAACTTTTAGTTGAATATGAATAAGCTCAGCTTAAAAGATTTTGCCTACAATCTCAATATATCTTTACAGCTTTTGTACGTACGTATGTTTTGGAGCCGAAGTCGCCTAAAGTTGGAGTTATTTGTACTGGATTGAAATCAAACGATATTAATTCCTTGTCACAGAATGCAGTGACTGACAAAACTTGCTACATTTATCGTTTAGCTTCTAGACCGGAAGTTATACTTGCGCTTTGTAACACCGACGTATCACCCGAACAGTCGTATTCATGGACCCACAATCTAATGGATAAAATGAATGTTACAAATGTCTACGCGGCGGTCTTATGCACAAATCCGGTGACTGACTATAAAAGTCAATTACCACCTGGTGATGTTCCAACTCCCTTCCTTAGGGCTTTGAAAACAACTAAATTCAGAGGTACTCCGGCATGTCCTTATTTAGAACAACCAAATATGGTTACGGGTTTATCAGCTCAAATAATGAGCTATTGTGAAGTTTTCAAAGTTGCCGCTGTAATGTACGTATGCTATACGGACAGTAAAAAAGTTGATAGACAAACAATATCAATGTTTAAAGACATTCTTAGTTCAACGCCGTTTAAAGATGTTGCATTGGATAAACCGAATGAAGAAACTTTAAAATACGACGAACTGCATACTGAATATGAAACTCTTTATATGTAAGATAAGAGCTATGTCATTTTTTTCTAAAATGTGTTACTCCTGCTTTAATACAACAGTAATGAAAAATTATTAAAGATACATTCTTTATGTTTAGTTAAAAATTTCGTCATAAATATAATTTAAATTCTAGTGAAAAGACTAAAAAATGAGTTCGATTAAGCTTATTGATACAGAGGTAAATTGAACAAATAGAATATATTATTTTCCTATATATTTTCCTTATTTATTTTTAATCAGGAAGAATTTAATTATATCTTAAAACATGCTGAAAACAAACTTGTTGTTATCGATTATTACGCGGATTGGTGTAAAACTTGTTCAGAAATTGAAAAAGTAATATATAAATTGAGTCAGGAAATGAATAATGTTGTCTTTGGGAAAATAGACGTTGGTAGAAGTGATTTGGGAGTTGATCATGGAATTTCTAATCTTCCAACACTAATCTTTTACAAGAATGGAATAAAGATTAGTGAAGAAACAGGAGCAAAAGATCTTGAGAAAAGACTTCTAAACACTATAAATCAGTATAGTAGTAACTTTTCAATAGTTTGAAAGATACTGAAACACTAAACGTATTTATTAAAATCCTTTTTAGTATTTTAATTAATCACTAAGTTTTTTTTAGGTAACCCACTACCTCCGCCCCTACTCATTTTCTCTCCTCCCCATTTACACCCCTCCATTTACGAAAGATAAAATATAATATTGTTTTTTTTTTGTTTTTTTCGCAAATGTTTTCAAACATTTGTCTTATATTGGAATAAATTTTTTTTAATTTATTATTAGATTAAGAGAAAGTTTTTATCAAAATTTTTAAATAATGCGAAAACGATATTTCCTGATTGGACATTTACATTCAACTCTTATGTATACGAAAGGTAAGGGATAACTTTTCTTATAAACATATACTTATATAACATGGTTTTTATATGCAAATATCTCATTTTCAATGCATTGTTTAATAAGAAAGATTACTTCTTCTAAAGAGTAAATAATTGTTATCAAAATTATTAATTGAAAAATTTATTAGACGGTTTTTGCTATGTAAATTCAATATTGAAATTATTATGAATTATTGCTTTTTTTAGACGCAGTATAAAGAAGTAGATTATAAAATTCTACATACAATATTTAGTTACACGTGTTTCTCATTTAATTAGGTCAATTTCCACCATTGTTTTGAAACTACTAAAAAAATAGCTTGCTTTTAAAATTCTAGTATAACAGTTTTTATTACACATTGTTATATATGAACTTTTAAAATTTGTATACAGTTATCTGTAGCATACATTTCTAATCCTTGCCACTCTCGTCCGTCGTGTGTTTCATCTTTGTTTCTAAGAAAGTCGTCGTTTATTTTTTGGTTATACTAGCAGGAAAATGATTGAACAACCTGAAAATATATCTCTCTTTCATCAAGAAATCGAAGCGTTTCTCTCATTGGTGATTGCAAACAACCAAGTTTTGGTTAAAGCTGCCGAAAATTCGAGTCCTATAACGCCGTGGTCAAGCCGAAAAGAAGATTGTAAAAGGCTAGAAAGAAATTCTTTAACGTAATTTCATATATTGTTAATCTATTTAGTGATAATCTTATGTTTATTTGTTGTCTTAGACCAGATATTGATGATTGGAAAGTGTTCGACGTGGTCCCCTCTAGTTCAGGAGACAGATCTCTTGAGCTGAACAAATCCCAGCTGAAATCTCCAGCCGAGGAACCAAATCAAGTTTCCCATTGGAGATTAAGCGAAGAGTCAAAATCTAGATCTCGATTCTTATCTCGCTCTAGTTCAAAATCTAGATCTAGGTCTGAAGATAATAAAAAACAAAGATGTACAGCACAGCCGCAGGATAGTTTCAGATGTGAACCAAAAAGCAGAAGTAGATCTAGATCCAAATCTAAATCTCAACCCAAAGAGTCTGCGGTTTGCACGAAGGACAGCTTAAATAATGAATCGAAATGTCGGAGTAAATCCAGATCTAGATCTCAATATAAGCAAAGGCACGGATCTGCTACTTGCATGGAAGACAGCTTTAAACATGGATCGAGAAGTAGAAGACGTAGATCCAGATCTAGGTCCAGATCTAGGTCTCCACATAATCGAAGGTACCGATCAGCTACTTGCACGAAAGATAGCTCTAAATATGAATTAAAAAGTAGAAGCAAATCTAGATCTAGAGCCAAATCTAGATCCAACTCTAGGTCCAGATCTAAATCTCAACGCAAGCCCAAAAGGGAGTCTGTGAAAGATAGCTTCAAATATAAATCAAAACGTAGAAGTAGATCCAGATCTAGGTCCAAATCTAGGTCCAAATCTAGTTCTCATCGCAAGCCCAAAAGGGAGTCTATGACATGCACAAAAGACAGTTCCAAATATAAATCAAAACGTAGAAGTAGATCCAGATCTAGGTCCAAATCTAGGTCCAAATCTAGTTCTCATCGCAAGCCCAAAAGGGAGTCTATGACATGCACAAAAGACAGTTCCAAATATAAATCAAAACGTAGAAGTAGATCCAGATCTAGGTCCAAATCTAGGTCCAAATCTAGTTCTCATCGCAAGCCCAAAAGGGAGTCTGTGACATGCACAAAAGATAGCTCCAAATATAAATCAAAACGTAGAAGTAGATTCAGATCTAGATCCAGATCTAGGTCCAAATCTAGGTCCAGATCTAAATCTCAACGCAAGCCAAAAAGGGAGTCTGTGAAAGATAGTTCCAAATATGATTCAAAATGTAGAAGTAGATCTAGATCTAGGTCCAAATCTAGTTCTCAATATAAGCGAAGATATGGGTCTTCTATTTACTCGAGAGAAAGCTTCAAATATCGATCAAAGAGCAGAAAATGTAGATCCAGATCCAGGTCTAGATCCAAATCTAAATCTCCATGTAAACTAAAAAGGGGATCCGTGACTCTCACGAATAATAGCTTCAAATACGGATCAAAAAGTAGAAGTACATCTAAATCTAGATCTGTTAAGACATTAACGAGAAACTTGAAGAGGGGACCAACAAGTCTTGAAAGTGGAAATGATAAGAAAGAAAGTTGGAATAGCCAATCGGACGCAAGAAGACGGTGGTTCAAATAATACTTTTTATTGAAGTACGCAATAAAGTATATCATCTAATTGAAGACAAGTGTAATATAGTTCTAAAGTTATGCACTTAACAATTAATCTTGTTTAATTTGTATGCTGATCTCATCATATGATCTATTCGTTTAAGTTTTGATAGTATTCTTTTAAAATGTAAGTGTAACGTATACTTATTGTTCAATAAATTATGTACAAGTTAATTATTGGCCAATAAATAAGACACAAAAAATTAAATCTAAAACTTGTATTTCATATTTTTTATTGTTGTTTATCTTTTTAAAGTACAGGATATCGTCGATAATTTCAGCAAAGATAAGAAGAACATAACAAACATAAAAGATAAATTTGAATTACTCAATATGTAAATATATTTCTCAATAACTGATATTTTTGTAATTTATAGAAATAGTTTTGCAACAACTTTGTTCAAGACATATTTGAATTATATAATAAAAAATCTTTTATTTATTATGCTTTTCTTAATTACTGTTTAGTTAAAATTAAACAAAAAATAAATAATTTAGTAAAATTTGATGCTGAACTTGTATCACGTGACTAGATCGCGCCCATTTTGGACTAGATAAACGTTGTTCAACGATTAAGGTTAGTTTTGTACAGAATTAACTTAATAATTATCCTCCTTTTTATAATATACTTTATAAATATTTATGTAGGACTTGTTCTTATCGATTATTGTAATAAAAAGTCGTTGCAAACTAATATTTAAGTAACTTTTCCCCTAACCGCCATCAGCCATCATGTCTGATCGAGGCCATAAGTTTTTTTTATTTCAGTTAAATCTTAATTAAAAGTTGATTTTTATCATATTAAACTAATATAAATGAATTTTTTAGTTCAATTGCTCCACAGTCTGAAGTAATGGCAGCCAACGTATTGAATGAAAAAAATGGTAAGTAGGAAATATTCAAAAACTTGAAATAGGATCTGACGTTGAAAAAAAAAAATGAACGTTATTCGACCTGTAAACAATATTCTCTGAAAAATAGATGTATTCTCTTATGAAAAATGTGTAACTAGCTTTATGACTAGTAAGTTTAAAGCGATAATATAGTCAAGTTTTTAAAAAAATTGTGTTTTTTTTAAGTTTTCTCGAAAGTTTTGTTCACAAATTTTTTTTTGTTTTTTTTTAATTCAATATTTAATAATTTCTCTCCTTCTTTTAGGTCAAAATGGAGAGAATATTGCCTTTGAGGTTATTTTAAAACCGGCTACGCCGAATGGACCTAGAAAGACGCCAAAGTCTTCTCCGCGACCTTTGTCTCAGGAAGAGATCAAGAGGAAACTTTTGGATGCTGCTGATAGAAGAAAATCCGTTGAGGCTGAGAAATTGAAGAAAATTCAAAAATTACAAGAACGCGGAGAAGAGGCGAGAGAAAAGGTTCAAGAGTTGAACAATTCTTTTCAAGCCGAAACTCAAAGGACATTGGAAGCAAAAATGGGCGCTCTGGAAGAAAACAGAAATGCCCAAATATTAGCTCTACAAAACAAACTAAGAGAGAGAGTAAGTTGTTATCTTTATTGATAAAATTACTGATAATATTACGCAATCCGTATCAATTTGCTTTTGTTTAGATAAAGAAAGTTGAGGATGTGCGACAAGCATCCGAAAAATACACAAAAGAATTGGCGGAGCGTATTGAAAAGAAATTGGAAGTTTCTGATGAAAATCGAAAGAGCCAAATGAAAAATATGTTGGATAGATTAAAGGAACATGTACGTAATTTAGTATAAGCTTAATAAATGTTTGAATAATAAGCAGATGTATTTAATTTACTTTTATTTCTTAATAAATAGGAAAAACATGTTCAAGAAGTATTGGAAACGAGTCAATCCGTTGAACAGGAAAAAAAAGAAAAGATGATTCTAAAGATGAACGAAGTTTTACAGAATAAGAATAATTTGGTTCAGCAAATGTTGGATAAACTACGTGATCATGTAAGCAAATTTTTAATTTTTTCATGGATTAAATTATTATTAAATGTGTAAATAATTTACAGGACAAAAGAGTTGAAGAGGTGCGTCAAAGAGTTAAATTGTTGCGTTCATTTTCCGAGGAGGATAATAAAGAGAATAGCACAGAACAAACTGAAAATGAATAACTTGAAAACAAAATTAAAGTTATCGAAGTATTTTTATTAACGTAAAAAAACGTCAAAAGTATTTTTCCTTTTTTTTTTTTCATGTGTAGCATTTATTTGTATGTCAAAACTTCTATAATTACTATAGTATTTTGTTTCTATCTCTTTTCTATATTTTTTTCCTCCTATCTTTGTCTCCCTTTCTCTCTATCTATTATGCATTTTCTATCTCAAATTTTTTTCAATGTAACTTGTTTTTTATCTTTGCTTATTCTTTTCCACTTTCATTATCTTTCTCAAGGACGTAATACAATTTTTGGGTATTCTATTTATTTTAAAAAAGTAAACAGCAAAAGACTGAACCGAACGGAATATAAAAGAAAAATTGTTGACTTTTATATCAGTATTAAGATTTCGAGAATAGCATCACAAAATAGAATATATCAAAATTATCAGGCGTTCTAAACCCTTTGAGTTTTTCTTTTTAGAGAAACCAGACTCTTGGCAACATTCTCTAAAAAGAGATACAACCCTCCAATAGCAATTCTAATTACTTACATGATTTTCATGTGCACAACTTTCTGCAATGAGATGCTCAGACTGTCGATCTGTAAACACATGCGGTTTACATCTAATATAAATAAATATATGTATATATATATATATTTACTATGAATACTACAGGCATTTCTTTCTTCAAGCCTGCTCAAATTCTCCTGCATCAACGGATCTGTTTTGTATTCTCTCGTTAACCTACAAAATTGAAAATACATGTTTTTTATTCTATATCTTGTATAAAAAAAGAAATACGCTTACAAACCTTTTAATAAATTGTACAAATCCTACAATCGGTATAATAAAAAAAATTGTAAGAATCCAAAGATATGGAGGTTGGTCTGCCGTTTCCACTGTTAAAGCATACAATAACAAATGACGTAAAATAACAATGGAAATTCTTCTCTAACAATTTCGTGACTTACCTTTATAGTCTGATTGAGTTCTATTAAGGCAGGTTGATGGTATTAATCCAGTACTATGCCATTTATCGTTAAGGAATTTATCCCCAGAAACTCCAAAATCGTATATCTTATCTTCCATGAATAGCGATTCATTCATTACAAGAAAATTTGTTGTATTCGATACAATTATTGTTTTGAGACCATACCAATCGCTGTCATTGCTTACTATACAGCCTTTTGATGTTAAAGCTTCGGGTCCTTCGACAATACAATAATAAATTACATATCTGGAAACTTTAATGCCTGGTATTTTCCAATCAATTTTTCGATTTCCATTCGAAGTTTTATTAACAGAGAAGCAGCTTTTTTCTTTATCATACGAAACTAAATTATGAAATAATCATCTTTATAGATTAAGAATTGCAAATATAAAGAGAAATATTTTACCTTTTGAGAGGTTAAATTGATGATCAGAGTTATTTAGAAGAGGAGATATTTGTTGTGTTTTCGTAAACCCAATCACTTTTATAGAAGGATTTGTTGTAGTTAGATTTTTAAATTTGTAATAGTTTACATCCCCAGAGACATTGGTCATAGATTTTTCAGAAGAAATTTGAAGAGAATATTGTGCAATTGGTCCATTTCGGAATGGAATGGGAAGAGGTTTCCACAAAATTGTTAGATGCCTTCTATCAGAATCTAAAATGAACGCTCCTGGAGGAATTTCAGGTAATGCGGATGGTTCTATAAACATAGGATTAATGTAAAAAAGTATGAATAAAAGGAATTATGATTACCAGATATTCTTGTGTGTAATTCCTTTGCTGTCAAATTCGTAAGGAATTTTTCAGTGACACCTGGATAGTATTTTGTTTTGAAATACATAATTGATGAATAATTCGTATTATAGCGAAGATTTTTATGTTCAAAGTATAGAGCAGTGTTTCGTGAAGATTCGTTGCCGCAAAATTGAGGACAAACCATGAGAAATTTATGAATCTTTGTTAGCAAAAGGAAAGAAAACAAAAAGAAAAAACAATAAAAAACTATTAATTCAATGAAAAATTAGCGGTTAGTAAATTTTAAAGAAAAAAGCGGTCAAGGCATAAATACCTCTGTATTCCATTGAGATTTTAGAATTGATATGGCATAAAATTCCAATTGCGGTGGGTCGATCTTTGGATAGAATTTGCAAATAAAGTTTATTCCTTCACTAAAAGCTAAACCAACTGATAGGGTAAGACTATTACTTGACTCTTTAATACAATATTTGTTAGATTCGATTTGAGGTTGTGGAAAAAGAACTGTAAAAGGAAAATTAAATAATCATTTTATCTATAAAAAGAATATTAGATAACTAACTTGGAGTTGTAATTAATTTTTTACCATCGTAAACAATCAATAAAGTTTGTGTTCGGTTCCATCGTATCGCATTATAGCCAATTTGTGACATATATTCCCAATTACAAATGAGCAAATCTTGCGTAGATAAAATAGGTACGTATGCAAAATTACCTCTATCGCAACTATAAATAAAATATGTAAAATTACAATATAAAGGATTGAATATTGAATATATTTGAAATATTTACGTAATTTCTCTTGTAATCTTATCGATTATAGCTTGCTTTAATTTCATTGGTATTAACGTATTATCTAAATTTGATTTCCAAGAGCAATAAATTGAAACCATATCGTTTAATATACAATTTTCTAATTTTGGTATTCCTAATTAAGACGTGGAAGACAATATAATAATTCAATGAAATATATATATACCAGTGTTGTCAACTTACCTAGAGGTAGAATCTTAAAAATCTCTCCCTTTGATAAATATCCATTACTATCATTCATTTGACAATAAATTGTACATTGAAACGATTCAAGTTGTTGATTTAATAGTAATTTTATGGCAATTAAATTAGTTGGAGAAACATGGAATGTTGATGTGTAACCTTTGTCAATGGTTTGTATATATAGGCTCTCATTTCTAAACAATGGATATAGGTTATCGTTTCCTTGTAGATAGAGAGATTTAGTTGGACAATCAATAACAATTTCAACTGAATATTTCAAGTTTAGTTTGTCAGTTGAGTATTCTGAACAGGATACTAAGAATTCGTTTAATACAATAACAGTATTTGATGAATTATAGAAGATGTTTGGAAAGGTAGTCGAAATTTTTGAACCTTTCGATAATTGCAAATAACATCCTAAAGGAACAAAATAACATCGTGTAATAAAATGTAATTTGTCAAATAAAAACAAAACGCAAATTACATAAACAAACATAGAAATACATTTTGTTATAATTTGAAAGAAACTTGAGTACTTACCGTATTGAAGTATATTAAAAACAGTCCAGGTTATTACATAACCGTTAAATATGCCTTTATCTTTACACATTTATTATGAAGTTATCATTTCGAAATTATCTATTTTTGTTTCTTGTCTATTAAGTTTGTCCTTAGACTATGATTTGGCAAATGTATGAACAGACATATATATATATATATATATATATATATATATATAAAGTAAACTTTAGTTGGAAAGTATTCTATCAAAAATCATTTTCAATAGAGCTATTCAATTAAAATATCTGTTCAAGTATTGCGAAGCTTACAACAAGCTGCTGTAATAAATAATACTATAGAAACTCGTAAACAAAATCTGAAATCGTTAAGGGACATTGCAAATAAAAATGTATCTACCCGAATGTATTTCGATACGATTGCTTGGAAATTCTCATTTCGTCCATATAATAAAAAACCTTTTCATAAGAATAATTAAAATAGATAACTTTATTTGTTCCAATTAATCGCAAAGGTCTATTTTGAAATCGTCTTTTGCGCTAATAGAAAACATTATAAACAGTATCAACAATAGAAAAACAAAACAATATTTAAGAAAATGAGTAAACTCATATAAACAAGATATAATATAGTACATATAAACAATTGTCTTTACAATACTAATACAAATTTACAATTTTTTCTTTAATTCGCTTGAATATAGATTATTTCGAATGAGGCTAATAGTTGATTGATTGAATGATATAAAAAAAAATGGCGTTTTAATTTTTATCTAACAGCTTGCCCAAATTCTCCTTCATCATCGGATCTGTCTTGAATTCTCTCGTTAACCTACAAAATTGAAAATACATGTTTTTTATTCTATATCTTGTATAAAAAAAGAAATACGCTTACAAACCTTTTAATAAATTGTACAAATCCTACAATCGGTATAATAAAAAAAATTGTAAGAATCCAAAGATATGAAGATTGGTCTGCCGTTTCCACTGTTAAAGCATACAATAACAAACGACGTAAAATAACAATGGAAATTCTTCTCTAACAATTTCGTGACTTACCTTTATAGTCTGATTGAGTTCTATTAAGGCAGGTTGATGGTATTAATCCAGTACTATGCCATTTATCGTTAAGGAATTTATCCCCAGAAACTCCAAAATCGTATATCTTATCTTCCATGAATAGAGATTCATTCATTACAAGAAAATTTGTTGTATTCGATACAATTATTGTTTTGAGACCATACCAATCGCTGTCATTGCTTACTATACAGCCTTCTGATATTAAAGCTTCGGGTCCTTCGACAATACAATAATAAATTACATATCTGGAAACTTTAATGCCTGGTATTTTCCAATCAATTTTTCGATTTCCATTCGAAGTTTTATTAACAGAGAAGCAGCTTTTTTCTTTATCATACGAAACTAAATTATGAAATAATCATCTTTATAGATTAAGAATTGCAAATATAAAGAGAAATATTTTACCTTTTGAGAGGTTAAATTGATGATCAGAGTTATTTAGAAGAGGAGATATTTGTTGTGTTTTCGTAAACCCAATCACTTTTATAGAAGGATTTGTTGTAGTTAGATTTTTAAATTTGTAATAGTTTACATCCCCAGAGACATTGGTCATAGATTTTTCAGAAGAAATTTGAAGAGAATATTGTGCAATTGGTCCATTTCGGAATGGAATGGGAAGAGGTTTCCACAAAATTGTTAGATGCCTTCTATCAGAATCTAAAATGAACGCTCCTGGAGGAATTTCAGGTAATGCGGATGGTTCTATAAACATAGGATTAATGTATAAAAAGACTAAAAAAAAGCATTTTGAAAAAAGAGAAAGCAATATAAAAAATAGAAAAGTAAAAGTATCACCTGCTTGTCTTGTTGTAAAATTCTGAATAAGAGCTGTACCATTTTGTCCTATTTTCTGTCGGAAGTCCTTATCATAAAGTATCATATACAATTTTACACTGTACTGTCTATATGGTAACAAGTTCGAGAAACGAAAACTTCTTTGAGGCTGGCCTCCTATAATATAATTCCTTGATTCTCTTTTCTGTTCGAAAGAGATGATTATTAAACGAATGATGTAAGAAGATAATAAATGATTGTTTTTTTTTACCAAAACAACAGAATTTTGACTTAGTTCGCATACTATTTTGAAATATACTTTAGGGTACATGTATTCTTCAGTACAATTGTCATTTGCACAATAATAATGTATTCCTTTAGATCCATTTACCATGAGCAAAACATCTGTTTGTCCCTCAGTGATATTCATTTGTGGTTTTCCAGGAACAACTTTATGGAGATAAATATAAAAAGAGTTTTAGCTTGTATAAGAATATTATATATATAGTTAGTGTTAACTTGTTTAGATGTTGGAAAATGCAAATTAGCTGTTTTAAAAGAAGCGTTTGTTAAGCGTTGAAATAAGGAACACTTTTGAATCGTTTAAACCATTTAGAAAGAGAAACAGTAATTCTATATGGAAAAGATCACGTAGCCCATGCTATTTATAGTCTTTAAAAATTTGATGCATAAATAAACATAACAAATCCTTTAATTGAAAGAGTAAACTTATTGGAAGGCTGCATGCATTTCTTGATTCAAACTAGAAAAAAGTATACCACGTTCTTTAAAAGATA
Organism: Dimorphilus gyrociliatus; assembly: GCA_904063045.1. NCBI lineage: Eukaryota > Metazoa > Annelida > Polychaeta > Dinophilidae > Dimorphilus > Dimorphilus gyrociliatus. Next base: position 107,656 of record CAJFCJ010000025.1, on the reverse strand, counting down.
TGTTGAGAAAACGTGTGTTGTTCCGACACATTTTGCCTGGATTTTTATATTGACAGGGAACTTTACAGTAATAGTGACCTTCTTGATAAAGGATCTCTGTAGTTTCAATTTGGCAACCGCACTTGTATAATTCTCTATAGTAATTTCAATATATTAAAAATAATAATTATATAAATCATTCTACATAACATTTCAAAAGGGAAATAAGACTTGAGAAAATAATTTCGACATTTGGAAGCAGCATTAAAATCAATTAGAATTTTCGCAAAATACGTTTTTGTAACGGGGATTATTATTACCTTCAGGGAAATTAGCCCACTGCGGATTTTTAAATCGGCTGGGTAAATCAAATGATTGCGAAATATTTCTACCCTTGAAATAATATACAGATAGAAAGGAATCTCTATAGTAATTGATGTCATATGGTGGATTGACAGTGGAAGAGTAGCTGAAAAATTAGGATAGAATTTATAGCATATATACAATTGTTTATAAATTGGACATTAGCTTAAATAGTTGTTAAGTAGATTATTTATTGTTTGCAAATATACATATAGCAGCATTAAATATATGTATATTTGTTTTATTTTGCCGTTAAGTGAAGATAGCTTTGCTAGGAGGAAATATTTTGCTATTATTTTGAAGAAACTACCTAAATCGCTGGTATTCATCTCAACTATATTACCAATACAAGTGCGAGAGTTCTTTAACAATTCACAAATGAACAGTTTACTCTCAATGGTGTCGAATGCGAATATTTTAGCGGGAAAAGGTTCTGTAAAGCTGTTAATGCGAAAGAGTTATAAAGTATAAAAACCATTAGTTAAATCAAATGTTCCAATCTTATGGCCTAGAAAAAAAAGACACAATCAAACTTGATACTACTGTATAAACTGTTAATTTAATTTCAAACTCAATATTAGTAAAAAATAAAGAAACGATTATTTATAGTATTGAAAATAATTGGTGTTTTTTGCTACCTTAAGCTGATTTGTAAAATATAGAAAAAGAATTATGTATGTAAGTCGAAATAGTCTAGTGTTTTGATATGATGATGGATTAAAATTTAAAAAAATGAATATCTTATTAGTAGAAAATAACAAAAGACAAAAGTTAAAACGTTATCGAACCAGGATATTCCGTTGGTATAATATAAATTAACGCTTGGTTGTAGATTGTCTTTATGCAGATGCATATCGAGTAATTTCTTGCGTAATATACTGCTTTACCCCACCACAGTTCATTCCCTTTTAGATATGTATCTTTTTTATACTTTGAGCATTCTATTTCTTTGCAAAAATTTTTGCGAATTGAGCCCCTATCTTGTTTTTGTAAGTGATCAGGACTAGTGGCATACATATCTATGAAGATAAACTAAATATAGAAAAACAAAGAAATAGTTACCCGTAAGTAAATCCAATTTCAGTACGGTTAAAATACGGTGCTTTCTTATCTAATCCAGAATTCCATTTGCAAACCAACCTCTGGAAATCTTCTATGAAACAATCTTCAATTACCGGTTGGCCTATGTATAGGAAAAGTACAAATGAATTAGGACAAATGCACACGAAGAGTATTCACATAGTGTATAATCAAATTATACATACGAATTGGTAAAATATGAACTGTATTTCCGTAGGTTTGTAAGTTTTTGTCAAAAAATTCGCATTGAAGCCAACACTCTGATATCGTTGAGTTAAATAATTCAACTTCCCGTTCAATCTTTTCTAGACTATCTTCTTTAATATAAAATGTTGTTATCAATGTGTCTTCATTGAATGATGCAGGTACGGAGATATTTGGCAATTTTGAACCATATGTGTTGTCTTTGCTTACTATATATGCACTTCCATAAGAACATCCTACTTTAACTAGCGTCGGTGAATTCCTATACAACTTTGAAGAGATATCATCATTAGCATGGCAAGAAATGTTAAATCCAATCCTTTCAACTATAGAAAACGTGATGTTTTCAAAACGATGTTCCAATACTGTAGTAACTTTTATATATCGGTGGACGCCTATGCCAACTGAAAATACATATTAAACGATTATTAAGAAATGCTATAAGATATGTATACAGATTAGATATCAAAACTGGAAATACTGTAAATCTCAATATTATTTCTTATTAGATTATATTAAAGAATAGTATAAATAGAGAACTATTATAAATTTCTTTGTTCCGCATACGCGACATAAAAGAATACTTGTATTACTTACCTTGTGCTAAAGAAAGAGTTAGACATAGTCGATACAAAAGTAGAACATTTTTTTCCGTCAAGATCATTTTCTTTCTTTGATGTAGTGAAAGGTGTTAAATATTTATATTGGAGTATATATAGTTTTATCTTCTTCCAATATATGTTATTGTGACAGCTATCACATATTCCTTGAAGACATTAAATAGACCTGCTTCAATTTGTTCAGGCTAAACTGGTGCAAATCTGAATTTTTTGCCAAAAAATATTTCATTCGTTAATAACTTTTTTTGTCGATAAGAACATCTGTTTATTAAAGAACAACTATGCCTATATGTTTGACATAAAACTTACAAGAACAACACTATTCTTCTTATTATATATATATATATTAAGCTTTTATATAGCAAATAAATTGATTTATCATTCGCACTTCATTGAGCTGTAACATAACAAATACATAAAAAGATGATACTAAAAGAAATAAGGGAATAAAATGAACACGCATTCAACAAAATATGAAAAAAAATAGAGAATTTAAAAGAAGATATTGTTAATTTTTCAAGAAACTGTCTTGAATCACTTTCTGAGGCAAAGATATTTAAAATCTGTAAGACGTATGACAGTTATAAAACATTCTATGTAAAGATCAATACTATGAATCATTCTGTTACCTGATATCTCTATGCCGATTGGAGAAAGAGAAAGAGATGAGAAACAAAAAAAGCTTGATAAGATAAAGCACAGATAACGATACACACATGCATACTAACATATATATATATAGATACGTCTCACTATTAGTCATTGCCTTACAATACTGTACTGTCCAAGCTACCATAGTTTTTCAAAGTGTGATTAATCAACTAAAGATAAGTTTGTATGTTATATATATATATATTAAAGTTAAATAAAATGCAGTATTTAATATATTAGCAAAAGAATTTAAGAGAAAATAAGTTGATTGTCATTTTCAGAGAGGGATTTTCTAATCACCTGATTGATAAAGGTAAAAAGAAACTTTTAAGGAAAATTTATGATAAGTACTGTGTCTTATCGCATCTAACATAATGAATATTCATATAAATAAAGCCCAAGTTAATAAAACAAAACTACTTTTAATTGTATTCGTAGCTAGCTCCAACAACAATCTCCACTATCTTTCTTCACTATAGCAGAAGCAAGTAAAAGGAATATAAATAAAGGAATATGGGTTCTTTCTTCGGACATCTGGATGAGGCTTTTTTCTTTATAATTATATCTTTTTGGTGGATTTGGAAGACATTTCCTCAATATTTTCAAGTAAGAATTAGCAATAATAATAGCAAAAAGAAAATCAACAATTGCATATATTCATGTATAGAAAGGAAAGAATTATCGTTCAACAGGATATAGCTTTTCAAGTTCAGTTTGTAATAGAGAAATTCCAATTGAAAGCAGTTTAAAGTTCTTTTTTCTTACTGCTGGTAAGTATATTTCAAATTCATTTATATTTGAACCGTTTATTGAATTGTTATAGTTAGGATAACGATTCATAACCTTCAAATAACTTTGCAAATTTGCTTTCGTTAATAGCAATACTTAATTATGATTATGATAACGATATCAACAAATATGCTATAAATTATAGAATTATAGAATAAGAAACATAAGGTCATAAATAAAATTTCTCACGTAAACTAGGTTAAACGCTCTAAATATTTATATTTATTTTAGAAAAACAGTTTTAATTTATTATATAAATTTCATTTCTTTTAAATAGCTGGATTGGCAGAATTTGGTGATGGTTTTCGTTTTGTTAAAGATGGCCACTTCCGCTTCTTAAATCATCTTCAACATATATCTATTTACTTAATCTTTGCTATACACTCATTAATTGACCTTCTCACTTACTTTAAAAAGACACAAATACCGAAAAGTTTCTCATATGTTAGTGCCGGTCTAGCATTTTCTTGGTATGGAACTTCGTTCTCCTATCACGCCTCTATGGAAGGAAAGCCACCCTTGGAAACAATCATTCACAATCTACCAGTTCACATCATCTATGCTTGTGCAATTTTTACGATTCTAGAATATTGGAATCCTAAGAATTTTATGATTACTGTTGCTAGGATATTTACATTGATGAATCTTGGTACTTGGTTTGGCCACATGGCTTTCGTCTTGTACGATCCATCAGCAAAATTTCCAGGTAAGCTTTATACCTTTATTCCAAAAAAGTAATAAAAAGTTAAAAAAAGACCTCCAAAAGAGGAGGGTTAATTAGAACTACAAGGTTATTGAATGAATCACAAGCATCACATATACAAGATAACAAAATTCCTTGAAATACTGTCGATGAGTCAGTAGATACTCATATAAAAATATTAAATAATATTTTTAACTCTTAAAGAGCGAGAGAGGGAGCAAGAGAGAGAAAGAACCAGAGAAAATCTATGACTAACACTTGTCTGATACAAGTTTTTTATTTATTAATCAAACAGTTAGATATGAAAAGTCTAATTTATTAATCATTAGTGCTGTAAAAATCGGTTAAGGATTCTTTATTTGAATTTTCAAGTTTGTCATTGGAGCATGTAAGAAAAAATACAGACTTGACAAAATTTTATCATACATTTTTTATGTAGTATGTCATTTTCAAAGCAAATTCTTATCTTAGTTTTAACATCAAAATGGCCTGTTTAAAGCAAACTTTAGCCTTTAAGATTAATAATATTTAAGAATTTTATACTAAATATTTGTGCTAAAAATAGTTGTTATATCCTCCCTAAAAAGACATTCGCTATTTTTTAATATAACATAAATATGATGACAAGTATATTCATAACTTATTTATGAATTCTTCAAAAGTAATCAAAGTTATCTAAGTATGCAATTTCCGTTTTGTTTTAAATAACATTCAATAAAATTTAACGCTTAAGATGACCAAATGTATTGATAGAAAAATTGTCAAATAAATATTCTATTCTTATCTGTTAACTTTAATACAGAGGAAATAAAGTCTAGATAGTTTTTTTACCAGTTTTTGGACAGTATTTTTCTCTCTATATCTGTCTCTGTCTCTCTTTCTGTCTATATATTTTGGCACCATGAATACCTTTGTCAATCATTCACCTTTGACCTTCCCACCAAATGCAACTCTATCTTATTTAATCAAGCGTTTAAACGATAAATATTATCTAAAGGATTCTGTAAATAAAGGAAAACAAATATTTCAGCATGTTACATCCTTTACAAGTGAAAAAAGGAGTTTGAATAGAAAGAATTTCTTAATATTTCTATAATTCCTATTTATTAAGGTGGGAAAAACAAATAACAAACCAAGAAAACCTACAAGTTTTAATTAATAAACTTCCTCATTTTCAATTAATTCTATACTGCAATTAGAAAATTATTTATGTTCTTTATAAGAGTAATTTTCCAGATCCTTGATTCTATTTATAAATGCATCAATTTGCTAATATATCTCTATCTCTCTGATATATTTATGGTTTCCTATATTGTTTTCCCTGCTTTTTATCTGCTATATAAGGTGGAGCCATCTATGGAGAGAGCGCAAAATAAAACAAATTTGTTCGCTCTTTCTGTCTGTCTGTCTGTCTCTCTCACTCCCCTGCCCTCTCCTCCCACTTTCATAATCTCATTCCCTAATATATAGCCTTTTTGGTAGAATTTCTATTATATGCGTCTCTGAATAAATCATAGAGTATATCGAATCAATATCTATTTATATATATATATCTTTTATTATATAATAATAATAATAGTAATAAAATATTTCAGGAAACGATCCGAATCCGAATTGGGATAGGCACGACAAAGCAAATGTTCATTTCACGGTTGCAGTTTTCGGTTATTACTTGTCACTAAATATGATAGTTATGATGGCTGTTTACGTTGCTATGGCAATATATTACCGGAAGAAGAACTCGAAATGTAGGGAAGAGGGGGAGGAAATGACGTATTTGATCATGGAGGAAGACAAAGAGGAAGTGTAATATCTGGTCGATTCTCTATACTAAAGTGATTCAAAGTTAATTATAGTTTTTCAACTCTCATTCGTCGTTTTCTTTCCTTCTTTTTTAAAATTTTTGTCAGCTTTTATGCATATTAACATTCAAAAGAGATAGACTAACTTTTATATAAAATGTATAAAAAGTAAACTAATAAGACAAACACCAGCAATAATTTTAAAGAACTGAGGAAAAGAAAGTGATTTGGAGAAATTTTATACTAAGAAGAAAATTAAAATCCCATTTAGTGGAGAAGATAAATAATTAAAACGTTTACATGAATAAATTAGCTTCATTCTGAAATGAGAAATAGCGAAGTACTAGTTTGTAATGATTCTAAGTAGGAGCCTAAAGATTCGTTATCGGATTATTGCAGTAAGTTTATTTTAACGGGAGTTCATTTCCCACCGTCTTTAAGACAAAACAAGAAGGAAACCAAACAATCCTTTATATAGATTTGCGGTAAAGCGATTTTGATCGAGTTGCGGTTTGTGGAATACTTCTGGAAAGTAAAACTAACAAATCATCTCATTCCAGCCCCTAGTTAAGGCAATTGATTACTTTTCTTAAACAGAGGAATCTTGCAACATAGATGGCGTTAGCAGAAGTTAAGCGGCGGAGAAATTATTAACGTTAAGCAGAATCGTAGATTAATTAATTCCCAGTCGTTCTACGCCAAGAGGCCGTTGAAGAACGTTATCCGCACGCATCGGTTGATCGATGCGAATTAATTCCGCCACCTCCCTTGAAAATAAATAAACGCTTTTCGGCGGAAATATTTCTTTTAGCTTGCAGCAACCTCCGAATAAACTCTAACCCTTTTTCTCTCTCCACTCCTTCCCTCGTCTAAACGTTTAGATTCTTTTCTTTCAATTCATTCAAGCGTTTTGTTGTTTACAGCCGACAAACAGAACGGAAAACGGGGTCATGAACTCTTCTTTCTACATTCAATGATTCAACTCAATTTCCCCGTAGGGCTGACGTACTCCCGCCTACCCTTTTCCTCATTTCCCTCTCCTATATCTTTATCCGTTTCCAATTTGTATGAATAAATTAACTGATACCACCAGTAAGATGTGAAAAACATTAGACAAAATCCGTCTACACTCATTAATTAGATGCTAATTAATCCTACAAATATTTACTATTCTTGTACGACGGTATTTCTGGCTTCTTTTTCTCTTCATCGGACTTTGATTGAATAGACGCCTAATGAAAGAGGACGTTTATCGACGCTGACAGCGAGGAATGTTTAGTTCGCATGAGCTTTCTCTCTCGCCCCCCTCTCGTTCATTTCATTCATTCCAACTGCCACCAACATTACAACTACCACAACACCACCACCACCATCACCGCCACCGCCACCGCCACCGCCGCCGCCGCCGCTGCTTGGTACCTCCTTCCCTCCTTGTGCCATTGCTTTGCTCATGCGAGGGAAACGCTCTCTAAATGGTATACTGAATTAATGAAGGATTCTTGAGGAGCATTATGCAATCGAGTGTACGCCCCAGTTGCTTGTATGTATACACGAGTTGACGTGTTCAATGACTCTCAGCATTGCGCAACACATTGGTAACCAAGATTATGCATTCCCTTGATAGCTTAGGGTAATTGAGAGGCAGTTGCGTGGCTGACTATGAGGCGCGTTGAGGATTTTCAGGGCCTATATTTATATAGACTTATAATTATGGGCCCTAAATAGTCGAAATACAGGATTTCCTTCGTTCTCTTACGTCTTTTTTTTCCCCAATTGATTTTATCCCTTCTCTCTCTTTATCTCATATATAGAAGCTTTCGTGTAAAAAATTTATATACGTTACGTTATTCTCTTCTATTCATTGATTACCTTAAGTGTAAACAACAATTCGTATGTACTTATTACGTATTTGTGGTTCATCAAACACCCCTTTTACTTATATTAGTTGATTATATAATAGAAAGATGGCCGCTATTGTCTATAAATAAAAAGTATAGTAACAACGCACTCTAAATTAAACTATTTACAATTCTATGGATCCGTCATTATTTCTCTCAATTGTCTTTCTTATCAATTCCTTGTATTTCCTATTTCTTTATATAGGCTATTTTACACTAATAAACCCCCTCATCCTTTCAACTGCCCCCCTCATCCCTCCCCACCCCCCGCACTTCTCATTTCGTCCCGTTACTGCAACATAACACTACCTCTCCTCTTTTCTAACGCTTTCTCTTTTTCTTCCCTTCTTCGCCTCTCCTCTATCCTCTCTCTTTCCCTTTCTTTCTTTCTTTCTTACATTCTTTCTCTCTTACCTTACATCCCATTTGCACTCTTGTAGAATTAATCTAACATTTGTTTCGCCTTTGGCGCGTCAACAAATTAAGCAGTTTTATTGGGAACGATAAACAACTGGCTACAATAATCAACATTGTTTACTTGTTTATTCAAACTATTTTTACAGGGAATTTATAACCATTTGCTTACTATTTACCTATTCTTTCTATGTTTAATATTGGATTATAAATATTGTCTTAATTTATTAATTAATTAATGTATTAATTAACCTAGTTTTAATTAATTTTTCCGTGTATACTTTTGATTAAGTTTGATAAAATCAATCATTCTTACTATAACGTTATCAAACAGATGCCAAAATGTTTCTTATATCAGAATGAATTCTAAGCTGTCATGCCAACGTTAACATTTAACCTCGCTGTAGCATTTAATAATGACTGATCTATCACGCGATTAAAATGTATACATTGATTCGTAATCTATATTTTTTCTTTTGATCGCGTAATAAACAAGTTGTATTATCATATTGTTACAGATAATGTTTTCAAAAACATACTATTACATAATACATTTGTCTTATTAGTTGTTTTCCCGTTTGTTTTGGATTCAATTCCAATTTGTTAATTAGTCATTTTACTTATCTCTCATAATAACTTTTTATTTTGACAGTCGAAAGATAATTGTCTCTCCCTCTCTCTCTCTCTCTCTCTCTCTTTCTTTCTTTATATTATCTTAATCTCTACTATTCTAATATCTTCTTTCTATACAAGAGAACACGTTTTTGGGAATGAAACACATCCAATTTATCAAATTATCTCTAAGTTTTATTCATATCTGCATGAATTGTCGACTTTAGTTAAATATATTAAACGAGCAAATGTTTGAAAGGAGAAAAGGGAAAATGAGAAAGAAACGAATAAATGTAGAAAATAAAAGAACGAAAGATATTTCGTACGGATTTTTTTCTCTTTCATCGACTATATCGCCTTTCGTTCATTTCGCTAAGAACAAAAAGTGAATGACAAACCTCATATCACCTTTCGTTAAGTTCTAACAAATTGAAAATATCGGTAAGAATATCTATTACATTGATATATCCCATATGGGAAAATGAGCTTTTAATTTTTTTCCTAGCTTTTTAAAAGACGTAGTTAACGATAATCATACAAAATTCGGTAAATGTTCTAGTAAATATAAACCGTATTATAACGCCCCCTATCGATCGTCGAGACTTAATAAATCGGCTTGACAAACAAGTCGTTTAAAGTCTCGAAAGACTTGAGATAATCGTCTGTACGAGGGCTGATTTGGACCGTCGTCAAGCGTTTTATTACCAACTTTGAAAACATTTAGAATCTTCCTCCTTATTGATAAAACCTGTAATAAAAAATTAATATTTAACTAAATCAACTATTATTAAAATAATCAATTAAATAAAAAAAATATTTCTCACGCTATAAACTCCGACTAAAACAGTTTTGTAACACTTTATATACTTTATAATAAATTGTATATTGTACAAACTTTTGTTCTTCTTTCAATACTGAAAAATAAAATAAGGCAAACTAATCAATAAAGCTCGTTAAAAGTATTAAGTTGCATTCCTAATTGCCAAAGGCATACTTTTCTCTCTCTCTCTCTCTCTCTATCTTTACCATTCATTTTATTTTTGGCATTATTATTCTTTTTATATATAAAAAAGGAATTATTTCTTTATTTTCCGCTGTGAAAAAGTTTACTTTGACAAAAGAAAACTATAAAAAAGATGCAATAAAAGTTTGGTTTTTTAGTACTTTAGTAATATATCCAGTTGTATATTTCCTTTTTATATAATAAATGAATTATATAGACTATATAGTACGTTTCAATTTGACAGTTTGTATAGTTAAAGTTTGTAAAAGCAAACTCTAGATAAAGCGATTATAATTTATTGTTACGAATCAGGTACATAATTAAAGGAAAGAGGTGTTAAAGTAAAAAAAAAGTAATTGTATAGTTTTTGTTTATTTGTTTGTAAATAAAAACTTGGTTGTTTTATTAATTAGGAGACAAAAAAAGTAATTGTAAGAATAGAAGAGAGATAAAGAGAGTTAGAGAGTAAGAGAGTATCGAGTGTATTTATCCTTTATGTTTGTAATTTGTCCGTCCCTGACAAACATCTAGTATCGAAGCTGCCACATGACACCAGGGCAATGAAAGAATAATAGTAGAGATGGTAAATCGAACCGATCTAATTAAACAATTGTATCCGTTTGTTTTATCTCTAATGAAAATTAAACAGAAATCAATGTTTTTTGCCCCCTGTTTGTCCAGTTTGTGCATCGTTTATCAGAGGCGATTAATACCTATCATCCGTTGTTTAAACATATATAAACATGGAGATGATAGATCTTATAAGAAGCTTTGGGGAAAACCTGCTCTTTGTTCCAGCCTCTAATGGACTAGTTTAAGCTTACTTCTTGCTTTAATAATAGCATTAAAAATTCTCTTTGAACCGCGTATCAGAGTAGTAGTCTATATTGGTCTTATTTTATTAAATATTCATATACTAATTAAGCGTCTATCTCAATGGGATATTTATTATTCTTCTTTTTATATTAGTATCTTTTATTTCAAGGTTGCTTTAATACAACAACAACAAAATTAACGATGTTGACCCCACTCTACTCGACCGAAATTAATTGTTAGGGTCCAATTTTCTATCATTCAGTCAGATTTATTAGCCCACCCAACGTCTACCAAAAATTTACCACCTATAAGACAGGTCATAAATTCTGTTAACATAAACGAAAGAGGAACTCTGCTAAACTGATTGAGGCGGGAAAATCAACAGAGATATAGATTTGAAAAATTTACGAATCCATTAAAAATAAGGTCAATTCTAGTTTCTACGCGAAAGGCGTTATTCTCTTGCTCTTTCCCTCAAGAAATAAGGGAAATAAACGTAGACGGGATGACGGCTACCCTAACAGTAATGACAGAAACGACATTAAAACATGGAATGATATTCAGTTCGAGTTTAACAGTGGCTAATGAAAACTCATGATTAGCATACTCTTCTTTGTCACGTGGCTACTCAATTAAGATTATTAATGAAAATAAATAAATTTAACATAACATGACAGGAAATAAAAAACAGAGAAGAAGGAGAGAGAAGGAAGAAAGAGGTAGAGACAGAGAAAACAAGGAGAAATAAAGAAAGAGAGAAAAAGAGAGACAGAGAAAATCATCAAGTAAAAGAACAAGGGTAAAGATTGATTGAAAAAAAAGAAAAAGAAATGTAGAGGAATAACACGAAGATCTGAAGGATTTCTTTATATTGTTGTGGTTTTGTAAGATAGAATAAGTTGTAAGAAATCATAAAATTCAAGAGCGAAAGACTGAGTAATTAATTAAGTTTAAATAACGAGGCAATACCAAAGGGGAACAAGAGATCTTTTGTATTAGAAATAGTTGTAGTAATTCAACAAAAGGTCTTAACATTAAATGTTAAGAAATAAAGGTCAAGAGCCTAATTATACTTTGATTAATTTCCCATATAAACTGTAATCTTTAAACTCTTTTCTTTAATAAAAAAAAATCTTTCACTTCAGAAAATGAACCTTTTACACAGTTTATTAAGAATTGAATAGATGTATAAAATAATAAAGAATAGGCCTAATGATGAGGAACGTGTTCGTGATCAGGGCAATTGATTATTATGTAACCATCGCATTATTGTTTATCGCGTGACGAAATGAGAAAAAAATCACCCTCTGATTTTCTCTCAAAATCTAATCCATCACTATTTTATGTGTGTAATAAGCAGTTATGATAATTAAATAGTAGTGAAAGAAAAGAGATAATAATTGCGAAGGGATAGGGGAAAGAATGGAAATACAGAGAGAGAGAGAGAGAGAGAGAGAGACAAAGACATAGACAAGTAGGGGAAGAAAGATAAGATAAGATGAATATTGTTACTCTACTTTTCTAAATTAAAGACGGAATGTTTTAAAAAAAAGAAATCTAGTATATTGACTTTTCTTCATCGTCGGGGTACAGTCTTAAAAAATTCATTTGAAAAGCGCCTGGGGTCGTTATACTGAATTTGTGAAGTTCTCAACCGGAACTATTACGGTCGACTTACATAAGGGGCGTATGTGAGAGGGTTATTGTAAATCTGTTTTTTCTCCAATTTTTTTTACCTCTCATAAATTAGCATAAATTATACATATAATGTTACTGTATAAATAAATACATGAAATTTATTGCTTACATACAACACCTATAAATATGTATAGATAAATCTATTACAGATTCTAAACGATAATATATATTTATATATCTTTCTCTCCTCTTCTTTAAAGATAACAAAAAAAGTACGAAATAAAGAACAAAAAGGACAATGATACAGACGAGGGGAGACGGCTAATTTGTCTCCATGATTTACGACCGTATTTCTCTTCTTCCGTATATGATTGCAGTTGATTGATTATATGGTCGGATAGAAAAACTGTAAAGTATTGTTATTATTCTCCTACTCCCTATCCTCTATTTTTTTTTAATTCTAGGCTTAATCTCTGTTTTCTCTTTAGCAGATATAATTCATCATTCAAAGTAACAACCTTTTACATGGTCATGTTTTGTTACGAAGAAAAAACAACAAACTAACAGACATTAAATAGCACAACGAAACATTATTCGTAAAATAGAGGTCTAATTGATGCTGTGAAACGCCTACTTTAATTATACATATACATATGCATACAAGGCTCAATTTGATGCCAGCAAGAAAATTACCCCCCTCTGAACATCCTCCCCCACCCTTCCCTTCCCCCTTTTCTCGCACAAATCGAAAAAAAACGACTATAATCTATATTAACAGGCACGCAAAATCCTTTGCAGTTGGGAGAGCTGGAAAAAAATATAGCATAAAAATTTTTACACATCGTAGGGGAAAAGAATAAAAAAATAAAGGAAAGTTCATATTAGTTTTTACAGAAGATCACTTAGTTGCTTGTAATGAATTATTGACTAAAAAAAATACTAAAGGAAATGACGCTCTCTTAAGATTGAATATTCTTGTGTACCAGCAAGATTATAGTCAATGTCAAAAGGATAAGGATGTAAATTATAAATAATCATTCAACACTTTTTGTACACCAGACTAGAATTAATTTATTGAAGATTATTCATCAATCTATAGCTTATACTTGATATTATACTAGAATAATATTCGATTAGCCTTTAATTACTATTAAGGCAATCAAGAGCAAATTATAATTCTTTTTTTTTCTTTTCTTTTCATCTTCCTCTCTTCTTCTTTGTAAAGCGGAAGAGAGAAAAAATAAGATACGTTAGTTAGTTAGTTATTCTTGCTTAGAGCAAGACAAAACATTGATGTTGTAAAACTAGCAAATCAGAATTAGGCTAATCTCCGAAGTGGGGAAATGATTTTTGAAATTTAACATATATCATAATTCCTTTAATCTAGGATAAAATATTAATAATAGATTATTTAAACAGCCTTTTATTTGTTATTAATCAATTATAAACAAAGAAAAGGAAGAACTAATATTAAGCACGAATTTAACCAAAATCAGATGAATACTGGTACCCACAGCATTTTCACAAGTATACATAGTTATGTTTATTAAAGCAAATAACTAAACAAAATTTACATAACTCTATTTTAAGACTGATAAATATTCATAAACCAATTGAAAGGTCAATTAAGAAAACGTCGGATATTTTAATTAAACGTAGAGTGTGATTCTGTGAATAATTTGAATAGTTTACAAAAGATATCCGGTTTCTCATTTTCCTCTGGACGGATATAACTTTTATCATAACAATTCTCTTATTGGTTGATCGTGACCTCAGATGTCCGATCTAAAAGGTGGAATACATCTAAATGAATTAAAAACCTTTCAATTCAATCATTATATTTATTCTATTTTCCCTTTTATATCTTATATATACAACATATTTAATCATGTATGCATTTAACATTCTCCCATTAATTGCAATAATCAAATTACAAACACTTTGAGTACATCTTTAAAACGTTTTTGAAAGAGTTTCCTTATCAACTTTTAAAGGTTTGATTATTTTCCAAGTTATTAGAAACAATATACTATAAATATAAAAAATGATAAGATGCTGGAACGGATAAAAGAGAGAAGGGTGACGGGGGAGGGGAAAGCGAAGAAAAGAGGAAATATGAAAAAGTAAAAGAGAAAAAGAGACATAAATCGATTGATAAGTCGATGGGCGAGAAATAGAGTTATCGTCTCCCAAGGAAGGAGGAAAATTTTTTTGCGTTCCAACGCTTCCATTAATAGGCGTCTGGAGGGGCCGGACGGGTTAAATGTCAAACAGAGCGCTGTAGGACGACTACCAGTAAACTGTATAGAAAAAGCTATTCCTTTCATCCACTCCCCCACCCTTCCCCCCCTCAAACTTTTACTAGCTCATTTCTTCTTTATAGCTTTTTTCAGCAACCTCTCCCCTATACTTAGCGTGTATTTGCCTATCACTTCTCAAGTCTAAACCTGACTATTTTAATTTTTCTCTGGATTAGAAATCGTAAAGTGTCCCCGTTCTTTAATGAGACCTAACTATCCAGGTGATACTTTAAAAGGAAATTGATTAGACGATGAAAAGGAATGAAAAGAGAATAAGACTATCTAGCTAGGCATAAAGGCAATTATGAGAGAAGAGCATATGTTGAGATCTGGTGCATATCTTATATAAGTATAGGATGTCGTATTGTATTTCTTTTCAAGGCCATCAGCCTATAGGCGACTTTTGATTTATTTATATAAGAGTAAATTGCCTTACGTTTCTTATTAAAGAAACATTCCTAACAATTCCAACTATCTTTCTTCAAAAAATACCGAAAGAAAGAGAAGAAAAGTGGTCCGATTAAATCGGGATCAACCTCTAATTTTAACCCTTCTTCGTTCAAAGTGCGAGTAAGACTGTTATCCTAGCACTTTTCCGACTTTATTTCAGTATTGAATTTCTGTCTGGGTTGAAAGGTTTCTCTCCTCTTTCTATGCAATGTTTTCTTTTAATGTAGCTCTTTATTACAAACATTTTAGTACTATAGAATATATGCCATCTTAATAGTATTATTCTTTTGTTCCTTATCTTGATTGTTTTTATTATATCCCGTTGTCTCTCTCTCCCTGGTTTTCTTAATCTTACATTTGCGATATTAGAACAACAAATTCTATTTTGTGTCTTTGTTTTGTTGGTAGGCCTTCACAGGTGGACAGATATATTAGAATATATGTATGATATGATATGTTTGTATACATAGAGTATATACTCCTATAACATCTCATCTATGCTGAATATTATACCTAGACTTATAACATATAAATGCTTGATTATCACTTGTATATTTACACGAATAATTATATATCAAGTAACAAATATACATGCCAATTGATTCTTAGAAATTAGATTGTAAACGAATGAAAAATCAAGAAAACTTTTACTAATTAACCGTGTCTATTAAGTAGGACTTGTATAATAATAAATCTAACTGATAAGAAAAAAGCTGAACGAATAGATAAAGAGAGAAACAGACATTAAATGAGATATATGAGAATTCAGAAATCAATAAAAATCTTGAATTTTAACCATTTTAATATCAAACATTGTTGATATTAATGATTTAAGAGAAATGTTTGTCTATATAAATATACAGTATATAATGTATACTGTATG
The DNA here is from genome assembly GCA_904063045.1 of Dimorphilus gyrociliatus. NCBI lineage: Eukaryota > Metazoa > Annelida > Polychaeta > Dinophilidae > Dimorphilus > Dimorphilus gyrociliatus. The sequence continues at coordinate 91,451 of CAJFCJ010000025.1, read as the reverse complement.
TCTAAGTAAGCCTATAAATTTTTTTTACTATATACAGTAATTATAGGACTATATATATTTGCATTAATCCTTTCATTATTTGGATTGACCGTGATATACAAACTTAATATTTGATTAAAAGAAGGTTAGCTATAGAATTTTTAACAAAAAATTACAAGTGCATTATTGAACTAATGTCTTTAAATGGAAAAAGGAAGTTAGAAAAAGAATTAGGGATAATCTATTATAGGCCTATAATTATATAATCTTTAAATAAAAGAATAATTTAGAATATTTATTGAAAAGAAGATTTATTCAACAGAAATAATGATAATAGATATAAAATAATTGGTATAGTATCTAAACGTCTTATATTAAAAGTAAGTAACACACAAAACCATACTGAACTAGAATAGTAAAAAATATTATAATATATTGAGAGTAAAGTTATTATTTTTAAAGCCTATTCTTTTCCTTTTTATTTTATTAATTGCATAACTTATTATAAAATGTACTAACTAAACTCAAATTGAAAAAACAAAAACCGAATCACTGTTGTATTAATATAAAAATAGATTGTTATAGACGTATATGTAGTATGAAGAGGCTGAGGACGTTAGTATTTGTTAGTTAAATATAAGAAAGAAAGAGACAGAGAGAACTATTTATAAATAAAACTGGTATATAATTCCAAAATTTTTTCTATAAAGACAACAATACAATTTAAAAAATATATATACGTAGTCATTTTGTTAAGTTATAACAATAAATGAATAGTAGCTGTTCAATAGTTTTGCACTGGTGATGAACTACTGAAATGATAGCGAAGAACATTTTAGGGCATCTGTTCAACTCCTCCCTAAATGAATCATTCGGAAATTTCTATATATTTATAAATATAACAAAACATTACACAGACTTTTATTTAAAACCAATTTTTATAATTTATTTTTAGACCTGAATTTCTTTAGCCATAAAAATTTAATATTCAACTTGTTTTATTATATGCCATTTAAATCTAATTTATAATTTACCAATGATATTTTACTTTTTATTAAATGTTTGACAAGATATTATTTCAAATATTCCGCCTTTAAAAGAAAAAAGCGTCCATAGATTAGACGTCTTTTCTTTTTTTGTCTGCTTTTGCAGTGTCCATGAACACTTATTAATTTGCATTGATTCCTAGCACTTAGAAACCCCTGTGATATTGTGATTCTGAATAAAATGAATCTTTTTTACTTTAAAGTATAATTCTCATAGTCACGTGATATTACCTAGAACTGGCAACAAAGACGTTTCCACTTCCAGATTAGTATGGTTACTGTCTCAATAGAGGGTGAGATAAAATAAAAACTCACGCACGGAGCGCGTAACCAGCCTGCAAACATATTCAGTTCGCTCTACGTTAAACATCTGGGTTTAGCATCATCCGGGGGTTTCAACGAATTTGCCAAATTAAAGGGAGTATTTGAAGGAAATAAGTAAGTAATTTCATTAAATAAATGCATGAACAATAGATAAAATATATTATAAAGATGCTTTAATAAAAATATTGAGTATGGTATAGTTATTACAGTTAATATTATTTTTTTTTTATAAAAAAAGAACACACGTGCTGTTACCGGTTTCAGACATTTCTTTGTGTCAGATATACGTTTCTTACAGCTGTATCAACGATAAAGTAAAAATCCAAAAATATGCCTTTGCTCGATTTTATACTCGATAAGGAGGTAAATAGAAAGAAGATACCCTTAAAAACGTTCTAAAAATTAGAATCTATGCCAATTAAATATTCATCTAACAAAGCTATTTTAACAAACAAATAATGATATTTTATTCTAAGCTTTTTATCATTTCTATATCTGTTTTTTGTTTGCTATCTCTCTTTATTTTAAAAAATTAAAATGGATTCTTTATAAACAAAGGATCCATTATATTTATATTCTTCTCATTATAAAAATGCGAATAATTCTGCAAATACTGAATATTTCGTCGAGAAAATCCAAGCTTTTTGTCTGTTATTATAGAATTAATAGTCTTAAGTTCTGTGACCTTGAATTGAACATCTGTTCTAGTTTAAAAAAAAAAACTAAAAATCACTGTAGATATAACAGAATCTGAATAATATTTCCTTATTCTTATTCTTTATTATTTATATTTAGGATATTTGAATTCGGAAACGTAGAAATTTAATATGTTTTTATATATAAAATCAGGCTTTAGACCTCGTTTCCTACAAAATAATATATAATGGGTATAGGCTTAAAGATCGGCTGAGTTGAAATTACCTTACATACGTAGGGCTATTTTTAGATATTTGCTCAGAATATATTATGCAGATAGTTTTTTTAGCCTATATGAGCTAATCATTTGTAATCGATATGCTTTTGTGTTTTTTTTTTCTTAAAACCATTTTTTTTTAAAGCATATGTTCATTTTATTTTATGTTTTGTTTTTCTCTTTTGTAAATATTAAGCTAAAAAATCAAAATAACTATTTTGTAATTATTTTTTTTTTAAAAAAAAAAAGAAAAAGAATTTAAAAATTTTATATTTTAGTCTAACTGTATAAATTTAATTAAATTAGGAATAATTATAACAGATCGCTTTCCATCCTTGTCCTCCTCTTCCTCCTCACTCTATCCCTCTCTTTCTGTACAGTTTTTTATGTATTCTATATTACAACAATACAGGGGAGTGGTTAGATCTAATCTATTTTTTTTGCAATGTTTTATATATACTTGTGTGTTATAACACATGATATAACTTGTGCTTAATAAGTTAAAACTGAAAGCTTTTTAATTTTCTCTTTTTATTCAAATGAATATTCATAAAAAAATATTGAAGTGTTTTATAATTTTCTATTCTTTTATTTCAGGTTATGGAATTAAGAAGTAGGAAACAAAAGGGAAAAGACACGACCAACGGTAACAAGAATGCTGGTTATTCTGGTTCATCGGGTGAAGCTGGCTTATCTACTGGAGCCAGCTTACCGTTCAAGATATTTCATGAATATTTAGGACCTCTTTTCTTCTGTTCTGTTTGCCCCTGGACAACGCAATTTATATGGTTAGTTGCGGGTTATATTATAGACTACCTAGAAATCCTTGACCCAATGAGTGCATTTTATTTATCCACTTTTCACCGACCAAATTTACTTATTAAGGCTAATCCGGCCTGGTTAGTCTAGTCTAGTTCGACTCATTAGCTATGTAACAAAAGATTATGAACAATAGCATTTCATTCAAGTGTGATAATGTATTGTTCAATGGGAAAGTTCTTAAGTACATTTGTATCATCAACAAGTACAAGGTTCACTGAGTTGAGAAACTACCAAAACTGTGTTGTTCTTTCAAAATTATGATAGAACGTAATCAGCAAAAAGAGGGGAAAGTAAGTAAAATCGTAGTAAACTAGTTATTCATTACAAAATTAAGTCAAAGTAATTACTCTATTAGCGACTAAATCGTAAAGTCTATACTTGAATAATTATTGCTAAACTTCCTTCTTTAGATTAAAACTAGTAAAGTAGAGAATATCATATAGATTATAAATATTTTACTTCTTAGTTACAAAGGCAGTTGTCTATTACGCAATTTATAAAAACTAATCGATTTCGATAAGTCCCTGAATGCATTGAACAAATAAAAAATAGAAAAGCATCCAAGCATTAGTCTAATTTAATGTCATGCACAGCTGCTACTTGACACGATAAACGGGTTAATTGTTCAAAAGGCTGCTTTAACCTTCTCCCCTCGTGCCTCTCTATAATACTACTCATTCTTTTATTCTCATACTGTTATTTAGTAAAGGGAAACCTGACCGATACTATCATGATCTAACTAAATTATTCAAATGCACGACTAATTGTTTTACAATTTTCCCTGCCTTTTCTTTTTGTTTATAGGTTTATATTAGAATTTGGATCTTTATTAAACCGATATGATTAGTTTCGTATTATTTCTTATAACCCGATTGAAAATGAACGAACTTGACTAAACTATATATTAAAGAGGATTTTGAATGAAAGACTGTAGACTTTTATTATCTTATTAAATATTTATAACTACATTGTTAAAATTTTAACATATAGGTTTAAAAAGTGTCAATCGTTCTTTTCCAGACCTTATTATTTTCATAAAAAATGGACATGTCAAATGTCAATCTATATTACTTAATAATTTAATTAAACTCATCTTAATTATCTAGTAACTGCTTTTAGATTAACTACTCTATTAGTAAAATATTTATTGCTCTACTTTTTTGAGCTTAACTTTAGGTGGAAGGAATATTCAAAAAAGATTGCGCAGAGTCACGTGATTGGGATAGGAATAATAAAATAATTTATAAAATATTTCGATGCGTAGCTTATAAAATTCTCGAGATTCCGTCTGTAGATATGTTTAGTTAGTTTACGTATATTAGAAGGAGAAAGATAGGGAATAAGGCAATTTCTTTATCCTATCCTCCTCTCTTACTCTCCTTCTCTTCTTATTATCATCTGAAATGTTTGAAAGTAAGATAAGTTGCTTTTTCTTGTATAAACAGTAGTAAAAAAAATTAAGGATATAAAAAGATAAATGATAAAGAATTATCTTGATTGGTGCAATTACGTTTAGAATAAGATGCTTAATATCTTTTTCTGATTCCTCTTCACTTTCCTATCCTCTTTTTTTCTATATCAATAGGGAAAAGTATCTTTTGGGGGAGGAGGGGCGAATGAATGTTATTTTTTTTCCTCGACCTAGAAATTAGACATTTGTTCCAAGTTAAAACTTTCGCGAAAAAGGAAAGCAAAGCACTTCAAACCCTAACTATCTTTCATTCTTTACTTTGTAAACCTCCTTTATCTATTAATAATTAAGAAAAGAAATAATTAAATAATTTAAATGTTTTATTAGGTACACTGCTGCTAAAGCTGATGGAAGTTTTCTTGAGGCTTTTAGACAACTGACAAGAGTTGAAGGATTTGGGGATGCTATTCGTACCTTCTTTCCATTTCCAAGTCTATTAAGTGTAGCTGTTGTCTTTGGATACTTGTTTTTCGCTTTGATACTACATATTATCGTACCTGGAAAAAGATTTGAAGGGCCCGTTAGCCCCAAAGGACACGTGCCGGTCTATAAGGACAATGGTTTGAGGTGTTACTTCATCACCTTGCTTAGTCTTTTGGCTTTGACGCTTGTCCTAAAGAAATTTGATATGACCCCATCGATTGTTTATGATAGATGGGGAGAAGTTTTGTGTGTTTTGAACTTCTTTGCGTATTCATTCTGCGCGCTTTTATTCTTTAAAGGCATATTAGCGCCGTCGTCCATTGAACACGGTCGAACAAGTTCTTTTATGCTTGATTTTTTTTGGGGAACTGAGTTATATCCTAGAATCAAAGGTGTTGATGTAAAAGTGTTCACCAACTGCAGATTCGGCATGAACGTCTGGGCCCTCGCGGTTATGCTGTGTACAATTAAATCATACGAAGTACAAGGCCAATTTGTTCTCTCTTCGACTGTATCGGCAATTATCCATTTGGCATACTTGACAAAGTTCTTTTGGTGGGAAGCTGGATACATGAGGACCATTGATATTATGCTTGATAGAGCCGGCTTCTATATTTGCTGGGGTTGTCTTGTTTGGGTACCCGGATTTTATACTATTCCTAGTTTATATTTGGCAAAGAACGCTCCCCAAATGGAACTAGCTAAAGGCCTATTAATACTCGCTGTTGGTTTAGCCGCAATTGCCCTCAACTACGACGCCGATAGGCAGAAGCAACATGTTAGAAAGGAGAATGGCGATTGTCAAGTTTGGGGTTCCAAAGCTCAGGTAATTAGAGCGTCCTATAAACTTGAATCAGGAGAAACTAGAGAAAACTTGCTTTTGGTTAGTGGATGGTGGGGAATAGCGAGACATTTTCATTATGTTCCCGAGTTAATGTTGGCTTTGGCTTGGTCTTTGCCCGGAGGTAGTCGCCACATAATGCCCTATGTCTATTTCCTTTGGTTGATCCTGCTATTGACCCATCGTACCTTCAGAGATGATGCTAAATGTATGAAAAAATATGGAGACGCCTGGGCTAAATACAAGAAAGCCGTTCCATATAAGATGTTACCATACATCTTCTAGATTTAGGAGTTTTATAATCGGAGATTATTCCCTGGAGTATTGAATTATATGATATTCACGTCAGCTTTGTTTTTTGTTCCTCTCCGTAAAACTATAGAAAAATTATTTGTATTGATATAATTATGCTCGTACTTATTTGAAATATAAAAAAAAATTGTTTCAGTGTTGTCTAGACAAATCTTGCATTTTGTTTGTTTGTAACGTTTGTTTAAAACAAACCTTAGCACCTTTTTGCATGTCAACTGATTAAAGAATATGATCGAAAGTGAGCTTATAAATTTACTAGAGTAAAAATTGTATTTATACAGTTCTTACCTTGTCCTCTCTCTCTCTCTTTATTTTTTTTCTGTTTCCTTTTCTCTCTCTATCTCTCACTCTGATGTTTATCTATTCCTCTTACTCTACTCATTCACAATCTCAACGGTACTCATTCTTTGCTTTCAAATTCTCTTTCTTGCTTTATGATCTAGGTAATGCATACTGACAATTCCGTTCTTTGGCTCCATGTAAAAATTGAAGTTAGCAAGAGAATACTCGTCACGAATACCTGAATAAAAGTTTTAAACGAAAAAAGATATAAGAATAAAAAGGGAGTTGGGAATAAGGACGAATCAGTGGGAATATTAACCCTTTTAATTTCATTAGACTATATTTTATTAAACAGTTTGGTCAGAATTCGTTTTCGCAGTTTCACCAGGTTTCTATCTTTTCCATTCTTTTATATATCAAGTCACTAACTGATGAAAGCGTATGGCTTGTGTTAAAAGATGCAAAGTTGTAACTCGAGTATTATTATATACAACAAATTATCTTTTCGCTTCTCTCTCTATCCTATGCCTCGATTTGTTAAATTGAATATTAGTCACTTTTTATAGAGTGTAACTCTTAATCTTAACAATTTATTTTTCATATTATTCCTCTTATTTCTCCCTCTTCTAAGCTCTATATCCGGTATGTAACTTTTATAGATTATAGTTGTTTTCTTCTTGTATTCGATGAAGGAAGATCGGAAGAAGTAAGATTAGAAAAACTCTTGCATCTTTTTTCTTAAACGACTGTAGATAACCTTGTTATTTGCTTCAGTTTTGTATGCATGTGCGTGGCGAAAGTGTAAAGAGTATTTGTTGTACGACTCAAAAGATAATGTTTACATTTGTTTCTTTTTTTTTTCTATATATATTATATTTCATTCTTTAAAGAGATGCTCTTTTCTTGTCACTTAGGTATATTAAAATAAACTTATGTTTATTTTAATATATTGTGTATTGGATGGTTTTTTATGGTCTTATGGGGAAAGGAAAATGAGAAGGAGCGCTTACAGGGAAAAATATTTTTGATTAGCAAAGATAGGTTTAATATCTGCATATATAATATATGCAAATTAAGTGACGTCTTGGTAGCGTGCGATTGTTCCTTTTTCTCATATCAAATATAGAAAATTGCGCTACCTAATTACGCGCGTTTAATTACGTTGGATCACGTGATGCACTTAATGAAATCGCTATTTCCCTCGTTGGCTGAGAAAGTTTCGTTTCATTTGGCGAAGGGAAGTGTAGACAGGGTCGAAACGGTTAGATTAAAATAGGCGTCAATATTAATCATTTTTCGTATTCTTATTAAAAAGGATAGGAGATGTTATAGAATAGTGTTTCTCCTTTCTCCGTTTAAGCTTATAAACTGGGAGAAAAGTAAAACGATTTACGAATGTTAGTATAAAGAGAATGGAAAGTTTGGGAAATGGAACGAAAAAAGCTCGGTATCTGCGCTTAATCAAGAAATCTCTTGGGAGTAATGTCTCTACTCGCGACGCGCACTTTACATTATTGAAATACAGAAAAAGAAAAAAGCTACTAAGTATATCAGAAAGAAAGAAATAAATAAAGGGAGAGAGACCGAGTATGGGATTGAAACTATGGAGGAGAATTACCCCCGGCCGGAAAATAAGGAAAAGGGTAGGGAAGTTGTAATCGTTTCCTTTGTTCTATAAAAGAGATTGAAAGGGCCCCAAGAAAGAGACCGTAGGGGGTGATCGTCTCTCTTACAATATTGACTGTTATAGGGCTAACAAAATAAAAAAGACACCCGTTCCACCCTCTCCATAGGATCAATTGGCATCCCCTCCAATCCATTTACCGTTCAACGTATGCTTCGTGAGCAAATAGAAGGCTATAAGACAACGTCCATATTGCACTCGGTAAAAGAAGGTTCGCTTCGGGACAAGGATTATCTTTACGGATTATCAGTGTTGATAGGAAAAGTGGATTCGGGTGAATAGGTCAATTTTTCTAAAGGATTCCAAAAGATAAAAAAATATTGCTTTTTAAAAGAAGAAATTTCATTTTTTTTTTGCTTTTTTCCTTGTTTTTATTTGTTTTTAATAAAAAAGAAAACCAGTAAAAATGAAAAACAAGATATGCAAGCAGAAAAGACTGGGAATGTATAGGTATCTTTTTTAATACATTAGTAGATAGGCCTATATCGAACCGCCTTCAGCCAATTAACGATGCTTCTGAAGAAAGATTAACTTGGTATTATCGGTCGGCGGAGGCGATGCGTATAGTAAACTCTGCTAGTCCTGAGTCTCATCTCCCCTCTTCTCTTCTCTTTTCTTTTCAACAGTCAACAGACATCTGAAAGCAATAAATAGTGAAAAAAAACTGACTATTTCGTCTTTTATTCTTTTTACTAAAATGAATGATAAAACAAAAACAGTGGAAGAAAAAAAAAACGTAAAAAATAAACGGCGGAAACGGTCTAATTCATCTCAATTTTCGCTTTTAACCAGATAGACAAGCTGGAATAAGAGTTGTACTTGTTAAGATATTACGAGAGTCGTTTTCTGTGGCAAAATATCACGAAACAGTCCTCTATTAAATTCTCTAACCTATTTTCTTGCACCCTCTCTCTCTCTCTCTCTCTCTCTGATACTTCTTATTATGTATCGATCGACAAATTTGGGTAAGAATCATTAGCTTGTTCTCCATCTTTCTATTAACTCTTAACGTTAAATAACTGTGATAATTTTCCACCTCTATTGTTTCCGCCTTTCGGTGATTTTAATAGAGTATTTTGGCCATTAATATATTAATGAAAGAGTTTTTAAAATAGACAAAGTTTTCCCAATTCCTAGATCTCAAGTGTAATAGATAATCATTTGTTCTCATTCAATCAACCAGGCTTCTCCTATTCGTTCTACAATCCAACTTCATTAATATTCAACAAGCTAAAGCTAAAGCCATTGATCCCTGATAAATGTGCATGGGAATCATGAATTTAGAAGAGACAAGCTGTACTCTTCTTAATAGCTAATTAATAGCTAGTGTCGTTTCTCTTCTTCACTATTGCTTTCGTCTATATACGAGATGCATTTATTTCAGGTATTAGGATGGATTTTCATATTCTCAATCAATAGACAAATATAAAAGTAAAATTACTTAAACTTCCCTTAGGAAATATTGATAAACGTAGTCGTATAGAGAAGAGAGGGAGAGAGAGAGAAAGAGAGAGAGGGAGAGAATGTGAAAGGGGAAAAATGACAAAGTATCATACTACGTAAGAAAGTTTCTTCAATTTTACTTCAACATACGGATACGAAGAAAGGGAAGATAAGAGGATGGAGGGAATATGGAATACAAAATAAGGGGAGGGGAAGCGTTTGAGAGTGGGGAAGGGAAAAAGACGAATATAAAAAGATTGAGAGAGGGTAAAAAAAGAAGATGAAAATTGAGGAGATGGAATAAGAAAAAAGGAGGATTAGAACAAAGATAGTTTTTCTTTTAGAGATTTATTTTAACAATAAAATTGATATATCGTAATAATTTGTAAAAATTCTTTTTAAACGTATGTAATAATTGAAAAAAGAAAATTATAGAAACAAAGGAAGAGCAAGTGAATTTTAATCTCTTCAACAAGATAGATAGATAGATATATAGTTTATAAAACTGTACAAATATATATATATATATATATTAGACTCTAACTTAATAGGTCCGCCGTTACTTTTATCGTTTAATTTTTTGCTAAATTCTCACGTTTGACTTCAGAAGTGGGCGGACAAGTCTGGGAGGCGGGGGTGGGGGTGGTACCTTCCAGTCCTGTGAAAAAAAATTGAACTCATGTTATAGAATTTTCAATTTAACAATAAAGGAAACACTCTCTAAATATGTAATTTGTACTTTGTATTGTCTAATCTGTCTTGGTACATTACAGGATTTTATTACTTTCTTTTTAAAACACAAACTAATGAATGAATATATTGGATTACGTACTTAATCATTTGTAACGCGCTAGCTTAGACAGTAGTGACCGACAAAAAGTCACTAATCGTGATCGTCAACAAAAGGCGTAGTAGAGCGCAGTTTCTCTCTCTCTCTCTCTCTCTCTCGCTCAGTCCCGTCTCTTTCTTTCTATTTCTCTCTTTAGAGTTTGTGGTGGGACCGTTACTTTTCTTTTGGTAATTGTACGCAGATGCGACTACCCTTCTAACCCTTTTTCCCAAATTTGTTAGTCCTATTGCCCTACTCCGTTTACTTAATTGCGGTATTGCAGCCTGTGCATTGGGGCGTTACTAAGTGTACATGTAAACGCATTCGATTTTTTTTTGCGTTTGATTACTGCACCTGATCCTTGTTGTTAATTACGAAAATTCCCCGCCTCGCTTTCCTTCATCTTTTCTCTCCATCATTCTTTCCTTATTCCATTTTAATACTTTTACTTAATTGTAGATATTAAATATAGAATATAAAATCAGAGATAACAAAACAAGAAATATTCTATACAGAAGATAAGCTTGTAGAGAATGTATGTAAAGATGTATTAATATATGTGAAGCATCCATCTCTCCAACAATATAGAAAATTAATTCATAGCACTTTTAATTAGGCGGAGCATACTGCTATATATAAAAAAAGATCCCCTGTTTTTTCTTCTTCACTATAGCTTATTACTTTCGATAAAAACTACTTTCATATATATTGTATAGTGTATAAGTAGAATAGCTATTGAATTCCTCTAGATTTAAAATAAGGAAAGGCAAATAAATAATAAAAAGAAAAGAGAAAAACGCGGAAATAATAGGGGTACAAATGATATGTCGCGAATTCGTTGAGCTGTCGCATCAAGTTGGAACCCTACGGGGATACATTCCCTTTACGAGCTTCCGGTTCAAAGGAAAAAATGAAAGTATTCGATACCATTTATTACTTTGAGTTTTTAGATAATACTTTATATGGAATTATACGGGATATACAGTAGCTATATCTATATATATGTATGTATTATATATTAGTATATTCTCATAGCTATAATTTACGTACCTGGTCTGTACTGTTGGAAATGTGTTCACAGTTTTTTTCTAAAACATCTCTCTCCTCCTCATCATCTGTTTCCTCGTCTTTCTCTTCATTTTGAGCCCATACTTTCAATGATTGCAATCTACAATTATATCTATCGGCTTTCGATTTTTTTGCGGCTCGAAGACCAAGAGCCAAAACAACTAATAATAAAAGTAATAAAACTGCGGAAGCTGAGACGATGAGTACTATGAATAAACTTCCATCGAATAAAAACGTTTTACTCCCATGGTAAGGTAGAGAATCGTTCAGTTGGATATATAATATTTGAATATCTTTATTGTTTCCTTCATCTTGAACCCTAACTTGAAGCTGCAGTCTTTCATTTCCAAATAATTCCCCTAGATTTCCACTAACTAAAAGTGCACCGTCTGGTGTAAGACGGAAATAGTCACCGTCTATTAAGTCGTACTTGAGCTTTGGATTCAGGTCGGGATCTTTGGCTAGTAATCGACCAACCTCAACATCGGATGGCGTGAGGCTTGATATCATCAAAGAATTATTCTCAGTAGATGGAAACACAAATTTTGGACTGTTATCATTTCTATCTTTAACGTTTATTCTTATTACTGTCTCTGACCTTAGAGAACTTTTTCCCCTATCAACAGCTATCATACGAAATTGATAAGAAGAACGGCGTTCCCTATCCAATAGATATTTGGTTGATAACCTTCCATTCCTCTTATCAAACCGAAAAAGGTCCTCCGGATTGGTAAAATTAACCAGGTATCTGGCATTTGGTTTGCTATCCCTATCTCGAATCTCGATTGTTCCTATGAAGGAGCTGGAAGTCTGGAGAATGAAAAGTGGATAGAATTCCTTAAACAAAAAAGATATAGATAAAATTTATCTTACCGTATTCTCTAACACCGTGAAATTGTACAATTTCTTTGAGAATTCTGGTGCATTATCGTTCATGTCCATAACGTGTACCTTGACAATAGCCATTGCGAAATTAGATGGTTCACCCCTATCCCTGGCTTCGATATCCAATTCGATTTTTTCGCCTCTTTCCCTGTCTAATCTCTTAACGATCGTTAAAGTTCCGTTTGTAGAATTGATACGAAAATAGCTCCTAAATAAATCAGGCTTGGTTCTTATGATAGCGTATCGGACACGACCATTATCTCCTCTATCACTATCGGTAGCACTTAATTGACAAAGAAGCGTTCCTGGTCGATTGTTTTCTTCTACAGTTTTTGTTATTACATTTTCTACGAATGAGGGAGAATTATCATTCTTATCTTTGATCCTTACAATCAAAAGTTGTTTGGATTGTCTTGCAGGAGAGCCCGAATCAACGCATCTTATTTCAACATCGTACCTGAATAGGAGAGTGTTAAATCGTAAAACGTCATTTAAATAAATAAAATTTTTTACAATCCCTTCTCTACCAGCTTTATAACGTAATAAACTTGGTGTTATACAATGTCGGTGTAGATTAGAGAAAATTGAAGGGATTAGGTACTGCGATAAACCTCCCAAATATCCCGGCTTATATCCTACACAGAAAAAAGTCGGCAAAGAGACAGACTGGGAATAAGGGAGATGGAAAAACAAAGAATGTGAAGAAAGAGAAAGGAAAGACAGAAAGATAAGGAATGAAACGTTGATTATAATTTTTTTGTTTTTTGCCTCTCATCAACTCTTTTCAAAAACTTCTTTTTCTCTTTTTGTTCTAATGGAGCTATGCTAAGAGTATCTTATCGTCTTTATAAACTAACCTTATCTTACTTAACTTTCTAACTAAACTACTCAAGTCTATAAGGTTTCCTAGTAGGGCTAATATTTTTTTCAACATTTATCTTCTTTTCTATTCTTAATCTCCACTCTTTCTCCCGTTCTCACTCTCGTGCTTTTCGCTCTCACTCCTCCCCCTTTTTTTCTCTCTCTGTCCGTTTACACTCTATCTTCTTATGTAGTAATAACAAAATATGGGCATACAATGAGTGCTATGCATTGCATATTTCATACGTTTCTAGTCTATCTATGCATAGTAAAAGTGATATTTAGTTATGGATTTGATATTTAAAAATGAGTTATTCAACTCGGCTGAGTTGGTTAATGTCTAATTAATATTCGTACCAAATATTGGACTTTTATTGATCAATTTACGTTCTTCATTTATTTAACTAATAGTTCTTACATCTGACGCTCTCATTTTTTTAGATTAGTCCATTATTTACAGCTAGAACTATGCCCTCTTTTTAATAAGTCTATTTATCTTATTTAATAAATCTTGTATTAATATTTGTTTATTTCCCCTTTTTTCCTTTTGTTTTCTGGAATGAAAGAAAAAATTTCTTTACCTTGATCTCTGTTCTCTATCCAGATATTTATTGGTTACTAATTGATAACGATTTCCATTTATATGACGTAAATCAAACCATGCTTCATAGCCATTGGGATTTAAGGAACATTTTATTTTCTGTTTAGAATTATAATCTGGATCAGAGACTGTAACATAGGCGACAAAAGTTTTTGGACCGGAATCCTCTTCAACTTCCGCCTCCGGTCTGCCATTCATAGTTTGTACGTTAATTGAAGGATTGTGGTCATTAAGGTCGATAACTTTAATAATAACTAGACAAGTCGTAGACCTGTAAAAAACAAGATGAAGAAATAAAAAATTGCGCACAATTCTAATGAAAAATTCATTAAAGATATCATTTTTACAGCATTTTTATATATATACTTAAAAACTTCTAAGAGACTGAGAAAGAGAGAGAGAGAGAGAGAAAGAGAGAGAGAGGAAAAGAGGATTTAATTCTTTTACCTAAACTCCTACATACTAAAAATTTCTTTTATAAAAAACGAATAAAAACTAAATGTTGACTTTTGAAAAGATATTTTGAAAACTTAATGGCTTTTTCTTTCTTTCTTTATATAAATATTTAACGAATGATTATCAAATCCTTTGAGGAATAATTTCAATTAAAAGAAATACTTAAAAAGTAATCGATAAACTCTTTAAAATGCAGTAATATATATATATTAATATATATATATATATATATATATATATATATATATATATATATATATATATATATATGTATACAGTATATATAATATTCTCTCTTCCCTTAAACCGTCATTCAGCTTTATGATAGGCTTCTTAAGCTTAACTTTGCGTGTTGCAAACTTTTACGTATGAGTATGTTAGCTTTCAGGTTTCCTCATGTTCTTTTGTAATAAACTTCTTCCTCTCGGTTTAATCTCTTAATACTTAGTTTGTCTTCTATAAATAGTAAACTGATAACGTTTATCATCCATACTTCTTCTTCTTCTGTCTTTTTTCATTTCAATTTTTTGTAAAAGCTTTTTACCTAGCTAGCAAACAAAACGGATACTTTGTATGATAATACGATATTAATTGATCGTTGTTCTAAAAGGATGTAGCTAAACACAGGAGATTAACCTTTACATTTAATAGATGAAATTATATTAATTAACCAAAGTATTCGAGATCACTTGCCTGGAATCTGGTGCTGAATCACTAGCGATTATAGGAAGATGATAGATTTGAAGGTTTTCGTAATCCAGCGAATTCTTTAATGTTACCTCTCCCGTAGATTTATTCAAGGCGAAAGTCTCCTTGACCGCTTTAGACGCCAATTCTCCGAACTTGTAGACAACCATAGCATTACGACCAGAGTCCTGATCGGTTGCAGTGACATTGACGACACTCTTTCCTTTTCTAAAATTTTCCGCAAGGGAAATTTCCCTAGACGTTTTATCGCATATCGGTGAATTATCGTTATCGTCTTGAATCTCGATAATTATAAGGCAAGAACCGGCGTGTTTGGTATCTCTAGCTTCAAGCCGCATTTTATACCTGAAGAATAATTGGAAAAGATTTATTATTTACTATTTTAGCGTCACCCTTCCGGGCTAATTAACAATTAGTAAGTCTTTGTGGGGAAGGGAACGCATGTATCGCGTGGATTTTATGTTTATGTAAGGTTTCCTTCATTACCGGTATTACCATAAGTCGGACATCGTAACGGAAAATGTTTGTTTCTATGCCAACAAAACTCGAATAAAACATTATCTCCTTGTAATATACACATATCTATATACACTAGTATATAATATATATTCAACGGTTCAGCTAGCTTTTTCTGCCTTTGTGGTTTTCTATTGCGTGTCTGATTTTTTATATTATTCATATATTCAGTCAAAATTGATTAGATGGTAAGGTAATTTGGAAGAAAAAAGCGTCTAAATCTTTAATTCGGCGTTTATTATACGTAGGTAAGATACTGTTCATAAATAATGTTGAAAGAAATAGTAGGAGAAAAAAATAAATACTAAACCCTCATGCTATTAATTAGCTTAAAAAAAGAACAAATCGAGGTCAATAAAGCTAAAAACGGACTCCCTTATTAATTCTAATTTCATTTAGGGTTTTTTCTAATGACTTGTACGACTAAATAACGTTATATCCTATTTCTTTAGATAATTGTACAATTGGCCCGACAGAACGTTTCCCCGTACCGATCAATTACGACTTAAAATTTATCGATTTCTAAAAAAAATAGGCAAAAAGAGAGAGGGAGAAAGGGAATGGAGGGGGAGGGGTGCGAGAAAGAAGAGGAAGAATGAATGGAATATATATATATATATATATATAAAGTGAGAGAGAGAGAGAGAGAGAGAGATGGAAGAAGGAAAGAAAAAAGAGGAAGAAAAAGACGACTAATCCCTTTTTTGTCAATTTTTCTCTGAGCATTTATTTCACGATTTAAAGCTTTTTAACTAACTAGAGTTTTCTTTTTTTGGAAAGACAATCATTTAGTATTATCTTTCTCTTTCTTTTATAACAACTTCCTCTCATTTTGTTAAAATTCTTCCAACTTCTTTATTCAACTATACAGCAAATTTAAATATACTTTTCCAATATTTGTAATAAATTAACTATATTTGAACTTGTTAAAAAATTCACTTAAACGCCTATATTTATCTTGTTAATAGTGTTATTCGACGCCGATTCATTATAAAAGATATACAGTATATATAAGTATAGTTAGAATGTTACTAAAAGGGAAAATTGGAGATGCTTTTAATGATATGATAGTCCCATTTTAGCAGTTAAAATTAATAAATTTCTAATTGATGGGAATGCCTTTGATATCGTTTATTAACTATTAAAGCACGCTTCATATGGGAATTTTCTGTCTATCAGAAAGATTAAATTATCAAATTGCTTTCTTGTATATAGAAAAAAAAAAAAGAAAAAGAATATTTTAGACAACAAAATGAAATATTTTAGCATTTTCTTTACTCGTGTTAAACTATCTGTCTACCCATCTATCTATATCTATCTCTATCTTCCACTCTTCCATTTTTCTCTATTCCTTAAATTTTCTTTTTATTCTTTATTTTCTTTTCTTCTATGTATACCATGTTTTTTTCTTTATATCTTTTTTCTCTATTGTTTCTAGCTTATGTTAAAATTACTTATTATTTATTTACTTACTCCTAATCATTACACTCTTAAATAAGGATCGATAATGAACGAATGTCGGAACGTTTGATAGGCTTATCAGTAAAAACCAGTCCTATTCTTTCTGATCTTTTGTTATAGTTATTTTTTATAGTTTGTCATAAAATATATACATTTTGTAAGTGTTATATTCATTATAATAATGAAATTGATGTACTTGAATTTTTTAGTAATAAATATTAACAATTTATATAAATATACAATTATAATTAACAAATCTTTTATATGTTGAAATGCCTCTTCTCATCTTCTTTCTCTTCTCCATCTTCCTCTCTCTCTCTCTCTCTCTCTCTCTCTCACTCTCACTCTCACTCTCACTCTTTCCCACCATCTCTATCTTCATTATATAAATATAAAATTTAAATCTAATTTTCTGGGCCTAACATTATAAAGTAAAAGAAGATGGAAGGAAGAATGGTAGAAACTATTAACTTTTAAATAGAAACAATAGCTACGTAGATGAATAATTAATTAATAGAAATTAGAGAATTTTTTTCTTTTGTTATTTGAGCGTTAGGAGTAACTTAAAAATAGAGACAATGACAAAATGAAAAGAAGTAGAGAATCTTTGCTTTTGAATTGAGACAACAGAGAGAGAATAGAATGGATATAGAAAAAGGGAAGAGAAAGAGCGGGAGAAAGACTATATAAAAGATTATTATAACATATTTTCCATTGATAATTATGCGTTTGTAATAATTGCTTATAATATATTTTTGATACGTAATAGCAACAAAAGAATCCGACAATTGACCCCTTCCTATTAATGGATTTGAACAATTAGCAACTATAATATAGATAAACGGTATGAATTACCTGCTCTTCTTTTCTCTATCCAATTTTCCCTGAATTATCAGATGCGGATCTGGGCCGCTATCTGTTTCAGTTACGGACAATTTAAAAATTCCATAATCGTCGGTTAAGGCATATTCTTTTATGCCGTATATGGGGCTGTCAGCGTCTCTGGCGATTGGTAAATTAATCCTAGTTCCAACGGCGGTTGACTCCGATACGAACACTTTAAAAATTTCTTTATTGAATGTTGGTATATTGTCGTCGATATCCTCTATAAGAACTTTAACTTGACGAATGTTAACTTTTGAATTGACCGTTAGACCCACATTTAACTCAACGAAACATTGTTCTCGGGCATAGCAGATAGAGTCTCTGTCGATAGTTTTTCTACTTTTTAAAATTCCAGTAACTTTATCTATGTCAAACCAATTTTGAGGTTCTTCAGAACCTTTTGGTCTAAATAGTTGAAATTCAACCGCTTGACCGTGAAAAGTTTTAAAAGCGTGACGAAGATTTCCAATTTCTCTTCTTGGATCCTCTTCTTTTGTTTTGAACACTATTGTATTTTGATAAGAAGATTTAATGAGAGAGAATAGAAGCACCACCAGATAAAAACTAGTCATAATCCAATCCGTTCTCTCTCATCCACAGTTCATCTTTGACTATTTCCGACTGAGCACGAGGGGGCGTTGCACTCGAATTTTCGGCCCAAACCATAACCAATCAGCGTCAGCTTAATGTTTTTTTTCTATAAGTACAGCATCATTAGAGTAATAGTTTTAAAAAGGACGCCGAGCGTGAGATGTAAAATAAACATTGCGGCTGTCATCTGCAAAACATTAATCATTAACAAACTCGTTCGAAAGCAATGAACCGTTCAGATTTTCAGAGCAAACGCCTAATTTTTTAAACTCGTTTCGCCAGGGTATTTCGATTGACGTTTACGATATGACCAAAATATTCAATTACATTTGATTTCCTGTTGGAACGGTCAAGCTATACATTTTCACTTTAATCTCTTTTTCACCACGCTACCGAGCTCTGAAAAACACAAACACACATTTATATAAATACAGTATATATATATAGTATATTCCGATATACAAAGGACAAACTGATTTGCGCCATCTATTGGGAGAACTACACCCTAAGTAGTCTTTCCGTAAGTTAAAGGATTGAAGAAACCCTTTGCCAATCTCTCTATTTCAGTGAACTTACTTTTTCTTTTAATTACTTAAATGGAAAGTTCGCTATTCAAAGAGAATCTCAATTTTCAAAAGATATTTAAGATAAAGAATCAGAGAAAAGTATCTCTCAACCAGCCTTCTCCTACTGCCGAGATCTCCTCCCCAATTTATCTTCTTCGCTATTTTTATTTTCTATTCTGTTTACTTTTGTTTCTCGAATTCTCCGCCCCCAGCTCCTATTTAAAGACAATTTATCTAAAATACATTCGCACATATAGTATAATCTTGTTTAATTAAGGATTTTTAACGAATCTTTTTGGTACAAGCAGTTAATTAAAACAAATAGATATAGTGGGGAAGAGTGTTTAAATTAATTCAATCATTGAATACACTCGCGTCAAACTATCTCTATTTTCTCATTTGAGAATGAAATTGTCTATTCTATAGTCCTTAATAGAAATGTTTAACCATGTGAGAAAAGAGCGTTCAAATTACTAGCTTTGAAATTTTACTCTTTGGGCGACCAGTTGCTTGAGCGTTTACAGACTGAAAATGGGTGGGAGGTTAATGTAGATTTCTTGTACAAATTAAGGGGCACCATTCACCGCATACTTCCGACAAGTTGTCATTATCGCAATAAAGCCGATTAATCCCACTGAAGCGTTCATTGTGGGGCAATGACAAATGATTGCAGTCTTCTTTTTAAAAAAAATCGATTATTCAATCCCTTTCATAGGGATTTCGACCCCTACTGAATCTGAATTCGATTCATTTATTACGTAAGTACCGCAAATTCCCCCCTACCTAAATAATAGAAAACCGTAAAATAAGTTTTGCAGAGTTAGAAAGAAAGAGAGAGAGAGGGAGAGAGAGAGAGAAGAGAGGTATTTTGCCTACTGCAAAACTCTTCTAGGCCTAACTTGGAGAAAATTATTAAACTAATAACTGAGACATTATTCTTTGTGTTATTCAAATTTTGATTAATTCTCTTCTATGAAAAAGAAAAAACACCAACTAATTAGCAAGAAATGAAAAGATTGTAAAATGCCAGAAACAAAAAGGGGAAGAAAGACGAGGACGGAAGAGAATTATCCCCTTAACCCCGTCTTTCACAACAACACTTGCCCTATTAAGTGAATGAATAAGGAGGAGGAGGGTAGGGGTGCGAAGGGAGGAAAGAGAGAAAGTATGATAAGAACATCGGAATTGAGAAATTTCTGGCTAAAAATATAATCGGCAGAAGGAAAAATGGTTTGTCGAAATAGTTTGGTAGATGATGCCTTTACGCCTGCCGAAGACGTTGAATGACACGGCACGTGTATGTCGTTAACATCCTGTGAAAGATAATTAGTTATCATCACCCAGATAGTGAATAGTAATCGAATAGATAGGTGAAGATCGCTTATTGCTTTTCCCGCGTGTAACCTTCACCCCACTGCTGTTAATTCAAACGGTTTCTTAACCCCGATATCTTGGAAACGTAACGTTAGCCAAAGATTCCTACTAGAACTAATATTTATGCTTATTAACTTTTAAATACAATAGATGGCGCCACAATACAATGTAACTAGTGTTAGGCTAATCTAAAAGAAAAACAATGTCTAGATAAATTAATCTTGAGCTGAAATTAAGGAAAATATTTCATTAATTATTTATCTTAATTACTATAATCTATTTTTTTTTTTAAAAAAATAACATAAAATAATCATCAACTTTATTGGCTAATAACAAAGTCTTTTTAATATACTTTTTAGTGTATCATTACATCTAAAGAGACTAACATTTTCCCCATTTTTTATTACAATTGGCGATAAAGAATTTTTATTTAAGATAAGAGTAGTATAACAATTATTATTATCACTTAAAAAATCATGGGAGAAAAGTAATCATAAAGTTAACATAGGCGAACAAGTATACAATTCTACTTTACTCTCTCTCTCTCTCTCTCTCTCTTTTTCCCTTTCGAACTTTAGTATTCTTTTATAATGATAAAAATTAATGTGAAATAGAATACACTTATCGTGAAGTTTTATGAATATTAATAATAATTGAACTAGGCCTATAAATCTCATAGGTATTTTCTGCCATTTTTTTTTTATATAAACGTTATCACCTGTTTTCATTGTTTTCTTATAGTATTTTTCTTTTTCCCCCCTAATGTAAACAGAGCATGTATCTACTCTTCTTCCGAACAACTCGTAGTTTCTTTGTCTCTTTCTCTATCTGTGTTGCATACGCTGAATCTCTGTCCCCATCCAACTCAACTCTTTCTTTTTCTCTTTCTCTCGCTCTCTCTCTCTCTGTCTGTTTCTCTTTCTCTGCATCTGTCTTCCTAACTATTTTCCTCTTTCCCACCTATTCTTTTGACCATATGTGCTTACGTGCGTTATTGCTATTGTGTTATTTCATTGTAAAATCTTATATTTTTACAGGCCATTTATCAGTAATGTTTTCTTAAATAAGAAAAACTAAGATCTGCAAAAGATAACTGCAATAGTCCTGTCTTAAATATATACAGTGTGTATACATATATACATAAATGTAAGTTGAGAGTGTTATTTAATGTTACTTTCTTAGAATACATCATTTCTATACTTGTAATAAATTGGTTATTAAGCTATCTCCTTTGTTTTTCTTATTTTTTCGCAAGTACTTCTATTAGGTTTAATTTAGGAAGAAGATAAAGTTGAACAAAATAATCGTGCAATTTTTTAAATCGTTTATATGTCTCTGTTCAATATTTTTTACTTATTTATTTCTATACTATCTAACCAAGTTAATCAGAGAGAATGATAAGAATGAGATAGCATAGTAAACTAGATTGATTTTTTTTCGCTCTCTCTCTCTTTGTACATTGAAAATATATAAGCTAATATCAATAATCTAATTCTTTGATCTAGTTTTTTTCTCCCTCTTTCTTATCTTATATATTCAAAAAAATAAGTTTATATTACACTGTTACACGATATTAATGTATTAATCATATCGCGTTATTAATATACAGTATATATATATATATATTAAGATAGAAAGAAAAATCGTGAGAACGACATTTTGATAAATATCTATTGAAGACATATATTTACAATTATACACTATAAGTGCTTTAACGTATTGTATACAAGTCATTTATGTACAAATCTACGTGTACTATAATCAACTATACTCTCAAATATCGATGTATTTATATTTGCATTAATGCTTTACAGATTACATTAAATAAAAAAAACACGCATAAATTAGCATAAATTAAAAAACTGAGATAAAAAAGATTCACATTTTTAACGTTCAATATATTTTTTGTAAATTATTAAAACTTTATAGAATAATTGATATATTTGGCTTAAAAAAGAGAATATTCGTAACATTGATACTTTTGCTTAATACATAGCTAATTTAATAAAGAAAGTAACACGGCAAAATAGTAACGGTTGCTTGATATTGCTAAATATAGATTTATATAGTTTGTATTATCAATTAAAAGCTAATAATTGAGAAATATATTAATTGTATGAATAATGGAAAGGGGACGAGGAGGAGGAGGAGGAGGAGAAGAACAAGGTGAAATATGACTAATGCTGATGATGGATTTCAAAATTATTTTTCTACTCTATCTAACGTATAAAATATCTTATTACCTGGTGATATTATTGATTTGTCTATTACTGGCCTCGTTGTTCTTTATTCTTTTATAGTAAATTCTGTAATAAATATTTAGTAAAACTGGTACGTTCTGTTTAAAGGCAATTGATATTGATCTAATATATAAAGATACAATCAGTCGTTTGCGATATCATTAGAAAAAAATGGTTTACTAAACGTATTGTACATAAATAGAATTAAAAAGAGAAAACCATGGTTAGAAGGCTTTAATAACGAAAGAAAAGATATTGCAGAAGGGGGGGCGGGGAGCTGGTCGAATTATGAAAGGGTTAAGAATAAAAAAATAATGAGAAGAGAGGGGAAAAGAAAGGAAAAGAAGGGATTATTAGTTTTTTTTTTTTGTACTTTAGTACATTTGTATCGATTGCTGTCACTAATTTAAATTTTTCAAGGAAACATTCCAAGGACTTGAGCTATAAACAAGAAACAATCTACTGTAATCTCTCCTACAATAGATAATTTAATTATAAAATAGAATAATGATAGTACCTTTTTCTTTACTTGGACAAGTCTGTAACTAAACTATATACAATATTGTCTATATATATATATATATATATATATATATATAGACAATATAATAAATAGAATATAATAAAAAAAAAACATTCTAAAAAGAGACTCTTTTTTATGAACAATTAAAAAAATATTTTATCCATCAATAAAATTTTATTATGGGGAGAATCTGCTATTTTTTTTATTCTTTATTATTAAATATATTTACAGTTAATGCTTTACTTTAATAGTAATATTATATAAAGCGCATTTATCGATCAATAATTGTTTTTTTCGGGGAAGTACTTAAACATTCTTCATGGGAGTTATTACTTTCGTATTAATTTGTAGAAAACAAAAAAAAATCCTAAAGGAGAAAGAAAGAGGGTCAATGTCCGCTTGATTAAAAGATGTATACTTATTTATCGTCAATAACCTGTTATTGTTACTCTCTTAACGTATAGTTATTAACAGTTTATAATATATATATGTGTTTTACCAGTTTTTAAGACCCATTCTCTCTTTATTTTATCGTTATTTTTGTTTTTTTAGCAAGTTTCAAATTATTTTTTCCCTTCTATCTTTATTATTATTTTTTTAGATGTAGTTATTTGGATGTTAATTGAATTATAAAACGAATTTTATTGATCTAAAACAACTCTTGAGAATACTACGTCTACAAGATTAATTTCAAATATAATAAATAGATATTACTAATAAAGAGAAACATTGATAATTATTTGCATTTTATTACTTTAATATGAAGAAAAATGACGTTTTGATCATTAATAAATAAACCTTAATGGAACCTAGAACAAGCATGTGCGTATTTAGATAACTTTAGACTAACGTAAACATCATGTGATCTCGTTTTATTCGAACATTCGTATTTCGGAGCGATTGCGTTATTCAACGCATTTTCGTATAAAATCAAAATTTTCAATTTTAAATACATGCAATAATTATTTTTTGATTTTTAATAGTTAATAAAATAATGTATTTATTAATTTCCGGATGAATCCCATGCACGTTGTATAAACGCTGACTCACCTTTTACGTCACGTCGGCGGAATAGAAAATCCCAAATAACTACCAATCAGCAGCCGAGTTTGTGACATCATCACTAAAAATAAGCGGTTATTCAGACCTATATAAACAGCGCTTGGGAAATTCCATTAAACAGTGCTCGTCATCGAGAGAAAGAAATCGGTTTGAAACCTTACTCACAACAAACTTACTCATAGATATTCTTCAATATGATAAAAAACATCGAAAATCACAGTTTATACGATCAGAAGAAACCAACGAAACCTAGAACGTTGCTTCTGGAGTTAAATCAGAATGGATTAAAGATGAAGCCTCCTATCATCAA
Source organism: Dimorphilus gyrociliatus (assembly GCA_904063045.1). Lineage (NCBI taxonomy): Eukaryota > Metazoa > Annelida > Polychaeta > Dinophilidae > Dimorphilus > Dimorphilus gyrociliatus. The sequence continues at coordinate 66,975 of CAJFCJ010000025.1, read as the reverse complement.
CTCGCCCGATCTTCAGATGCTGAAATTAGCCTCACCAGAAGTTGAAAAGCTCCTAAATCTGAACGGCATAACAACAACACCAACTCCAACAACATCTATACTATTCCCTCCGAAACCTGCCACCGAAGAAGAAGAGGAATACGCTAAAGGCTTCGTTGAGGCCCTGAACAGTGTCTACGCCCAGCGTGGAGGTCAACCGAAATTTTTGCCTACTCCAACTGGAGCAAAGAATGTCGCTAATACCGTTCCAACAGAAATAAAAAGGGAAAATCCTACGCCCATTCCAACATGCGTCTCTTCCCCACCCGTTTCCCCAGTTAACATGGACAACCAAGAAAAATTGAAGATAGAACACAAAAGAGAAAGAAATCGTATCGCCGCCAGAAAGTGCCGATTTAGAAAATTGGAAAGGATTGAAAATCTCGAAGGAAAAGTTAAAGAATTAAAGAACATTAATGCAAAGTTGTCCGAATCTTCTAATCAACTAAAGGAACAGGTATCTAGATTGAAGCATCAAATCTCCCAACACATTCATCGGGGGTGTACTATTACGATAAATCCGACGCTATTGCAATGAACAATTATAAAACTCTTCTTTTTTTTTTGTTTTCTCTCTTTTTGGTTTCCGAACTGATTTAAAAAATATGTATGTTACGTATCTACATCTTTTGTTTTTATAGTTCCGTTTTACTTTCTTATAAATGCTTTACTTATGAATTTGTTTTTGCTTACAATAGAAAAAGAAACAAAAAAATTATATATATATATATACATTTATATACTTTTTCATGTATACGTATTTATATGTTTACATATATATATATATATATATATATATATATATATATATATATATAGTATATTTGTAAATAATGAAGATACTTTTGATGGTGCTGAATGTGGCCATAATCTTTTTTATGGTAAAGAAAGAATTCATAATAATTATATTTATTATTTTAGGTAGTGGTTATGTTACGTAAAATTAAGATGAGTAATAAAACTGATGAATCATTTCTAAAAATAAATATGAATCGTTCCTCTCTTCTTTGGTACCCAACAAAAAAAAAAATAACTTTCTATTCGTTCTTCGACAACTTCCTTCTCGTATGCTTATTCAACAAGTTTTCTAGTCCTTTTTCTTCCCCTTTCAACCAAGTTTCTATTCCTTCCTGCTCCTCCTTCTACCGTCCCTTTCTCTTATGGGCGATATCATCTTTCATTATCACTTCCGTTGGTAAAGCGCGAAATTAGACGGAAATAGTTAATAACGTTTTCTAACTTTATCCCATTTTCGCAAAGCTTTTCCTGTTTTTTCTAAAAAAAAACCACATACACAAACAAAAGAGAAACTGCTAAAGATAGTGATAAACTCTATAACAAAACTAAATACTTGATAATCTTAATTAGGTTAATGTAAAAGATTAATTAGGTTTAGGTTATCTATTTCCATCTTGCTTTATAGAAAACTCTGTTTTTCCCAAATATTTCAATAGATAGTGGACAATAGACGCTCATAGATATGCCTATTTTGGTATAGAACAAAAGAAAAAGCGTATTAAAAAGTAAATAATTGTCAAATTGTTTATTTGATAAAACTTTCATCTCTTTTTCTAGTCCGTTTAGCATTGACATAGACTTTTAAAAGGACTTTATTGAAATATTTTTATTAAAAGACGAACTAGATAGAAGATTGTTACAGGCCTTTTGAAATATTGTGCAGGTAAATTGAAAAAGTGTTATATTGGCCAACGATAGAGAAACACAAAAGGGATTGGTAGGGGGAGTGTGGGAGTAAGAAATAAGACGTAATATAAGAGAGAAAAAGAGAGGGAGAGAACAAAAAAGAATAAAAGAAATAAGAGGAAGGGGGGTACAGGCCAAATCTAGCGGAAGGTAGAGGGAGTTGAATAAATCTTTAAGATATGGCCAACTTCTTTTTTTTACTTATGAAAGCCTATACATTAAAAAAATATCTCTCAGATTATTAAGTTTTATTTCGCATTGATTTTTCCCCCGAATTGAATCGGAGACTTAAAAAAAGGCATTTTTATAAGGTATTAATCGACGTATTTGAATATTGTATCCGCCTGCAAAGAAATATTAAAAAACTTGTGTTTAAGGTGTAGTAGCTGAAGAATGGCTATTTTTTCTTTTTCTCTCTCTCTCTTTAGTTCTTAAGTATTTGTGTAGATCAATTTGTTTAATTAACTAAAAAAGTGAAAGCTGAGTGTATCATTGAAATCAACTTATTACTATTTTTTTGTAGGATCTCTTTTTATTAGAAAATATGTTTGAACAATAAAAGTAAGAGTTTAGAACAATAGGAAAGCGTTTGAAGGTTGATTACGTTTCGGTAGAGTCCCTCCACAATATCCTGTATAAATAGGTAACAATAAAACGTGGTATTTTCTGTTGTAAACAATAACTGTACCGAATGACCTGATATCTTTATTTCTACAGACGTAGCTTTTGTTATCAATGTAGTGTACTTTTACCTGTTCAACTAACCTGTTCTGCTCAGTACAAATTTATCGATTTTACTGCTGAAAGCCTGTAAACTTTCTGTTATTGATCGTTACCACAAAAATCCCGTACAGTATACTAGCCTATATATTACTGAACAAGAAATATTTTGCCTATATATTACATCCGGAAGGTCTAAAAGTAAGTCAAATATAAGTAAGAGAATTCACCTTGAAGGTTAAAATCAAGATCTTGCGATAGATTTCAAAATAAAAAAATAAAAGACACTAAAAACACTGTGGGCATATATTTCAACTATCCACAAAGTAATATTTTAAAAATTATGTTCAAATATTCAATTGTAACTAAAATATGGTAAATAAACAAATAAACAAACAAACAAAAAGATATGTTGTTGTATGAATGTATATAATTATGTATATACATATGTATAAATCATTCTTTGTATTTTACATCACTTATAAGTAATTAAATAAACAAATAAATAACTATTCACATATATACAGTACGTTCATTTTATACAATTTGTTCTGCTATAAGATTATCAATATAAATTGATATATATATATATATATAAACTATTACTGTTATTCTCCCCAATTCCCCACTTGTATCATACAAATTCAATATCGTTAAAAACTGGTTAAAAAATTGAAGTTAAATTTTCATTAATCCTTTAGACTAGTAAGAACATAATATCAATTTTCAATTTAGCATAATAAACATAACAATTAATACTAAAGAAAGGGAAATGGAGAGCGAAGTGAAGAAAACAGAAAGGAAAATATAGATGATATACTTAAGAAAACAAATATAAAAACACCAAAACGTTCCTTTATGTATTTATCAAAGAAAGAAAACAAAGCGAGAAGACATCTTAAAGTAGTAATAACTGAAAACTGTTTTATTTAGCAGTTGGAAAACATTTCTCTTAAGTTAAAACACAAAGATTTCTATGAACAATACCAGTAACGAATTTTTGTTATTAACAAAATAATACTCTATATAACGTAAACAAATTATTACTTATTATTTTCCTTTTGAAAATAACACGGATGGGTCAACGTAGGATCCCGAACTCCCACCCAATTGACTAGATTGACCGTTCGTAGAACCATTCTCTACATTGAGCTGCATTGTATCAGTAGAAATAGGAGAAGCAGTGGCTCCTTTCACTAAAGTTACCTCATTAGTCCTATTTGGATTACAAGGACCTAAAAGGTGTACATTGTCTCTTGGCAAGTAGCCGTTGGCTGTTTCTCTAACATCTTCAAATTTCTCAGGTTCATTTGTTAAATAACCATTCGATCCTTTGTTATGTTTTATCTCAACATAAATCGGAGTCTCCGAACCACTACCCTGCGAATTCTTGTCTCCATCAGTTACAGATTCATCATTCCGTAATAGCGGAGTAGCTCCTTGGTTAGGTTGCTCAGCGTTCGCCGCTTCATCACCATTCGGATGGCTCGAAGATACCTCATTCAAAATAACTGGAAAATCCGTTTCTATCGGGAAATGTACAAATTTCCAAAAGGCGGCTCTATATATTAGTTTTTAATGAAAAGATGGAGAATAAATAAATTGCTTATTATAATAAAATTACTTTTACCTTAACTTCCATGCTAAGACTATGAAAATAATTACCAGTATCAATGAGCCCACTATACCGAGAACAATTAGATTTGCCTTTGATGAGTTTTCGGCTGAGGAAAGAACAATATAATTATTATAACAATACAAATAATAGTTGTAGTAATAAAAAATTGCCATTCAACATTTTACATTATAATAAACTATATAACAGAATAGAAACAAAACAAAACTGCTATATTCTGAAAACTATATAAAATATTCTCTTTATTGCAAATGAATCGTTAATCTATTGGGAATAATTTTTACATACTAAAATTTATATAAGGTATTAAAAAAATACAGAATTCTCTTACGTAAGTTGTATAGTATCCTATCAGCAGCTACTAGACTATACAATTTCCTTCAAAGAAAATCATACATTAAATTCATATATTCGACTTACAGATGGCACTACTTTCTTACAAAAAATTGCGCAAATTCTTGTAGAAAACTACCATTATGTTTGTCTATTTTTGTTTCTGAGGCAGAGTATTTGTAATTAATTGTTCTAGCTCCTTTTTTATGTTTAACATACATTGTATATAATATATATCAGTTGGAAAGTTTACCTGAAAAGTTCGCTGTTTTCTGGTAATTACTTGAATTGGTTGATTCACCTAGGTGAGATCCAACTTTACCCCATAATAAAACTTCCTTGGAGGAGGAAATGCCTAAATCAAATGTCATAGTGCTCTTATTCTTAATCCAAAATTTTTTCCTTTGGCATTCTTTAAAAAATGAAATGAAATAAAGAATGATATAATTAAGAGTTATGCAATAGAAATATTAACGATTAATTATATATACATTTATATATATATATATATAAATGAGGATAAAGATAAAAAGAAGAAAAAAGATTACCTTCTATGCAAACATCGTTCTTGGAAACACAAAAATAAATTACAACATAAGTAAAGAATATATCAAGTTCGCATGGATTTTTCTTCAAGTTTACTATAGAATGCAAAATCTTCCCTCTAATTTTAGTCTTTATATTTTCAATAGCATTATCTCCTTTCATACCTAATTAATTAAGAAGTTATAGAAAAAACCTCAATATAATTAAAAGTATTTATTATACCATTAAAATGTAAATTTTTCTGCTTAAACACACAAGGAGAGAAAAGCAAACCAGACATAAAATCATCTTTAAACTTTACCGAAACACCAACACTAAAATTATTCATAACAGTTTCCGTTAAATCCATTTTTATTGAATATTCAAATAAAGATTCATTTCGAGGAATCTTAAAACTTTCCATGTTATTCTATATTGTTATAAAAGAAAAACAGAGTAATTTTAACATTACCCTTTATAAAAATTAATGATTTATTTTATTTTCAACTTACTGTGCAACCTTTAAGAAAACTGTCCTGATTTCGGCACAAAATTAAAATGTATTCTGTAGCATTCATCACCCAATGTGACCATACAATTATAACTTTATTATTATTCATTGAACGATCAACGTAGGCTGTTAGCAAAATATTTTCCGGCTGCCTTTCTGTAAAATAGATTAAACAAATATAAGTTGTTTTTCTCTTTAAATTCATTACGAAGAAACTATTTTTTTTTATTAAAACTAAAACTAGTAGAGTACTAACCTGCCCAATTTGCAGGTAAATTAATTTGATCTGGTACATCTCTCAATAAGGAAAAGTTAAAACTAAGATCACTCTTCCATGTACTTTCAACTCTAATACTGCTGTCGAGCCCCTTTCTTATAAATTTACATATAGAATATAGGTCCTCAAACGAACATGAGATATCAGCATTAAGAATTGTCGTTAAGTGTTTCTCTGTAATTTTGTATGCTACAGTTTTTCCACCAGCTAGTCTCCTGCTTAAGGACTGTTTTTTCTCTTGTATTAAAAGTTATACAATATATCATAATAATACTTACATTCCAGATGACAGATACGGAAGGTTTAATACCATTTTGAATATAATAAAAAGTCTCTGGTAAAGCTTCGGGTTCTAAAAATGATATTCAAGGAGATTTAATAATAATAAACATTTATCCAAATTTAAAAATTACCTGTTGTGTTCGTTATAAAAGTATAAACAGTGTTTTCACTAGATTTACCATATTCCTTTTCGTTATCAACCCTAATTAACGACATGAATAAGCTATAATTTGTTGCAGGGGCTAAATTTTCAAATTTGCAGAATCCACATGAATCTTCATTTCCAGTGATGACGTATACAGTTTTCTTATCCTTAAAAATTTCACATTTATTTAAAATGTGTTTTCTTTAAGCTTTTATTAATAAAATTTAGAAAAATGAGGAAATCCTATATTATATCCTATATTTTTTGACCTGTAAGATCCTAATCTTCATTCGTCAGATGGCGTGTGTAGCATAAGAAAGCTATGCTTTATAAAATACTATTCTGTCATTCTCTCTCTCTCTCTCTAATACGTAATCGCATTCATAAATCATTTTACATTCCATACTGATAAGTAGAATGTTTGCAGAAAGACGTAAACTCTCATTCGCCTTTTCTTTTCATACGCTTTCTTATCTTTTTTATCCATGCCTCTTGTTGGTCCTGTGAGTTGAACTCCCACTACTGTTCCACATTTATTTTCTACTCAAAATGTCTCTTCTATCAGAGTTCACTCGATCTTTAGTATTACCTCTCCGCATTTTATCCATTTAGGGTAACTTGTACCTCTTCTTCCTTCTCTTTTCACTATTTTCCACTTTAATAGAGAACCTAACCTTCTACCGTGTCATATCTTACTTAATAGACAGTGAATTCGTCTTTTCTGACCCTGTCTCTCGTTTTTGTATCAATTGAACATGAATATTTTCATAATATAACATAATTATACTGTGCTTGTCTAATGTTAGTTGTGTGAGATCAACACCTTTATCAAATTTAACCTGTAGAATTTGATCTATAAATATTCGTTGTATATTGTATGTAGATGTAGAAAGTAATAAGAGTACGGCGTCCAGGTAGACAATATGTTATATCAGTCTTTATTTTTACTTAAATCGTTGTCATTTACCCAGATACTTATAAATATACGAACATACTTTCCAGTAATCTGTCATTCAGATTCCCTAATCAATTAGCTGTCTTTCCTGCCCTGCCTACATGTAAGCTATATAAATGCAAAGATTCTCTATACTTTCCATACATTACAATAATATATTCATAAAATTATATACTCTATATATGTTATACACTTTTATCCATTTACTTAGAGACTATCGTTTCCTTATTTTTCTATAATATAGTAGTATTAAATGAACTTACAGATTCAGCCACTTCGTTGGTTGATAATTTGCAGTAGAGATTCAGTTCAACATCATAATGGTGCTTCACTTTCAAAAAATTTTTTGATGGTTGAACAGGTACTATCATTGATGTGCTATTGACAATTGGATCCTTCAAGTTGTCACATTCATAAACAATGGGTTTTCCAGGAATTACTGTTTAATATCGATTTAATAAGTATTGAAAATATAAATATAGATGATAGTATTTTGTAATGAAATGGTAGAAAATAAATAGTTATATGTACATAAGTCAATTAATATAGATTATATGTTTAAATTGCAAAAAATTTGCCAACTAGAAAATATTCCTTTCAACTTAACAAAGAAAAGAAAGTATATAAAAAAAAATCTCCTTACATTTGTTTGTTCCTAATTTGTAAACGTATTTGTCTTCAAAAGGATAGGCGAATGTTACTGCAGAATTTTCTTTATCCATGGAAAGATTGACATTATTTTTGTTTAGAGAGCTCAGGTCAAAATTTTTAGGGAAATTCATTTCAAACTTTATATGCAATTCAGCACGTATCATTAATCGATAGTCTTTTTGAGCAAAACTTTGAGCGAAGTTTCCTATGTCAGTTGTGCAATTGTTTAGCGCGATATTTGTCGTACATAGCTCATATACTCCAGAGTATTTGCTGCAAAAAAAAGAATGATAAAGATGTTTAAATTTTTAGAAATAAAATATTATAACATCGCAAAATTGTGTTCTATTTCTACTGTTCTAATTAGCTTCTCGATAAGAGCTTTATAAATGGACTGACATATATCGCTGCCATCTTTTTGGTCTGTCTGTAAGATCAAACAGCCCTTTTACAAATATAGAATCTTTCCTTCACCGTATTTTCGTTGCGAATAAACAGTTTTCAAGGTCAGTAAAATAAGAATGCTGTAAACTTCAAAAAGTATTCTATTTTAAGTTTATATACAACTTGCTATTATAAAAGAAAAAGGTAAATAAATCGCCTAATTCTCGTTTCTTATTAGTATTCTGAAAAAAGGTTATTTTGTATGAGAACTTTTCAACAAATACAGAAAACAAATATATATCTTATAAAGATTATAACCATTCATTAAGGTGCCCGAATAAATTTATCTTATAGGTTATGAATATAAAAATAAGTTAGATATATTATTATTCAAGCTGCTGGATAATCCGAAACTATAATAGATTTTATTAATCTTCGAAGTGGGATGTTTAAAAGTCGGTAAAAAAATAAAACAAGACCTAATAATAAAATCTTTCTCTAAACCAAAGAATACTAGTATTGCACTACTACAAAAAAAAGGTACCAGAGAAAGATCTGTAAACAAAAGCCTGGTACCGAGTGGCACAATTAGAAGACATCTGCTGAATTAAAATAAAGTGGCTTTTTACAATTAAGACTTTACTTACTCTTTAAAAGACAAAACAGTGTTGAATTTCGGCAATAGTGTCCCCTTGGCCTGCTTGTGAGCAAAAACCCATTCACAATTAATATCAGAATAATCGTATAAATAGCATTTTTTTATAATTGCGGGTTTTGGCCAACCTGAAAGCAATTAACACATTTAAATGTAATTTTCTACACTTGACGGTTAATCTACAATTTAATATTGTTATTTTTAAAATACTTACTAAGAGGAGATAGAGTTACCCCTCTAGAATCATTTGAGGAAGGTTTCGCACAGTAACATACCCTGCAATGTCTACAATCTTTCCGAGGCTGATAATTCAGCCAAGGGGTACGAAAGGCAAAGCTGAGATTTCTATATCCACCACTTTCCGGATGTTCTTCAACACGTATTTTCATAATATTATTACATTCATCATAAACACTTTTGGACAATGGGTATTTTTCATTCACATAACATAAAAAATTAGATTGCAACTTGACTTTGACAAAAACATCAGTGATGCTGTTTGATTTTTCTTCGCAATGCACAACTAAAAATCCATCTTCCAAAGCTACATAGTCATTAGAACTTGGACTATATCGTATAGCTGTTCCAGTTATATGAATATTACCTAATCAATGAATAAAAATAAAGAAATCATGAATGAATTGTTGAAACATACTCAAAAAGAAATAAAAACAAAGAGTAAAAAGTGTTGAAAGAAAAGATTACTTACTTAGACTCTCACATTGCGTGGCCACTAAAAGCAAGACAAAAAAGAAGATAATTAAATCTTTACTTATAAATAGAATCAAGAAATTTATTATAAAATGTATATTTAAAAAATATAGAAGGTATAACTTTTTAATTTCTTTAGATTAATAAAATTTGAACTATTATTAACATTTACCAGTAATAAATAGTAAAGCTGCGCCAAAATATTCACTAATTTTCATAGTGAACTGTCACATTGTCATTCCTGAAAGAAGAAGAAAAAGTAGTAGAAATGGAATAATATCCAAAATTATTTAATAGAAACAAAAAAAGCAAACTAAGCATTAGCAATATTAATATACATATATGAGAATGTGTGTTTGTGTGAATGGATGTAATAAACATTCAATTTTACACATTTAAAAATGAAAGAATATAAATATTCTCCGTATGATGTAGATACAAACGTTTGTATATATATAGATGCTACCTATATTTAACTGTTTTGCTCAGAAAGAGTTTCTATTAAATTGAAAAATGAATACATGAAAATATCATATTAGAAACACCTAACAGATTTTTCTTTACACTTTTAACAATGAAGTATACTTATATGGACGAAGGTTTTTTTTTAGCCTTTATAGAATTGTTACAGACGTCAACTACTGAACAGACGTGCTGGTAAAAAAAAGCAACTATTGTTGAAAAGGGTCAATGACACCATTACAGTATATCGCCTTTATCAATGAGGCGGAACGGAAAAAATAGGCCAACTAGGCCAAGTTTAGGTGTAGACAGAAAAAAAAGAACGCTGGATAAGCATCTTATATAAGCATCTTATATATACATACTCTATCTATCATTTCATTAAATTGTTAGTTAGTTGAGCAAGAAGATCAAGAAAAAAATATAAATATAATTAACAAAACACTAAAATAATATAATTAAGAAAGTTAAATTAAGAGAAAATATCTCTATCAATAGTGTTACAGTAAGCGCTGAATATTCGTTGACCTTTCTTCACAAACTTAATCTTATATCACGATGAAAGAAAGCAATTATAAAGTTTAACATTGAAATATCACTAGGTAAGAATCGTTACATTAGTTTGAATTTTATTTTCTTTTTATGTGTTAAGTGCTTCTCAATGGAGAATCATCTATAAAGTTTCCATCTATACATTTGAAACCGTAAGCGGTCAGTGCACCTTTAATAATTTATATTTCGATCAATTTTTATTACTATTTGATGATAAATTCTACTTTTCTCGAAATAGTTTTTGTATTTTTTGTCAAGTCTAGTCACAATCAATAGTTGCGTAATATTCAATAGTTTTTAACCTACAATCTGTTATCCGACAGAGTTTAATTAGCTGTAGCTAATCTAACGTTAAAGAGTATCAAGAGAATATGAAAAGGAAAACAATGAGAAGTTATCTCTATGTTAGAGAATAACATACCTTTTTATAGTATCAAAAATATAAAAAGTAAATTATTCTAATAATTCCAACCTTGCCTGATAGGTTACCTATTGTATATTCTTTTTCACAACTTTTCTTTCGAATATCTCTATATATTAGAATATGTATATTATACAATTTCTTTTCATTTTCATATAGGGGACAAAATCGTTCTTTTCTCTGAGTTGTTCAATACAATCTCCTATAACTTTGACTTCAGAAAAGGGCTTGTAGGTCATTTATAAATTAGTATATAAAAACTTATCGTATTAACAGAGATATTCTCCATTTTGTTAGAGTAGAATAAATAAAGAAAACTATAGAAATTATTATTTATTATTATTAACCCTCCTACTTCTTTTTTCTAGAATTAATTATAAGAATAAGTAATGAGAAAAATATTCAGCGAATCTATTTGTCTAGATGATTTCAAATTGTCTATTTGCTATTATCATTCTAAAATCTTCTTTTTCATCTTGTCCAATAATTGAAGATGACAGCACACCACGTGTTATGCTTATATCGAAATGTCTGCCTGTCTGTGTATGTGTATGAGTCTGTCTGTCTATCCAACTACCACTGTGTATATCTGTCTGTCTCAGTCTTTCATTCTTCAACTATCTTTTATACTATGATACAGCCTTTCAAATTATTCAAATATTTTCATCAGGACAGTATTAAAATTTCAACTGTAAAGATTTTCAACTGTAAAGTGTCTTACCAGTAATAATAGATTAGTTACATATGTTTCTTTAAGAACATTATACATCTCATTCGCTCACTTACTATTAATAGATATATATATATATATACAGTATATATAAATTTATATACTATATATACAATATTTATATCTCATTTTCATTTTTCGCAAGTAAACACATGAATATGTTTTTAACTACTAATTGTGTCTAAAACTTCTATCGATCAATGAAAAAGAGTGCTCAATTCAATAATCTTTTGCCTAAATAGGTTACGTCGAAGCATCTAGAGTATCTTTTATTTAAATACATGCTATATAGTAAAAAGAAAACAAACTTGTGCTTGATACTTATACATGGACGATATTACGGTAGAAATATCGTTATAAATCACTGTATAATGATCTATTTAATCCAACATCCAGAAATTGTCAATTGAATGTTCACTTAAATAGTCTTGATTTATAGATTTAAAGGCAGAATTTATCTCTCGCCTTGGCTCTGGGCTGGTGACCTGATGTTGATCTTGCGGAAGTTCCGGTAAAAAATGAGGACAAGAACTGGTTCTCTCTTTGGCGGCAACTGAGATTATTCAGTGTTTTGTCAGCATTTAAACGTGTTAATACGATAACTATAAATGAAATAAGTCATTGATTAATATTTATAATCAATTTTATCAATTTGAGATTTAATTTTATTAAAAAATCATAATTCTTTAATTCTATTAAGCTTAATTGTTTACATATATAGTATTCGAAGTGTAGTGTTGTTCAAGTATTTGTAACAGAAAATTTCTTATATATATTTTATTATCAGTTGAACGCAAATGTTACTTTTTTTATTAGCAAACTTGTTAGAGAAGCATGTAGCAATGTGTAATTGAATTGTTATTTTTTTTAAATGTATTATTGCTCTATCAGTAATTATTAATGCGTTTTTTGGCCTCTATTGTACTAATTACTATTAATAAGCATATATATATATAAATTTATATATATATATATTATATATACATATAAAATAATCATTTTGATAAACTGAAAGTATCTAAGCATATTTTCGTGTGTTTCTAATAGAATAAAATTTTTAGGAATGACCTTGAACATACACTTTTTAAGATAAGAAAAACTCAAAATAGCAATCATTGAATGAACAAAAAAACAGACTTTAGAAGTATTATACAAAACTACAATCTCTTATCAAACAAATTTGATTTCGACACGATCTTATAATCGTCATCTTAACAACTGACTTATTTTTATGTTTTTAATACTTTTTCTTCAACTATTAAAGCTCCTTTCATTATATTTAACTTTAATTTATGCTTTTTTTAACCATTTTTATGTAAAAATATTTGTTTATAACAACTACTTCTTATCGACAATCAACAGCAAAAACGGTGATATTATCTTCTTTGTTTCTCATCTTTTTCGCCTAAGTATTTAATTATATTTGGAAAAACTGAGTAATTAAAGCCTGTGTATATTAATATATATATATATATATATATAGAGAGAGAGGATTTTATAAAAAAATAACTTTTTTATCGAAAATTTCATTCAGTTGTAAAGCTTTGAGAATTTATTGCTTTATTAAGCCTACAAAAAAGCTATAAAATAAAAATTATAATAGAGACGAACAAAGATATTTTTGTGTTTGTGCTATATTGTTATAAACATTCCCTTTTGGATATATATGTATATATACAGCTATATATTTTATATATTTAATGAGTCAAGGTAAAATTACTTAACTTGGTAAAGGTTATACCTTCTTTGGCATAAAAGTATGATTAGTTAACGAAAATAATAATTCTATTAAATATATTTAAATATTTCACTGGTACTTTCATTTCTTTGCTGAGAAGATATCTATTGAGAGAATATCAACTATATACAATTCAAAATAGTATAATAATAAAAAACTGTTCATGAATATCTGTTAAGAATTTGATACGGGAACAAAAAACTTTTAATTATGAAATGTTTTTTTTTTTGTTTGATGAGTTATGGATTCCTTTCATAAATAAGTTATCTCTGACAACTAAAATTTGATTAATAGGCAATTAAGTAATTCTTTTAGAAATTATTATAATATTTTTAAATAAATTCAATACAAGTTGATGAGCAAAAGTTTTTTCTTTTGTTTTTTTATTATTTAGAGCATACATGTGACTAAAAGCCACAGGTACAGGGCTATTCTAAATAGTTCATGTATGACGTGTGGAAATTGATTACCTAGATACAAAGACTTGAGAATTTTGTTTAGTTACCTAAAACACCCATTTGTTACCTGTGTTCGAGAAATATTAATAGTGTTTTTCAAAACTTGTTGCTCTATACACTACCTGTATATTTGTTGTTGCTACTCGTTTTAGTTAGTAATCACAACTTTGCCTCTCGTTTTTGCCCTTAAACATTTTGAATATATGTTTTCTTTAATTATGTTAACAATTGAATAAGATAGCCTATCCATGAAGTATCATAAATTCGATAAAGACGAGATTATTAAATCTCAAACAATTAATGTCTCAACAAGTGTAAAAAGATTCATTTACTGATAAATTATCAAGGTATCGGCGTGTAGATATATATATATAACAATGCCCCCATACAACTTACCTTAAATATTTACTATTATCGTAAAAATATTGTAACACTATTAGTATCCATTATATTGTATATTATACTTAATGTAATTAGAATCTCTTATAACCTATTTCGTATATAACATCGAACAAATTTGTTTTGCCGCCAAAAGAGAGAACCAGCTTTTGTCCTCAATATTTACCGGAACTTCCGTAAGATCAACATCAGGTCACCAGCCCATATCGAAAAGAGAGAGCAAAGAAGAGAGAAGACTCGCCTGACAAAAAACCTGTGAATCAAGATTATTTAACTAAATATTTAAGTGACATTTTCTGGATACAACATTAAAATTATCAACAGACATTTATACAACGACCTGTAACGATATTTCTATTATAATATCGTCCATATACAAGTAACAAGCATAAGTTAGTTTGTTTTCTTTTTATTGTAAGCATGTTTTTTAAATACGACACTCTAGTTACTTTAGCAAGGACTTTAAATGAAATTGTGTCATGTCTACTTATTGAATTTAACATTCCTATTCATTGATTGAATCTAAATGTTTAAAAAATAATTTGTAATTCGAATATTTTATTCTATTGACAAAATAATGTCTACATAAAGCTTTAGAATTTTTCTTCTCATTATAATGAAATTCAATTAGTTTAGGTTTTACGAAAAATATTACAATGCATTATTCTATCATATTAAATATGAAAGAAAGGAAGAAAGAGAGAGGGAAAGAGAGACATGTAGGAATGACTATAACGCATGATCACGTCCAAATTAATACTAAAAGATAAGGATTTTAAAAGAAAAGCAACCTTTATAACTTTTGAAATGGTAATAATTGAAAGAAAAATTAGAAATTGCCTAGACATTTAGTTAATATTTCTCCCTCATTATTTATGCTTATATGAATTTTAATAGAAAAGTAAAGAAGCTAAACTCTTAAAAAGTAATTAGAAATTTAACAAGTTTGAATAAACGACATTTATTATTAATTTATCTTTTCCCTTTAATTGGAAGAGATATGAAGGTAAAGTAAGGAGAAGCAAGATTAAGATCAATAGAATAATTGTTGTATTTACTATACTATAAAACACATATGGAAGAAGAATACAAGTAAAACTATACAATATTGCAGATGATACTATCATTATAAATTGTATTTATATATAGGTTGCAAATTGTGTAGGTGATCGTGTAGGTGGCAGAAATTTATATGAATACTTTTAGGACAATACTATGCAGAAACCCACTAAATTGAACTCTAATAAACAATATTTTCATGGGCTTGACTTTATGTAATTCACTTCAGTAACTATAGACTTACAATGTCTTTAATTGTATTAAAGATACTTCCGGAAACCAAGAAAAGATATTAATTAATAATCTATCAATCGTGATATAAAGTATTATGAGGAATCAAGTTGAGTTTCAAAGAAAGTAAAAGAAAGAGATTTTAATAATCTTCATTTAAGTTATAATGAAAAAAAGTAAGAAAGAATGAGGTTATATATTTTTACTATGGTAATTGAAAATGAAAGGTTTATAAATGATTAGTTTTTATTTCCTTCTCTTTCTTTTTTTTCTTAATATAAATTATAAAGGACAAAAAACAAAAAATAATTAAAATATACACTTTCGTAATTGAATATTGGTTTATAAAACATAATAAGTTTCTGTTCTATTCTATGGAAATATTAACGTACTGTTTCAACATTTAGTTTAAGACGCCTATTTAAATTAGTATACTATTTCTAGATTCCATCTAATTTACAATTTTACAAAATAACATTTTAATGTTAATGAAATATACAGTATATCTAACTTTTCATCATCAATTGATTATTAATGGATAAGGAAACATGACTTGGGTTATTTGACTTATGTTCTAATCGTATGTTACTTCTTTCAGTTTATATTTTCTAAAATAAATCATTATTCTTCTCTTTACGCTTCAATACAGTCCCACGTGGCTTTGCATAATCAGACCATATATTTTTTCATAAAGGATGTGACAAATTAGCTTATTTAAGTCTAAAGTAACACAACAGTACTCTTTTTTTTCCAGAAGTATAAAAAATTGACAGAATTACCATATAAATTCATACCTTTATATATACAGTACATATATACAGTATACATCAATAAATATATCCCTTCATATATGCTTCACAACAATATTAGATTAGTTCTTTCCTACTCCATCCAGTAGCGTATGTGAATATAGACTACAAAACTATTGTTTATTAAGTTCATTAAAACATTCTGTCTTTTCATATATACAGTATATAGAAAGAGAGAGAGTATATATTATCCTTAAAGGTCTTTTTACTGCAAATTGAATATAAACTGTCTAATACCTCAATAATTTGATTAAATTTTATTATTTTTTATTTTATTACTGCTGCTGCTTCTTCCTCGTCTTCTTTTACTTCAACTCAGATTGACAATGTGACAGTTCGCTATGAAAATTAGTGAATATTTTGGCGCAGCTTTACTATTTATTACCGGTAAATATTAATAATAGTTCAATTTGTGTATTTTTAAAGAAATGTAAAGAAATTATTAAATTTATTTCGTCTTACTTTTAGTGGCCACGCAATGTGAGAGTCTAAGTAAGTAATCTTTTCTTTCAACACTTTTTACTCTTTGTTTTTGTTTCTTTTTGAGTATGTTTCAACAATTCATTCATGATTTCTTTATTTTTATTCATTGATTAGGTAATATTCATATAACTGGAACAGCTATACGAATTAGTCAAAGTTCTAATGATTATAGTGTTATGGAAGATGGATTTTTAGTTGTACATTGTGATGTACAATTAAAAAATGTTCCTTTTGTTTTTATTAGTATAGGACAAGATTCAACCTACATATGTTACTTGAACAGAGAAAATTTTAAATTTAACAAATCGGAAGGGATTGGTGATAGATGCCATGAAAAATTATTTGTGAAAGTAGACGAGAAAAAGTTGAGTGATGACATTTTTAGACTTAGCTTTTCGTTTGGCATAACCTGGAGCAAATTATTTAGTGGTAGTTTACAGAGGTTTTATACATGTCGATGTGAATTGAGCTCCACAATTGAGAGTTGGCGACAAGCTTCCCTGCATATGTTTGGTAATATTTTCTTTTCATGACTAAGATATCAATTTTCTTATGTTATTCTCTCTTTTAAAGATTGGCTGGAGCCTCCGATAATAAAATATTGTGAACTTAACGATTATTACAACGTTAATTGCGAATGGAAATGGGATAATCAGGTGTACTCTAGTCATTTTGGAAGTACAATATTACGACAAGTCAACATTAGCATCACTTACAAATCGTAAGTTATGATTAAAATTCAAGAAGAACAATAATCAATCTATACGATTGAATATCAGTTTTCTTCCTTTCTATATAGTTGAATATATAGAATGTGATTTATTGTCCACATTTTGAATGAATTTATAAATTAACAAACCAGCAATATATTAGTATATATAGTACTGATATATTTCAATGTAATTTTTCATTATGCCATTCAATCTGAGTGTAAAATACTGTTGAAAAAGATATACGAGAAGAAAAATGATAAATCTCATCTGATAAGATGCTAATTAAAATACTTAATTACCAATTTGTTTTTCATTTAAAATATATCTTAAGTTTATTTTATATCTAAGATTATTTTCATCGAAATTTGATAGATGAGAATTGCTGGAGAGAAATTTGAAAAATAGATCTCTCTTCAAACAATATAACACAATACTTATTGGCAAAAGTATAAGATGTCATTTTATATCGTAGCCTCTATTGTTGAAATAGGAGAAAACTTATTTCGAGAAAGAAGAACACACACTGTGATTGAGGAAGTTATTATGTTAATCAGAAGTAAAAAACCACATTTAGTTAAATACGTTCTTTCTTCTTCTGTAAATGAAGAAAGCTTAACAATATTCTTTGAAGGAGGAGAATCGAGAGCGAAAACTAGAGCAGAATATCAGTAAAAAGACAACAATAGTTATTTTTATCAAAAGTAGTCATTTGTTTAGCTTATACACGTATATGAATTATCTTGGGAAAAATTAGAAATTATCTATAAATCCCATTAATAACTATAAAAACATTTTGTCTTTCATCCGCAACAATAGCAACAGCAGACATTTATATTAAATGATCGAAATACATATAATATTAGAAATCGAATGTTTTTCAAATATCTTTTAATGTGAAATACTTGCAGAACAAATTCAACTTTTCATCAACTTTGTCGAAGAAGGGCTACAAATAAGACACACTGTATAGGTACAATAGAAACGCCCTACAACAAGGAAACCAATAAATTCGAAATACAATTAAGTCCCCAACTGCAAATTAAATTTTTAATGGAGTTTCCACAATGGCTTAATTTACAAAGTTTGTCTAAAGAGAATATAAATGTTTCTATGAATAAGGATAACTCAACAATAATTTTTTCACACCCGTGGAAAAGGGAATATATCTATCAATTAGGAAAAGACAATTGTAAGCCTATTTCCATAAATCTATTGCTTAATATTCACAGGAAACCGAATTAATTATAAAAACATTCACATTGTCTATTAAATAATTCATAATAAACAGTAACACCTGGAAAGCCACGTATCTCCGCATGTGAGCACTTGAAGAATATAGATATAAGCGGAACATCGACAACAATACCCGTTCAGCCGTCAAAAAATTTCTTGAAAGTAAAACATCATTACGATGTTGAACTGAATCTCTACTGCAAATTATCATCTAACGAAGTTGCTGTACTTGTAAGTTCCTTTTATTAACAATTTGGTAGAAAGTGTATTTGTATGTTTAGAAAATATCTAGGCAAATGACAACCATGTATGTAAAAAATGATATAGAGTATTCTATATACCTGCGCACCGTACCATTGTTACTTCCACATCTACTTACAATATAAAGCGAATGTTTAAAGATTAAATTCTCCATGCTCAGTTTGGTAAATGTATTTATCTCATTCTACTGGTGCTGGTGACCACTATAATATCAGTATAAAATAAAACAACAAAACATCTCTCCTTAAGCAAGGATGTCAAAAAGGATGTAAAAAACAGAAAATGAGAAAAGGAAGAAATAGGAGACAGAGTAAGAAAAGACGAACACGTTGTCTATTAAGTAAGATATGACACGGTAGAAGGTTAGGTTCTCTATTAAAGTGGAAAATAGTGAAAAGAGAAGGAAGAAGAGGTACAAGTTACCCTAAATGGATAAAATGCGGAGAGGTAATACTAAAGATCGAGTGAACTCTGATAGAAGAGACATTTTGAGTAGAAAATAAATGTGGAACAGTAGTGGGAGTTCAACTCACAGGACCAACAAGAGGCATGGATAAAAAAGATAAGAAAGCGTATGAAAAGAAAAGGCGAATGAGAGTTTACGTCTTTCTGCAAACATTCTACTTATCAGTACGGAATGTAAAATGATTTATGAATGCGATTACGTATTAGAGAGAGAGAGAGAGAATGACAGAATAGTATTTTATAAAGCATAGCTTTCTTATGCTACACACGCCATCTGACGAATGAAGATTAGGATCTTACAGGTCAAAAAATATAGGATATAATATAGGATTTCCTCATTTTTCTAAATTTTATTAATAAAAGCTTAAAGAAAACACATTTTAAATAAATGTGAAATTTTTAAGGATAAGAAAACTGTATACGTCATCACTGGAAATGAAGATTCATGTGGATTCTGCAAATTTGAAAATTTAGCCCCTGCAACAAATTATAGCGTGTTTATGTCGTTGATAGGAACTGATAATGGAAAGGAATATGGTAAATCTAGTGAAAACACTGTTTATACTTTTACAACAAATACAACAGGTAATTTTCAAATTGGAATAAATGTTTATTATTATTAAATCTCCTTGAATATCATTTTTAGAACCCGAAGCTTTACCAGAGACTTTTTATTATATTCAAAATGGTATTAAACCTTCAGTAGTTATCATCTGGAATGTAAGTGTTTATTTTAACGTTACGATGCATTATTCATTAAGTTGTAATGAAACAAAAATAGCCATTAAGCAAAAGACAAAGAGGTGGAAAAACTACTGCATACAAAATCACATTGAAAGAGGATACTGCAAAAATTTTGTCTGATATTATGTTTGCAGAAGAGCCTTTTTTCTATCAATTTAATTCGAAATTGATTAGTGAAACAAGACCGTATGCAATTAGAGTTGAAAGTACATGGAAGAAGGACAATACTTTTGACTTTTCCTCATTAAAGGAGAGACCAGACCAAATTGCCCTCCCTGTCAATTGGAGCAGTAAGATTTACAATCCAAGCCGTTTAATTGCCCTAGAAACTATTGCTTTTTTTTATAGAAAAACAACCAAAAAATCTTTTGGTAACGGCCTATATTGACCGTCATCCATTGAGACTTGTAGTTTTATGGTCAGAATGGGCGTTGAATGCTGCAGAATATATTTTACTTTTATGCCGTAATCAAGATAGCTTTTTAAACGGCTGTAAAGTGAGTAATAGCAAACAAAGCAAAGATTTGACTTTTATTAATTATTCTCTTCTTTTTTTATGCAGACAAACTTGGAAATTTTTAAAATTTCAAGAGGAGAGAATGTTTATGAACATTCAATAGATAGTAGATCGTTAAACGATTTTCAAAAGAATTTTAGTATAGCTATTGCATTAAAATTGGAAGAAAATTTTATGTCTGGTTTGATTTTTTCGCCATGTGTTTTTAAGAATAAAGTACGATTGCACGGTATGTTTTTTTATAATTCCTTATATTTAATTGAAACAGAAAGCTATTATATAATAATTGAATAGGTACGAGAGGAGAAGATAATATTGAAAGGATAACAACAATTGTTAAAGGAGAAATGTTTCAAGCTATAGTTAAATTAAGGAAATCTCCTTGCGATCTTGATGTATTTTTCATGTACATCATTGTATATTTCTGTATTTCAAAGGATAATGTCTGCATAGGAGGTAGTAATTTGTCATTTTATACAATAAGTAACTTTCATAGAATTTGCTTTTATTTTCTTCCTTTGTTCAGATGTTCACTTTGAAAAGAAGTGGTTAGGTAAAAGTATATCTATTCAATATGATTTGAATATTTCGGCTAAAAACAATATATTGCTGTGGGCCAATGTTGGTTCGCATGTCGACGAGTCAACTAATACTACCGCAGAAGAAAGTTTAGGACAAATTTCAGGCAAGTTCATTTCATTATTTCTATTATAAAAAATTAATACTTTTTCTTCTTCTTCCAACAGAAGAAATTAGATCGAATGTTGCTATTTTAGTTGTTGGTGTTGCAAGTTCAATAGCTTTAACTATAGCTTTTAGTTTATTCTTTTGGAAGTTAAGGTAATAAAATTTTTAATTACATCATTCTGTTACTATATATACACTATGGATATTTATTTCTATTTTACAGAGCCGTTTTAAAGAAGTGTGTTCATTTTCCTATTAGTAGAAATCTACGAGAAGTGCGACTTCATAGTGTTTCTTCCAACCATCCTGATGTACGAATGAATAATGAGCTACCAAATGGAGGCGTAGAATTGTTATTAGGTTCCACTGAAACTGGAAACGAAAGCGAAAAGAATACCGACGAAACGAATTTAACATATCCACAATATATTGCAGTTCATCATTTAGAGGATTCAAATGGATATATTTCAAACGAAGTCTCCTTTTTTAATGATATCAAAAGACCGCCTTCACATAATGGTAACTTGCCAAGAGACAATTTGAATGTTTCAGGACCAGGACCTAACAACTCTGAGAAGAGTGGAGAAATTTTCATAGGTGAAGGACTATTATCTGGTTCTGTTCCAGCTAACTTGTTTCAGCTCAATGCAGATGATTCTGTAGAATGTATGTCTAGTCAACCAGTTGTGGTTTCTGGTTATGTCGACCCATCCTACTTTTCAAGAGGGAACTAAAAAGCATATTTTGTTCAGTTTTTCATACACAGTATTAAGTTTACTTCAGTTATAGATTTTTCTGTTTATACTAAACTTATGTATGTAATGAAAGAGTCAGGGGTGCCTTAAACCACTATAAATTATTTAAAGTAAAAAACTTTTATTAGTGAAGTAATACAGTTTTTAATTTTGTATTTAATGAAAAAAAAATGTTAAATATTTTATCTGTTATATTTTACGATAAAATCTTACCTAACAAAAGTCGGATCCTTTAAAAAATAGCTTTTATATAAGTGTCATTGCAATCAAGATTTTATTCAAACCTTTGATACAAATCTTTACGTAGTAGTGATTTTATCCTATCATCTACACAAAAACAAACATAATATTAACCTCTCTCATTCAACATACCGACATATATACCTGTTCAAAATACAACACCCATGACATGCTGAATTTATTTGAGAAAAAGGTTAATTGGACTCCTCACTGCTATAAAGCGTCGGTGTTTTCTTTCCTTCTTGCTTACGTATCAACGATTGCAATGCTTTTTCTCTGAGAACCTTCTCAAGTTCAACAAGCTCTTTTTTTGGATTAGCCTCTTCCGGGCTTGAACTACGCTTTTTCTTCTTGCTTTTCTTCTTATGTTTTTTCTCTTTCTTTTCTTTTTTCTTCTTCTTCTTCTTTTCCGCATCCCCATCCGCATCCCCATCGTCATCAGTTTTCTTCTCCAGGGTTATTATGCGACGGTCTGGTGAAATACTTTTTTTTTTCTTACTCTCGGACAGTGATGTCCTTGGACTCCCTCTTCGTCTGGGGGATAGTTTTTCTACCCTTCTGGGCTTTTCATCTTCCGAAGAGCTGCTTCTCGGACGTTTTCTAGGGGAAATTGATTGCTTTGGTCTTATAGGCGAAGTAGAATATTTACGATGAGGACTCCTCGATTTTCTAGGAGATACGTTTCGGCCCCTTGGTGATTTTGATCTCCGACGTGGAGAACTTGGACTTCTTCTTCTTGGTGACGGTCTATTTTCCCTTCTCGGTGAAAATCGCCTATGGGGACTTCTTCGTCTCGGTGAATATCTCCGTGCATACGGTGATGGAGTACGATGCGATCTTCTTGGAGATCTCCTGGGAGGACTGAATCTTCGACGAGGTGATCTTGAAAAGCGTCTACAAAAAAATTCAAAGCAATTAATACTACAAAACGTAGCACACAGCCTAAGACAACTTAATTATTTCTCTTCAGAAGAGTTTAATCTTGTTTCTACTTGAAAAACCTTTAAATTGTTTCTTATTAACATATATGTTGATAATTTTCAAGCATATTTAGTTTTTTTTTAAGTTTTACGAAATCCGAAAAACACTATCCCCCAAAAATATTTTGACAAATAGAAATCAACTTTGAACTGTTTATCTGTAGGAAACAATTTTCGTAAGACTGAAATTCTTGGAGAAACTTTCAATACTCTCATATTTGATTCAAAGCTTACTAGGTAAAATAAATACAGAATAAATACCTTCTCGGAGATCTTGAATATCTTCTTCTTATTGGGCTGCGTCGCCTAGGGCTTCTTGATTGTCTTCTGATCGGCGATTTTTTACGCGGTGGTATTGAGGCACTGCTGGTTGAGCTACTAGAAGATGTACTCCTACTCTTTTTTGCCCGGTAATTTCTCTTTGCCTGAATGGAAGACATCGGTGGTGCTCTCTTTCTAGACGCATTTGAATTACTACTGGATGTTGATGATACAGACTTAGATCTCCTCTTTCTGACAGATTTACTAGCGGAAGAGGATGACGAAGAAGAACGACTAACACTCTTGCGAGGACGAGGTGGAAATTGCCTTCTTGGTGTTCTTGATCGCCTCCATCTTTTCGGCGAATAGCTTCGGCTAATGCGGCGTGGTCTTCCTCTAGGTGAGGGACGGCGACGTGGGCTGCGGCGTCTAATCCGAGGCGATCTTGATCGACGTCTGTACGATCGAGAACCAGATCTTCTTCTTAAAGATCTTGATCTAGATCGTCGTCTGCGCGATCTGGATCGTCTTCTGCGAGACCTGGACCTTGATCTGGATTTTCGTCTGTTTGACCTTGATCTTGATCTTCTTTTAGGGGACTTACTTCTGGAGCTCGATCTAGAGCGAGACTTTGCAGCTTCCGGTGACGTCGATTTTTTAATATCACTGGGTATTAAATCCGGTAAGTTCTCTTCTTTAATAACAGAACCTTTATTTGTTAACAATACTTTAGATATCTCTTCCTCTTTTGCCTTTAAGCTCTGACGAATCTTATCTTCTTCCTCTTGCCTTTTCAATAGTTCAATCTTCTTTTTCTCAACAAACTGTTCTGGAATGCCATTCGGAGACTCCATAGCTGTCAACATCAGGTCCCACAGTTCACTCATAAATATTCGAGCATTTCTTGCATTTAAAAATCCTGTTAGATTTATTTGCATGTCTTTTGCATCTGGATATCTGAAAATATTTTGATAGTTTCACAAAAGAAAGAATGTCTTCATAAATACCTATTTTCTTCCAATTGATTGATTGTTAGACCAACAACTACGTCATCCTCCATGCCAAGAATTTCCGTAACTTTATCGGTAATCCATGGTTTTATAGTGTCCAACTTTACCCGAACCATATCGACCTTCTTTTCGAGATTAGCAGCAAATTTCATTTGCTTCATAAGCTTCTTCTTCTTGTCCGAGAAACGATTGTCTTGATCAGCACTCGTTCCCTAAAATAAAACGAAACTTATTTTAAAATAAAATCACGACGGATCTTAACAATTTTTATGTGAGGTGCTTATTTTTGCATATTATCATACATTTGAATAATGCGACCAAAAGACGCTATAAAACTTTCGCTATTACACTTGTGATTTATGCTTTGAAATATCTTTCAAAGCTCATAGTCTAAAATCGATATTTTATCGTCCAAAAAACATACTTATTAATAAAAAAAGAGGTTATTTATACACAGTGTAACCGGAAAGCGAAGTATGAACGTTTAAGAAATTCAAAAAATTATCAGCTATGATATCTCAATTAGCATCAAAAAAACTCTTCATGTGAAGAATCATGATGCAAATAACCTTAAAGAAGCCAGCGTCCGTCATGATGAAAAATTAAGTACAATATTAATTTAAATGAGCAAATTATTCTTTAATTCAGCATGTTGTAATGCCGGAATGGCGTGTAAAACCTCAGGAAGATTCCTAAATGGTTAGTGTTCCGTCCTTGAAAGAGTTAGGAATATCGGGTTCGGAATTGTTTTCAATTAACAAATAGTCTCTAGCTTATCTTTACTCCTGCTGTATCCTTTATATAATTTTAGAGACTCTGATGGTTTAATTTACCCATATATATATATGATTTATCGAATTATATTTAATAAAAATTTAAGTTAATTTATGTATGTTATATCAATATATGAATTAATATAAGGCAAAACAACAGCACTTTTTGAGAACCATTTTCTTTATTTCCGGTGCACCTGACGGGCTTCTCAGACAATAAACATTAGCCCAAAGAAAGTAATACAAAAAGAAAGCAAGTTGTTAGGTCTAGCTATCTTTTGAAACTAATGAACATTGCTTTCTGAATTATTCACAATGATACTTTATAATTAATTGTAGAGCAATATTTTAAAAATTCGAAACTGGTTTGCGTGCAAGAAGTAAAAATAAAATAAAATAAAACTTATATCAAATTATTATTTATTTATATCATTTATTATATAATAGTATCCAATTTACTACATAGATCGATTAAATTATTCAAATTTGTACACCTAACAAGTCTTTATAATATTTTTAGATTCGATCTTAAAAAAGAATATTTTCCAAATAGTAGTTAATAGGTCGGATAATTGATTGCGACTCTATCTAATTACTCATGGAGAGTAGTGAAGCGCTTTCCAATATAATTTTTAGTACTTTTGGATAATATTTTATTATTTACTAACTAACTATGGTATGAAATTTTACTTTTATTACCCCATCCAAGAGGATACTTTTTTCCAATCTTTCTCAGACTAAGATCACAACGTTTAATCAATTTAATTCAATTTATAGATGAATCGGAGTAATAATAAAATTAATTTAAGTTACTTTATAAAATTATAGGTGTTATACAATGTATGTGCTAATACTATAGTCTAGTGATAAATTCAAGAATTTACAAATACATTTCGTTGTCTCAATATGTAACATAACGAAAATTTGGCAAATCCGAGAATTTCTAGGGTTCATCTTGATTTAAAGGAATAATATACAGTATATATATTTATATTTTAAATTTGACCTTGACCAAAACAATTTGCTAGGTATCCTGTTCCACGATATAGAGAAATTTATGTTTATTAGAGAGGAAGGGCTAACAATACTAAAAGATCTTAAGCATATCTGAAAAATGAAAAAAATTGAAATGAAGGAAATAATATTTGTGAGTTTAAGCAAGGAACCACTTAGTAGCAGTTATCGGTAAAGAATCAATTTTTTTACATAATTTATTAGATTTAGCTTTAGAACTGTGCGACCAACTTCCGCTATCGTTTTGTGAAACATCCTTTAAACATTCTAGCAGAAACTAAGAACCTCCTAGTTTAATAATGTCGCGACAGAGTGGGAGATCAAATGATCCTCGAAAAGTAGTAAGTGTCTTCAAAATATGTTGATAAATTGCCTCCAGTTATACATATGAGAAATATTTGAGCGAAAAAGGGCGTCATTACCGGTTGCCTAATCAATGTTTGTCTTTGAAAAACATTATTAATTTTTCAAACTGACAAAAGAAATTCATAGATACAATATATTTTCTTAATAATTATACATTATTCTATTGTTAAATCAAACTAAATACTTTAAGCAATGTCTTTTTAAATTGTATTATTAAAAGCATGTTATTTATTAGAGTGGGGAATTATTGACCCTTACCTACGGAGCTTTGGTTGCTCAGCTTGTTAAGGACAGCGAATCCGACGATGAAGTTAACAAACAATTGGATAAAATGTATATTATATAACATGTAATTATTATATACTTTATTAAACATAAGTACAATTTTTAAAGGGGCTATAATATAGGAATACGTTTAATAGAAGACTTTCTAGCCAGATCTAGTATAGGAAAGTGTAAAGACTTGAGAGAAACAGCTGAAATTATATCCAAGGTATGTAATTTTAAATGGCTTAATTGTCTTTTCTTTAAAATCTATCAATTTATCAGAATGGATTTAAAATGTTTTTGAACATAACTCCAATCGTTGCAAACTGGAATCAATCCGGAGACGAATTCTCTCTCATTATCGACAATAATCCTTTAACGGAATTTGCAGAATTACCTGATGAACATAAATCACTTTCGTATTGTAACATACTGTGTGGAGTAGTTAGAGGAGCTTTAGAAATGGTAAATAGCTATCATTAAAGTAGAGGTTAATGATTAATTTGCCTGCTTTAATTTACAAAGGTTCAGTTGGAAGTTGAAACGAAAATTGTTCAGGATCAATTAAAAGGTGACAACGTAACCGAATTGAAAGTAAAATATATAAGAAAAATAGAAGAGGCTGCGCCTGCCGGAGATGATTGAATGAAGAAATATTCCCAATAAACTCATTTCTTCACTTCATTTGGTGCATGGACTGATAGTAAAATGTTAAATAGTTTATGGTTATTTCAATAACTATTATATAACTTCTAATAACATCAAGAATACAGTAAATTTAGCTGACTAAATAGGGAGTTATTTGTTTGTATTACATATTCAAGTTTTAAACTTACAGTCAATTATTAAAGTTAAAACCTATAAAAACGTAGAAAAGCAATTTGACATACACATAATATGTATTATTATAGTTCAATTCATAAATTAATGTTATTTTCATTTTGTTTATTTATTAATATAGAAAGTATTAACTTACCATTTTTTCATTCAAAACATTTGTATATTTAAATAATTAATGTTACAAAAGAAAAACAAATAAACAAATAAAAACTATAAAAAACAACTAATATGATATTTTCCTCAAAGTGAATAAAATCACTTGAAAGATTTTTTAATGTTTTTGAATGAATGCATAGAGAGAGAGAGAGAGAGAGAGATTGTGAACATAGCTCTTTTCTATATCTAATATATGACTATGCTTAGCCAATTTTTACAATAATTAGTTTACGAGTAAAATCCAAGGATGCTTTATTAAAAATATAAACTAATACAGATATAGAACTGCATATAACTATGCTACACTTCCGATTTTAATACTTCTTTCATATTATGTATGATTAAAGATGAAACACGACTATGAGATATAGGATCTTTAAGCTCAATTTCGATTAAACGTAACAGGACTGTAAGATCATCAAACTTTTTATATTGTATAAGTTTCTCTTGTTTTGATGCGTTAAGAGCATTTTCTAAATTTTGAATTCTTTGTATTTGCTCTTCGATAATTTGATCTTTTTCCAGTTCTTTCTTTTTCTTTTGTAGACGACTTCTACGTACAGCTTCGTTATTTTTACGTCTAAGCTCGTAATGCTCTGGTGTATTTTTAGCTGGTAGATTACGTACTCGGCGTTTTATAGGTCTTGCTTTGGTTATATCTTCCAAATCGTCTGGGAAATAATTTGCCTATTAATATAAAATGTAGACGTTTAATATTCATAAAAAAAACCTTGATATTTTTTGGTAGGTTTTCTACGTCGTTTAGTACGAATTTCTGATGTTTGAAATTCTTCGTCAGCTGCATTTGGCTTTGATATGTCGGATACCGTAGTGTTCGTTGATTGAATAATAAACTTTCCCGATAGCATTTCCTAAGTACATAAATACAGATTATGTAATTAATTAACACTTGAGTATACTTACCGAATCATCTGTATCTTTAAATAAATCTGGGCTAACTACAAAGAGATCATTTGAATCTTCAAGTGATATAGCAGATTGATAAAAGTTGTCGGTAGCGTTAACAAACTCCATCGCAAGCTATATCTGTAGCGTTAAAATCATATTAGAACATTTATACGGCAAAACTTGGATTGAAAATGCGTACACTTTCTCACAGATACGATTAAATTTATCTGCAGTAGTATAAGCCAAGTTTGGATAGGATCGGCTTTACTACAGATTAAACGTCGCATAGATGTCGCTTATTGAGTATGGGTACCTATTCCACTCAATTATTATAATTAGTAACTTATTATAACTTTTTATTATACTCAGAGATGATAAGTAATACCTTTTACTCTAGTGTTTCATTAAAAGTGTTTTTATAGTAGTAGCAATTAGACACTACTACTACTATAAGTAGCTGATACAATAAAACGTTTCCTCAAATAACCAAATATTATGTAATTAAATAAATAATCCATATAGGCTTTTTTATCAGTTAGTATATAAACTTTTCTCTATTCTTTTATTAATATTATATATATAAATTCATACTAATATATAAATTCACAGAGCTTGAAAAGTTTTAAATACTATTTTGTCGAATATTTGATATCTAATGGAGATTTTAATGTAATAAACTTACCTTATAAAGTTGACCGCTATCCCCGGAAATATGGATATTTTTAGCGAAAATAAAGTATGCTTTTCAAATCAATGAAAATTAACAAGTAAGTTAAATTATTGTGAAATTTCCTCTTTCTTAAACGTATTTTAGTGTTTTTATTTACTTTATTGCATCTACTTTTCTAAGAAATACTTTTATAAGACGCGGAGCCCCGGACCACTTTAGATGTAACATACCCTTTCACTTGCTAGTCACACGTTTATGGCTACTGCCCATTTAAGAAATTGAAAACGAGGCTCTTCATTGCATCACGGTTTTGATAAAGTTAAATATACTAAAGGGTAAGCTATCCCCCCTCCTTTTTGATATATTCTAATGTATAAGAATTAAAATGTGTAAAACTCATGAAAAGCGAATTCCTGAAGTTAATAACTTAATTACTGTTGAAAGTAATAAAACATGTGACTTTTTTCAGCCACTCAAAGCATGCTTTCCCTATGGAAATCCATACTACAATAATTAGTTATTATACAAAATGCACGACTTACCTTGTAATTTCCTCTTTTCAGCTATCAAAAATATAAGTAAAGAAAAATTAAAAATTTCCTAAAATGGGGTTACCTACAATCTTACCTGTTGAAATTTTAAAAGTACGTACAGAGTATAAATTTCATTTGATAGACGTCTAAATTATTTTAAAATTACTTATTAGACTAATTCACCATCTAAATTCGAGATACGTCTACTTTATGATCCGAAGAGACGTGATAGTGCTGCGGCCTTTCATAAACTAAAAAAAGAAATGGATAGATACTACTCAAAACCTGAAAATGATATCGTGTTAAAAAGAGAGGATATTAATAAACATTCAGTTTGTATATTTCTTATATATTAGAAAATATTAGCTAATTTGAAAAGAAAAGGTATTATATTAAAATCATGTTGCAGAACTTTGCAGCTTTTAGTAAGCAAAGAGGGGAATGGGTAAGACTTGCAAGAGTCTGCTGCTTCTCGGAAGGGAATTATGGAATACAGAGTTCTATTCAAATTTTGTATGTATTTGTTCCTTTATAGATAAATTATGATAATAATTTCATTTTATTCTCCAGATGTGCATCGCATGACTATAGTTTTGTGAGAAAGATACCATTAACAACGTATGCTATCCTATTTACGTAACTATTTCATACTGTATACCTGGTAGAAACTTATTAACAGATTAAGAATATTACCGAAAAAGTTTCTTAAAGTACCGCAGCAAAGTAGATGTTGTAGCCTTTATAAATTAGCGCCACTGGAATTGACCAGAGATCAAGAGAGTTCACTATTTATAACAAAGTAAGTTGAAATTTAAGAATCTTTATTGGCTATTCCAAAAAATTCTAATTATTTCTGATTTATGAAGAAAAGTAGAAAATTGGACATTTTCAGCGAAAAACGCTTTCGAAAGAATGCTGGGTAAACTTTCAATAAAATTCAATATTTATTCATTAATTTCTAATTCGATTTTGCCTTATTTAAAAGATAAGGAACACACTTTTTTTGTACATTTTATTGACGTATCCGACGTTAATAATCAGAAAGTTAGACTTTTCTTCCAACAAGATTCTGATAATCCAGAAATATTGGAAGCCAGCGAAGAACTAGTCAAAGCGGGATATGGAATATATGAAGATGATTATGAAGGTTATTTTCATGAAATATTTACCATTCGTTTGAGAAATTTCAGTATTTCTTTCATAATTTTTTAGCTGAAGATTACACTGAATATATTAAAAATATAATTCTACCTGTAATGAATAATTCAACATCTTCCGACGCATCCAAAGATGAAAGTGTCATTCCAAAGCCAAAATCAGTTAATAAGCTTCTTCGAAAAGTTGCAAGAAATGAGGAAAATGAAAATTTTATTACAAAGACAAAGAGGAAGGATGATCAGGGACTCCTCTACGATCTTGATTATCAAATTAAAGAGGAGTTGGATAGAATATCACAAAAACAAAGAGAACGTTCTAAAGCTGCGAGTAGTAGAAATTCAAACTATACCAAAGTAGACGTTGAAGACTTTTTAAGAAAGAACCAAACAAATAGACCTTATTTTCTACCTCCTGCTAAAAGTACTATCCAATTATCTAAAGATAAAAGAAATAAGGAAAAAAGATTATCTTCTGGTGAGAAGAAAGACGAGAATAAAGAAGATGATGTTGCAAAAGATGTTAATAATGGGATTAACAATGGCAACGCGAATGAAGAAACATCTAAACCTAAAACTGAACAGGCCAAAGCTGATCGGATTGAAACTGAAAAAACTAAAAGTGACCAAGAAGAAATGGAGAAGTCGGAAACAGACAAAGGTCAAGGTCAAATTGACAAATCTGAAACTGTCAAAGACGAAACTAACAAGACTAAAACTGAAAAAGATAAAAAGTCTCCTACTAAAACTATCAAAGTCAAAGCTGTTAAAAAAAAGAAAAATGATAAAGTTGCGACAGAAAGGAACGAAATTGTTAGAGTCATACCTAAACAACGAGCTGCTCCAATTCCTAATCCAACAACTTTCGATTTCATTTTAAAAGAAAAACTGAAAAAATATAATTACACTTGCGAAACGACAGAGGAAGAAAACAAGAAACATTCCAGCTTTGTTAATACTGAAAAACCTAAAGAAAATTCCGATAACTGTCACGAAATATTGGATGATTCTGCCAAAATTGAAATATCCATTACTTCACCTGATGAAACAAGTAATTCCAGGTCAATCGCAAAGGGTACTGAATCTGTCAAGAAACCCTTAGCGAAAATTGGCTCTCCTC
The DNA here is from genome assembly GCA_904063045.1 of Dimorphilus gyrociliatus. Taxonomy (NCBI): domain Eukaryota; kingdom Metazoa; phylum Annelida; class Polychaeta; family Dinophilidae; genus Dimorphilus; species Dimorphilus gyrociliatus. The sequence continues at coordinate 34,437 of CAJFCJ010000025.1, read as the reverse complement.
CATATCTACCGAATGGTCATAGTACTCCGATTCAAGCTGATGAAAAGCTGTTCTCATTCATCAGTGATGCTACTTTAGGCGAATCTGATTCTGATATAACTAATGATGATCGTAAGTGTGTATTATCAGACGATGAAAGTAGTGACGCCTCCCTTGATAATATGGTATATGGAAAAAAAGGAAGAACATTCACTGCCCAGAAAAAGCTGGTTAATGGTATCAAAAATACTAATGGTCCAAACTATTCTGATCGTTATCTATTGAAAACAAAAACTCTACCTTCTATAAAAACTGTAAGTGCTAGAAATGCCTGCCAACTGAATAATGAGACAGTTGTACCAATTAAACTAGTTCCTGACCGCGAAAACAAAATCGGGGACAAAATTGTGAGAAAATTAAAAAGAGATACTGTAGTAACAGATCGGTTTGAATCTCATATTAATGAAAATAATCGGGTGAAGGTTTCAAAATCTGTAAAAGAGAAATTAACTTCTCCCCAAAAAGTCTCTTCCAAAGAGAATGACTCCGAACAGTTTAATTTAAAACCTAAGATAAGGAAATCCATTGAGAAATCCCCTTCGAAAAAGTCAAAAGAAGAAGTTCAATGTGAATCTCATATGAAAAAATCTTTTGAAGATAATTCAACAAACAATTCACCTTCGAAAAAGATTGATAAACCAAAATATCAATCGAAGACCGAAAGAATTTCGGAAAATGGAACAACGAAGAATGCTGGATCTTTTTATACTGATGAAAATGCAGACAGAATTACTGAAATCAATATATTAAATTGGAAAAAGGACAAACTAGCTAAAAATGATAATATGAAAAAAACTCCTAAAAACGGAACTCAGAAGTCCAAATTTGTAAGGACTAGAGTCAAAGAATCAAAAGACAATCTTCTAACAAAACAGCCCTCTTCTCCAAAGAAAGATGAAAACAATAATACCGAGTTGAAAATAGAAACTTTACCGAACTATCTGAATGAAAGTTTCACCGTTCTCGGCAATAAAAAATACCTTATCAATACTAGTCCTATTAGAATGACTCCTACTTCAAAATCGGCTACAAAGGCAAAGGAGTCTATTGAAAAAAAGAGTCCTAAACAGACAGGGGACTTAGACGACCCTGTAAACAATGAGTTAAAACGAATTAAAAAAATTATTGTTAAAAAGACGAAGCAGAAGAAAATTGAACTGGAAAACACTGAAATCGATATAAAAGAATCTGTTAATAATTCTTCTCCTAAGAGAATATTCCAGTTGACTAATCCATTGAAAAGCTTAAAACCAAGAAAAATATCATCGGGGTTGTCAATTTATAATGAAGACTCTTCAAAAATTACAACTGAACAGACGACAGAGAAATGTATTTATAAGAAAGAGCAAATCTCAGAAAATGGTACTCTTCAACTATCAACGCGGAATTGTGAGACCAAATTTAAAACGAAAAAGATTAAACAAAATCAGGTATCTGAAGAAGTTACGCAACCTCACGAAGACCATGGCAGCGTAGTAACTGAAAGAAAAAGAACAAATACGAACCTCTTGAACTCTGTTAATGAAATGAAGACTATGATTGAGAATCTCAAAAAGGACACTTCATCTACGAGCTCTTTAACAAACCCAAAAAACAAAACAGAATCAAAGAAAATAAACAATGAAAATTTGTCTTCGAAAGATGTAAATTCCTCAAATGTTGTAACTACGGATAAAGAAAAAGAAGTTTCGAAGAAGTTAAAAGAAAGAAAGTCAGTTTCAAAAAAAAGTTCATCAATCATAGATGATGTTGATAAAGGGAAGAAACAGAAAGATGACGAAATAGTTGAAAACGAAGAAAAGAGAGACATTGTAGCTTCTAAATCTAAAATAGAATTAAATAGAGAATGCAACACTATAACAAATATGGCTAAGAAACCCGGGAAGATTATAAGAATTAAGATAAAGCGTAAAAGGACCAAATCGAACAGTTTGATTAACGATGAAAATAAAAATGATGAAGTAGATAAGGAAAAGATGGACACAATCCAAGGAGAATCATTAAAAAGAGAGAATCACATCGAAGTCTTAGAAATTAATAAAATTAATCAAGAGTGTGAAAAAAAAGTAGCTGATTCTCATGCTGACAACGACAATTGCAACTCTATAAAAGATGAAAATGCGACGACTAATATAACAGAATCGCTTGTAAACAATGTACAAAAAGACGAGCATAAACTCGTCGAACAAGCGGATGTAACTGTTAATGAAAGAAGGCAGAAAGCTCTTTTCAATGCTATATTAGAATTTCTTAATAATGAAAAAGAAAAGAAACTTCAAAAATCTACGAGTGCCCTAGAAACTAAATTCGCCCCTGATGTACAGGAAAATTCTCAAAAGAATTGTAATGGCAATGGAAAAAGCATGGAAGAATCTCTTGCCGAAAATTTGACAAAAATATGTTGTTATTCATTGGAAAAAATTTCGGAAGAGTCAAAAGATCATGAGAAAAGTACTACTAAAGTTTTATTAGACAAATCTACTGATACAACCGACTTGGAAGAAACAATGTCAAAGCTCGAAAACGATAATACGGATTTAGATTTTGATAGTAAATTATTTGAAGAAACGTTAGAAAATGAAGAGCCAGTCGTATTTAGAGAGAGAGAAGTTTGTTTAAATTTGATAGAAAATGATTGTATTAAAACTTTGCACACTCTTGAAAGATCGCCTTTAAAAATGCCTTCGTCTGCTGCTCCATCCCTTTTTGATGATAATGTCATAATTAAGTTTTCTAACTTGAATATTAAGAGTCGATATAGACGAGAAAAAAGGTCCCGGCGACTATCACTGAAAGAACACAATAAGAAAATAAGAAACATGCTATTTGGTAAAGGAGTAATACCGTATGGTAGAGAATTAGCAGAGCCGTTTGTCTCTGCATCATCTTCCAGAGAAATACGGCTACTGGCTATGTTAGGAAGAAATGGAGAAATATCGTTCAGTGAATCTGTTGCTTGGCCACTCTTGCTTGGTTCTAGCTCTGTATTTATGGTAACCCCTCACAGGCGAAGCAAGGATAATATTGACATGACGTTCATTATTCCAATCGTGAGGAAACTATCAGAAATTAAGTTCAAGTCATCGTCACCCGTCTTCATCGTCATCAGCCAGACATGGCAGTGCGTCGAAAGTATAACTTCCGCCCTTAGGATTCTTACGACAGAAAATACTCTACATGCACCAAAAATTGTTGCAGCCTGCGGAAACGGTATTTCTAATGATATAGATGTATTATTATTAAACGGCTGTGACGTTTTAGTTTGCACCGCAAGTATTTTTCAATTGGCCATTGAAAAGAAAAGCATTCGACTTGACAAAACTCAGTTTTTGTGCATTCACAACGCTCACTTGGTATTACAACTCTACAAGAGTTCGCTGGAAGTTTTCATGAAAAATTGGTCGTTTGTCCTCGAGAAAAATGAATCAATGATACCTCAAATTGCCCTTATAACAGATCTTTTAACGGAAGAAGTAGTTTGCTTCTTTAATACCTATATGAAAACCCTAAAGACGCATATTTTCATTTGCAATCCGACCGTAGCCGCCGTGTATGCTCCTCTTGAATATTTTTTTGACTGTTGTGATGACGAGAGGGAAATCTTCACAAAAATTGGGAAAATACTCTTAAAAGTACCGAATAAGAGAGCGGTGATCTATGCAGATTCGATAAAACAAGCCGACTTTTTAGCATCAGTTCTAAATTCCAAATTTTCATTACAAAGTAAAATTTTAAACGAAGGAGTCATAAAATCTTGTCTAAACGAAAAAAACGATTCCGATACCAGTGAAAAAATATTCGTAACGATTCGTGGAAATTCGATACCTTTCTACAATGCGCAAATCTTAGTTTTTACTTATATGCCCAAGCAAAAGGAAATGTACGAAACGCTTACTTTGATTTATGAAGCTTTAGCTAAAAAAATAGTAAAAAAGATTACATATGATCCTGAAGTTTCCCAAACTACGGATCCATCAATGTATGTTTTTACCAGAGAAGAGTGTATGCTTCAGCTACCAACTGTTGAAAAGGTTATGAAAGCTTTTAATACTGAACCACCTCCAAAATTTCTGAAATGGAAGAGTAAACATTTCCCACATAGTCCTGAAACAGAAAAAGATGGAAACGAGTTGTGCCATATTTTACTTTCATATGGAAAATGTTACAAATTTGAAAAATGCGGCTGGAGGCATAAAATAGTTGTTCAGAAGGATATACCCACCCCGACTATGTATCAATCGAATTTCCATGTTTCTGGTAAGATAAGGCTGATTATTGTACATCTCCAAAACGCAATATCTTACTATGCTAGAATTTTATCATACGAAAACGAAAAAGGAGATGTATACAGCCTTCACAAAGAGTTTTATCAGCTGAAAGTTTCGCTTAATAACTATTTTAAAGAAGAAAGCAATAGAATTCCTTTAAAGACTTGCTGTCAAGAAAAAACTTGTACGTCAGCTTGTGTTCAAGAAGGCGATTTGGCCGCACTTAAATTGGAGAATGAAACCTTTGTTAGAGTTAGAGTAGAAGAAGTTCAAGCTTTACAGGAGGAATGGAAAAAAGGCTTAATAAGAGTTCATTTAGTTGATATTGGAAGTTATAAAGAGGTACATTCTAGTGAACTTTTACAGCTTCCACCGTCATTAGGCATAATACCCCCTCAACTAATGAAAGTTCGTTTGGCAAGAGTTCGACCCATTGATGATTTTATACAATGGCCAGATAATGTTACAGAATTTGTCACAGGAGAAGTCTTGAATAAAACTATGAGTGCACAAGTGTTAATTATTACATGTGACACTTTAGTCGTTGATCATTTACGAGTGGAGGTAGATCTTAAAACGATGGGAACAACTACTCCCTACGATACAATAAGAAGAAAGTTGTTGGATATGAATATGGCTATGAGCAATCCACTTCATGTAACAAACTTATTTAGACTGTTTTCGAAGCATATTGATACATGCAGCTACGGGTATACTGTTCATGGTGAAGCTGTCAAATTAAGACAATCCTCTTTAAAAGTTGGCGATGTTGTTAGGATAGTATCAGCGATAAGTCCTGTAAATTTCTTTACTAGGATTGTGGGTAGCGAAACGAAATCATTAGATGATTTCTTGGAGAAAGATGATAAGGATTCATTACCTATTGAGGTAGATTGGGATGCTCCAACTTATGTTCTAGCTAAATGGAATAATCGTTGGTTAAGAGCTAGAGTTTTAGAAAGATATGATAGAACTTTTAAAGTTCTATTTATTGACAATGCAGAATGCTGCGAGGTTTTTAAATCTGACATAAAATGCTTAAAAGCTAAACATCTCAAGAAACCTTTCGGAGCAATTCATTGCATCCTAGGTAATATTTTATGCAATAGAGAAAGTAAAGAAAGAGTGATTGAATTCTTAAAAATAACTATGAATCTCAAATTCGAAGTTACCCGATTAGCTTGCAATAAAAGAAAATCGATTTACGAAGTTAATCTAGTAAATACTGATAATAAATTAAAGAAATTTGACTTAAGTTGTCATTTACAAGCCAACAATTTTGGAACTTTAGATAAGAGAACTTTTGACAGTTGGTTTACCGTTCATTTAGAGCAGGTACACGAAAAATGCCATGAAAAATTAAGATTATTTTGCGGAGAAGTGATCTATAATACTTTGAATGGAGCAATGGAACAATTTCAATTAGAAGATAATTTAGATAATCTTATCACGTGCTCCACTATTAGATGTATTAAGCTTTCAATAGATTTCTTCGCAAAGGCAGTTATACTATCAAAAAGACACGATGAACGTATTAGACTTCTCGATTTATTTGTGAATTGGATAACGAAATACAATGGGAAGAGATGGAAGCTCTTCAAAGAAGTAAATGGATTACGATATATTAGCCATTTGAACCAACTATGGCCGAATTTGTGTAAAACCACTATTCTTAATCTATCAAAATATCAAGGATACAACGAAGTGATCTTTGAAGATAAGCAATTTTTCTCAACAATAAGATCAATTTTTAGACTAGATTATATGGAGGAGGAGGGTCAATACGATTTTTGTAAATTCTTTCGAACTTTAATGAGTCATGACAACATAACATCTGAGTGAGTATTATTAAAACAATGAATTAATTAATTATTTAAATTAGCATCTAATTAGAATATTTTACTCATTCAGCTCAATAAAGAAAGTATACCATATCGGATATATTGGAACAATCTTAGATCTTCTAAAAGTAAGAGTAATAGAAAAGAAAGTCAGAATATACGCACTGAAGATTTTACATTATATCTTTCAAAAGTTTCCCGATTCTATACCATTTTTAGCTTCCGTATCGACATCAACTCTCTCTGAACTTTTATTAGAAACCAGTAACAGCGTTATTATCCCACTCGTAGTACGAATATTCCTACTGATAGAACATAGCGAATTTTCTAAATGGTCAACAGAGCATAAACATCGTATTATTTTTAAAATTCATGATGAAATTGATAAAATATCAAAAGAAAAGGATAAAGCTATTTTAGAGACATTTATGTCAATAATAAAACCACCAGCAATGAAGAAAAATGTCGATAATGAAGAACCTAAACTGTTAGAAAAACTTCCTAAAGTTGTTAAAAAGGAGAAACCAAATTCTATAGTTCAAAATAATCGTGGAAAAATTTTTTGTAGAGTTAATTGGTCACAAAGCAAGCATTGGCTGTGCGTTAAATTAATAATAGACGATTACGAGGATGGAGAGACAAATGTTACCATAAACGGTGAACTTTTAAATATAGAGATTGTGTGTCAGAATAGCATTTATAAAGAAGAGTTTGAATTATATCGTGAAGTTAAAAATGCCTATTTTACCTGTTTAAAGCCTAGATTTGTAAGTATAGATTTATTAATATAGTAAGATAATTAAAATGACGTTCGATTGTTTTAAGCTCTTACTAAGCGTTCATAAAAAGCTTGGATTGAAATGGCCTCAGTTTCTAAGTAAGGGTAAACTGGAATGGATAAAAGGCGATTTATTTAGTATAATGGATTCGGATAATGAATACTGGTCTGACGAAGATGAAAATCCAATTCTTAAGAAATTACCATCAATTTGGAGAATGAGCGAAAGTATACCTATGAAAATAATTAAGACTCAAATGGATGATCTACCAGATTATTCTGATACATCTCAATCGGACTTAAGCGAAATTGAAAGTGTAATATTAGACTAGAAGCAAAAATTTGGCCTATCAGGTGAGTACATGTCTACAAATTATTTTTCTCTTGTTATCCTTTAATTAAGTGAACATTTTATTATTTAACAACTAGCTGTAGCATATTTATGATTAAACAAACAATATATTTATATTTCTAAAGAGAGTTAAATTTGTTTGCAAGTACATTTTTTGTATTTGTATTAGCCAAATATATAATAATATTAGCAAAAATAGATATATATATATATATATATATTGTATATTTATTATAATATATGATTGTAGAAAAGATATTTTTGACATAAATGCAGAACTATTCAAAGATTATTGAATTTACTCTTTAATTCAACTAATTTTGTACAACTACCACATATTTTAATAACGCTTTCCAAAATATCTACTCTTCTACGAAGTCTTATAATTTCTTCGTCCTTCTCTTGCTCTTGAACTTTCTTTTTCATTCTTGATCTTCTTACCGAATCGTTATTCTTCTTCCTCTCTAGAATATATTCGGGTGTTCCTTTACAAGCTCTCTTTCTTTGACGTTTCCTTTTGGTTGTAGATTTTTTTATTGCTTCCTTTATCTCTTCAACTTTTATTTCGACAACGTCTTCATTCTCTTCTTCTTCTTCGTCCTCTTCTTCCTCCACCGCTTCTTGTTTCATATTGTCTATTTGATCCACGTCCAGAGGTGATAAACTAATGTCTGTTAAAAAGTCGGAGTCGATAATTTCATCATCAGACAGTTCGAAGCATCCCGGACCAAAGTCGGGAAGAGAATAAATATCAACAATATCAGCTATAACGCTATTCATGCTGAATCTTTCTACTTTTCCTCCAATTAGTGCTAATCAAGTCAGGAACAAAGTGATATAATGAAGTTGACTTTATTTCATTTACTTTTTATACGATTGGTCGCCATTTTTGTCTCGAACAGATAATAGCCAATTAGCGTTAGAGGTGGGCGGAGCTAAAAGTTTCTGCCCTACTTGAAACGTCCGATATGTCAACCATAATGTCTGGATTTTCAGTGAAACAGCTAGCAATTTACTACTCAACTACTGCTTGTTAATTATAACTAACTACTCACAACTAAAGTGTTGTTCTTTTATTTTCTAAACTTAAGTTTTTACTGGGAGAGAGTGTTTTATCACTATGTTATCAGTAAAATCAAAATTATCAGTATACCCTATTCCTGAGCATTCCTTTATCTCGTGCCATTAATTTATTACATAATTAACAAGAGCTTGTAAATTGAACAATTTCAGCAAAAATCAGTAGTTTAGCCTGTAGTAGTCGTAACTGGCATGTAACCACCGACAAACCATATCGTATCGTATCAAGTTACAAACTTTTTTCTCACACGACTTTTTAAGTGAGTACGAAAGTGGGTTACATTTTTTTCCCGATAGAAAACTTAATGTAGTATTGAAATTATAGCGCATAGTAAACAAACATAAAATACACTGTATTACTTTGTTCAAGGTTTCATTAGTTAAATAGATTAATAAATAATATAGAGGAATAAGTAAAAAATTATTTGATTGTTCAATTCGTTGTCTTTTTTATTGGTTTTTGTAAATATGCTCAAGAAGCAAGGCCTTCAAAAAAAAATAATACTAGTATATAATAAAATTGCACTGCAAAAAATAATACAGCATGCAAGTTTATACTTAAACTTTGATAAAACTCTGTACAAAAACAATATCTTTGACTATATTTCGTTAATTAATGCTCTTCAGTTACTAAACCCATTAAATGTCCTATATAAACGAGTTGTAACAAATAACACATAACAGGAACATATTTGTTCAAGTCAACAATAAATATAACATGTAAAAAAAAAATAGGATAAAAGCAATTAAACATATAATAATTTCTCAAACAACAATAACCTACATCAGCTGCCTCACGAAAGAGTTCAACAACAAGATATACTTCATTCTAAGTCAAATAAACAGTAGTTTCGGCAAATTAAGTTGAAATGTGGAGACGAGAAAATGATACTTTTAGATTCTTACAAGATAATGAATTTTAATTTTTTAAAACATCTTCGCACTACCAATGCCTTTGGTCGTTTCCGCCCATTGCTGCTCCCATTCCTCTTCCGTAGGGATGTTGCCTTATCATTCCTTTTCCTCTACACGGAGCCCCACCGTATTTTCCTGCAGCGTCATAATCACCGCCTGGAAAATTTAGGAATTTACTTAACATGAATATGTAGCAATACTGGAGACTGTAGAAGCTTTGATGCTCTTACAGCACTATGAGACCGCTTTATTTATATAAGGCTAAACTGATACGAGCACGATTATGAAAGAGTAAAACACTCTATTCATAATCGACGTCCATAAATTTATTAATAGACAACTCTATTATCAATAAAGCCTAGCTCTTTTCAAAATTAATTCTATCTTTCTTACCTGGACCTGGATTTGGGCCAGGGCCAGGGGCTGGTCCTGGACCCTGCATTCCTGCACCGCCACCGCCTCTACCAAAATTTTGTCGATTATCATAACCATAGTTCCTGGTAAGATTAGAAGATTTCAGTTTTGAATTGAACTCAATTTCAAATCAACTTACATGCCATATTCTTCGTTGGGCTCTGAGTTATTTGGTCCATAATTCGAATTATTATTACCATAAGTATTTTGACTATAGCTAGCTTGTCCACGGTAATCTTCTTCGTGATTATACTGCTCTTCGTATGGATATGCCTAAAAATGTAACTAATGGATACTTTGTTCAAACTCAGTTATGTTTTACCTACATTTTGTGGTTGTCCGTAGGGCTCCCTAATCTGCGGCGGCATATGCCTTGGTGGAGGACACGGTTTCTCCATTCTAGGAATTGGTGGCGGGTGTTGAATTGGTTGGTGCCCTCCTCTTCCAGGGTGCATTCTTTGTTGTCCTCCTCGACCAAAAGGGGGATGATGTGGAGGAGGCGGGTGGTGATGATGATGATGAGGATGACCGCCGCCGCCGCCGCCGCCACCGCCACCACCTCCAACACCTCCTCCTCCACCACCGCCACCTCTAACAGGTTGAGGCGAACCGCGTCCTCGCCCTCTGGATGGAGGAGTTTTCATTGTTTTAAGTTCTTGTAATTGTTCGGCTAAAATTCCATCTTCATTTGACTGCAGAGTAAAAAAATAGTTAGCACTATAGAAAGAAATAATTATGTGAGTAATGCCATACAGGGTTAATATATTTTCTCATTTCTGCTAATGCGGAAGCGAATCTATTGAAAGCATCTTCAGGCGCCGCTGTTGTTGACTCGAGGAACACATGTAATGGACCATTGAAATGAGCATGGCCACCCCCTTCTTTTGCAAGCTCCATCTCTCTGTCTTTATTTCGTGTCGAACCTTTTCCGAGAATGTGTACTTTGCAACCAGATTCAGTAGAAATTTTTTTTAACGTATTTCCTCCAGGACCAAATAATTTTCCCAAAAAGTTGAACTGAATAGTAATATTATCAATTTACTCAATAATAAAATTAAAAAAATCCAATCGATCACTACAGAATCTTAGCGGCTTCAGACTGAATTTTATTATAATTTTTACAGTAAGTTTAGAATTATTTAATGTTAAAAGGTGGATATTTTCAATTTTAAATGTATTTAAATTATTAGTTTGATTAATTTGGAAATATTTAGTAGTTAAGATATATCTGTTTAGGGAATTTTAATTAAATTATTTAAAAATTTAAGCCAGTCTGATAGATATGTAATATGATATTTTGGTCACTCTTTACATGGTTTCTGTAAAGTATTCGTTTATTTTCAATGACGATACATTTATTATAGCTTTTACAACTAGTTTGATAATGATTATTCATACGATAAATAGTCTACAATTTTACTTTAACATACCTGTGGATATTGGTCAGCTGGAATAGCTACACGAGCTACGTAACGAGTCAAATCATTGTGATGTACTTCAAGAAATTCGTTATAAAATTTCAAGCCACTGCGTAGTTTTTTAATCTCTGTATTTAATTGGAGTAGATATATGCATAACTTAATGAGACATCTTTCCAAAGTTTTTATTTATTCTATATCAAAAAAGTTATTTCCTTGGCTGTATAGGTTTTTATTAGTATTTCTTCCGTTATGTTAGACGTACAGTTAACTATTTTATCTTCTTAAGATGCAAGATTAATTGATATGAGGAGTTCTCTTTGTCAAATTACCAGACAAGTAAAAATAATTTTTAGGTTTAGACTTTATCATTCAATTTAATAGCAATTAAAATATGCTTTATAATTTTAATTGAATATTTGCAATTTTAAGATACAACAGGAAGGATTCTCGATAATTAGAAATTTAAAACCCGGGATAATTCTATGACCTAACAATCTGACCTAAAAACGAGCTAGCATTACCTTCTTCAATACATTGCTTTATATTCGGAACTTGGTCTTCTGAAAGATGTTTGAGTTCCTCTTCCAGCTCAGTTGCCTTTTTGTCATATTCTGCCTGAGGAACTTGATTTTTTAACGGTTTCGGGGATTTGTCGGCACGGTTCATCGCCATCTTGAAAGAATACTTAGTCTGGATCTACTGCCATCTAGCGGTCGTAACTTTAGTCACGTGCCTTTGCTTTGAATCCCTTGGAAGACTAGAGATATTAACACATTGTTTTGTACCTTCCTCGATACTGATTCTCACAAACTGCATCTCGTCCTTTAATTATTTTGCAGAAAATTTTTGTCATTTTACAGAAGATATCAAAATATGACCACGTGCAATCCAGTAAAACCACAATTTTTTTACTTTATTAACATCTTTAAACGTACCTTCACTTATTTCCCGCATCTTTCTTTAGTTAAAACCACTTTGTAATGTTAGGTCGGCCTCAACACACGAATTTGTAAAGTTTATACTAGAAATACAAGACAAGTTGCTATCTGAAAGAGAAACGGGTGCGAAAGGACCGTAGTGTTTTACCAATTTATATTGTGACGAAATATATTTGTGATCACTCAAAAATATTTATAAATAAGCCTTTAAAATATAAAGAAAAAATAGACATTTTAAATAAGAATGATTCCAGTGAAAGATTTAACGTCGCTATTCGAAGCAACTGTGAAAACAGTAAAAACTCGTAGAAAATTAAATTCAGAGGGCGATAAAACAAACATTTTCCCAAGAAAAAAGCAGCTGTCCGAATTTTCGATCAAAGCAAAAAGTGTCGTACGTAAATGAACGTCTATAAATATTAATAATTATACTACCTCATAATTAATCAGGTTAAGGGCATAAGTGAACTTCAAAACTTCCTGCAAAGTCATAGGGAAGACTACACAGCTGCCGGAAATCTTTTAAAAGAGACGTCATGTAAAATGACTGAAGAAGAAAGGAATCAGATTGATTTAGATGCCCAAAAATACATTATAACTTGTAAAGAAACAATTAAAACACTAGAAACTTATGGTACGATTATAAAATATTCTAATTGCTAATGCTAAGCTTTTATTTCTATTGTTTATTAAGTTGAAAAGATGGTTGTAAGCGACCAAGCAAAAGAACATTATACAGCTGTTATTGAAATTATCGAAGAATATTTGAAATGTTAGTATGAATTAATTAAAATTTTCTTCAAAAACTAACTTTTGTTTATATTTAAAGCTGTTTGCAATATGTATAGTTCTCAAAGAGCTGTTAGATTAAAGAAAATGATTGATAAAAAACAAGTGTAAGGCAGTATTTATTTCATAAATAAGAAGTAATTTATTTTTGATAACTTTATGTTTCTAGCTCAAGACTGAAACCTTCACAACCAAGAATTAAAAGTAGTCCTCCATATATTAACAAAGGTGGTAGAATTATAAGTAGTATTAACAATTCATATAAATTTGTAAGAATTTTTTCTTCCAGAAGGAAAAAATGTGGAAAAGCCTGATGAAAATTTAACTAATAAGAAATCTGATAAAAATAACCAAATAAAAAATACCCGTTCATTTTTACTTGACGATGATGACATATTGGCTCCTGACGAAGAAGATTTAGTATAAAATTAATAACTGTTCATTACTCTATTCATTATTCTGATAAGTTTACTCTAATTTTAACAGCTAAAACAAGAAAATGTTCACCTGTTGCAAGATATGAATTCATTGGGAGAAGAAGTAAAAAACATAGAAGGTCAAGTTGTGGAAATATCTAGATTACAAGCTATTTTTACAGAAAAGATTTTGGAACAAGAACAAATTGTCAACCATACAAGCGATAATGTTATCGGATCTAGCGAAAATATAAAAGACGCTAATGACGAAATCCGACAAGTAATTTAACTTGTTTCTTAAATAATCTTAATTATTCTCTATTATATTAAATAGGCTATGAAAAATAACGCTGGTTTAAGAGTTTGGATCCTGTTCTTCTTAATCGTATCTGCATTCTCCTTACTTTTTTTGGACTGGTATAATCCTTAAATCTGGCAGAAAATTACAAAGATTTACAGTCTTGAACGAAATCAATTTTGTTGGAAATATTTCTTGTGCTATATAAAAAAAAACTTAAAAAAACATTTGTTGATATCAAGCTCTGTATTTCTTGAATGGAAATATTAAAATACATAATTATATAAAAAACTTTATGATACTTTGAATTAAAAAACTCATTTTAGGCGCTAATATGGAAATATCATTGACTTGGTAATAATGTATTTTATAATTTAGTGCTATCTAAAACTTGCTTTGTTTGCTCCTTTTTTTTAAAATCCATAATATAAGATGAAAAATTGAGGATATTATAAACATAACACCAGCTAAAAATAAGCTAAATGATGCATCATTAAACAGATCATAAAGTAATCCGTTTATACTTAAAACACTTGATATAGCTATTCCCACTAAGACCAAAATCCAAGCCAATGCTTGAGCACTGTGATCTAAATCAACTACAATCAGTACGACAGGACTTAGCATAGAGATGTAGATAGCTGAAAAGTAAAAAAAAATGATGACAACAGGCAATGATGCTTAAAATATTTAGATTACCGGAAAAAACCCCGTGGAGGGCTGAGTAAATAGAAAATGCTGTATAAGTTTTGTAAAATATTGTACAAATAGTCAATATTCCTAGAATAAAATTGCTCATCATTGTCATAAATATTTTATCAAAATATTTTAAATCGGCTATTGAACCAATAATAATTCTAACTATTCCGCCCACTATACCAGATATACCGAGGACAAATGCAGATTCTAGATTGGAGAAACCAAGGTCAGCTATCTTCCTTGGGAGCATCGTTTGCGGTGTACAATGCCCATAGTAGGAAAAAAAATTTCCAAAGGCGAATAATATAAAAAGTTTATTTTTGAGTAAGTCCTTATTTGCAAGTTTTTTTATCACAATACTTAAAGGATTTTTAGTATTTTCAACTCGTTCTTGCTTAATTGTAATACTTGTAGGTGAATGTAATAGAGCAGATAATACTATCGCATTCAACAAACACCCTCCTATAAGTAATATCCCTCCTCTCCATCCATAAGTATCAGTCAAATATGCTGCAAAAGGGCTCCAAAAGAAAAGTCCCAAACTTTGACCAGATGCAACACAGCCCAAGGCCAGCGATCGATATTTAAGAAACCAGTATGAAACTACTGTGGCAGGACAAACAAAAAAACAGGCAAGGCCAATCCCTTGAATAATTCCCAGGGTAAGTAGTATAAGTGGAATTTCAGGGATAAATGCTGTTAGAATATAGCTTAATGCTTTTATAAACGAAGCTACTATCATAACTTTTCGACAGCCATATGCTGATATAAAAGGTCCTGTAAAGAGGCTTGTAATTGTAAATGACACAAAAGCAAGATTCCCATACAGAGATATAAAGCCTGTTGAATAGTCAGTCGCATCAACAATATTTACAATTAAAATCCCATAGGTTCCAATAGTTGCCATAGCTAAACACTGAAGAACTATACAAAGACATAATATTATCCAAGCGTATCCTTTATCGATTTGTTCGGAATTACTTTTGGTAGCATCATTTTTTTCCTGATATATCTTATTACTGTTAGTTTTTGACAGATAGTCATTGGTTTTTATAAATTCAGTACAAGTACAATTTTCGTTAGACGTTTGCCAAATAGCAGGAGGTTCGACTGTGTAAGTTTTCTTTGTCATTTTGAAAAGTTCATTTAAAACAACCGAAATGAAATAAGATTCTCTAACATTATCATTTTATATACATAGCTGGAGGATATTATCTTTAAATATTCAATCATCTGTGATGCGTACTTTAAATATAGTTAGCAACAAAAGAGAACAACTGCCCTAAATATACAGTAGGAGCATGCATTAAATACTCTTCGAACAAATTGCGTATTTTAATATGTTAATTACTTAGAATAATATTTCCAAACACGTTTATGATAATGTCACAAAACATATCAGTAAACAGTCGCATTAGAAAAGCGTTACATCTTTGTCAAAGTCTATATGTTTGATTAAATTAATAATACGGGGTATGTGTAATTGATAGTATTGTCTATGAAAGTTATTTTGTAAAGGTTAGAACAGGGAAAGAGTATAATATGTGAATATTTATACAATTTTTCTGCTCTTCTCAGAATATTCAATTAATGAAACATAGGACGCTTCTCTTTTCCTTTCATGTTTATCATTTTATGAAGATAATTGGGTATCCGAAGTCTTAAGAAAGCTGATTCCCCTGTCATCATGGGATTCAGTTAGACTTGTAAAGAGACCTTATTTATATTATACAGACACTGTATTATTTAAAGTTTTATATTAAAATTTTAATTAAATATTCTATATTCAATGATAGAAGGTATTATTTTCAATTATATAAATACTAAATGAACTCATTAATAATTCTCAAATTTCGAAATAATTGGCTTAACCGCCGTTTTAGAGGTTAAATTTGATGAGGCTACTTGTTCCTCATAATGTCATTTATTTGCATTTAGAATATGGAAGGGGCAACCCGGTAGATGTCACTGCAAAGACATATCCTAAAAAAACCGCCGGAAACGGAAACATGCATATCTAATTGTTTATCGCGCCAGCCCCAACTGTAAAAAAACGGTGAACAATCTCACTTACATGCCGATCACTCTATGAGGAACGAGATCGATAAAGTAGGTAGCTTAATGGCAAATATGAAAGAAATTAGTGAGAGTGAAAATGATCAGTCTAAAAGAAAAACAGTTAGAAAAGCAAGAACTAGGGGTGGTGGAGTTATGGCCACCAGATCAAGAACAAATGCCTTAAAAAGAAATCAAAAAGAAGATATTTGTGAAAATGGTACCGAAGAGAAGGTTGTTCAATCAGTTTTTATATGCGAAATATGCGATCTTAAGTTTGAATGCAAAGAGAGTCTTTTAGCTCATAAACGAAGGAATCATCTCTCTAGTGGTACAACATCTTCAACACCTCCTGAGAGAATGTCGACTGAAGAGCGAAGGAGAAAGTTATCGAAATTCACTGACGCTCAGATAATTTCGAAACTAGTAGAAAAAGGTGCCATCTTCCAATGCATTTGTGGAATGATATTTAAGGAACAAACCTTGTACTTCCTGCATCGAGGTTGCCATAATTCCGAGGATCCCAAAAAATGCTCTTTTTGCGATTTCAAGGCGCAGGATTGGTACGATTTTACAACGCATTTTTTCATTCACAAGAAGAAGAACGACGGAGGAGTTTTTAATGATATTAGTCAGACTTACTCGCATTTTTTACCGGTATCTCAAACCGTTCAATGGTCGGATAATACACAGGACTTACCGCATTTTTCCAGTATCCTACCACCGATTGCTACCATATCAAGGGCAGCACCAAGTCATCAGGACGTCGTTCCGAATTCAACGCATGCGCAGTAGAGGAAGAACTTATTGTTGTTGTTCTACTCGTTGTTTTATTTTTTTTTCTATATGGTTAATTATGAAGAAATGGGTCCAAGAAATATTTTTTATAAAAAAAAAATTATAAAATTAGCTTACAGTTATTAAATTCTATACGAGAATTTCATTAAAATCTTCAATGAAAACAAAGAAAGTACTCATGTAAACTTAACTATATTTTTGTCGCACTCACCTTCCCATACTTTCTAATCCCAATAGAAATGAAAAAAGAAACAACAAATGACAAATCTCTTTAAGGCCAAAGTCATGTTATTTTTTTTACTATATTTTCGTCCGTATCAAATCCACTAGTTACCATTTACAACACTTATCCTAATACAATAATATTCTTAATGTAACGGATTACGCTAAATATAAGGATTATTGTGAAGTGAAATAATATGTATAATTACTTCATTACTTAGGTGGCGTTACCTCTTTTGTTCTAATGCATTTACAGATAAAATGTTATGAAATAATCAACATTTGATAACGCCTCCAGACATTTCCTTTGCCATTAGCATTCTGCCGTTTTACTTATTTAAGCTCTTTTTTCTTTTTACTAAAAACTATTGGTTAGCTCTATTCCATTGTTCTCTCCAGACCCTCAATTCTTTTATTACCTTTTCATCGAAATGTTTTCGGCCTAATAAAAAACATTTCCATTTAGACAGATCTGACTCCTTTTTTTTTACAAGCTGGCGCCTAAATAACTTCGACCGTCTGTGATATTCTATAATCGGTCACTTAATCTTTTCTTTAAATGAAAAGGCAATGTTAAAATGGGAATTATATAGTTTGAATACAAATATTATCAAGTACTAAAATAATTGTACAGTAAGCCTATGGCGACGGCTTATTTGATTCCTTTTTATTAAGCATTAAGCCGTTGGATTTTGTACAGTTTTCAGGGGTAATTAATCAAGTTAATGTTTGAAAATGCTGAAAGGACCCTATTATATTATTTGAGTTGGTAAATATAAAAGGAACAGTTTGGAAATGCTCAAGATATTCTCGCTAGATGTCGACACTACAGTCTCCTCTGGTGGCTTCTAACCGGCTAACTTCCGGTCTAAAAATGGCGTACTGAAATCATTTTCTACGATATTTTCTACGTTTTTATTTTTCTACCACGTCTCTTAAGAGAAGGATCTCTGGAAGTTTTGTAGCTGCAAGTCTACAGTTGTTAATCGATCTGCTAACAAAAGCCTGATAATTTAGGATATGCAAATTAGAATGAGAGCAGAAGCATAGATAATATATTCCAATGATGGATACGAACGACGTCTTATTCCACGACATGTACGACGTTTGCGAGATGATTGGAAAGTAAGTTTATCAATCAAAAATTACTTTTGTCTGAGATTATATTTTGTCTTTTCGGTGAATTTAATGTTAAATATCGAAAATTAAGCGGATCGAATAGTTCGATCGCAACCCTTCGAAATATATGTTACTATGTTCTGTTATTAAAGCTTATCTGTCTCTCTATATAAATATGTATATAGCTTCATCAAATGCTTTAGACATCGCATTTAAAAAGGTCGGGGAATAGAAGAGACGGTAAATTTGTATAAGCCAGAGATGAATAGTCTTAATTTTTTTGTCTCCTATGTAAAAATCATCAATCCAGAGGAAGTTGAAATTCCATTTTCAATGGATTGTATGCTACAGCAATAAATCTTTCACCGGTAAACATGTGTTATTTCAGAAACGTAATCTAGCCTGCAAAAGTGTCTAGTTTGAATTAAAAATTTGTTGCTATTTTGCGGTTGGATTAATATTTGTCAGATTAATTTTTTAGAAAGGGATAATCACTTTTAATTATAAAAATTCAAAGGAAAATTACACTATTACCTAAATTTTTAACAGATTTTCCTTATAAAAGAGAAATTATTCATTACAAGTAAATATAAACGAATCTATAACTGTTCCATTGATATATTTGAAATCTTAGGCCTCTTTTGAAATGTTCAGACTTGGGAAATTACTTGAACCTGCAAATGAACATGTTATGGGCATTGTTCGATCGACCGCAATGTTGACTAATGATTTTCTGCGCATACTATTTCCTTTCAACTAACATATTGGTGAAAATAGAATATTCTTTGTCTGAACTTTCCCAATCACTTTTTGGTTATTGGCTGATAAAAGATTTATGTGTTTAACACATTCGTAATCTCGCTTAAAAACTATTAGAATAAACTTGAAGCACAATGTACTGAAGGAACCAAAAAGCCTTGAAAAAAAAAAATCAGCGATTAAAACAATTCTGATCAAGTACTTGTTGACGTCATAGAAATGAGAACAAAAAACATGCCATGTTTCTCTGAATTGGGAATGGCTTTTTTGGTAGTAATGAATATTCTGATAGTATTAAGCATTTTATGCAATGTAGGAGGGTTAAGAGGTAGAGTTCATTGATAGAGTGTCCTCCCAGAATATTTGACAAGTGGTTGCTTGTATCGTCCATTCTGAACAATCAATATTTCCCCCAATTTACTATTAATTAGAACAGTTTTTCGTTTAATTAAGAGAATAAAAAGTGCTGAAAAGCTTTTAGCTGATATAAATAGACAGTCATTTTTATAACTGAACTTGAAGAGTACCGGAAGAACTGTTTCTTAATAACGCACTTTACGAACTGAATTACGTGGTGCCTTTAACGAAGCTCATATTTTCTCCTCTATAAAGTTCATTATAGTAAGAGAAAATAGGAGCACAAAGAAGAATGTACAAAATAAATAGAATTTCTTTAAAGATAGTATCTATAGTTTGTAAACAAAAGAAGTTGAGAAATTATACGATTCGAATCATAGAAAAAAATATTTAGGTGCTTATCAGAATATTTTTGATAACAAAACATGAAACAAACGTAACCATAAGTAAATAAGAATAACGACAGGGCGCAGTAGTAAAGAACGCGAATAAACATTTTTTAAGAATCAAAAGCGGTTTCGTCGCTTTTAAGCCAAATATCCATAGTTTTTTTTATATAAGAAGAAAAGCATGATACGCTTTAAAAGAAATAATTTATCCACTTGAAAATTATATTATGTTTTTGTGTATTTATTTATTTTTTGATTAATTATTTTTTTTTTTTGCAGAGGTCCCTTTTCCGTCGTCCGCCGTTGTGTACATAAGCAAAATCAACAACAATTTGCTGTCAAAATTGTTGACGTCGCGAAATTCACAGCATCACCCGGCTTGTCGACAGAAGATTTGAAAAGGGAGGCGTCAATATGTCATATGCTTAAGCATCCACATATTGTTGAGTTATTTGAAACGTACAGTTCTGATGGCTTACTCTATATGGTTTTCGAGTATGTTGATGGAGCTGATTTATGCTTTGAAATTGTCAAACGAGCCGGTGCTGGCTATGTTTATAGCGAAAGTGTGGCCAGCCATTACCTGAAACAAATATTGGAAGCCGTGAGATATTGCCATAGTAAGTTTATTATCTTGTCTATTCTCTTAAACATCTCATTAATGAAGATATAGCAAATAAATACTATTGGGTTAGTGCTAAAGGTCAGATTCTAAAAAAATGCAAATAAAAATTATTCAGCTTTAGTAAATAAAAGTACAGATATTTAAGCAGCATATAAAGAATAAAGAGATAAAAATGAAATTTATTTAAAAATTCAATTTATATCCGTTTAATAACGATTTTTTTTTAAAAATTACCTTATAGTTATTAGTTTCCCGTACTAATATAAGCCATTCGGATTTTACTTATTTTGAGACAAATTTAATATAATGTACTAAAAATATGCAATATTTAAGGAATGATGGCATGTTTTTACTTTATAACTTTGTATGAAGGACAGACTGAAATTCTAGATTACGGCAGATATTCATCGAAATTCTTTAGACAGTATACCCTGAGTAGAATATGCAAATGATTATAGTTAATAAACGAGCTTCGGTTATTCAAAATTTTAGTTTGTATTAAAGAACATAAAAAATGTATAATTTATAAACTGGGCCTTTCACCCACCGCCTGTCGCTCTTCAATCGAGTAGCTACTTCATATTAACTATGTGGAGAGAATTCGATAAGTGACGACTTTTCCAGGGGAATTGAAATCAATTGCATATCTGTGGAGCGTAAAGGAAAATAAGACAAGCACTTAGGCCTAAAATTGAAGAAAGCTTAACGGGACGTATGGGAAAAAGATGGCTACTAAATAGCTTCCACCTGTGAAATTGGTCTTTTCTTAGACAAAAGGCGATATTGCAATAGTCAGAAGAACGTATAATACAATTAATGCTAGAGCTAGTTTAATATGGCAAACAATTGGTTATTTTTTAAATAGGGTTTTTCCATAAGCGTTTATTCGCTGTATGACAAACGCTTTTTATGTTGTCGATAAAGTATTGTAAGTTGTGTAACTTGATTGAAAGCCTCGTTCAATCTCCGCTCCAATTTCGGATAATCCAACACTCTTTCAGACTATTTTTTTTTTATAAAGGGAAGAGTTTATTGGTAGTTCATAAAAAAACTATTTTCATTCCCAAAATAAAGCGCTCTTATGGCTAAAATGTTTCAGCCTTTTACTGGTACAAATTTTTGCTACCTTTGCATGTTTCACATTTGTTTTTATCTCAATTCCTTTACCTATGTAAGATTTTAGGAAACAACTGATTTAAGAAATGCTATTGAGATGAAAATGTATTCATTATCTGTTCTCCTACTCATTTTCACAAGGGATGTGATTATTTTACAACATAAAAAAAGATAAAGGAAAAAAGGAAAAAGAAAATTTTTTAGCTGTAATCGTATTTTGCAGGCAACTGGGATTCTCTGATGAATTAATACAGAGTACATCCAGGCGAAAAGCTTGCTAATTAGAACGTCAACGTCAGATTCTTAATTTACGCGTGACTATAATTTGTAATTTTTATTGTATATACCTGAAGAGATTAGAGAGAAATGACCAACACTCATTACGATATTGATTGAGCCGGAGACGATTTAGTTGAGAAAATAATCAGAATGGAGAGTATATACTCCCCGCTCCGCACCACTAATGACT
This sequence comes from Dimorphilus gyrociliatus, assembly GCA_904063045.1. NCBI lineage: Eukaryota > Metazoa > Annelida > Polychaeta > Dinophilidae > Dimorphilus > Dimorphilus gyrociliatus. The sequence continues at coordinate 12,280 of CAJFCJ010000025.1, read as the reverse complement.
ACGAAACACTGAAACCAATTAGATTGTTACATTGGATAATGAAATAAATTAAGTTTGATATAAAACCAAGTGAGAGAAAGATGTCAATAAATCGTCTGCTTATCTTAACGACGCTTACTCCGAGGAGGAGCTAATTATAAACTGACAAAATCAGTAGCGAGAATCCTTTTCAGTGCCAATTTAATCAACCAAATAGTCTAGGTAGTACGTGGATTTTAGGTGTAAATTAAGCAAGATGAATGTTTTATATTCTTTATTTTTTTCCTCTCTCACTCTCCCACTCCTTTTTCTTTTATTTCTCACTCTCTCACCATTTCCATTTTCTTGCTCAAATACAGTTTTTTTCTATTGCTACAAATTACATAGTATTAAAAAAGAGAGGAGATTGATAATTCTTCATAGATTTTTTAAAAGGTCAATGAACTGTTTAAGAATTTAATGCCAATTTATTACACCGCTGGTCCATTTAATCGAATGTCTAATGAAACTCTCTGAAGTGTTAGAATTCAGAATATTAGAACAGATAGTTATATAGGTTAGTCGTTTGCTCTCTCTCCTCCCTCCCTCCTCTCAATCAACTCAATTTTTTCTTTTTCCAAAATTCCCCGTCACTCTCATATTTTTTTCGTTTAAATCGTTCCTATTTAGAAAAATTTCCCATACTGACGTCCTTTTAACATCTACTAAGCGGTTACTGCAAGAGTTTGTAGTCTAGTAACGAGCTTAATCCCGGAAGGCTTATTCAATTTTCGCCTCTCTTTTCACGTCGATATATCAAAAACGGATGCAATTTTTGCCGGTAAATATTTACTGGTAGACGTAATAGAAAATATTTACATTTTCTCTTTTTTATGTGTATATATATATATATATACTATGTATATAAAATTCTGCATTCGAGTAAAATCTGGATATTTGTTTTTTTTAATTACGAATTAATGATAAGAATCATTGAAACGTTTGGATTCATATTTTACTTAAGTATATTAGGGCGAAGAAGGCGAATTCTATGGAGGATTTTATTCTGATATCCCTCGTCTTTAGGATCTTTTTTTTCCAATTTAGATTATCAGAAGAATGAAAATGGTCGTTATATATCTATTTACAAAAGAAAAATAGAGATATTCATAGTCTTTCACCGTCAAATTGCTCTTATTCTAAATGGAAATTGTATAAAAGGGGATTGTACTTCGATAGCGCTATCTGTAAGACGTTTGACAATTGCGTTTGATGTAGGACGACAGATTTTTAGAGTTTCGCCTATACTAATGGCCCAACTAACAACTGAGATATTTATAACTGTCAACAGTTATTTCTTCCTTCCTGCCTTATTAATGTTATTGGCTTAATTCATTCTAAGTGATGTTTTAGAGAATTAAGGTAATTGCCTCGACGGTTAGTGTATAAATAGTGCGCACTGTGTAACCTAAATATTATTTAAACTAGGCAAAGACGGGGTGAAATTTTAGCGGATATCTGCAAACTCTACTGCAATAAAATAACTCATAGAAGTAAAATAAACATACACTTTAGCCATGTAGAGGAAGGGTGAAACCATCAATTCACATTTTATAATATAATTTACCTACCTGCAGCTATGAATTTATTATTATTTGTATTTTTATTCAATTTATTTTTCTAACTGTCTTTTTCGCTACCCTATGTGAACTTAAAAAAATACCAAATTGTCAATAATCATACCTCTTAATAGCTTAACAAGAGAAAAGGTTTTCGTGTTAGCTTTGACACATATTATTTATATATCTCTTCCTTTATTTAGCATATATTACATTTCTTTTCTTTTTGTCTTTTACAGCTAACGGCGTTATTCATCGCGATATTAAACCCCACTGCGTCCTATTAGCGAATAAGGAGAATAGCGCCCCGATAAAATTGGGAGGCTTTGGTGTTGCCGTACATTTACTTAATAACTCGTCCATTCTTGGAGGAGGTAAATAGACTTTTTTTTATTTCATTTCCTCATCCCACTTCAACCCACAGCACATAATTCCTATTTTCTCTCACTCTTTTTTTTTAAACGAGTCCTATAAACGCAATGCGATGATAGACAAACGTCTCTCTAGATTCAAATAGATATTATGTGTTGTAAGAAAAAAAAAACCAGGAGTTATTTTTTCAGAACGCTTCATCTGTGGATCCGAGAACCTTTATAGAACGGATGGTTTCGGTGAGCCGAAGCTTTTCTATTGGGATTTTCTTTTTTCCTTATCCAATTTGTGGTCTCTAGCTTAACTCTTTTTTCTTTTGATATGCATAGCTTTTTGGCTTTTTTATGCTGTATTTATATAAAAGCTCCATATGTACCATATATATATATATAGATATATATATAGATATATATGTATATAAATATATAGGCTGTATGCTTCACAATAAGCAATATATCAACCACAGTTGCATTTGATTTTATTCTGGATTTTTAACTAATTGCTTACAAACAGTTGTGAAAAAAGAGAGATAATTTAAAATCTGTAATCGTAAGAAAATAATAGTTATTTCTTTTAAGGCTACTAGAAAATATCTATTAAATTGAGAAAAGAGAAATTCCATGGGGGTCTAGAAGCATTTTCTCGAAGCCTTTCGTTCCGGTTTCGAAGACTTTTTATCTTACTCTTTCTATAGAACGGGCTAGGTTTTATCTTCTTGCCCGGAGGAAATTTCTTTGCCCGTTAGGGTAGGATAGAACATAAAAAACACCTACTTGGGTTTTTGTGAGAGAACCTAAAAAAAAGACCTGTATGTTGGTTTCAGATAATTCATATAAATAATTTATTGGTATTTGTCATAAGGGGAAAGAGAAGTAGAATTCTTTTGCAGAATAAAAGTGTAACAAATGCAATAAAGGATATTAGAATAAAAAATGAAAAATCTTTCATAAAATAAAATCCACAAGCCTTAATCGCTTTAACCTTATTCCTTACGCACGCGGTTGATTTAACTTCTCGCTCGACTAATCGACAGAAAGATTGTATTAAGTTTCTCTAACTCTTTCTTTTTTCTCCTTCTCTTACAACCAACTAGGTCGGATCGGAACACCACACTTTATGGCACCGGAAGTAGTTAGAAGAGAAGGGTATGGTAAAGCGGTTGATATGTGGGGAGTTGGTGTAATGATGTATATAATGTTATCTGGCACGTTACCCTTTTACGGTACGAAAGAGCGGCTGTTTGAGATGATAACTGAAGGCGACTATTCTTTGACGGGAAAACAATGGCAACTGATATCTGAGGACGCCAAAGATTTATTACATAGGTTACTGGAGCCTGATCAGAATCAGAGGATCACAATCGAGGATGCCCTACGTCATCCTTGGATCAAGGTAATTTTCTTCGCATCATTTGTTAGATCTTTTACTCAACTGTAAATGACACGGTGGATATACAAAAGTCTTCAATCGTATTGCTCCTATGCTTAAAGAACAATTCTAGAGGGGATTCTAAATGTTTATCTTGAACAATATCTCGTTCTTTACTCATAGCGAGGAAGGCGGGCGGGCGGGAGTAGAATGATTACATATAACTTTTATAATGCAATATTTCTTTTACCCAATCGAAAATTTATTTGTTTTACTCAGTTTAAAGTTGGAGAAATTGAATTACACTCCTAATTCATTTAGAGATTTTACAACTATCGAATTTGATTTGTCTCTATACCAACGATGCATAGAATCATTTCTTCGCATCCCCAGGGATTTTTAGGCGTTACTTAAGCTAAGGTTAAAATCGGTTTTCTCGCTTCTTCGCACTACAAGAATATTTTACTGTATCATCGTCTCCTGTTTAAGAAATTTAAACTTTGGTAAAAGTACCGATTTTCTCGTATATTTCACTCTTCTAGATATATTTATCTTTAGGCAGAAAATAAACAAGTGCAAGTACTAAGAGAACTTAAAAAAAGTTTCGTTACATATTACCAACTAAAAGAATTCTTTCTTTCTACGGTCGAACGCATCACGGGTCTAGGATAGTGATGATTAATATGTTAGAGCAAGCGTTGCAAAAAAGAGAAAGCCCACTAGATTGTTATTTTTTCGCTTTGGTTAGTTTATTTTGCCCCTAAGTTGTTAAAAAAAAACAATTTGTACAGTAGAAGAGGACATCTCTTTTTAAAGAACCATTAATAATTTATATAGAGAGTTTTTGTTACTTTAATCCGGATAAATATAGTATGTAAGACAGCTTTTCCTTCTAATTGACAATGAAAATAGTTATATTAGGTAGAAAAACTTTGAATATTGCAACATAATCCGATAACTAAAGAAGAGTAATGTCATAAACAATCCGATAATGTATGAATAGAAAATATAAATAGTATAAATAGAAGTTATAAACTACGTGTATTAAAATGTATTAAAATTAAGACGTGTGTTCAAAAAGTATTAAGAAACAGCCATTAATAAATAACAAGTATTTGTAGATGTTTCTCTACTTATACGATGAACGCAACGATATTTCTATCTTAAAAAAGGCAATTACTGACTGCTTTGCTTTCTACAGCATTTAATTTAATTGAACGGTGTATTACAGTAAGAAACAGTCTGCGTAGAATAGCCTTTTCCCTTGTTTTTTAAAACAACATGTGTATATTGAAATTAATGATTGTTAGAAAATAAATAAATAATATTTAAGTAATATATAGAGTAGATAAACAATGAAATAACTCGTCCATTCTCATATATATATTTATAAATATATCTATAGTGCTATAAAGGAAAAGTAAAGTATTACACTGTTATATACAGTAAAACGTATAAATATAAGAATTGTAAGTAAAGACTTGGAGAGCTATTTAAAGCATTTTGGAAGCCTTAATAATTCTACACAGTATATCGATTTCGCGTCGTATTCCTTTCTGGATGTTTACTTTCTCTGTTAATGTTCTCTCAATGTAAGATAATATTTTATATTCAAATGGGTGATTAATTCGAAGCCATTAAAATATATCTATTAAATTGACTTTAAAATTTACAAAATGTAGATATTTCTAATATGAATTAGTAAAAAGAATGGAAAGCGATTTAATAGGAGTGTGAAAAGTTTATAAAGAGCTTAGTTCGGGCTTTCTACGCCCTTTTTCCTTTTCTCATTTATTCTTTTTATCTACTTATATCTACTAGTGATCTGAGAACGCTAAAGCTCTTAAACCTCTCCTCAACTTAAAAGAACTGCTAAGAATAAGTTAATTTAACCACGACAATTTCTTCGGAAGGGATAAAAATCCACAAAATATTTTACTAAAACGAAGAAAAGGCCATTCGCTAGGAGTTTATACATTTATCATTACATATAAGCTTTTCATTCTCTAGTCAACTAAGGAACTTTTCATTGAGAAATAAAGAGAACATGGATTTACCATTACCTGCGTACAAATCATTTCATCAAAACGCATTACATTATACCTCATATATTGTATATAACTGTAAGGTATTAAACTAGTTCAATACTTATTATTTGAAAAATCAGTACCCAAAAATTTATGATATATGGAAAAGAAGAGAACAACAACAAATCTTATTTATTTATCCTATCAACTTCTTTGATTATTATAATAAAAATCTCAACCGAGATATTTAGTCTTAAAAAATCTTCGCGCAGGTGTATATACAAAAAATGAAGGGAAACAAGGTTGTATAGACTATTTATACTCTGTTGGTCATCAAAGGCTACATATGACTTGACCCGGATATCATTAATGTTATACCGATAGTTCGATGTCATTCCTCCTATCCCTAATCTATATTGTTCTCTTATCTTGCAAAAAAAAATCAATAAAAGCAATTTTCTTCGTATGCAATAGAAAAAATTATTCGTTTTTGAAGCCTTATAGCAATTCGTACAATGTTTACTTTGTTATCCACATAACTCTTGGAGCTTTGTTTGATTCAGCGATAATAACGGACTTAAAAGATTTTTCCGCCAATAAGTCATTTTCACTTTCTAACCACTAGATGGCGTATTTTGTTAACAGGATCGATCGAGGGTTTCCAAACTCCACCTGCAGGAAACAGTTGAAGAAATGGGAGCTTTCAATACAAGAAGAAAATTAAAAGGAGCTGTTCTAGCAGCAGTTTCCAGTGCAAAGTGGAAAAAAGAAGGGGAGGAAGAATGTCTCGTAGATTTCCAAGATGATGACGTCACAAGTGCAGGTAAGATAAATTTTCTTGCTAAATTATTCTTCGTGAATGAGGGGGGATGCTGAAAAACTTTTAAGATCTTTCAAATTGTTTTTTTAAACTCGTACGGTAAAGATAAAATCAGTCAGTCTGATAATTCGGAATGTATTTAATTATTAAATCAGCAAAGACCGTGGTAGAGTGATAAAGAAAGTATGAGTAGACAGAGGGAAGAAGGAAAGAGAAAGCAGCCTTTTCATCTATAATTGACTAACAATATATAGCTTTGTGTTTATTTCCCTTTTGGTTAACTCAATTGCAGCTTTTGTAATGTGCAATAATCAAGCACAACTATCTACTGCACTCATAATGTATAATATCATGTAATTGCTCTCTACGAAATTACTCAGATGTTTTAGATCAGTTAAGTGAATGAAATGAAAAAGAAAACACAGGCAAAAGAACCGAAAATCATAATATGCTCCCCCTGATATTTACCCTAGAGTTAAGTCTTTGATGATAAGAATGTTACCAAAATGTCAAAAGTATTTCTTTGAACATTTCCTTCTCATGGAAAATATTTTCAGATTAAACTTTACAAATGGATACACTATGTACCTTAAAAATTAACATTTATATACGTCACATATATAAATCTAGACTATACATTAAATGCCTAAACAGTAATATACTTGTAATTTACAATATAAAAAGCATGTACAATGTCTTCTCTCTTTACACAGCCGTAAGCTTGATTTTGGATAGTTTGGAAGAAATTCAATGCTTGACAGAAGACGATGAGAGACACGCTCATTTTGTTGATTCGGTTCTTCAAGATCGGAAATTGTACGCCTTATTGCAGGTTTGTACTATAGAGTTTAATATGATCTAATGTTCTCGGCTTCCTCTCTGTTTAAAGAGAAATCTTATTTGAAAACAAACAATCTAATGAGTAGGTTTTGAAATCGTTTAAATCTGTAGAAGCTATGTAATTTGTTTTCTTTCGTGCCTTGGTGAGGTTGCTATAACCTTTCTAACTCCTTTCCAAGAATTAGAAGAGTTACTTACTGATGGAATGTTAAACGTTAAGGGTATTTTTATACATAATTATCAAAGATGGTTATAGTAGCTTGAATAGTAAGATATGGAATTGCGTGCATTTTCTAACGAAATATATGCAGATTACGGGTGATGTACTCCTATAGTGAAACACCGAGGGAGTTCAGACCGAAACAGACAAGATTTTTGTCACGAATTAGGCGTAGGGAAGGGCGTATGAACTTTCCATCAATTTAATATTCTATTTGAATTAGTTATATAGCATAAAATTAGCACCAAATATGATGAAAACGATCATAAAAATTTTTATGCTAAAAACTAAAAGTAATAAAGTTTGTTTACGTTTTCTTGACGTTCTCCTTGCTGGACTATCATTGATTTCTGAAGACTAGGTGGAAAATATTTTTTTGGCATCTGATGTGTTCGAAAGTATAAAGTTCTACAAATTGGGTAACCTTTAGGTAGAAAATATACCAAATATGCCCCAGTAGGGTATTTTGAAAGGAAAAGATATCTTTTTATATCTGATTGAACAGCTTTAAAACTCTCCTAGTAACATTAGTAAACTAACAACTTGCTACAATTAATCTTTTGTCTTTAAAATCGAAGTAAGAGTAATATCATATTTCTAACGTCCAATATGAACTTTATCCATTCTGTATACCTTGGTGAGCGGACAACGTCAGATCCAACTTCAAGAATAGGGTCATGTCATATTGCTTCTTGTTATTTCAAAATATTCGCATAGGACAACCTCTACGACCTGTCCTGACGAATTACCAAAACGCATGCGTGATTTCGTTCTATGGCGATCCCAGTTAAATTGGCCTACGTCAATTTATCATTTACAGAAGTAAAACAAAAAAGGGAACGCTGGGGCTTTTTCCTCACCGCTAGGCGTCGGATTAACGCCGCACTCGGTCTAAAACTACCGTCTTTTCCCGTTGGCGATTTCTCCTATCAATTTAAATAGTGTCTGAAAACTGATTTCACCACCTTTTTTCCGCGTTCTATCGTTTGCTCTCACACTCTGTCCGAAAAGCGCGCAGCCTCCAGCTTATGCATGGACTTAACGCAGAACGTGCAGCCAGTAAAAAATTCGTCGTCTTATCGTCAACTAATGCAGCTTTAGCCTCTTTCATCAGTCTAATCTTGAAAAGAAGAGAGGTGAGAAAAATGTTTATATTTATGAATCGATTAAGATTTTCAATCATTTTTTCTATTTCTCTTCTTTTCCTGCTTCTTTATTCGATCGGAAAAAGGCTGTAATTGATCCGCGGATGTTTTTCTTTTACCCAGTTTTTCCGAGAGGGAGTAGAGAAGGTCGATATATTTTCGCAGCTGCGAATTATAGCCGACAGGTCGGCGGGGGTTAAGCTTTGTAGGCGTCATTGGCATAGAAGTAGGAGGGAATCGGCCGTCGAAGAGAAATTTAGGTTTTTTTATGAGCGTATGCAAAAGTTTAGATCAATTACACGGTTTTTAAAAAAAGAAAATAAAGAAACTCTATTCTTCCTTTATTTTACTTCATTGTCTACTCGTAATCTGTCGTAAGTAATGGGAGAAGAAGGGCAAGTTTTTGTTGTGTCTTTAATTTAAAACTCCCCCGACTGACTATTTTTCTTGATATGTTTTAAGCAGCAACTAGCAACGAACTATTTCTGCAAAATATTCAGTTTTGGGCCTACTGAAAAAAATCTTGATTTTTTCTTCAAGTAGTTGTCAATGATTTTCGATTAGGATAAACCAATGTTGATTCCTATCCAATAGCTTGTTTACTCAAGCAATAAAAGGGCCTCGTAGATTGATTAAAAATTACATTTGGGTAGAAGAATTTGCTTTTGTCTAATTAATTAGAATTTAATATTTTACTAATGCTTTAAATATTATAATTTAAGGAATCCAATAGCTAAACCGACAGCCTCTCTAGAGACGCTTTTCGTCTGTATAAGACAGCCAATTGCCCTTAAATCTTGTTTTTTGAATAATTATTCTTGAAGAGGGACATGAGAATCACCAGTGACCTAATCTTTATTTTTATATTAAAGATAAATGAAAAATCCTTAACTTGAGTTTCTCCATTGAAAAGACTTCCATGCGGTAAGATGATTATATATCTTAGGTTCCATTAACTCTTTTCATTACCGATGTTCTTCAATATAGTTTCCTTTCAAAAAGAAAAATAAAATTAAAAATATAACTTAGCTAGAAGTATTCATTAAAGTATGAAGAAACGTTTTTCAGAAAATTCACGCAAGATGGCGATCCAAGTAGTATTTGAATATAAGTATTTTGTTAGCTTATTAATATTTGTAAGAGACATGTGAGAAAATGATCTAAATTACGTTTTGCTAAGAAAACAATAGTAAGAGAGTTGACTAGCAATTTGAAAAAGATGTCTATTTCATGCTATTAAGAACATATCATCTTTAATTATACTATTAGTTTATATTATTATTCTAGAAACTATTTACAAATCGTTTTTAAGATTTATTATGCTGAGCATAATTTCTTTGGAATAAACACAATAATCTAATTTAGTATCTGTGCAGAAGACTTTGTATAAAATTTAATTCAATTTTGGGACTTATGTCTTTATTACGAATTAGCGACTGGCTTAGCCTCTTCATGGAGAGCTGAAAGAAACGGTAGATAGTGTTGCAGATGGAAAAAAATATTTGGGAAAATAATAAACCACATGCGTATAGAGCTTCGATTTCGGTGAAGGTTTTATCAGTTTTATATTCCAATCTATAGTGGAAACCTTCAGAGATGCTTATTAATTTATAGGGGAAGGGAGCGAAAATTTCTTATTAGAACAATACTCAGAGCGATATGAAGAGTTGAACGTTAGTTATTCCTCTCTTTTGAGAATGAAAAACGGGATAGAATAACTGCTAATCGAAGCTTCACTATCTATTTGTTATAGTCTAGTAGAATAGTTTGGTCAACCGTCCACACTCGACTTATTTGATAAATTATACAGTATGAAAATTGGATAAAAAAAAAATTATTCTTTAGAACTTATACGGGGAGATGAAGTAAGCGTTGAAAATGTGACCTCTGGTCCTCCAATCTAATTTGGCCCAACCAATTATAATAACCTGAGAAATGGGACATCATAACGACCCCTCCCTAAGTATTTTATACTCAATCTTTATCCTCATAGCTAGGTGGCGTTCTGTCAGTTACGAAAATTGTATTTTAGACGGCGAAAAATTTGTAAATAGTATGTAGTGCGTCGTCGGAAAGGTCGAATGAGCAGCAATTTTCAATTATCAAATGGCTTTGATAAGACAAGGAGCGATAGGACAAGAGAGTTCGGAAACGAATTCAACGCCTCTTCTACTAGCAGTAAAACTGGCGAAATTGCGTCACTTGTACAAAGAATCGCCTGTAGGACGCAAAATTAACGTCAATTCGGACCCTTATGATGTACACTCTTACGATTGTTGGGTTTGTTATCACTCTTATGTTTTTTTTATCTCCAAAGTTCTGAATTTTATATATTGATAAATAATCTTGGTAGAAGAAGAACTTATCCATCGGTTTCTATTTCTTTCCTATTTTTTTTATGTACAGCTGTTTTGATATGTTTTATAGAGAGGAATGTGGTTTTCGCACAGTCGATAATTTTCTAAAGCAAAAGGGAAGTGAAGATGTAGAAATTACTAGCTTGATATAATAATCTTACGCTAGTAAATAGATACATGATAATTTAATAAATTTTAATAAACTTCCTTTTGCTTATTTATTTAGTTTTTCTGTCATTCTGCCCTTGCCAAATTATAACTGAATGGCGAGTTAGGTTTCCCTTTAACTCTCACAATAGCATAACTTTGTTCTACTGGAAGTAAACGATGTACAACGATGTTCTGTAAATTATACTAATTTTTAGTATTATTGTTAACGAGATTGGGTAAATATTATAACATGAAGACCATTTAGCTAAGGTATACTACTTTTACATATTTACTTGGCACTTCTATTTGAAAAAGATGTCACATTTCAGAGGTTTCTCACTCTTTCAATGTTTCTGTACAAACAGACTACGAAGTTTTATAAATTCTCCCTGTATTTTCTGTTTTTTCAGCTTCTTTTTGTTTTTAAATTTATCGAGTTGACACTTTTAATCGTTAGATATAATTTGTAATAACTCTATCATAAAAACTTTGAAACATTTTGACAAGTGACAAGGCTTTTTGTTTTACGTCTTTTTTTTTGCTTTTGTTGGAAAAACGCTTTTTCTCTATTGTTAGTTTGTTTTTCAACAAATCTGTTCAACAAACTAACAAAGGTAAGATTCGTGTGAGTCTTATGGTGGCAAAATATGTTACTTTCTTTCGTATTCCAATCAACACGTGTCGGACATCTTATTTATTCGCTTGGTTTTAGTTTTTAGAATTATTGACTGAAGCCTCTGGAGAAAGGGTATTAAAGGTAGAAATTTACCCGTTTATCTTTCTCTAAGGTGGCGTTTAGGATGAAACGTTAGGAATTATTAATTATTATTATAGTTACTACTATTCTTATAGTAAAATTGAATTATACTTTTCAGGACTTTTGCGTTATTATTTACGTGAATAAATCGTAATTTAGACGTCTAATCTTACAAGTGTAAACGCTATTATACTTTAAGAGTAGAAAGAAAATGAATTCAGAACCCCATTAAATTAAATAGAATATTTTTAATTCGTTACCCCATTTCTCTCCATATACGCTTTAAATCGAAAAAAAACTTTCTTCTCTGTTTTTATACACTTTAACTGGTGATGTATCATCATTTAACGCGACGGCGTTTTCTTTTTTTTACTTCCTCCACACAGCTGTAAATATATCGAATTGCTTTTTTTTCCTTTTTTCATTCGTTTCTATATCTTATCCAATTTCCAAGGTATATTGGTTAAGCATAAAGGTTATAAAATTGGAATCGATTATAAAAAAAGTAATATCTAATAAACTATCTTAAAATTAAGCAATAAAAAAAATGAGAGAAAAAATAATAATCGTCGAGGGGGAAATGAAAAGAGAATGGATGTTCGTCCAACTATATACAACCTAGTCACGGTTAACTCAACGCCTTTTTT